>CM037469.1:14464450-15128825 GCA_021014325.1 Plazaster borealis | reverse complement strand
TATTGGTAAGATCGGAAAACACAAATGTTCACAGATTCACACAAAATAATGGTAGAAAGGGTTTCTTAAAAATATTTCTGCCTAAAATGCTATCGTTTTTGAGAAATGAGTCAACAATAGTTTTTATCACGCGCGATCAAACCTCGAAGCTTGAAAAAACAGAAAACACATAAGGTCTCTTTTCACTGTTTTCTCGTGACCTCGATGACCAATAATGAGCTAAAACTTTCACAGGTTTGTTTGTTCATACATATGTTGAATCACACAAAATGTGGACACTGATTTTGAGCTGTTACCAAAAGTGTACAATACCTTTAAGTCATTCAAGTCGGACTGTTCCTGTTAATCGGTCCGTTATTATTTTATTTGGTGGAATTGCACAACACCTTGCAACTTGTTTCCCTCTTGAAAATTCCTTCCTCCATGACAGACGGGCAGGCCTATAATTACTAGTGCAGGTAAAACAATGGAGCCGGACACTCGACACAGAAACCGTATATATGGCTTCCGGAGTTGTGGGGTATTCTGCAATTGAGTGGATTAATTGATTTATTGTTTCATAGTTTCATTGTTGAGTCCAGCTGGTTGGTTCATTGTCGATTTATTAAATCAGTGACATATATTCCACTGTTCTTTTCATTAAAGGTATTATACAGGATTGCTAAGGATACAAAACATCATTGTTTATATTAGTCTGAAAGCCCATTATTTTTTTCTGTGAAATATTTCCCTCTGAAACAAAAAAAGCAACAGCTGATTTCGGTTGCAAGGAGAATGTGTTTACATGCTAAAGAAAATTGAATAGTTTTTCACTATTTTTCTCCTGACTCACACAACGGACTAAGCCTAATTTTTCACAGGTTTGTTATTTCATGTGTATGGTTGATCACACAAAACATGAACACTGTCTGCGACTGTTTTGTCAGCTCTACCAATCCTGTATAAAACCTTTGAAGGGTCTCTATACCTCTGGTAAAACACAAAACAGAAAAGCTCACAGATTTACATTAAACTTACGTGGTTTAAAGATAATGATGATAGAAAGCTTCCCTTGAAATATTACTGGCTGAGGTGCTATAGTTTTTGAGAAATGAGTAAAACAATTAGTTTTGATCTCATGAGTCGAAAACTCGATGTTTGAAAACAGTGAAAACACTTAAGGTTTTCCCCACTTTTTTTCTGGTGATTGCAATGACCGATTGAGCTTAAACTTTCACAGGTTTGTTGTTTCATGTTTATGTTGGGATACACCAAGTGAGGATACTGGTCTTTGAAATTTACCAAAAGTATAAACTCCCTTTAAATGATTAGGGCCTATAGTATTGGTCGATTCTCCTCTTTTTTTCTTCTTTTTTTTCTCGCTCCCCACCCCTTTTTAATTCAATTCATGACACTATAGATGCCTTTTGGGCAATATTTCATAAAGCTGCTTTATACAAAAAATGTCTTTATTGACAATAACTTCCAGGGGAGGGGAACCAGTCACAACCTTTTTGCTTTACATGCAATTTTGGCTGGTAACCTAGGTTTTGCTAAGCAATATTTGTCTATATGCTAATCAGATTTCTGAGCTTAACATCTTCATGAGATTGGGCACATATTCAAATTAATTGAAACATCCTTTGTAGCATGAATGTTTTCACTAATAAACCCCTGAACAGTCGGCCATTGCCGAGGTCAGACAATGGTCAAGGGAACATGCGTATATACGCGCCATGCACAACTCTCAGCCATTGGTAGGTCTTCCTTTAGACATCAGTGAGGGCGCTGTTTGAGTGTGTGACGTCATATGGAAATAAAAATGTCATTGTAGCAAATAAACAAATCCTAGGTATGGTTAACGATGGGTATATAGAAGTTGTACCTAATCTGTAACCAAACATTACACGCCCCAGGGTTGTTTGTGTCATCTATGCAAACTAAAGCTATCCAGCGTATTTACATTTGGGTTTATTTTATCACCTTTGTCCAGTTGTTTTCTTCAAGTTAAAGGGAGGGTTTACCTTTGGTAATTACTCAGAAAATTAATGACCATAAAATCTTACTTGGTAAAGAACACTTGAGAGCTGTTGATATTATCAAACATGGTTAGAAACGACCCACTTTGAAGTAATATAGTTTTAAAGAAAGAGGTAATTTTTACGCAAAAAGGGGCTTCAGAAAGGCTTTAGGTGTGAAGCCTTTCTCATGCATCTGAAAGCACATAATTCTATGCAACAAGGGTGGGTTTTTTCTTTCATTATTTTCTTGCAAATTTGATGGCCAAATGAGCCCCAATTTCTAAAGGTTTGTTATTTTATGCATATGTCGAGATACACCAAGTGAGGATACTGGTCTTTGAAAATTACCAAAAGTATACCCTGCCTTTAAAGGCATCGTACACGTTTGGTAATTTGAGCCTATTGTTTGTTTCAAACCTAATCCTATACCATAAAACTAACCTGTGATAATTTCATTTCAAAAGGTGGTAGCGTTTTTGAGATATTGCCGAAAATCTGGAGCAGTTATGTCAACGCAGGAAGAATATTCTGCATTGGAATACACACTCAATTCAAATGTTTTGGGGATAAAAAGTTATATCTTTTTCCATAACCGCAGTACTTCGTTGTGAAAAGTTTCTCAAAATGCATTATACTATCCAAAGCTGCTGTACTACCAAGTAAGTTTGTATTGCCATTAATTATCAGAGTCATTACCAAACGTGTACGATGCCTTAAGGCCCGCCCCCAAACAATCTTACCACGTGAAAAAAATGCAAAGCATTAAAGTAATCCATTCTGAAATTGTAATCAATATTTTTCACATTATCAGATGCACGTGTTTATACGAAACACGAGGGCATGCAGTTGATTTCTTCGTGAAAATGAGTTTGTCAGTTTTGATTGACCACAATGAAGCGATAAAAAGTCCATTGTGTAGTTACCTTTATGATGAAACCAAAAAAATGTGAAAATTATGCCCACGTGTAAAGATTTGTTGACCAGATTGTACTTCAACTGGGTGGTGGTTAACAATAGAGACTTTTGGCGGGAGTTTCGTGCGCTCGAAGAAACAATACATTTCGCAAAATTCCATTACACGTTGTTTGGATCATTCTTTGTAGTCCCTGTGTCGTGGCCGAGCGGTTAAGAGCACCGGACGCAAGCTCTCGTGTTTCTGATCAGTAAAGTGTGGGTTCGAGTCCCGGTCGTTGCACTTGTGCTCCTTGAGCAAGACATTTTAACCATTACTACTAGATGGGACACTAAGCCGTAGGTCCCGTGTACAAGGGATTGGTAGTGCTCGAACCCAGAACACTTATTGTGGAAGAGTATGGGTTAACACAACCCGGTGTTTCTGGTTTCTGGTTTAGTCTTTACCATAATTGCTTTATCCTTCGGATGGGACATTAAGCCATAGGTCCCGTGATCTAGGATTGGTAGTGCACGTAAAAGAACCCAGAACACTTATCATGGAAGAGTAGGGGTTAACCCCAATGTTTCTGGTTCACACACAGCAAGCTCCCTTGTTTACAGGTTTTCTGCGAGCTACAGTAATTAAGTTCACTTATGAGGCATCCTTGGTTTCACTACCAGAAAATATATAATAATGATTGAAACTCTTAGCTTTTGACACCGTAAGATGGGTAAGATTTTTGTTTACTGTCTACCCACCGTATAGGAACGTCTTGTAATCGCTTTCTCCGAGTATCGTCATGGATGCAGCACTCATGGTCGAGTACTCAAAGGAGATGAAGAAGTTGCGATCCCGTGTGGACACCGCCTCCGTCTCCTTCAGAGTCAACTTCTTAGAGTCGTGGACCCGTCTCCTCGAGGCCCTCTCCTGTCTCCATTACATCACCACTTTCATCTTCCTTGGTCACGTGAGCCTCGGTATTCTCGTCCTGTTGCTCTTCACCGACTGGTACTGGGTGACCTTAGTGTACGCTGCTTGGCTAGCCTACGATTGGAACACCCCGTGCAGTGGGGCAAGACGCAAGATGTGGCTGCGACGCTTTGAGATCTGGAAGAGAGGGCGGGATTACTTCCCGGTGAACCTAGTCAAGACGGCCGAGTTGGACCCGTCTAAGAACTACCTGATGGGGCACCACCCTCACGGAGTCTTGGTGTTTGGAGCTTTCTTCAATTTCGCCACCGACGCAACTGGACTAAGCACCGTGTTTCCAGGCATGAAGGTGTTCCTGATGACGCTACATCAGATGTTCAAGATGCCTGTATTCAGAGAATTTTTTATGTTGTCAGGTAGGAAAGATTTTTCATTATTAATAATAATAATAATAGTGATAATAATTTCAATAATCCAAGCTCATATATAGCGTTCTTGCGCAAAAAGGGTATCACAGCGCTTAACAATCAACAAGGAATGAGAATGAGCCTATGCAAAATAAGTCTGGAAAAGGTGAGTTTTAAAGGGTCTGTATACGTTTGGTAGTTGGAACCCACTGTTTGTTTCAATCCTATATAGTTGTAAATACCATAAAACTAACCTGTGAAAATTTCATTTCAAAAGGTGGTAGCGTTTTTGAGATAATATTGCCGAAAATCTGAAGCGGTTATGTCCACGCAGGAAGAATAATCTGCAATTGGAATACACAATCTGAGAAACGTTGCAGTATAACGCTTCTCAGATTCAAATTTTTGGGGATAAAAAGTGATATCTCTTTCCATAACTGCAGTACTTCAAAGTGAAAAGTTTCTCAAAATGCATTTATCCGAAGCTGCTGTATACTTCTTACCAAGTAAGTTTGTATTGCCATTAATTTTCAGAGTCATTACCAAACGTATACAGACCCTTTAAGCGATGTTTTGGATTCAATAAGTGAAATGGCATGACGTATTTGTTCGAAAGGTTTGAAGCAGCTGCATAAGAACCTTTGGAAGATGAAGAGTATCTGGTTTGAGGTTTTGTGAGAATCCTTGTATCTGAGCTGGAACGGAGTGTGCGATTAGGCTGGTATGGAGTGATACGTTCAGTGAGGTCAGGAGGAGCACTTTCTGGTCCACAGAACAATAAACTTTCAGTTTGATTTCTTTTTTAACAAAAACTGTTGATTATTCACTTCAAACTTTCTCTATCTCAGGTTCCGTAAGCGTACGGAAGGACAGTATCGAGTGGGTCATCAGTAAAAATGGCGTCGGCAATGTCGGTGTAGTGGTCGTAGGTGGCGCAACAGAAGCTCTTGACGCACATCCGGGAGTACATCGACTAAGCATCAAGAACCGAAAGGGATTCGTCAAACTAGCCCTCGTTCATGGGTAAAAAAAACAAGCAGTTATTCTATTTGTGCATAAACTATACTCAAATTAAGGCACCGCAATGTCCTCCTTCCACCGGTTCCTTTAAACCGCCCTCTCTTGTTTCACTCTAAAAAAAACACACCTCCCGGGTCAGAATTGACCCGGATCCGGGTGGCATATTTTTTTTGTTTACACCGCAGCGAGTTTGTTTTTACTGTAATACTGCCAATTCCTGTCTTGAGATGAGACTACAAACATTTATGCCTATAAAGGGTTAGGTTTAGGTTTATGGTTAGGGTTAGGGTTAGGGTTATGGTTAGGTTTAGGGTTAGGGTTAGGGTTAGGGTTAGGGTTAGGGTTAGGGTTAGGGTTAGGGTTAGGGTTAGGGTTAGGGTTAGGGTTAGGGTTAGAGTTAGGGTTAGGGTTAGGGTTAGGGTTAGGATTAGGGTTAGGGTGAGGGTTAGGGTTAGGGTTAGGGTTAGAGTTAGGGTTAGGGTTAGGGTTATGGTTAGGATTAGGGTTAGAGTTAGGGTTAGGGTTAGGGTTTAGGGTTAGACGTAGTCTCCTATCTCAAGACGGAATTGACAGTGTTACAGTACAAAACCCCTCGCTGCGGTGTGCATCCGGGTCCCGTTGGGCCTGACCAATTTCTGGGTCAGTATGACAAGAATTTGTGTCAAAAATTACCCAGAAATAGGTCAAACCGAAGCAAAGTCAAAATCTTTTTTTTTTATTTTTTTTTTTTTTACAAGTTTTCCGGTTAGTCTGACCCATAAATGACCCAGTCTGACCCACTGAATCCGCCGGGTCAAATCTGACCCGGGGTCAAATCTGACCCGGGATGGTACCAATTGCTTTTTTCATATCAGTTGAGCATAATTCCTCATATGTCTATCAAACTTGCAAAAGTGAAACAAAAGATTGTCATGACCAAATCAATTTCACCTATTTCTATCTTTTGGGAGATCAGATAGATTTGTTAAAACAATCAAAAACAGTAACTGTCTATTTGGTGACGTTTGAAATTTGATTTATTTGGCAAACTGCAAAAGAGAATACATTCTATCAAGCCTACTTTACAATTCAAAATAGTCGAAATAAAGGTAAGAAAAATTGCATTGAAATACAAGAAAAGATCGTGTTTGCCGAGGATAGGACATTCAAAAAGACGGTCAATGATTAATTTCTATTAGCTATTTTTAGATACGGTGGACACTATAGGAGTGCACTGTAGGATTTGGGTGTATACAGACAAATTTACCCAAATCAAACAGTGTTATAGAAATATGTCCGCCATATCTCAAAATGGCTTAATAAGAGGTCCTCTGAACGCAAACAAACCAAGGGACACTCAGTGAAAACAGTGAACAAAAAAGACATGAACAAACATAAAATCAAGCAAATACAGGAGGACGGAACTATTAAAATATATAAAAACTGTTTGAAACACTTTTGTTATTCTCCATTTTTCAACAGAGCTCACTTGGTCCCAGCGTACAGCTTCGGTGAGAACAATGCTTTTGATCAGATAGATAATGCTCCGGGTACGAGGTTGAGACGTCTCCAGAACGTGATGACCAGAATCTGTGGCTTCAGTCCACCTCTTTTCTACGGTCGAGGTTTCTCTATATTACCGTATAGGACACCTATCACCACAGTTGGTAAGAGGGTTGTCACCTTTTTAACTGAAGTGCGGGAGTAACCCCAGGAATTACATTTAATTTTTTGTTTACCTAGACACAACTTTGGGAACTGATCCCCCTCTTAGCTATGTGGAATAGTCCAGTCTAGGATATCAAGGACTTTGACTCCCCCAGGTCACTGCACTTTGAGAAAATAGTGAAATAAATCAAATGTGCGATGACTTAATGTTACCAGCGCTCACTTAAGGGTTTTAAAGACAAAAGGTTCGGCGATTATCAGGAAGAAAAACAATTTTGTTCTGGCAATTTTTTCCGGGACTGTTTCTGCCGTGAAAACAATAAAAACATGTTCAAACCTCCTGGTGCTTTAATCTATAGGTATAAATAAATGATAGTTTACTTCTTCTTCTTCTTTGCAATCAGTGGGCCGACCAATCGAAGTGGAGAAAACTCCAAACCCAACCCGCGAACAGGTGGAGAACATGCACGCCCTCTACGTCAAGGAACTGGTCGAGCTGTTTGAGACGCACAAGAGCAAGTATGGAGTGCCGCCAGAGAAACACTTAGACATCGTCTGAGGCGGTCGAGTTGGTTCCCGTCGTCGAGTCATCTTGCCCATAACAAGGGTGATAATAATGACAAGCTTGTTCTTTGGGAAAGAGCACAACTTTATTCTGCTGAACTGACTGCATGCGGGACAAACTTCTGTAAAAAGGTGGTTGTAGGTTCGGATCCCACCGTCACCTGTTGAATAATCAGAAGAAGTATTTTGTACACAGAGCTTTAAAACAAACGTTGTAGAAATGCTCGATGTAAAAAGAGACATTCCTGAAGATGTTGTTTATGAACTTTTGTTTGTCAAATGGTGCGTGCTGGGCGGCACAAGTACATTGTGTATTATTATGCCTATAATGTCGATTAGGTCGACGGACATGAAGGTTCTGTTCCGTGAAGTGATTCTAGGCAATTATTGACTTGCTAAACCATTGAGGTCGATTTTCCAGGAACAAGAATTATTACAGCATAATGTATATATATTATTTTAAAGGGTCTGTATACGTTTGGTAATGACTCTGAAAATTAATGGCAATCAAACTTACTTGCTAAGAAGTACAGCAGCTTTGGATAGTATTATGCAGTCAGAAAATCTTTTCACTGAGAAGTACTGCGGCTATGGAAAAATAAGTCACTTTCCTAAACAGTTTGAATCTGAGAAGCGTTACTGCAGTAACGTTTCTCAGATTGTGTATTCCAATTGCAGATTATTCTTCCTGCGTGGGCATTACCGCTCCAGATTTTCGACAATTATCTCAAAAACGCTACCACCTTTGGTGAAACCTGATATGTATTTGAGTTTTACAACTTATTTTGCGTCCGGTGTGGAAGGAGATTCTGTCCCTCTGATAGCGCCCTCTTTTGACCCGACTTCCTTCAGCCGAAGTTACCGTATGGGGGATAAAAACTAAACTGGGGGACAAAATCCACTGACACCGGCCGCTATTTGGATGTTGGAGTGAGGCCCCTATATTCAATAAGACTATTTTGCTTTCGGTTGGCCTAGTACTTTCTGATTTGTTTTAACTTCATTGTTTCTTTAATGTTCTATACTTTGAACTTGTTTATTATGTCAAACAACTTGTTTATGTACAAAAAGAACACCCATGGCGATACCTCGGACTTTACGCCATGCGTGCTAATCTCAGTTATCAAATGAAGACAAAAAAATGGGTTAAATATTATTTTATTTGTATGAGTTCTTGAATAACAGTAAACGAGACTTTGTGTAAAGTACAGAGATCACAAGTTAATGGGTTATCGGACGGTTTAGATAAGTTTGTCAAAGGTTGGTGCAGTTGAAGTTTTGGTGAAGTTTTGTTATGGATAACTATCAGGTTGGGAAATGACTCGGCAATTATTTTAATGTTATTGTTGTTATTATTATATTTCTGGAAATAAAACCAGGGATGCCTCATAAGTGAACTAAATCACTGTAGCTCACAAGCCTGAGGAAACCTGTAAACAAGGGTGCTTGCTATGCAGAAACACCGGGGTTCACCCCTACTCTTCCACGATAAGTGTTCTGGGTTCTTTAACGCGCACTACCAATCCTAGTACATGTGACCTACGGCTTAATGTCCCATTACATCGAAGGACAAAGCAATTGTGGTAAAAGTATCTTGCTCAAGGACATAGGTGCCACGACCGGGACTCGAACCCCGGCATCAGCACCGGAGCTTAAGTCCGATTGGCCATCACGGCACGCCACAACTCCATTTTGACGGTGCTCCTCGCCGTAGATCGAGGTGTTGAGATCGCTTTGAGAATTCACTCTTAAAGAATCACGTGCTGGGAATCAATATTGTGGAAATAAAGAGCGTCTATGCTTGAACTGCAGGGTGGCAACATTGTGGAGCGACTGTTGCCCGCGGGCACTGGTCATAATCAACTATGACAATTGAACACGAACGAGATGATAACGGGCACACACTCGCCTTTCAATTATTGAAAATGAAGGAAGTTGCTCCAATAGTAGGCCTACTAATTCTGGGGGAAAAAACCTAGACTATTTGCTTATTTCGTTTTTATCGACTTCTTTTGCATTTTTTGTATAGGCCCATAGTGAAATAAAAAAGTTATGTCAGTGACAAACAAATTTGAAATGGCACGAAATGAATTATTTAGCATTATATATATGTATATATATTTTTTACAACAATGCGAATGTGAAATTATAGAATTCTGAAGTTAGAATTGCTACCCAAAAAGTGAAATCGAAGTAACATCCGCAGCGTTATCTTAAAATTACTCAATCACGAGCAATTAATGTGAAACAGACCGGACCTGGGTGGGGCTTCCTTGCCTACCCCCCCCCCCCACCCGTTCCAATGACCAGGGCCCAATTTCATAGAGCTGCTAAGCACAACAATTTGCTTAAACAGGGTTACCAACCAAATTTCCACGTGATTTTCAGGATAAGCAAACAACAGCTGAATACCAGTAACAAGCAATATGCAACACATGGAAATTTGGTTGGTAATCCTGTTTTTATCAAGGAAGAAATTTCATGCTGAGCACATTGTTGTGCTTAGCAGCTCTACGAAATTGGGGCCAGTTCTTAGCTGTGTGTGTGCGCGGGCGCGCCGTGTTGTGTGTACAGAGCTTTTGTCCTATTTTGTATACTTAGTTTTCATTATGCAAGAATAAGTACAACTTTTTCGCAGGGAATATGGGAAAGACATCATCCTGATCATGGTCTGGAACCACAGAAGAGCTAGCTAGAGCATGCAGGCCTGATTCACGGGGCAATTGCCTTCGTTAGTGCCCCCTGGTCATTGCCTTGGTGCCCCCTTGGATGTTCCAAAAGGAATGTATAGTAATTATATAATTTACCTAGGGGAAAACGTCTTTTTGTCCTTGCCCTTTTAAAAACAATGCGTATGCAGTAAGTAGCTGGCATTCGCAACCCCAAGGTCTTGGGTGACAGTTCGGTGGGTCACGAACCAAGCGCTTGCCGAATTAATAATTAATTACGGCTCTGCGAATTTGTTCATTAGTGCGCCCTCAATAGTCCGAAGAGTTACTCATTTAGAGTCTGGTTCATCTTTCTGGCTGATTTTTCTAAAAGTTGTGTCTTATTGGGTTTACTCTGTCGTGATGAACAAGACCTTTGGCGCTAGGCAGCAGTGCATGTGGACCTGGGTAAGTTAGTCAGTCAGACCTACTGTGTGTCAACAATGTTAAAAGCGGGTAAACGAAAAGGTAAACAACAATGGAAATTTTCTGTTATGAATTCATGGTCATTATCATTGTGATGGTGTGATTTGATATTGCATGACAAACCAATCATATTGTAATTTGTGGTTGAACAAATAAAAATTGACCAGAGCGAGTGGGACCATGGTCGACCACTGGCATGCATGGTGGGACTTGATCGGAATCGGGAATGAATTGAAATTGAACCTGCGACGCGTGCGACCTCGATCCTGTCTCAGTGTCTGTTCCTTGCTCTTTGGTCTGATTAGGTACTAGCCCACCTTGTTGAGCTGTAATGGCTCTCTTTTAACATCGGTCTTATAACACTCACCATTACAGCCCACCATCCATACATGTCTTAAACGCGTAGTAAAAAAGTACGACTCTACGAGCAAGTCGTACCTCTATGATCGCAAATTTCTCCCACTTATAAACATCACATACTACTCCAACCTCCCTCACTTTGTTCCTTATATCTGGCGAATTTTTGTGACATATTCCAGGTATCACCAAATGATGCTTTTGTCCAGATATGATGATTTGAAAATGGCAAAAACAAATTGTGTACAAAAATTACATTGAAGTTCGTCTCACAACGGGGCCACCATCTTACGTATGATTCACTGCCTGCTGATCGTGAGAAGTCAGGGCACCTGGCTGATCTGTCCATGCGTGTGTGTATGGCGTATCATGAATATGCATCAGATGAATCATGGGAAGCTGTAGTACTTCGGAGCTCGATGTGTGCGCGCGTGCACGGCAATTCATGAATATGCATAAGGTGACGTCGTGCGGCGCTTGCTGTAGGCTAAAATACTACAATGCTGTTGTGCGTTCCTCGCTCGTGCATATTCATGATCAGCCGGGCGCCCTGACTTTCTCACGATCAACAGGCAGTGAAGCAGAAGTTAAATGGCGGCCCCGTTACGAGACGAACTTCAATGTAATTTTTGTACACAATTTTTTTTGGCCATTTTCAAATCATCATATCTGGACAAAGGCATCATTTGGTGAGCCCTGGAATATGTCACAAAAATTCGCCAGATGTAAGGAACAAAGTGAGGGAGGTTGGAGTAGTATGTGATGTTTATAAGTGGGAGAAATTTGCGATCAAAGAGGTACGACTTGCTCGTACTTTTTTACTACGCGTTTAAGACATGTATGGATAGTGGGCTGTAATGGTGAGTGTTATAAGACCGATGTTAAAAGAGAGCCATTACAGCTCAACAAGGTGGGCTAATTAGGTACATGCCAGCGCTCTGCCAACTGAGCTATCTTATTAATCTAGCCCTAATGTTGGCGGGGTTCCTATCTTATACAATCTTTAACTGCCAACATAATAGCCCCATTAATAGTGCCGAATACTCTGGACTTCCTCCGATCCTTGGCCCTACGCCCATGTACCTCCAGGAGGTGACATTTGTTTTCGAAAAGAAACTCACGTTTTTATGCCGAGATTTTTTCCCCAGTTGTCACTTATTGTAGCTCATTAGTGGACAGCACATTAAGTCGATTGAGTTGATTAAGTCGATGTGAATTCATCTTCATTTATGTATTTTATTTAATATTTGAATTTGATGAGTATTGAAAGTGATTAAAGTAGATCGTTTATTTTTGCTCAAAAAGGAATTAACCGTTTCTAAATGAAAGGCGTAACGGGAAGATGCCATTTTTAAAGAAGCTGTGGCAACCAGAAGTTAAGGTGATCACCAGGAATGTAGCACTAGCAGAAAGTTTACTGACTGTGAGCAGAACCAGTCATCTGTAACCATGGCTACACCAACCTTATCACATGATGTAGAACGTGGAGACATCATAAACAAAAGTGAATTAACACTTGGTGAAGACGAGGTTGGTCCAGCCAAACAAAACAAAACCGAATCTCCGTTCAGGACAATTAACGACACAGAAAGTACGCAGAATGTCTCTTTAAGTGTCGATTTGGCCAAAGGTGAAGGAGTCGACAACAATGAAAGAACTTCCAATGACGAGATGGGGAATTTAAATGAGGAGACACTATCTCCTGAAGCCGATCTCGGACAGCAAAGTCAAGACCTGAATAAAGAGGAAACTCGGACAGTGATCCAAGACTTGAATAAAGAGGAGACTCTGTCAGTGATCTCATGTGATGTCATTAACGATGTGCCGTCAACCAACGCATCTCAGATGGGGTCTCACTCTGATGATGTTACCATGGAAACAGTCGTTCAGGATGACAGAATACAAGATGAGGAGAATAGAACAATAGACGGAGGTCAAGAACAGATGAATGTTGCTGAAGAACAGTTTGTATTTAAATCTTTATTCTGGTGTTTGATGTGGTATTATTTGGGAATTAGGCAGGGGACAGGATGCCGGCGCTCTACCAACTGAGCTATCTAGCCCTAATGTTGGCGGTCTCCCTATTTTGTCAATATCTTTGTTCGGGGTGCCATTCAGAAGCCATTCAACCTGTAGCTGCCGTATAGCCAGGGATCACACCCAAGTTTACAATACAACCTGGGAAGTGGCAGCAGAGGGATCACCTTAAGGGGATGTGACTTCTTATTTCAAATATCAAGTAATAAGCCTTAATAGTAATAAACTGACTGGGTAAATTTGTAAAAACTTACCCTGTCAGTTTCCCTTGTGGCTTATTACTTGTTATTGTATTAGAATAATCTCTGTAACTCACAGAATTTATGCAAAAATTCTCACTGAAATCCAGTCGTAAAAATTGTCTTTAAAGTGACTTAATGGTTTTTTTTGCACAATACTTCGACAGGTATTCAGTTAGTCTAGATTTCAAGCAAGTTCCATATCAGCTGACGGGTGCATGGCAGGAATTCCAACATTCTTCTTCAAACTTCCTCAAAGGATGCAAATGGTGAGTACTTTCTTATTATTATTATATATTTTCTGGTAATGAAACCAAGGATGCCTCATAAGTGAGCTTAATCACTGTAGCTCACAAGCCTGAGGAAACCTGTGAACAAGGGTGCTTGCTATGTGAACCAGAAACACTGGGGTTAATCCCTACTCTTCCACGATAAGTGTTCTGGGTTCTTTCACGTGCACTACCAATGCTAGTACATGGGGCATTCCCCTTAATGTCCCAACCGAAAGGCAAAGCAATTAAGTGTCATGACCGGGACTCGAACCCACACTCTGCTGATCAGAAACACCAGAGCTTGAGTCCGGTGCTCTTAACAGGCATGTGAGACTTTTGCGTTTACGCCGTGAGTGGCCGGCCCGCGTTTTTAATTCTTTTTTACCTCCAACATCGAGCAGCAAGTAATTTTACTGCACAACACTCGCACAGAGAAGGGGAACCTGGCATCGGGAAGCACTTTAATTGCGATTTGATTTTGACACGTGAGTGGGGGGCTAGACCTGGTAAAATGCTCTACTTAAGTCTTTGATTAAAGCCGTTGTTGTTCATTTTTCTTTTAGCGCGATGTCCCATTAAACTTACTCATGTCGTCGTCCCGTTCCACCAAGGAAGGGCGGTTTACTAAAAAATGTATTAAAAAGCCAACATCTTGAGCCAAAACTAGGTGCACACGGTCTTTCACGTGTGTGTGGTACCCATTGATCTCTGTTATACCTGACTGTAGCGCTGGCCCAAAATTCGGACACTTACAAATAGCGCTGGCCCAAAATCCGGACACGTACAAATAGCGCTGGCCCAAAATCCAGACACTGAAGAAAAAAGTTGTCCTCGGTTTTTTTCCATGACCCGCTCACATGCCTGTCTTAACCGGTCTGATCGGTAAAATATGTTGATGTAGAGAGTGCAATGCATAATTTAAAATCCTGATTAAAAAAGTAAAGCTCTTGAAGCTTTGAAACTACATGAAATTGTAGGCCTTGACAAATGCTGTATTTAAGGACAAAAAACTGAAAACCTTTAAAAAGGGTGTTTTTGTACACAATGTGTCAGTTCTTGGCTTCAGTGACGATAATAATGATAAGAAGAAGAAGCAGGACTTATACAGTGCCCAACATCAAACCAGTCACTGAGCGCTTTACAATATTAAAAAGGAGTCTAAAAGCATAAACTAAAAACCAACAATGTAGCAATAGTTTACAATGATAAAAATACAAGTTACCAGACAAGAACACATCAAAAAATAATGTATAGAAACACAGGGAGACCATCGGTGTAGAAACAAAATGATGGTATAAAAGAACGGCATTGCACTTATTGTGTCCATGATAAGAAAGTCACAGATACGTTGAAAAGGTTCCAAAGAAAAATTTACATGATGTTATTGTTGAAAAGATGGGTCTTCAGGCAACGCTTGAACATTAGCGTGTTGTGGCCGAGCGGTTTAGAGCATCAGACTCAAGTTCTGCTAGCTGAGTCATAATAAAAAACTTCTGGCAAGAAGTTTTTATTTCTATCTGAAAACACACAAATTTGTACAACAAGGGTGTTTTTTCTGTCATCATTTTCTTGCAACTTCGATGACCAATTTAGCCCAAATTTTCACAGGCTTGTTATTTTATGCATATGTTGGGATACACCAAGTGAGGATACTGGTCTTTGACAATTTCCAAACGTGTTCAGTGCCTTTAAGGGGCCACACTACAATCCTTGCTTAGTTGCTGAACAGGCTTTCAGTGAGTTCCAGCATAGAAACAGAAGTAGAAATAACGGACTCTTCAATTTAAAAACTTAAACTTTATGGCTGTACATTTTGGGGTCTGCTCAAGAACAATCTATAATTTGTCTTTTTGTTTATTCTCGAGTAATAACGTTTCAAAAAGCGTTGGGTTTTTTTCTCAAAAAGCGTTTATTATAAAATGAATATGGTTGGAAAGATGTTTTAAAAGTAGAATACAATATACCTCAACATTGTGTGGTTTTCCTTTTACTTCGTGAACTAACATGGTCTGCCATTTTGTGGAGTCAAGAATTTAGTTCTACAAAATGGCGGACCGTGTTAATTCACAAAGTAAAAGGAAAACCACGCAATTTTTAGGTACATTGTATTCTACTTTTAAAACATCTTTCCAACCATATTCATTTCATAACAAAACGCTTTTTATAGCCCAAAATGCCCAATCCGAATGCAACGTGTCCCTTTAACCTCACTAGGTCACCAGACGGTTCCTGCTTGGTAACCAATAGCGACGACAACATCCTTCGTCTCTTCAATCTACCTCAAGAAGTTTACTCCTCAACCTGGCAAGATGGTAACGTACCTGAGATGACCTCAGTGCTGAATATTCATGAGGGGGAGCTCATCTATGATTATGCATGGTTCCCAGGGATGAGGTCTTATGAGCCAGAGACATACAGGTAGGTTATGGTAATTACCATGTAATGTTTATTCATGAGGTTTATGGGGGGGAGCTAATATGAATATTCATATCAAAGTGAACAGTTATGAATATGCAAATACAGATACTCCTAATCTCCTACAAGACCAGAATTGAAATGAGAGAAGGAGAAAAATATGTAGCGGTTCACGTACACAGTTTAAAGGCACTGAACACGTTTGGAAATTGTCAAAGACCAGTGTTCTCACTTGGTGTATCCCAACATACATGTATACATTAAATAACAAGCCTGTGAAAATTTGGGCTCAATTGGTCATCGAAGTTGCAAGAAAATGATGAAAGAAAAAATACCCAATTGTTGTACAAATGTGTGTGCTTTCAGATAGGAATAAAAACTTCTTGCAAGAAGTCTTTCAATATTTTAGTGAGAAATTATTATTATTTTAGTGAGAAATTACCTCTTTCTCAAAAACTACGTTACTTCAGAGGGAGTCGTTTCTCACAATGTTTTATACTATCAACAGCTCTCTGTTGCTTTTTACCAAGTCATTTTTCATGCTAATATATATTTTGAGTAATTACCAAACGTGTACAGTGCCTTTAACATTTGAACTGTTTTAATTTGAAAAAGCGCCAAGAGACTATTGATCTCATTTGTATTATGGGTAAGTATTCTTCCACACTCAACAGAATTGAGAGATTTTATCAGACTGAAAAGTCAACATTTGAACAAAAACTCAAGACCGCCAGACTTGTCCATCAACGAATTTTACTGGCCCGCATTAAACTCACTGGCCTCTGACTCTGTCTAGTGTAAAATTTGAGTCCTGAATATGCATTGAAGTAATCATGAAAACTCGGAAACACAATTGGGAAATGGAAAATGCATTTTTAAAATTTAAATATCCCAATATTTTATTTTTGTTTAGTTTAGCAAGTTGCTGTCGTGGTCACCCAGTTCATTTATGGGATGCATTCACCGGTGAACTGCGCTGCACTTACAAGCCACATAACCATCTGGTAAGTATTTGTTTTTGGGGTTTTTTTAATTTTTATTTTATATGAGAGATTGCCTAACATCACAAGGCCGGACGACCACTTCAAGGTGAGGGCTACACTTAACTGATTTGGGCGAACGACCCAAATCAAGTGCCACCAGGGGCATGTTGCCACCTACTCCTTGGGCTGAAACAGGGTTACCCCCTTCACAGTCCGTAAGGATGTAGGCATGGGTATCATCAACTAGGAGCCTGGTTGGTAGAGCAGAATGCAATACCTTCCCCAACTTTTTACGAAGCAATTATGGTTAAGTGCCTTGCTCAAGAGCACAAGTGTCTTGACCGGGATTCGAACCCACACTCTGATGCTAACAACACCAACGCCATGGGTCCGGTGAATTAGACTGCTTGGCCACGACACGCCACAAATGTTTAGCCATTATTATGCTCAACTACAATCGGTAAAACTCTGCTGTACTTATAAGCCACATAACCATCTGGTAGGTATGGTAGTGTAGCCACTATTATGTTGCCTAGAAACCTAATATCAAATGCTTGCCGCTAACTCTGGCTCTGGCTAAGGTCTTAGGCTGCGGCTACAATCAGTAAAACTCTGCTGTACTTATAAACCACATAACCATCTGGTAAGTATGGTAGTGTAGCCACTTATACAAGTGTTGACTAGAAACCTAAGATCAAATGCTTGCCTCTGACTCTTGCTCCGGCTTAGGCTGTACTTACAAGCCACATAACCATCCGGTAAGAATGGTACTACAGGACGTTCTCAGCAACAGTCTTAGACGTAGCTGTAGCTGAGGCTCTGTTTTGAACAATCTTAGTTTAAAATTTCCTGCTTGAAACTTCAAGAGGGACCTACAAAATCAAGCAATTTAGAATTGGCGGCTATGGCTACAGCTAGGGCTGTTGGCAAGAGTGTTGCAAGGAACGTACTGTACTTCAACACATGATGACGCCAAAATGTAGCGGTAGCCGTAGCTGTAGCCACCAATTCGGACACGGCCTGAGGAAAGGTTTTGTTTGAAATACGTTTTTAGACCCGCCTCATGGCCCAGCCTTTTTTTATACTTCGCTCGAGACTGGAGGGGAAAAATAGTCTGGTTCTGTTTTTGAGATGATGGCCATAATCATTACTGTATACAGGGGACAAATCCGCTAAAATTGCCACCGTCAACCTCTGAGCAGGTTTTGTTTTTTGGTGCGTCTGGACGAGCTGTTTAGAGCATCGGACTCAAGTTCTGCTGGCTGAGCCATCAGGGTGTGGGTTCGAATCCCGTTCATGACACTTGTATCCTTGAGCAAGACATTCATCTATATATGCCTCTCTTCACCCAGGGGTACATGGGTACCTGTGAGGGCAGAGATGGTTCTTGTAATTGATTTAGCTTGGTGCAATATATCTTTAGCACACGCTGTATATATACTCCACAGGGAGCTGAGATGGTTTTAAGGAATGAAATAAATGGCCCAGTGACCAGGGGTAATAATGTTGGAGCGCCATGAGCGTCACTGAGTGACGGATTTGAGCGCTATATGAGAAGCCAGGGTTCTCCCCATGCACAAGCTAGCGTATCAGGCCGATACGTGCCATTTGCGTGTTGATACGTACAAATTTCAGCCGATGCACAAACAAAAATAATAGTACTAATTTTTATTTTTCAATTAAAAAATAATTTCAAGAGAAAACCATATAAAAAGCTCCAGTTTGCACAGTAGGTGCTTTTAAAACCAAGATAAACACCAAGTAGAAAACATTTCGAAAACCTTGTTTCAATTCAGCGTGCTTCGGGCAAACATCCAAAATTTTGGTCCAGAATGCCCCACAGTTTTGAAAAAAACCTTGGGAGAACCCTGGAATAATAATAATAATAATAATAATAACTAGTTCTTATATAGCGCATTTCACAATAACGTCTCAATGCGCTTTACATTAGTGCCCTGGTCATTGGGCCAATAACATTCCTTTTAATCTTTCCCTGGGGAGTATACAGCCCCAGGCTGCCGGGCGCTCCGAAGGCTTTTCAAACACAATATCAACCTCTACCCTCGCAGGTACCCATTTATACCACTATTGTTATTTTGATTTGTCATTTTCAGGATGAGCTGACCACGCCTTATTCCTTGGCATTTTCCTTGGATGGAAGTAAACTCTACTGTGGCTTCAATAAGATGATCCGAATATTCTATACAGACAGACCGGGACAGACGTGTGAGGAGAGACCAACTCGAGGTAATCCCCTCCTGCTATCTTTGAGGTTCATTCTCTTTTCCATATTCCCAAAAGCCTGAATTGTTTGCAGACTGGGGTGCAGATAGAAGATCTGAGCCCAATTTCATTGAGCTGCTTAAAGGCACTGTACACGTTTGGTAATTACTCCCCCCAAAAAATAGCATAAAAATTTACTTGGTAACGAGTAACGGAGAGCTGTTGATAATATGAAACATTGTGAGAAACGACTCCCTCTGAAGTTACGTAGTTTTTGAGAAAAAAGGTAATTTCTCACTGAAATATTTGAATCTGAAAAAGACTTCTGGCCAGAAGTCTTTTTCAGGCATCTGAAAGCACACAAATTTGTGCAACAAGGGTGTTTTTTCTTTCATTATTTTGTTGTAACTTTGATGACCAATTGAGCCCAAATTTTCACAGGTTTGTTATTTTATGCATACGTTGGGATACACCAAGTGAGAATACTGGTCTTTGACAATTACCAAACATGTCCAGTGCCTTTAAAGGGTGTGTACAACATTTTCTTAATAATTTCTTTTTCTTTTTCTAATTTATGTTGTGGTTAAGAATCTTGTTTTGTGATGAGTCCTGATGGATGTTATGCTGCTGGCTTTTATGTTTGTCTTATTTTGCATTTTGCATTAAAAAATTCCTTCACACAGAAAAAATGCTTTTGAGTACAACTGTGTGTAATTTCAATGATTGTGCAAAAAGATTCCAGCGGGCAGGAAATAGTGTGTGTAGGGAATGGTAGCGTGCAAAGGGTTAAAGGGTCTGTATTCAATTGGTAATGACTCTGAAAATTAATGGCAATAAAACCTACTTGGCAAGAAGTACAGCAGCTTTGGATAGTATAATGCATTTTGAGAAACTTTTCACTTTGAAGTACTGCGGTTATGGAAAAAGATATAACTATTTATCCCCAAAAATTTCAATCTGAGAAGTGTTACTGCAGTAACGTTTCTCAGATTGTGTATTCCAATTACAGATTATTGTGCCTGCGTGGACATAACCGCTCCAGATTTTTGGCAATATCTCAAAAATGCTACCACCTTTTGAAGTGAAATTTTACAATGGCAATTTACACCATTTTAACGTGAGGTTAGAGACTTGTAATTTTTACCCCACGCACATGAGGACTCTATCTATTGGAAAATGAGTTTATCACAAAACTGAATCGGTCATTTCCCTTCCTCTTTAATGAAAAGTGTCATTTCATTTCAATCAACAAATTTTCTTAATAATTTCTTTTTCTTTTTCTAATTTATGTTGTAGTTAAGAATCGAGGTGGACAGACTGGAATAATCTCTTGTTTTGCAATGAGTCCTGATGGATGTTATGCTGCTGGGTCATACTCTAAATCAAGTAAGTTATTTTATTTTAAAGGTATTTATAAAGGATTGCTAGAGCTGACAAAATACCCGACTAGATATTATCTTGACCTCACTTTGGTTAATGCCAATATCAATTGCAAATAAATAATAAATATAATAATTACAACATTTATAGAGCGTTTAAAGGTGCTGTATACGTTTGGTAATTGGGACCTACTGTTTGTTTCAATCCTATATCCAAAATGGCCGACCGTGTTTGTTCACGATGTAAAAGGAAAACCACGCAATTTCGAGGCATATTTGTGTGGATCATTGTATTCTACTTTTATAACGTCTTTCTAACCATATTCAATTTATAACAAACGGTTACAAAATGCTTTTTTTAGACCAACTCATCCGATCCAAGGCAACGTGTCCCTTTAATTTTGGTTGTAACAACCGAAATCAGCTTTTTGCGTATTTTTTAGGGTTTCCAGATATAGTTTTCTGGAATATGACTTCATTTCAGAGGGAAATATTTCACAGAAAATATGAACTTCATAGTCAGTAAGCTTTCAGACTCAAATTGAACGAAGATGTTATTTATTCTTTACCAATCCTGCAGTTTTTCCCATGCTGGCCCTACTCTCTGGAACAGTCTTCCACTTGCCCTTCGTCAAGTCTCATCAGCTAGTTCTTTCAAACAATTACTCAAAACCTATTTTGTTCACACTCTAATCTAAAATAGTATATATTTTGTCTGCTCTTCGCTTTTGCAAATTGTTGAACGTCACTGCGTGACGGAATAGTGCGCTGTATAAGAACCCACTATTATTATTTAATACCTTTAAAGGTATCGTACACATTTGGTAATGACTCAAAACAAATACTAGCATAAAAAGTTACTTGGTAACAAGCAACAGAGAGCTGTTGATAGTATAAAACATTGTAGGAAATGACTCCCTCTGAAGTAACATAGTTTTTGAGAAAGAGGTAATTTCTCACTAAAATGATAAAAACTTCTTGCAAGAAGTTTTTATTCCTATCTAAAAGCACACAAATTTGTACAACAAGGGTGTTTTTTCTTTCATCATTTTCTTGCAACTTCGATGACCAATTGAGCCCAAATTTTCACAGGCTTGTTATTTTATGCATATGTTGGGATACACCAAGTGAGAACACTGGTCTTTGACAATTTCCAAACATGTTCAGTGCCTTTAATGATAGTGTAATGTGTTGTCATTTTTTGGATTTTAGAACTTTTTATTAATCTCCCTTTGTTCTTGTCACCCAGAAATTAACTTTGGACGAGGCTGGAAAACAAATTCTGTTTTCAGTGGGTGTTTTGGGGGGCAGGGTGTTGGGGGCTCCCGTTAAATACAAAATGCCCTAAACACTCCGTTTGGTAACAATTTCGCTTCCATTTTGTTTTCTCTCTCAAAGGAAAATTCAAATCGAACAAATATTTTAAAAATCGGCAGGCACCTTTTAGAAGGCTGGATTCCCCCAAGCCCCCCCCCCTTGGGTGCACCAATGATAACCACAATCATTATTTTCAACCTAGTTAATACCATTGCTATGATTTTATTTGTAGTTGGTCTTTACGACGAGCCGAGTGGTTCCCTGTCCTGTATGGTAGAAGGACAAGTAGGAGGAGTAACACATCTGATGTTCTCACCAGATGGCACCAGACTATACAGTGGAGGGAGGAAGGTACGGCCATGTCTGAATTGGCGGCTATGGCTACAGCTGGATCACTACGTTGAAGTATAGGACATCCTTAACAAGACCCTTAGCAACAGTCGTAGCCGTAGCCCTAGCCGCCAATTTCGGATGTGGCCTCTATCAAATTTGATTTGATTTTGAGGGTTTTTTTTTAGCCAACAAAAAATATATATATAACATAACCAAACGATGAATAAGCCATTTGTGTGTTAGATTTGAATAATGTCTGGTACAATGACTTGCTTGATTACAAGTTACCGCTTAAATTTGAATTCCTCAGACTATCGAGACAGTTGCTATGTCACATGATTCGGGGCAAGCTTTTGCGTAGTTACGTAAGAGACGGCGAACACCCATACACAATTTTGAATTAATGTGCATGGCACAATGGTACCAGGGTTTTTCTTGTTTGGAGGTTGCTACACAAAAGCTTGCCCCGAACCATTGGACATAGCAACTGTCTCTATAGTCTAAGGAATTCAAATTTAAGCGGTAACATTATGACTAAGCAAGTCATTGTGCCAGACTTTTTTCAAATATAACTCGCAAATGGCTTATTGACAAGAGGTTTTTTCACACCAAAAAGGCATGCTGGGGAGAGGGCCATTTCTTTAATAATAATAATAATACAAAGCATTTATATAGCGCTCTAACAACCAGAGGGAGTAACACAGTGCTTCACACAAACCTTTCTTGGTTCCAGAGCTCTGGAATGATCTAACACAGCCTTTCCTGAACTCTACCTTTGTATTCCAGTTCAGAAAGAGCCTAAAAACTTACCTCTTCACCTATGAAAATTCTTGTTGTATGCGCTTTGTGTCCATGGGCAAAAGGAGCTTTATCAAACCGGCTGTTATTATTCAAAACGTAACAAATAATTTGCAAATCATAGAGCAGTGTACAGTACTTATACAGCCTGCAAGTTTCAAATCCTACTCATGTACATGGTGTTACTGCAAACCTTACTAGATTGTATCTCCACCATGCAAAGTTTCAAATCCTACTCATGTACATGGTGTTACTGCAAACCTTACTAGATTGTATCTCCACCATGCAAAGTTTCAAATCCTACTCATGCACATGGTGTTACTACAAACCTTACTAGTTTGTATCTCCGACATGCAAAGTTTCAAATCCTACTCATGTACATGGTGTTACCGCAAACCTTACAAGATTGTATCTCCACCATGCAAAGTTTCAAATCCTACTCATGTACATGGTGTTACCGCAAACCTTACTAGATTGTATCTCCACCATGCAAAGTTTCAAATCCTACTCATGTACATGGTGTTACCGCAAACCTTACTAGATTGTATCTCCACCATGCAAAGTTTCAAATCCTACTCATGCACATGGTGTTACCACAAACCTTACTAGTTTGTATCTCCACCATGCAAAGTTTCAATTCCTACTCATGTACATGGTGTTACTGCAAACCTTACTGGATTGTATCTCCACCATGCAAAGTTTCAAATCCTACTCATGTACATGGTGTTACTGCAAACCTTACTAGATTGTATCTCCACCATGCAAAGTTTCCAATCCTACTCATGTACATGGTGTTACCACAAACCTTACTAGTTTGTATCTCCACCATGCAAAGTTTCAAATCCTACTCATGTACATGGTGTTACTGCAAACCTTACTGGATTGTATCTCCACCATGCAAAGTTTCAAATCCTACTCATGTACATGGTGTTACTGCAAACCTTACTAGATTGTATCTCCGCCATGCAAAGTTTCAAATCCTACTCATGTACATGGTGTTACTGCAAACCTCACTAGATTGTATCTCCACCATGCAAAGTTTCAAATCCTACTCATGTACATGGTGTTACTGCAAACCTCACTAGATTGTATCTCCACCATGCAAAGTTTCAAATCCTACTCATGTACATGGTGTTACTGCAAACCTTACTAGATTGTATTTCCGCCATGCAAAGTTTCAAATCCTACTCATGTACATGGTGTTACTGCAAACCTTACAAGATTGTATCTCCACCATGCAAAGTTTCAAATCCTACTCATGTACATGGTGTTACTGCAAACCTTACTGGATAGTATCTCCACCATGCAAAGTTTCAAATCCTACTCATGTACATGGTGTTACTGCAAACCTTACAAGATTGTATCTCCACCATGCAAAGTTTAAAATCCTACTCATGTACATGGTGTTACTGCAAACCTTACTAGATTGTATCTCAACCATGCAAAGTTTCAAATCCTACTCATGTACATGGTGTTACTGCAAACCTTACTGGATAGTATCTCCACCATGCAAAGTTTGAAATCCTACTCATGTACATGGTGTTACTGAAAACCTTACTAGATTGTATCTCCGCCATGCAAAGTTTCACATCCTACTCATGTACATGGTGTTACCGCAAACCTTACTAGATTGTATTGTATCTCCACCATGCAAAGTTTCAAATCCTACTCATGTACATGGTGTTACTGCAAACCTTACTAGATTGTATTTCCGCCATGCAAAGTTTCAAATCCTACTCATGTACATGGTGTTACTGAAAACCTTACTGGATTGTATCTCAACCATCAAAGTTTCAAATCCTACTCATGTACATGATGTTACTGCAAACCTTACAAGATTGTATCTCCACCATGCAAAGTTTCAAATCCTACTCATGTACATGGTGTTACTGCAAACCTCACTAGATTGTATCTCCACCATGCAAAGTTTCCAATCCTACTCATGTACATGGTGTTACTGCAAACCTTACTAGATTGTATTTCCGCCATGCAAAGTTTCAAATCCTACTCATGTACATGGTGTTACTGAAAACCTTACTGGATTGTATCTCAACCATCAAAGTTTCAAATCCTACTCATGTACATGATGTTACTGCAAACCTTACAAGATTGTATCTCCACCATGCAAAGTTTCAAATCCTACTCATGTACATGGTGTTACTGCAAACCTCACTAGATTGTATCTCCACCATGCAAAGTTTCCAATCCTACTCATGTACATGGTGTTACTGCAAACCTTACTAGATTGTATCTCCACCATGCAAAGTTTCAAATCCTTCCAAGATATTGACAAAATAGGGAGACTGCAACATTAGGGCTAGATAGCTCAGTTGGTAGAGCTCGTACACATTAATCCGGAGGTGGCAGGTTCAAGTCCCACTCCAGTCAATTCGTCTTTGTTCAACCCAAAATTGTTTAAAGTTTGCTCAGTCAGTTTCCCTTGAGGTTGGTTACTTAATATTTGAAAAGTCGCATCCCCTTAAGGTGATCCCTCTGCTGCCGCTTCCCAGGTTGTATCGTAAACTTGGGTGTGATCCCTAGCTATCTGGCAGTTACAGGTTGAATGGCTTCTGACTGGCACCCTGGACAAAGATATTGACAAAATAGGGAAACCGCCAACATTAGGGCTAGATAGCTCAGTTGGTAGAGCGCCGGCACTTTAATCCGGAGGTTTGCAGGTTCAAAACCCAAAACTAGATTAGAAACGGTTACTATTTTCTTCATCAGAATTACTGTTGAATAATTTGTTGACGTGTGTGTTGTTGCCAGGACCGTGAGATTCTATGTTGGGACGTCCGTAATCCCGGTAGAGTGTTATTCAGTATAAACCGTGATGTCACAACCAATCAGAGGATGTATTTTGATATTGACAGGTAAGAGGTATCTACGAAACCCAATTTTCAAAACTTTCCGACATGGTTCACCATGCATGAGTGTTTTTTATTTGAACAAGCACTAAGACATTTGTAAGAGAAGATTTATCACAATTTGTCTTTATGGGTATTAAGTACACTTCATTACTCAACAGAATTGAAAGGAACTTATCTGACTCAAAGACAACATTTGAACATCATTTGTTTCTGTTCAAGATAGTACAGAGTGAGGTATTGTTATTCAATTGAGAAAATATAACACAGACGGACTTGTCTAATCATGAGTTTACTGGGCCGACATGCTGTGGTTGAAGAGCCCTACTCCTGAATTTCACTCAAATTGTGGTGTGTCGTGGCCGAGCGGTTAAGAGCACCGGACTCAAGTTCTGGTGTTTCTGATCAGCAGAGTGTGGGTGCGAGTCCCGGTCGTGGCACTTGTGTCCTTGAGCAAGATACTTTAACATAATTTCTTTGTCCTTTGGATGGGACATTAAGCCGTAGGTCCCATGTACTAGGATTGATAGTGCACCCAGAACACAGAACACTCATCGCGGAAGAGTAGGGGTTAACCCCGGTGTTTCTGGTTCACATAGCAAGCACCCTTGTTTACAGGTTTTCTCAGACTTGCGAGTTACAGTGATGAAGTTCACTTATGAGGCATGCTTGGTTTCATTACCAGAAATATATAGTAAATTGAACAAATTCCCAATTGTTTTTAAATTCCCAATTTTTTTTCCCCAGCTCTGGCCAGTACTTAGTATCAGGCAACCAAGATGGGACGGTCACCGTGTGGGACACGTGTCAACCGCCGGCTGTCCAGGGGTCATCTGATGAGGACAGTATTCTTGACCCTATATTACGCTTCACCGCCCACAGTGATACTGTTAATGGAGTGAGGTGAGTTTCCCAGGGCGTTTACGAAAACATGGTTTCACCCTCTTATCTGCCACAGGTTCCAACCATCACATTGAAGCCTCAAGAGATAAAATCACTCGTCAAACCCAATACCGAGGCAATCCTATTTTTTTGTATAATAATAATAATAATAATAATAATAATAGTGGCTTCTTGTACAGTGCACATATCCGTCACTCAGTGACGCTCAAGGCGCTTCAACATTCAGTATTGTCCTGCTAGGTATTGTGGAGCTACGTTTTTGAAGTATGAGACCAATTCCTTTACATAGCACCATTGTAATGGATTACAAGGTGCTGTGGCGCAATATGCAGCCAATCAAACCAGGAACACCGGGGCGAACCCCTTCTCTTTTCGATAAGTGCACTGGGTTCTTTTACGTGCAGTACACAACACACGGGACCAATGGCTTTACGTCCCATTCGAAGGACGCAGCTATAATGGTCAAGTGTCTTGCTTAAGGACACAAGTGTCACGACAGGGACTCGAACCCACACTCTGCTGAACAGAAACACCAGAGCTCGAGTCCAGTGTTCTTATCCACTCGGCCACGGTGAACAATTTGGTGAACAATTTGGCACAGTGGATTGGTCTTTCAGTCACTGAACTAAAGGATGCTGGGCTGTGCAGAATTGAAATTCAAAAATTCTAAACACAGCAACTTCATAGAAGTTGGTGCCAACGGGCCAGACAACGGCTCTTGGCGTTGTGATGATGAGTTAGTATTGAATTGTGTGATTTGTAATGAACTGTCTTTTAGTCAGTGTTGAACTTGAATGTTTTAGTGCATACCGGGAAAACAAAATTTCACTTTTTACTTGTAAACTGTGATGAAATTTTAAAAATTGAATTGAATTAAAGAAACCTATAATGAATTATCATGTCCGAGAAGCCCTTGGCAAGGGTCCAATTAGTTTATTTGCTAAGCTGAAAAAAAATCTTCAGGGTACCAGTTAAAAGCAATCTACATTGTATGATTTTTTGGCCGGTAATCCAATTCTGCTAAGTAAACTATTTCGTCGCCAAGAAATGTTGTCATTGTGCTTTAAAACAACTTTATAAAACCAGGGCCTTGTCTCAAGTTCCGAAAATGGTTTCAGGTTTTTGTCTTGTGAGCTGGAATAATTTATTGACATGTACTTTTTTTAAATGTCTATGCAAACCCAAAACCTGTAAAATTCCTTCGCTCTCTCCTTTTAATTTCCGCAGTTTAAATCCAGCTTTACCGATCATGGCCACAGCCTCTGGTCAGAGAAAGTTTCCCGTTCCCATGGCGACTAGTGATAGCGACGATGATGAGGAGGAGAATGAATCAGTCACTGACGACGCGAAAGAAGACAACTCCTTAAGACTTTGGTATCTTATGTCATCAAGTTGACCATCGGTTTGACTGAGTCGATTGCGGTATATTTCTAAAGGCACTGAACACGTTTGGTAATTGTCAAAGACCAGTGTTCTCACTTGGTTGTATCCCAACATATGCATAAAATAACAAGCCTGTGAAAATTTGGGGCTCAATTGGTCATCGAAGTTGCAAGAAAATGATGAAAGAAAAAACACCCTTGTTGTACAAATTTGTGTGCTTTCAGATAGGAATAAAAGGCTTCTTGCAAGAAGTCTTTTATTATTTTAGTGAGAAATTACCTCTTTCTCAAAAACTACGTTACTTCAGAGGAGTCGTTTCTCACAATGTTTTATACTATCAACAGCTCTCTGTTGCTCGTTACCAAGTCAGTTTTTATGCTAATATATATTTTGAGTAACTACCAAACGTGTACAGTGTCTTTAAGATGGCGCTTGTGTATATGGGCTGTTCATTTTCTGTTTATCTCCATCAATGCAACTGTGTATTTATCATTTTGAGCCATTTGATCCGGAGGTTAGTTGTAAGGTCGCATCCGAATTGGCGACTACAGCTACGGCTACGGCTATTGCTAAAGGTTTTGCTAAGGACGTCCTATTCTTCAACGCATGATGACCCGGAAATCTAGCCGTAGCCGTAGCTGTAGCTGCCAATTCAGACACGGCCTAAGAATAAGGTTGAATGGCTTCTGACTGGCACTCCTGAACAACACCATTTTGACACCATTAGCGAGACCGCCAACATTAGGGCTAGATAGCTCAGTTGGTTATTTGGTGCTCGATATGTGGCATGCTGTACCCCCTCCTATTGTGTCTTCATTGTGTTCTGGGAATCTCTGGAATTGTTTACAGGATTTAAGTTGGGGGGGGTACTTCTGTACAAGAGGAAAAGAGTGTGTTAAAGTATGGGAACATTTGTGTGTGGGGGGGGGACACACACACACCCTCTGCCAATTATCAAGCATGGTTTACAGTTGGGAGAGCACAGGCACGTTAATCCGGAGGTAACAAGTTCAAATCCTGGTCTAGTCAATTTGTCTTTGTTGAAACCAAAATTAGTTTACTCAGTCATCTTCTCTTGTGGTTATTTTACTTTAGAGTAAAAAATAACATTTCATCATAATTTCTATAGAGCCTTCACAGTCATGTCAATGAACTCATGTTGTTCTTCAACGTGTTATGAATGTGAACAAGCGCCCCAAGTTCGGATGTGAACAAGCCCCAAGCTTGGGTGTGAACAAGCCCCAAGCTATGAATGTGAACAAGCACCAAGCTTGGGTTTGAACAAGCCCCAAGCTTGGGTGTGAACAAGCCCCAAGCTATGAATGTGAACAAGCCCCAAGCTATGAATGTGAACAAGCCCCAAGCTTGGATGTGAACAAACCCCAAGCTATGAATGTGAACAAGCACCAAGCTTGGGTGTGAACAAGCCCCAAGCTACGAATGTGAACATGCCCCAAGCTTGGGTGTGAACAAGCCCCAAGCTATGAATGTGAACAGGCCCCAAGCTTGGATGTGAACGAGCCCCAAGCTTGGGTGTGAACAAGCCCCAAGCTATGAATGTGAACAAGCACAAAGCTTGGGTGTGAACAAGCCCCAAGCTATGAATGTGAACATGCCCCAAGCTTGGGTGTGAACAAGCCCCAAGCTTGGGTGTGAACAAGCCCCAAGCTATGAATATGAACAAGCCCCAAGCTATGAATGTGAACAAGCCCCAAGCTATGAATGTGAACAAGCCCCAAGCTTGGATGTGAACAAGCCCCAAGCTATGAATGTGAACAAGCCCCAAGCTTGGGTGTGAACAAGCCCAAAGCTTGGATGTGAACAGGCCCCAAGCTATGAATGTGAACAAGCCCCAAGCTTGGATGTGAACAAGCCCCAAGCTTGGGTGTGAACAAGCCCCAAGCTATGAATGTGAACAAGCCCAAAGCTTGGGTGTGAACAAGCCCCAAGCTATGAATGTGAACAAGCCCCAAGCTTGGATGTGAACGAGCACCAAGCTATGAATGTGAACAAGCCCAAAGCTTGGGTGTGAACAAGCCCCAAGCTATGAATGTGAACAAGCCCCAAGCTTGGATGTGAACGAGCACCAAGCTTGGGTGTGAACAAGCCCAAAGCTTGGGTGTGAACAAGCCCCAAGCTATGAATGTGAACAAGCCCAAAGCTTGGGTGTGAACAAGCCCCAAGCTTGGATGTGAACGAGCCCCAAGCTTGGGTGTGAACAAGCCCCAAGCTATGAATGTGAACAAGCCCAAAGCTTGGGTGTGAACAAGCCCAAGCTATGAATGTGAACAAGCCCCAAGCTTGGGTGTGAACAAGCGCCAAGCTTGGGTATGGTATCCTGCTTTAAAAAGAAATAGAAATCATTAGTTGCACTACTATTGTTAATAAAATTTGTACCATAAGTGTGAGGAATCTGTAAGTCAAATCCACAAATAAAATAGTTGTATTAATGACTAAACAAAATAACATTTGGTTTATGTAGTTTGTTTCTTTGGGGTTTTGGGGTTGCTGTTGTTGTTGTGGTTTTTTTTTTGTGTTTTTGGGGGGGGGTTGGGGTTGGGGGAGGTGGTGTCTTTAATATTTCTTTGGGGCGTCTTTAATTTACTTAGTAACATTTGTATATGAAATAATAAATAAGATGTAACATCAAGCAATCTCAGCAAACCAACACCTCGTAATTTTTCAAGGCAAAGATGTGACCAATGGAATACCAACCCATTGGGAAAGAATTCGTACAAATTCGTTCTATTCAACTGCATTGAAGGATCGACTGGTTAAAGTCTGAATATGCAAACAATTGATTTCATACAATATACCTTATAGGTTATCAAGTTTTTAGTCTTGTATTTAGGATTTATATTCAGTTTTTACGAAAACATGGCAGTATAGGGACTCTTTGGGGTTTTTATTTTAGGGGGAGGGGCAGAGGGGTTGCTTTTCCCAAAATTTCACACGGATAATAAGACACATATTTTTGTTATACATCCCTATGGAGACATCTTTTGTTCTTTCCTTTGTCCCTGTACTTAAAGGGTGTGTACAACATTGGTAAGAATGAAAATATAAATGCTCACAGATTGTCACATAACTCACATGGCATAAAGATGGTCATGGTAGAAAACTTCCCTTGAAATAGTTTTGCTTGAAATGCCATAGTTTTTACAAAATGAGTAAAATAATAGTGTTTATCCTGCAGGATAAATTTCGATGTTTGAAAAAAAAGGTTAAAACACATAAGGGGTTTTTCACTGTTTTCTCATGACTCCGAAGACCGATTTAGCTTAAACTTTCACAGGTTTGTTATTTCATGTATATGTTGGGTCACATCGAGTTTGGATACAGGTCTTTGGCAATTACCAATGTTGTACACACCCTTTAATATCCTCCCTTATACTTTTTACACAAAATTCCTTGTGGAGCACCCCAGTCTTTAGAATTCCCCCCTATAGAGACCTTTTGTTATGTTTTCTTTTCCCTTTTTTTGTCCTCAGTCTCCATAAGGTATCGAATATTAAAACATAAGTATCAATTTCTATAGTACCGGGTAGAATTATGTTGTGCTTTCTCTGTCCAATTTTGTTTCTTTTTGCTGTGCCCTAGTTGTCCGAATTGTCCCCAGTGTGTGTCAGAATTGGGGGGGGGAGTTCCCTTTCCCCTGCCTCCTGGGCCCAATTTCATAGAGCTGCTTAAGTACAAAAAGTAGCTAAGCACAACAAAATTATGCTTACCAGAATAAGGTTACCAGCCAAACTACCATGTCACGTGTACAATGTGTGACTGGTATCCTGCGCATTTCTGCTAAGCAAAAGAAATGTTAAGCAATATTTTCTGCTTAAGCAACTCAATGAAATTGGGCCCTGGGTCGATCGCCTGTGTGTGGAAAAAACACTTTTTTTATCCCTGTACCTCCACCACCTGACAAGAAATGTATAATTTTTATCAGCTTTTTTTGTAACAGCACTGACATCCAGAAAACAACCACTCGCTTTGAAACTCAATTTCGGATAATAAGCGGTGTGCGGATAAGTCCCAAGTCCTCAGCGTGAAGTACGAGCAATGACATTTACCGCGTGTGACGTTTAATATTCTCCCTGTTAAAGGCACTGTACACGATTGGTAATTACTCAAAAATATATATTAACATAAAAACTGACTTGGTAACGAGCAACGGAGAGCTGTTGATAGTATAAAACATTGTGAGAAACGACTCCCTCTGAAGTAACGTAGTTTTTGAGAAAGGGGTAATTTCTGTGTAAAATAATAAAAACTTCTTGCAAGAAGTTTTTATTCCTATCTGAAAGCACACAAATTTGTACAACAAGGGTGTTTTTTCTTTCATCATTTTCTTGCAACTTCGATGACCAATTGAGCCCAAATGTTCACAGGCTTGTTATTTTATGCATATGTTGGGATACACCAAGTGAGAACACTGGTCTTTGACAATTACCAAACGTGTTCAGTGCCTTTAAGACAAGTCCAAACGATATGCATACCCACTTCACTGTTAGCTTTCATACCCACTCCACTTTGGGTTCATACCCACTTCACGCTGGGTGTATAACCACTCTAGTGACGTGACTAGAAACCCTTTTCATTCTATAAGTGAGCAGTATTACAAACTTTTTAACAATTTATACAAAACACCCCGTTGTAAAAGTGTACGGTGATTGAGCTCTTAAAAAAATACTGAATTTAGGTCAAATCGTATTTCTAGGCTAATGAAATCAAACGTAAATTAAGATATTCTATAGGATCAAAACAGAGATTGTGATGATATCGTTGCAGAGATTAATTTATTCATCGGTCCATGAAGAAAAAAATACTAAAATTAGCCGTTTTCTCATTGATTTATAAAACACTTTGTAAAGCTAAATTTAATTCAGAAGTGAATTGTGATACTATACGTCCTGTTTGATGCACAGGTCACACGCTATTGAAGAATACATGCGTAGGTGTGATATAGAAATCAAAGGACTTTTAAAAAGAGACAAAAAAAGTGAATGACAGGGGGTCGGACTGCAAATAACGAAAACCCGTAAACAAGACAGTAGAAAAAAAGTCAGAATGATATACCGTAAAAGGTTTATGGAATGGTTGGTCGGATCATTTTTATCTCTTTTTTGGGGGGCCGGCCGGCCGGGGGTTTAGTGATGGGGACGGGTGGTCGAATCTATCGCTCAACCAGAAGTTGCTTGCAAACCAAAGGGGCTGACATATTGTGTGGGTCGGGCAAAAGGTGGGTTTTGTTTTCAGCAAGGTGTCTAAGGTAATTGCTATCACCAAGAAAGCCACCATATCGTGCATTAAACCTTTAAAGGCACTGAACACGTTTGGAAATTGTCAAAGACCAGTGTTCTCACTTGGTGTAGCCCAACATAATTATGCATAAAATAACAAGCCTGTGAAAATTTGGGCTCAATTGGTCATTGTTGCAAGAAAAATTATGAAAGAAAAAACACCCTTGTCGTACAAATTTGTGTGCTTTCAGATAGGAATAAAAACTTCTTGCAAGAAGTTTTTATTATTTTAGTGAGAAATTACCTCTTTCTCAAAAACTACGTTACTTCAAAGGGAGTCGTTTCCTACAATGTTTTATACTATCAACAGCTCTCCGTTGCTCGTTACCAAGTAAGTTTTTATGCTAATATATATTTTGAGTAATTACCAAACGTGTACGATACCTTTAAGGGTGGATTCAGCGAAGAGGTGGATGCACTCAAATTTAAAAAGACTCATAAACAATTTAGGGTGGTCTAACCTGGTCCATCAACGAACATGGCACCCCCTTCCAGTCGGCCTGTTCAATCATGGAGGTATAAGAATTGAACCCCCCTCCCCAACCTGGACTGGCTGCAGCACATACACTGCAAAAACTGGGGTGTTAAAATAACACCAATGTAAATAGTGTTGGCAGACATTTGTGTTATCTTATAACACCCTATTGTGTAAGTTTTTTGGTATCTATAATGTGACAACACCCATGGGGTCAAATTTAACACTCCAGTTTTTGCAGTGTAGGGTCATAAATTGTTTGCACCTAAATTGAGCGTGGGTGGGATTGAAGAAAAAAGTTTTAAAACCCGGACCTTCACTCGGGCGATAGGCCACAAATCATGCCATTGTTGTTTCACAACATGAATAAGTTAATGTTTGAAAATAAAACTAGGGAAATCCCTCATCTCTGCATCAATAAGTTATTGAATTATGGCGGGGAAAAAAGTATATTTTATAGACATTATGACTCCCGGCCTCAAAAACAGTTCCAGGCTGATAGTTTCAGCATGGAACTATCACACCACCGTCTCAGAAAGATTTCTACACACAGGCCATAGATTAATAAATTCTGATGTATAAGAAGTTGTTCCAAAAATGAAATATTCAGAAGAGTATGGAGTTATGAATTCCAGCATTTCAACCCTGAATTTGACAATAAACTAAGTTCGCTTGGGGAAGCTTCACGTGACACCAATGTGATCATTTTGCTATCTACCGTAGACATAAAATGGTTCCCACACCCGTTATGGTTCAAAACACCTCCCTCTATGGGGTGGTTCAAGACTGTGTACAGTGATGGAGGAAAGAGAGCATATCAAGCCGTACCTCTCAGGATTAAGACAATTTTAAAATTGTGATCTTTCTACCCGTAATAATTCTTAAGTACATTTTGGCGACCTTTTCTGCTTCTGCACTGTCACTGTCATTGGTACTTATTATGTTGCTCAGTCTGCCTGCCCGCCCGCAGCGAAAGAACTACGTTATGCATGATGCATGCGGCGAAAGTCGTCAATTAATTTTATCTGGCGCATGCGCATGGCATTTGGTATGTCTGATATGTACCACCAATATGGCGGCCGTGTAGCAAAGAGATTAGAACACCCTGCAACTTCACATCATGTTCACGACGACAAGAACCGTATTTTCCGGTAGATTTTGCTTGGATATTAATCGTCAATAACCGGTGGATGTACTGGGAGAGTCAACAAAAGCATTCATGTGGCATTTCGACCATTATATAGCGGCTAAAGATCGCGAGGCTGTCGCATAAATAGATATGTTGTGTGAATTCAAGACGTGTGTTGTCAGCGCACACATCTACTACATGGGCGCCCTATGTACAGGGGTTCTGGATCCGGATGTAAGAAAGTCACTATTTGTTGTTACCAAGCCATCTGTATCTTGGCGAGGCATAGCCGGTAGGGGTACAGATCACCCTCCTATTGTTCCTTCACCTCTTCTTTTACACCGAAGCTTGCCAATGGTTTCTACGACCCTGCAAGAAGAACGGTGAAGCACAGCGTGTACGAAGCATTGCCAAGTCATCCTGCCTTTATGTCTGAAATATGACTTTGAGGTTTAACAATGGGGGTTTTACGATCGTGGAGAAGCTGTTTCAAGCACTGCGAGAGATTCTACAACACTGGCGACTTTCTCTGGCCTCCCTTCTTTTCTATATACTTTTGTCATTGCTCACAAATGTTTGTAGGGAGAACTTACTGGTGTTAGCGTCAACCAGCAACACGTGTTCGCCGGGGCCGTCATATCAAACATTGACAGAAGAAACTTGTCCAGAAGCATCGCAGTGTCATACATTGGGGAGTCTATCACATGCGGAATCAATTTGTAACCTTTCTGTACGTTGTAGGACGCAAGCAAGCTTGGAATTTAATATTGGTGTCTGTCCGTGGAGGAATCGTTCAAATTTAGTGCAATTGAGAAATCCCAGTTCGGATTGCCTATCCATGCCGGACGTTAATAACTGTTCGACCTGTTTGCAGGGTTTTATAGACCTTGCTAGAAAAGTTGAAGAAAATTTTGAAAATTACTCTTCCATATTAAGACGCTACGATTGTGATAGAAACTATTCAATGTGGGGCTGCAACCAGTGTAAGGTATGTGGCTCGAACAACTCAACAAGTATAAATGGTTTGTATGAGGTTAACGACCCTGGAGTTGGGATGAGGTCAAAGGTCATGGGTAAGGTTGATGGGATAAAGCCCCCCCTCTACAGTGGCTAAAATCGCGGTGCTTTTCTGAGCTAGACATGCTTGAAAAAAAAACATTAACTTAATCACACACAAACATACAAGAAAACGTTAACTACAAAATACTTTGTACACTACGCATGTTTTTGAATCCTGTTTACATACTTGCTTCTGTATGACCCTAAATCAGATGTACACAGTGGCACCTTCCAAAAGAAAAATATACACTCTGTGTCAAAATGTGTACCTTGGTGCTCACAAACGCCAACAATTTAGTCTCATAATTGTTGACTTTTCAAGTACCAGAGGTCAATAGGTGGTGTTCTAAGATTGGGGGAGTCAAATTTACATTTTGCAATTGACATTGACAAGGAAATTCTGTGTGTGGTTTTTGAAGGTACTTGTAAGAAACCATCTCACATAAATTTCATGGAGGCGAATTTATGTTCACTGATTCCAACCTCATAAATGAGAAACACGTTCAGAATACACCAAAACATAAATTAAAACACAAATTCGGTGAACTGATTTTAGAGGGGTGTGACCATCTGAAGTCACAGACAACATTTCTCAATTTATCTTTGGTTCTGTGGTTTTTTTTTCAGTGACCTTCAAAATACACCATTTAAAAGAGAGGGGGTGGGGTAACCAAAACAAAAATCAAAATTAAAACAAGAAATTATTCTCATAATAGGAAATATGTGCAAAAAATATGCTAAATTAAAAAAAATCCTCAAAAAGGCTAGTTAGGTTAAAGTGCAAACACACATGTAAACATACCCCCCAGAAAATGGCAGTTCAAAAGACCAGTGTAACACTCCAGGGTTGGCTAGCTCATTAGTTTGTTATTGATTTATTCCATTTCAGGTTGCAGAGTTGGATCCTACTATCGGGGTCAGGGGTCAACGTTGGATGAACCAGGGGTGACCCTTGGGTCAACCAGGGACGAAGACCAGGGGTCATCTTGCATCATTGTTCTGTTAACGTCCATCTTGTGCAATATAATAACAGTTGTACTTTGTATTTGTAGATTTGCAGGGGTGCTGATATTAACTCACCAGGCAAATTTTCCTCCTTGACCTCGGGCATTGCCTTGGTGCCCTTTGAAATGTTCCGATACAAGTTTACATTACTCTCAGTGAGGGAAGCTCATGTAACTTGTATAAGAGGTGTATTAACCCCAACCCTCCAAAATCCTCCAAAAAAACTCTTCGGACTTCAGGAAGTTGTCTGATTGTGGAGGATTGAAGACTGTAAGCCCAAACAACAATTGGTTATCATCACTGGGCCAGACTCGGCAATCTTGTCTCACGTTCAAACATTTTAGTGTGGAGTGACACAAGAGTGGAGGATAGTGGAGGGTCGAGGTGGTCACCTGTGGGCAAGTGGGCCCCAGGGGAGTAAAATATCTTGCCATTTTAATTCAAGAAAGCAGTATCATGCCTGGTTGTCAAAATGATGCATCTGGCATGGATGTTGCATGTGTAATTTAGAGACCTGTGGCCAAGTGGGCCTAAGGGGCCCCCAAAAATGTCTTGCCATACAAGAACAAAGTGTCATGCCTGGATATGTACATTATAACATTATAACCTACTGTAATGGTGGTCATCTTGATGTGGATGCTGCACACGCATGTAGCTGAGAGATACCCAGACTTTCATAACTCCTGTTGAAAGGGTGTGCATAACATTGGTATAAAGAGTACGAATATATGTTCACAGATTTGCACACGTCTTACATTGTATAAAGATGGTCATGGTGGGAAACTCCCTTTGAAATATTTTTGCTTGAAATGCAATAGATTTTGAGAAAATGAGTAAAACAATTAGTTTTGATCTTGCAAGTCCAAAACTCAATGTTTGAAAACTGAAAACGTGTAAGGTTTTTTTCTGGTTTTTTTTGTGTGTGACTCCAATGACTGATTGAGCTTAAACTTTCACAGGTTTGTCATTTCATGTACATGTTGGGTTGACAATTACCAATGTCACACATGTGCTTTAAGCACACTAGTGTCGAAACTATCTCAACTGGCTCTATTCAGAGGCAACAAAACAATTCTTCCTAGAAGAGATCGATCTATAACATAAAGAATTATATTCATGGAAAGCCTTCAGTATTCCAGGTTCTGGAATTTTAATATCTTTTTACCAATGCTCATTATTTGTTGAATGAAATGTCCACTGTTCAGACGAACCTTCTGTTCATATCATTTTCATGTCCATCACACCACTTTTCATCACCCCAAAATTGACGTATTTAATTTATCCACAGGTACATTCAGGTTTCAGGTTGATTTATTCCACAGTATTAAACCAAAGAAAGTAAATCACACACAAAATAACAAATGTAATTGAAATTATAGAGATGAGAATTTCAAGTAAATGTGATACTGGGAGGGGTTCATTGAAAAAGCAAAGCTTGTAGACAATGGTCCCTATAATAATAGTCCGCGAGCCAGGGGCTGAAATTTCATAAGGGCATTTTTTTTGTGCAAAATGTAACATGAACTTGTCATCAAAAAGCACCCAGTACTCGGAAAATTATTGCTTTGAAATAACCTGCCACTTCAAAATCAGGAAACATTATGTAAAGTGATTGTGAATTACTGACTGATGTAAATAAATGAAAGGCCATAATTTTATTCTAAACTTTCAGAAAAATTTGCTCCTCAAACTAGATTTGTATCAATTTCTAAGATATTTACCTTAACATTCTATCTCTTCTGGCATGATGTTATTTTAATGCAAGACTTTTCTAGTGATGTTGGTGTAAGCCGTAGGCATGTTTAGGTTTCCATAACAGGCTGTTTATAATTTGAATGCCCTCTACTTTGCATCTTGAAAATTTACATGTTAAAAGTATCACTTGAACGTTTTTTTTCACTTTCGGCAAATTTTCACTCCCTGTTTTCACTCCCTGGTCCCAATTTCATAGAGCTGCTTAAGACAACATAGTGCTTACTGCTTGACAGTTTTCTGCTAAGTGAAAATATACAGGATACCGTTGGTAAATGGTACTATATGGCATGTTATGGTGGATGGTTATTTATTTATTTATTTATTTTTTTTTTTTTGGGGGGGGGGGGTTGCTAATTTTGGGGTTTAAACAGTTCTGTAAAATTAGGCCCAGATTGTTCAAAGGGCCATCTTTGTGAACATTTTACAGGCCTGGAATTTCATCTTTGAGAGGGCAAGGCCATTTTTATTTTGCAAAGGACAATCAGTTTGTTTTTTTAATTGCATACAATATACCATGGAATGGATACTCTTTCAACAGTGGTGATCAAAATTAGAAACCCTTTAAAGGTATCGTACACGTTAGGTAATGACTCAAAACAAATATTAGCATAAAAATTACTTGGTAACAAGCAACGGAGAGCTGTTGATAGTATAAAACATTGTAGGAAATGACTCCCTCTGAAGTAACGTAGTTTTTGAGAAAGAGGTAATTCCTCACTAAAATAATAGAAACTTCTTGCAAGAAGTTTTTATTTCTATCTGAAATCACACAAATTTGTACAATAAGGGTGTTTTTTCTTTCATCATTTTATTGCAACTTTGATGACCAATTGAGCCCAAATATTCACAGGCTTGTTATTTTATGCATATGTTGGGATACACCAAGTGAGAACACTGGTCTTTGACAATTTCCAAACATGCTCAGTGCCTTTAAACAAAATAAACATATCGTTAAATCCTTCACATCATTAGGATGTAAATGGAAAATATAAATCCAAAAGAACTTCTGTGGACCTTTTCCAACAATCGTGCAATTATTGGAATGTAAATGTGACCTTGATCAAGCTAATTTCTGATTTTCCTATGTATGGCTTGATTAGGGTCCTCTTGTCATTTAATTAATCACAATCCAGTTCGGATTAAACCATTTCCTTTATCTGTCCCCTCATCAAGGGTGTCCCAGAGCATTTAGAGGCAAATTGATTTAACGTCGATGATGTTCTGCAATTAACTGTCATGGAATACTCCATAAAATGCTTTTATAAATTCAGGCTTTTGTCCGACGTGCCATTCATTAATTTAATTTATTTCTACCTGACGTGAACAGTCCATTGACACAAGCCTTTTGTTGTCGCGTTGAAATTTATGAATGAAATCTCCACAATAGATAAATCAATATATTTACTGAATGAAAACTACTCATTAATAATAACTAGTTCTAGACTGCAGAGCCATTGACAAATATCAAGTGATAAATTGTATTTTTGTTTTCATTTTGAGGAAAATACGTCCGGTTTTAATTTCAAAGTTACAGGATTACCTAAAATATTCACTGCTCAGTTTAGATATTGTACCAACACAGGTGCTCACTGATTATTTTTTTAAAACAAAAAAGGCTCGGATACATATTGTTTGAGCTTTTAAAAATAATCTTTGCATAAATTAATTGGAAATCCTCCACACCAGGCCTTGAGTAATATGGAGGCAATGGCCTCTCTGTTGCCCCTGGTTTTGGCCTTGGTGCCCCTTTGAAATGGTTTCCCATAGACTTTTAATGAGATTTCCCAATGGAAGTGCCCTTTGCAAAATGAAAACGGCCTTGCCCTCTCAACGATGAGATTCCAGGCCTGTCTCACTGAATATCATTGGAGTGAATTGTCAAAGGATCGTCAACAATTTTGAAAGTTAATTTCTTTGCTCTCTGTTTATTAGAATACATCAAGGAAGTAAAAAACATCGATCTTTAGTTTTCCACCACACAAGCATGTGCCACTACCTGCCGGGGATATAAAATTGTGTTGAAATGAATTGATCCTTATTTTATTATTGATTCGTATTGAAAACTTCATTTCAAAGCTTGCCACTTGCAGCACAAAAACACATGTAACACTGGAAGCTGTGAAATAATATCTTTTTCAGAATGGGTTAAATTTTATCAGATTATGTTTTTGGTTTTTTTAATGATTACTCGGTAAATCCATAACTTCTCATATCCTCAAAAATCTATCAGCTGTTTTTTTTCTGACTTTAATAAATTATTAAATTTGATAGAAAAAAGCTGTACGTTCATGTGCTACGCATGAAGTTAAACCAAATAAGCCTGTGATAATTTCAATGTGATCATTATGTAAACCCCTAGATTGATGAATGAATGTGTTATTTATTACAAACAAAATGGTAAAAAAATGTCAAATTGTGAAATGATATCGTGTGCTGGCCTTAGCTGAATTCAGACTTTCTCTGTGTCTTTGTAATGTGCTGAGAGTTTCTGACGACGAAATGTCAACAAATGTCAACCACATCTGGAAATGCTAATTTCCGAGAAAAAAAAATAAAAAATCAATTCTAAGGTGTTTTTGTGAGGTGTTTTGTTTTATAAGTTATAAAAGTTGCACAGTTATTGTGGAAAATTGATAATGATTTAATTTGGGGATTTTGTCAAACATCGACAGACTGATGAGATGGTCATGTTTACATGTACATGTGTATGGTTTTTTTCCTGATCAATGATTCTGAGATCTATCCCCCAGTCTGGTGTGAACGTCTTTCAACCCAGTGTCAAATACAGAAATGTCCTTACTCATCAAACAGATCTAAGGAACCCCTGGGACCCCACAACTCTGCTCCCCCCCCCCCCCCGCCAACTCTGCCCCCCCCCCATAGTGCTAGCCAGAGGGGTGTCTTTTGGACACCCTGTTTTAAATTTTGATACCCTGTTTTATCTGTCATTTACATGTAAAAGTAATATTGTAAGTGAACAATTTGGACACCCAGTTTTTAAATTTCCAGCAAACTTGGACACCCTCTTACTAAACCCTGGCTAAAATCTTGCCCCCCCCCGATTCTAGTCCATTCAAAAGACTCATGTTTTCAAGTTAAATTCAACAAGGTTTGCCTCTTTTAAATCTGTAAATCACCCCACCCCCAAAAATCCTCTCTTTTTTTTTCATCGGAGACAAACACCAAGCTGGATAGTGCCGTTCTCAAGCCAGCCCTGTGAACTAAATCCATTTTTTGTACGGCAATGACGTCAACTACATGTACATATGATGTGCTTTTTTATACATGCATATCAATGGACTCCTCCGTGACATCACTCACTTTATTAGACTAGCTATTTATAGATCTCGTTTGGTCCGGAGGATTGGCCTTTCTGCTTCTATACGAGGTTAATTCCCCCCACTGTCTGTCCACAGGAAGAAAAAAATATTCACCTCTACCTGACATATTAGCAAATAAAATACACAAATAAAAATCCGGCATTTTTGCGCTAATTTTATTTGTTGGTTGGGGAGTGAGTGTTGCATGAGTGTTGGTATTCCGTACACAGTGAGACTGTGTAACATTAGATGTGTGTGTTAGTGCTGGGCTGCATACGACTGCATAATAATGCTTGCCACTGGACTTGTTATTGTGAATTTACTTAAGATTGACCTTTGGATGATAAATGGAAATTTTAGTGGGGAAAACAACAATTTTAACTGGGAAAAAATACGGGGATGTGTTTGCTAATCATGCCTGGGCGAGACTTCTTTTAGAATGGTACATCTTTGTAAACAGGTTTTTATATCTGTGGTTTGTACCTGATTTATCAAAACATATTTTGACATTGTTAAAATAAATTACATGTTGACATTGGAGACTAGACGTAATTTTTTTTTTATGAGTGTATGCAACGTATCGGCTTATAAATCTTGAAATATGAGGAAGAAATATTCATTATTTCTCTTCTTTTATTGCCATTCTCACTCACTTGACAAATTTATGTCTCGTGTCAATCATAAATATCTGGGATTTCATTGAAAGCATTCACCCGTGATACCAGTATAGAATTCAGTATTTTTTAGTGGAAGGTAAAACATTGGTAACCAGCTAAGCTAACAAATTGCTGAAAGTCAAATCGACTTTGCTAGTAAGCAAAAAGTGTCTTGAAATGTTGAAGTTTAACAATACCCGCTTTTTTTTTCTGGATACTTTCCCTTCCCTTAATCCTTTGCTCTTCTTTTTGCTATTAATGGATGTTTGTGTCTGTGTTTGTTTATGCCTCTGACGAAGGTCCGGTTTGGATCAAAAGCTAAGGCCATCTCCCCTGCAAATTTTACATACATTTTTTTACCAAGAAATCATGTTATTGTTAGAGTGTTTTCCGTACCACTTTGGAAAAAGTTGGGCAGGTCCTTGTTTTGAAAAGAATATCAGTTTAAGTTATTGGTAAGCTTTAAAACTAAGGAAAGATCTTTTCATTCTGCAAAGTTTTGCTTTTGTTTCCATTTGATATGATTTAAAATTTTGAGAAAGGATAAAAACTACAAAAAACCTGTTATTCTGAAAATGTTAGTAAAACACATCTTCTGGAAAGAATGCATTGTATTAAATCTTGTGCACAGTGTACAGGTAAGCTCAATTGTGGACAAAAACTTCAATATTATCGAAACTTCTACGAAATTTTAAAACATCTGATGCCAGGGTCTTGATTAATGATGAGTCATAATTTGTCATGATATTTAGTGTAGTAAGTACAACATACACTGACTCATTTTGCATAATTTGCATATTTGTGATAATTCTTACTTGTGGAAATCCCCTAAGAATTTATCCTTAAATTGTGACCTGTTTTTAATAAAGGTTAATGCACTTTCAGTCACTTGAACACCCACCCGACTAGATTTCCATTGGAGAACACAGAAGCATTGCCTTGGTTGCCCCCGTCTTGGCCTTGGTGCCCCTTGAAATTTAGTTAGAGTGAGGCCCAAATCCTTCCATTTTCTCTTCCATTTTCATACGTCCCTCCACACCAAATTGTTTGGACTTGGATAAGATTGGTATGCCTGACCCTTTGATAAGCACTTGTTGTTTGGGCCTACTGGCCCCCAATCCTTACTGAATCCTTCAATTCGGCAATCGGATATGGATGGAGTTGGAACTGTAAGGGTTTTCAAAATGCACGTGCCTGTTGTTACATGATTTTGGTTGTTCAAAGATAAAACCCTCGATCTGGACCTAAGTTATTTTAGCTTGATTCTGATCTCTATTTCTTGTTAAGCTAGTTAAGTTTCCCCCTCAGTTATTCCTGTACACTTTTAAAAAAACAAATACCCCCAGTGGTACCTTAAATTAATTAGCACAGACTCCAAGTTATCCTGATTCTGGTCTCTTTTCTTAAGCTCGGTAAGTTTCCCCTTCAGTTATTTCTGTACACTTTTTTTAAAAACAAATACCCCCAATGGTACCTTTTAAATTAATTAGCGCAGACTCCCAAGTTTTTATCCATGCAGGATTTGCGACTGTGTTTTTGTTGTAGATTGCTTTATCATTTGTCATTGCCAATCATTGTCACACCACCTCAGACACTAATGGACAATCACATACCTAATTGAGACACTTACAGACACCCGCTGTTTTAACTGTCGCTACAGTCTACTTTTACAGCAATCACGGCGCGCAGTAGGTACGTCCAACCGCACTGTGTTTTCATTCCAACCTCCCTCATTAAATTGATTGCCACACTTTCAAAGTGTTTCATTAATTATTTATTTATAGTATTCTTTGTATTTAAGTTATTTATGTGTTTTTAAATTGAAATGTTTTCCGCGGCGATTGCATTCATAATCAAAGAACTCTTGATTCCCCAAGGCAAGAAATTTACAGCTGACCTTTTTACACTGAGCTGTACTTACATAGAAGTACATAAATAAAGTGTGTACGAAAGAAGACTATAATGTATAGCGTACAGGATAGAAGTCATCAGTCCGTTTATTATGTGCAGTTTATTGGAGGTAAATCTGCAGTTGTTTTTTTACGATTCAAGAGGCAGATTGTGTTTTTGTTGTTACCGAGACAATGACAACAACAACAACAAAACAACGTGATGTATTTCCGTTCATATCTTTTATTTGATAAATTTTCAGAAATCATCCCAAAGAATATTTAACGTACCACAAATTGCAACAAACATCTAAAGATACAAAAAGTATTTAAAACGTACAAAATCACAAATTTTAATTTACGTTAAGGTAGGGTCATACGCTTTGGTAATGACCCCGAAATTTTGTAATTCCTATCCGAAAGCTCACTTGTTATAAAAATGGTAATGGTGGTAAGCATCCTGCGAAATTAATTTCGTCTGAAATGCTCCCATTGATTAGAAATCAATAAAAGTATCTTGACAAATTTGAATCTCCAAAACTCACCTAAAGGCGAGTTTTGGAGATTTTAATTTCTGTGGTGTCCGTTTGTGAATGCTGCGGCCGAAGATGCGGTTGATATCCGCTGTCACCTTTCTAATTGTGTGGATACGACGTTCTTGATGAAAAAAATACTGTGACAGTTTTCTTTGCTGTTTTTTCAACAAGTAGACACTGTATTCAGCTGAAACTTTCACAGATGACTTATATTGTATCGCTATTGAGAATTTGGCCATTACGATGACAAAAACCAATCTATAACCCTACCTTTAATCTTTCCATGAGCCCCCCTAAGATTTGAAAATATCTGATGGGGAAAAAAACCTGAGGCATCATCCCTTTAAGTTGAGTGAGTTTGATTGTAGGAGAAATGATGAAATGCCAAGCATTATCATACATGACATGACAGGAGAACATTGATTTCCTGTTTAAATCAAACATGGACTGCCAAGATTAAAGGGGCATTCTGTCACTCCGGTATTTTATACCTCAACCTGCAACCACAACAATAATTTAAAGAGCAAAATTTTGTTTACGGTCTTACAAATCTTTCATGTTTGGAATGTGTGACTTTTACAATCTTTATATTCTCGTGATCAAATCCATGTTTTAGTGCATCATATTCAATCTGACAATCACCTCATAGTATGATTTTATTGGAATTATTGTTTTATTTTTTTACAACTTAATTGATGTACACCCCTGTTGCAATGGATCGTCTTTGGCTATGTGTGACTGTGGCTGCTGGCTTTATAGTGATCTCTAGCCATAGCCAATGGTGAAACAATCAATTCACTCTTTATTTTTTAACTCAACTTTTCAAAAAATGGCGTTGTAAATTTTGCACATTTTGAGAAAATAGAATTAAACTGTTGCAAATTGCTTTACCAACCAAATGGACGGTATAAATGCAAAGAAATAGTTAATGGCCTGACATTTCGACCCTAGCAGAGTATTTCTCAAAGGCTAAAATGCAAATTTTGTGATAGATTTGTGTGTAATATTTGTTCGTTTTCCAATGGCATATCATAGATATTGTATACTCTAATCTGTCAATACTTTTAAAGTTATTTATGCTCAATCATTCACCCGACACATTTTAAAAGTAGGACCATAGGTTGGGTTTTTTCTTCATGATTTAATGCTGATTTATAGGCCAACTTATCATGAAAGATACAATAAAAGTCACCTGTGAAAGTTTGTGGATCATTCACATTATGTTGTGTGTTTTTGATTTTGATTGATTGATTATTTATTCATACATCTGGTGGCCAAAAAGCCAAATTACATGTATGTTACAATTAAAAAGGACAATATAAAATGTTGAGTATTGTCAATGCAAGATGCCTTGTTCTTGAAAGGGCAGGGCACCGAGGCCTTTTTTTCCTTTGTAAAGGGCACCTCTATGAGGAAATTGTATATTTCTTTCGGAAATTTCAAGGGGCACCAAGGCAATAACCAGGGGCAATGGAGGCAATTTCCACCATTGCTTCCTTTGCCTCAGTGGTGTTAAATGCACTTCAAGGATCTCCCCACCCCTGGTTTTTTTTTTCAAATCTGGGGGGCATTCTGGACCCAAGTTTGGCTGAAGCCTGCGGAATTAAACCTCGGAATGTGCTTCCCTTGATGGTCACGTTTGGTTTGAAAAGCTCAACTCTTTGTTTATTAGTACTACTTCTGATTTTGCATACCGGCTGAAATTTGGCGCCTACTGACCCGAGAAGCTAGCTTGTTGATGGGGAGAGCCCTTCACTTTGATTTGAATCTGTATGATTTGAATCCGTATGATTAGACTTCATCAGTTTTATTGTATAGTACTGAAATAATCGATGTTATTTTTACATCGGGGATAAAGAATATAGTTTGTTTTTTACCCTTACAAGTTACACAGATGTGTATAAAGCACTGTATACTCGGTACTTTCCAGAGTTCTGTGAAAAAAAATCTACAGGCAAATCACTTGACCAGGTCGTTGGTTGGAATCCTACCCGAGTGATTTGCCTTTGTTTTTTTTCTTCACAGAACTCAATTCAATTCAATTTAATTCATTCTTTATTAATCGAAAAAAGGAAAATTGTTTCGTTACATGCAACTCGGGGAAAGTACTGAGTATACAGTGCTTAAATACACATCAGTGTAAGAGTTAAAACAAATTATTGTACTGAAATAGTTACTAAAATTTAAGAAATAATGATGCTTCAATTTATTCTTGCTGAATCTAATGTGGTGAACTAAAGGCTAAACTAAGCACAGGGGCTTGCCCTCCAGCTAGTTCACTGATAACCGAACCATTTGCTGGAGTCAGAATTATAAAAAATTACAAGCCCAAAAGTCTGCTGTAGTCAGTCCTCCGCCAGTATCGTCACATTATGTGGAGTATATTGCTAGGAATTCCGACCCCTTATATTTTCTATCGCTAGCACATGCTTGGTTGTAATGTTAACGCATCAGATCATGCAACCATACCATGGCCAGATGAGATTTTCATTTTGTTGGTCATTTTCTGCGGTCTTGTTTTTATAACGTGTAGGCGCAAACTGTACCATGGCCAGATGATAATTTTATTTTGTTGGTCATTTACAGTGATCGTGGGTTTTTTTGGTAGGCACATCATGCAACCATACCATGGCCAAATGAGATTTTCATTTTATGCGGACTTGTTTTTTTTACATAGTAGGCACAAACTGTACCATGGCCAGATGATAATTTTATTTTGTTGGTCATTTACAGTGATCATGGTTTTTTTGGTAGGCACATCATGCAACCACACCATGGCCAAATGAGATTTTCATTTTCTGCGGACTTGTTTTTTTTACGTAGTAGGCACAAACTGTACCATGGCCAGATGATAATTTTATTTTGTTGGTCATTTACAGTGATCATGGTTTTTTTTTGGTAGGCACATCTTGCAACCATACCATGGTCAGATGAGATTTTCATTTTTTTGGTCATTTTCTGCGATCTTGTTTTTATAACGTATGTACACGTATGTAGCGGCAAACTGTACCGTGGCCAGATGATAATTTTATTTTGTTGGTCATTTACAGTGATCGTGTTTTTGCGGTTGGTACATGTACATCTTGAAACCATACCATGGCCAGATGAGATTTTCATTTTGTTGGTCATTTTCTGCGATCTTGTTTTTAAAACGTATTTACATGCATACAGGGGCAAACTGTACCATGGCCAGATGATAATTTAATTTTGTTGGTCATTTACAGTGATCTTGTTTTTGAGGCAGGCACATCATGCTACCATACCATGGCCAGATGAGTTTTTTATGTCATTGGTATTTTGTGATATGATTTTTATCAGTCTATATGTCACACAATTATAAACTTGCCGGAATTTTTGACTTCAGCCCCATGTAAATTCAAATCTTTTCAGTGATTCCTGTTTTATCCCCATGCCCTCCTTATTATATATAATTGATTCAAATTCACTAAACCACTAAGCATCTTTTTTGTAATGCAAATGTACACATGTACATAACAAGTTGTTTAGTTGATGTGGCCTACATTTAGGTAGTAGGAGACAAATTGATTGAGGAATACATGCACACAGATAATGGAGGGAATATGTTCATGCGTGGAGTTATTACAATGTCGCTATATTTTTTGTTCCCTTCCCGCACTAGATTTGGAGGCCAATTCCTATAATAAGGGAAATTTGTGTTCTTATTTCCTCCAACTGGGTCACCGTATTGATACAAATGACACATCAGGCAGCCATCTTGGATTAGAAAAAAAATCAGATTATTACAATTGTATTCATTTGAATATGTTTTGTAAGTGTCCATGAATTTACATCAAAATATCAGATACATTTATAAGTCTGAGAACAATGCTCTTTTACAAAAACAACTTCAAAAACAACTTGTACAAAAAATCTGTTTACATTATACTCTGAAAGAAAATTTTGGAAAAAAATATTAATACAGTCCCACGTACATGTAAGTGCCCATAAATTTACATCAAAATATCAGATACATTTATGAGTCTGAGATCAAAGTCTTTTAGAAAAAAAATGTTAGATAAATTAGTAAATTATCTGTTTACATTATACATGTATTCTGAACGAAACATTTTGAAAAAAATAGAAAAAAATAGGAGTAACCGACAACGTGGAATTGCCCACATCTTAAACCTTTAAAAAAAACCAAGCTTGAACATTGTGTTGTAGACAACTTTAAAAACGAAGTCAGATTGTTTCATAATTTCTCCAAGGTTGGAGCAGTTCAAAGGTTGGGTCGTAGATTGGTTTTTGTCAGTGTAATGCAGATTTATAGGCTAAATTGTCAATATTTTTAGGTCACCTGTGAAAGTTTCAGGTGAATGCAGTGTCTACTTGTTGCCAAGCGGTCTAGTTCACCGGACCCAAGCTCTGGTGTTGTCAGCAGCAGATTGTGGGTTCAAATCCCGGTCTTGAAACTTGTGTCCTTGAGCAAGACACTTAAACCATAATTGCTTCGTAAAAAGTTGGGAAGGTATTGCATTTTGCTCTACCAGCCAGGCTCCTAGTGGATGATACCCATGCCTACATCCTAACGGGCTGTGAAGGGGGTAACCCTGTTTCAGCCCCAGGAGTAGGTGGCAACGTGCCCCTGGTGGCAGTTGATTTGGGTCGATAGCCCAGTTAAGTGTAGCCCTCACCTTGAAGTGGCCTTCCGGCCTTGTGATGTTAGGCGATCTCTCATAATTTTTATTGTTTTTAAAACAACAACATTTTAAATGTGAATTGTATTAAGGTATAAATTAGTCCCCCAGTAATATGGGCAGCTAAATGAGAAATGATGCCCTGACATTGTAAGAAATCAGTGTACTTGGAAAAAAAAGCTACAAATACATTTGACATTTTGTAATGAACTGAGAAAATCAGCATCTAGCGTAAAATCCGAATGTCAACTGAGAGTTGTTGTCCCCGCAGAGTGTGTTTTACACTGAGATCCGAGGATCATTCACAGGTTGTTGCAACCAGGCAAGATTCCTTCTTTCCCCCATTTAATTTAGCTACATATCATCGACGGGAGAAATTTTGCTTGAGTGTGTTCAGTGTAATACCCCTACACAAAAGATTCAATGAAGCTTTGTTAATGCATTTGACAGAGCTGGGGCTGTCTTGCTCACTATGGAGTCATCACCACAGTCTACCCTCGGCATACGCGTTATTTGTAATCTCATTAAAAAATATTGATATATGAATGTTCAGACGTTAATTTACTTATATTCCATGAGTAATTGTTGGACTCGGGATTAAACTGCTCAGATTTATGACGGTTTATGGCATTTAGAATGCTACAAAGGTATATTTTATAACAAGTGGCACAGACAGTTTTGTTGAAAATGTGAAGGGTTACCTGCTGCTGATTTTTAAATCAAGATTTTGCAAAATGAAACATGTGTGCAGGCCTGTTATATTTCGTTGTTGATATTTGTATTATTATTTTATATTTCTGGTCATGAAACCAAGGATGCCTCATAAGTGAACTTAATCACTGTAGCTCGCAAACCTGAGGAAACCTGTAAACAAGGGTGCTTGCTATGTGAACCAGAAACACTGGGGTTAACCCCTACTTTTCCAATTCCATGATAAGTGTTCTGGATCCTTTTACGTGCACTACCAACCCTAGTACACTGCCTTGCAACTTTGATGACCAATTAAAGGCACTGTACACGTTTGGTAATGACTCAAAACAAATATTAGCATAAAAACTTACTTGGTAACAAGCAACGGAGAGCTGTTGATAGTATAAAACATTGTAGGAAACGACTCCCTCTGAAGTAACGTACATGTAGTTTTTGAGAAAGAGGTAATTTTTCACTAAAATAATAAAAACTTCTTGCAAGAAGTTTGTATTCCTATATGAAAGCACACCAATTTGTACAACAAGGGTGTTTTTTCTTTCATTATTTTCATGCAACTTCGATGACCAATGGAGCCCAAATTTTCACAGGCTTGTTATTTTATGCATATGTTGGGATACACCAAGTGAGAAAACTGGTCTTTAACAATTACCAAACGTGTTCAGTGCCTTTAAGCCCAAATTTTCACAGGTTTGTCATTTTATGCATATGTTGGGATACACCAAGTGAGAAAACTGGTCTTTAACAATTACCAAACGTGTTCAGTGCCTTTAAGCCCAAATTTTCACAGGTTTGTCATTTTATGCATATGTTGGGATACACCAAGTGAGAAAACTGGTCTTTAACAATTACCAAACGTGTTCAGTGCCTTTAAGCCCAAATTTTCACAGGTTTGTCATTTTATGCATATGTTGGGATACACCAAGTGAGAAAACTGGTCTTTAACAATTACCAAACGTGTTCAGTGCCTTTAAGCCCAAATTTTCACAGGTTTGTCATTTTATGCATATGTTGGGATACACCAAGTGAGAAAACTGGTCTTTAACAATTACCAAACGTGTTCAGTGCCTTTAAGCCCAAATTTTCACAGGTTTGTCATTTTATGCATATGTTGGGATACACCAAGTGAGAAAACTGGTCTTTAACAATTACCAAACGTGTTCAGTGCCTTTAAGCCCAAATTTTCACAGGTTTGTCATTTTATGCATATGTTGGGATACACCAAGTGAGAAAACTGGTCTTTAACAATTACCAAACGTGTTCAGTGCCTTTAAGCCCAAATTTTCACAGGTTTGTCATTTTATGCATATGTTGGGATACACCAAGTGAGAAAACTGGTCTTTAACAATTACCAAACGTGTTCAGTGCCTTTAAGCCCAAATTTTCACAGGTTTGTCATTTTATGCATATGTTGGGATACACCAAGTGAGAAAACTGGTCTTTAACAATTACCAAACGTGTTCAGTGCCTTTAAGCCCAAATTTTCACAGGTTTGTCATTTTATGCATATGTTGGGATACACCAAGTGAGAAAACTGGTCTTTAACAATTACCAAACGTGTTCAGTGCCTTTAAGCCCAAATTTTCACAGGTTTGTCATTTTATGCATATGTTGGGATACACCAAGTGAGAAAACTGGTCTTTAACAATTACCAAACGTGTTCAGTGCCTTTAAGCCCAAATTTTCACAGGTTTGTCATTTTATGCATATGTTGGGATACACCAAGTGAGAAAACTGGTCTTTAACAATTACCAAACGTGTTCAGTGCCTTTAAGCCCAAATTTTCACAGGTTTGTCATTTTATGCATATGTTGGGATACACCAAGTGAGAAAACTGGTCTTTAACAATTACCAAACGTGTTCAGTGCCTTTAAGCCCAAATTTTCACAGGTTTGTCATTTTATGCATATGTTGGGATACACCAAGTGAGAAAACTGGTCTTTAACAATTACCAAACGTGTTCAGTGCCTTTAAGCCCAAATTTTCACAGGTTTGTCATTTTATGCATATGTTGGGATACACCAAGTGAGAAAACTGGTCTTTAACAATTACCAAACGTGTTCAGTGCCTTTAAGCCCAAATTTTCACAGGTTTGTCATTTTATGCATATGTTGGGATACACCAAGTGAGAAAACTGGTCTTTAACAATTACCAAACGTGTTCAGTGCCTTTAAGCCCAAATTTTCACAGGTTTGTCATTTTATGCATATGTTGGGATACACCAAGTGAGAAAACTGGTCTTTAACAATTACCAAACGTGTTCAGTGCCTTTAAGCCCAAATTTTCACAGGTTTGTCATTTTATGCATATGTTGGGATACACCAAGTGAGAAAACTGGTCTTTAACAATTACCAAACGTGTTCAGTGCCTTTAAGCCCAAATTTTCACAGGTTTGTCATTTTATGCATATGTTGGGATACACCAAGTGAGAAAACTGGTCTTTAACAATTACCAAACGTGTTCAGTGCCTTTAAGCCCAAATTTTCACAGGTTTGTCATTTTATGCATATGTTGGGATACACCAAGTGAGAAAACTGGTCTTTAACAATTACCAAACGTGTTCAGTGCCTTTAAGCCCAAATTTTCACAGGTTTGTCATTTTATGCATATGTTGGGATACACCAAGTGAGAAAACTGGTCTTTAACAATTACCAAACGTGTTCAGTGCCTTTAAGCCCAAATTTTCACAGGTTTGTCATTTTATGCATATGTTGGGATACACCAAGTGAGAAAACTGGTCTTTAACAATTACCAAACGTGTTCAGTGCCTTTAAGCCCAAATTTTCACAGGTTTGTCATTTTATGCATATGTTGGGATACACCAAGTGAGAAAACTGGTCTTTAACAATTACCAAACGTGTTCAGTGCCTTTAAGCCCAAATTTTCACAGGTTTGTCATTTTATGCATATGTTGGGATACACCAAGTGAGAAAACTGGTCTTTAACAATTACCAAACGTGTTCAGTGCCTTTAAGCCCAAATTTTCACAGGTTTGTCATTTTATGCATATGTTGGGATACACCAAGTGAGAAAACTGGTCTTTAACAATTACCAAACGTGTTCAGTGCCTTTAAGCCCAAATTTTCACAGGTTTGTCATTTTATGCATATGTTGGGATACACCAAGTGAGAAAACTGGTCTTTAACAATTACCAAACGTGTTCAGTGCCTTTAAGCCCAAATTTTCACAGGTTTGTCATTTTATGCATATGTTGGGATACACCAAGTGAGAAAACTGGTCTTTAACAATTACCAAACGTGTTCAGTGCCTTTAAGCCCAAATTTTCACAGGTTTGTCATTTTATGCATATGTTGGGATACACCAAGTGAGAAAACTGGTCTTTAACAATTACCAAACGTGTTCAGTGCCTTTAAGCCCAAATTTTCACAGGTTTGTCATTTTATGCATATGTTGGGATACACCAAGTGAGGATACTGGTCTTTGACAATTACCAAGATAACCCTACCTTTAAGCCAGTGTACAATAATGTACAGGTAGGTTTCCATATTTTGTACACTCAGAATTATAGTATTAATAAATTCACAGTATGTTTCTTTTTCTCTCTCACACAGTATTAATTATACATTGTACATGTTGTACACGTGATACCTTATGAGAAATAAAACCTTGCACCAGAAATGTATGTTGGCTTCATGCTTCGTAACGCTTGCTCTTCCATAAACACATTCCCGATGATTTGACCATCTGTACCAATAAATGACTGCAGTCAGCGTAGTGGTCCGCTGGCCAAATGCCAGTTTCAAAAACACCCGAGGACCAGTCAAAATTCTCTCCAAGTGGTCCGACTGGCTAGTTCAGTGTTGAAAAGTAGTAACCCTATTTTTGTTTGAAATATGGACCAGTGAAAAGGGTGATGGACTAGTGAAATGACAAGCTAACTGGTCCTGCTGGCCAGTCACTAAAAAAGTTACGGGCGAACCCTGTCAGTGTACATGTAGCTTTTACATGTATGTCATGCAGTAGACTGTTATACACGTTTGGTAATGACTCAAAACAAATTTTAGCATAAAAACTTACTTGGTAACAAGCAACGGAGAGCTGTTGATAGTATAAAACATTGTAGGAAACGACTCCCTCTGAAGTAACGTAGTTTTTGAGAAAGAGGTAATTTCTCACTAAAATAATAAAAACTTCTTGCAAGAAGTTTTTATTCCTATCTGAAAGCACACAAATTTGTACAACAAGGGTGTTTTTTCTTTCATCATTTTCTTGCAACTTCGATGACCAATGGAACCCAAATTTTCACAGGCTTGTTATTTTATGCATACATGTATGTTGGGATACACCAAGTGAGAACACTGGTCTTTGACAATTACCAAACGTGTTCAGTGCCTTTAACATGCAGCCAGTCACCTTGGTCTTATTCCCTATGTCTAATAACTACAATGAAATGTGTTTCTCATTTGATACAAAGGGGGTAGACTATATATTTGTTAAAGACCAGTATCCACACTTTATGTGACTCGACATACACATCATGAAATAATAAACCTGTGAAAGAGTTTCAATTCAATCGGTCATCGAAGTCACAAGAAAATAGCGGGGAAAAAACAACCTTGTTTTCACTGTTTTCAAAGATTGAGTTTTGGGTTTGCTAGATCAAAAATAAATTGTTTAGTTGTTTATCAAAAACTAAAGCATTTCGTGCAAAAATATTTTGAGGAAAGTTTTCCACCATGTCCATCGTTATACCATGTACAGGAAGTGTTGTGCAAATCTGTGAACATATGTTTTAACCTTACAAATGTTGCGCACTACTTTAAAGACACTGAACACATTTGGAAATTGTCGAAGACCAGTGTTCTCACTTGGTGTATCCCAACATATGCATAAAATAGCAAGCCTGTAAAAATTTGGGCTCAATTGGTCATCGTAGTTGCGAGAAAATGATGAAAGAAAAAACACCCTTGTTGTACAAATTTGTGTGCTTTCAGATAGGAATAAAAACTTCTTGCAAGAAGTTTTATTATTTTAGTGAGAAATTACCTCTTTCTCAAAAACTACGTTACTTCAGAGGGAGTCGTTTCCTACAATGTTTTATACTATCAACAGCTCTCCATTGCTTGTTACTAAGTAAGTTTTTATGCTAATGTTTGTTTTGAGTCATTACCAAACGTGTACAGTGCCTTTAAGCCGTAGAGACTAATCATCACCGTACGCCCAGACATTGTCAATCTTGTTGATTTTTTGCCCCTTTATTTTCAGGAAAAATGTCAGAGAAAATATTAAGAAACACAAATACATGGTTTTGTTTTTAGAATTGTACATTCTATGTTAACATGGGCAAACATTGGAAAATGTCAATTCAGTTCGATACCTTTTCGTTGACCTTCTTGTTTGAGCTGAAGTAAGTCGAATCTTGCGGCCGTCTGTGGCCGCTAGGGGAATTTCGCTGCAAGCCGCTTGCGGCCGCTTTGGTCTCTAAAGGGTTAGCATTGCTTAACATGAAGAAAGATTTTCATGGGTACAACATTTACATTGATTTCAAACCAACTTAATTAATATATTTAAAAGCTCAGCAATTTTTTACCGTACAGAATTCATGAGAAAAACTAAAGCTTATTATAAACGACTCTTGGGTGATCATGTTGATTTATGTTCACCACTCCTCAAAGGTCTGTCAACTTTGGCTTTCTGTGTCAACCATCCATGCTTTAGCAGCTAGATGCTGTAATGGACCATTGGGCCTGATTCGTATTGCACACACATTATGCGCCTTTCACTAGCGGACTGGTGCCCTGGAGCAATTTGATCTATTTGAATATAAATGTAGCCAGGGGACCATTTCCCCGTGCATTGATTTTTTTCGCTATATTTTATGAAGACTGTGTCCTTGGTTTATGATTTGACATTAATACACGTTCACACGCATGCACAGTGCGTGTGAAGTGATGGGGAGGCAAATGATATCCCGAGTATGTACATGTGCAGTACGGTACACACAATGCTAAAAAGGTTGTCATCACAAAAAAAAACTATCCCCGATTGGGAGATACTGGTATCCTGATTGAGATGTTTTGCCTAAAGGTATCAGTCAATTAAAAACTATCTCGATTGGGATATACTTTTATCCTGATTAAGATGTTTGCCTAATAAAGATATCAACTATTTAAAAACTATCCTGATTGGGATATACTTTTATCCTGATTAAGATAGTATCAACCATTTAAAAACTATTCTGATTGGGAGATTATGTCATCCTGATTGAGATGCTTTTGCCTAAAGGTATCAATCAGTTAAAAACTATCCCGATTGGGAGATTATGTTATCCTGATTGAGATGCTTTTGCCTTAAGGTATCAATCATTTAAAAACTATCTCGATTGGGATATACATGTACTTTTATCCTGATTAAGATTTTTGCCCAATAAAGGTATCAACCATTTAAAAAACTATCTCGATCGGGATATACTTTTATCCTGATTAAAAAAAAATTCCCAATGAAGGTATCAACCATTTAAAAACTAATTCGGTTGGGGGGGGGGACACAACTTCGTATTCACATAAACCATAAAGACAGAACCATTTAGAATGCCCCAGATTTCACCATGTCCACAGTAGGGTTTTTGAAACAAAAGATAAGCACAGTTTTGAAAATTCCTGGGGAATTTGGGTGTAAAATCCACAAGACTGCAGGGCTTGTGGCCCAGAACATTTTTACAAGACCAGAATCTAAATGAGAACAGACTTTACTAAACTGCTTTAACTTGACCAAGCACTAAGAGAAGTTTTATCCCATTTGTTTCATGGATACGGATACTTTGATACTCAACGTAATTGAAAGATATTTATCAGGCTCAAAGTCAACACTTTTTTGGTTTCATTTAAACTTATTACACAGTGAGGTTTTATTATTCAAGTGTCAAACACAAGAACACCGGACTTGTCCGGTCATGAGTTTACTGGCCCGACGCTAAAATCACTGGCCTCTGGCCTGCGGTCCAGAGTAAATTTCGAGCCCTGGATACTGTGAAAATATATACACTAGAAAGAGTTGTCATAGACGCTTTTGCCTAAATATTTATACAGTATTTCTTCATTATGACAGTCCTTTGTATGCTTGAATGCTGAATCTCACAAGTTGGCCCAGATCAGATCCCAATTTCATAGAGCTGCTTAAGCAGAAAAAGTAGCTAAGTGCAACAAAATGTTGCTTACCAGAATAAGGTTACCAGCCAAACTACCATGTCACGTGTACAATTTGTGACTGGTATCCTGCTTATTTCTGCTCAGCAGAATATTGTTAAAGCAATATTTTCTGCTTAAGCAGCTCTATGAAATTTGGCCCTGGCTGATGTGACTTAAAAGCGTAAATGTATCGGCTTTGGAAACCGTGTCCGATCCTATCATAGAAGAGGCACATCTTGTGAAAGAAAGCTCAGACATGCATGGATAAATAGTGTCTGTATTATTTTTAAAATGACTACGTAGTCCGTTCGGTAAAAGAGCTGGTAGTACAGGAGTTCATTCATGATACAAATTTAGGGTTCTCCCTAGGGTTGATATAAAACTGGGGGGCGTTATGGACCCAAATTTTTGAAGTTTGGCCCAAGTAATCTGAATTGAAACCTTTTTTTACTCTACGTTTATCTTTGAATTTAAAATTTCATAGGCCCTGTACACTATTGGTAAGATCAAAAAACACAAATGTTCACAGATTCACACACAACTTACATGATTTAAAGTAAGTAATGGTTGAAAGGGTTCCTTAATATATTTCTGCCTAAAATGCTATCGTTTCTGAGAAATGAGTAAAACAATAGTTTTTATCACGCGCGATAATTTGAAACAACAGAAAACACATAAGGTCTCTTTTCACTATTTTCTTGTGATCTCGATGACCAATTGAGCTCAAACTTTCACAGGTTTGTTTATTCATGCATTATGTTGAATCACACAAAATGTGGACACTGATTTTGAGCTGTTACCAAAAGTGTACAATACCTTTAATACTCAAAGAGACAAATGAGATAAATCTTCTCTTACATGTCTTAGTGCAATTATTATTTATAAAACCCCATTTAAATGCATGTTGTCAGGAATGTGGCAGTTTTTTTCTCATTTTGATTCTGGTCTTGCACAAAAAATGATACATTTTGTGCTACAAGCCCTGTGGTCTTGTGGATTTTTCTCCCAATTATTCAAGCCCTGATGTGATCATGATGTCTCCCTCCTTGTAGTCCTTCATGGAAACCCACAAGACCAAAAATGAGACTGAAAATTAAACAGTCTGGGGTCGATTTCACAAAGAGATCAGACTAGTCTTATCTGAAGTTAGGACCAGTAACTGGTCTTAACTTAAGACTAGTCTTATCTCTGAGCATTGCCTAGGACTAGTCCTAAGTTAGGAAGAGTTTTGTGAAGTCGACCCCAGGTCACTTTGACATTCTCATGAGAAACAGTTCCAAATCATTATTGCATGTCCGTCAACCTGACTAAAACACAATAAACCATCTGTGTGTAGTTTATAAAGTATAGACTTTGAAGTTCAAATTAATTTTAGAACCCATTCTGTCTAAGGTCAACATGCGCACAGTTCACGTAAACTCAGAGACATTATTTACCGGTAACCCACAGTGTATGTAAACCAACGCGCTCCGTATTGCATTGCACTCTCCGGGTCTGTCCCTCTCACCACTGCCGGATGGCTAGCCAGCCCTTATAACCACAACCAAAGTTAAAGTCAGTGTTTATGCAGAAATGTATTTTTGGACAGCCTAACATTCCTTGCATACCCATATATATTTATGGCTTGAAGAAAGAGACATGTCAGATTGTCATTCGGATGGAATTATACTTTGTACATCAGGGTATATGTGAAGAGATTGTCAGTGGGTTGGACTTATAGAGCTATACCATGGCGTCAATTTACCTATACTCTAGCATCAGGGCCCAATTTTCATAGAGCCTGCTTAAGCAGAAAATATTGCTTCACAATTGTCTGCTAAGCAGAAATGAGCAGGATACCAGTCACAAATTGTACATGTGACATGGTAGTTTGGCTGGTAACCTTATTCTGGTAAGCAACATTTTGTTGTGCTAAGCTACTTGTTGTGCTTAAGCAGCTCTATGAAATTGGGTCCAGGTGATAGACACAAATTAATATTTTTTCATTTTGAGACAAGATGAATTAACATAAGAAAATATGTTAAAGGGTCTGTATACGTTTGGTAGTTGGAACCCATTGTTTGTTTCAATCTAAACATGCTTTTGAGGAACATTCTGAGTATCCCCACTTGCTGGTCATTTCTGATATGAAGATTGCACAAAGTGATTTATACCATAAAACCATGATAAAACTAACCTGTGAAAATTTCATTTCAAAAGGTGGTAGCGTTTTTGAGATATTGCCGAAGATCTGGAGCGGTTATGTCCATGCAGGAAGAATAATCTGCAATAGGAATACACAATCTGAGAAACATTACTGCAGTAACGCTTCTCAGATTCAAATTATACTTACCAGAATAAGGTTACCAGCTAAAATACCATTTTACATATGTGCTGAGTGTAAGTGGTATCCTGCTTAGTTTTGCTAAGCAGAAACAAATTCTGCTTCAGCAGCTCTATGAAGTTGGGCCCAGATTACGGCTACCAGTCAAAATACCATGTCACACGTACACCTACTGTAACCGGTTTCCTGCTTAATTTTCATTTGTAGAAAATTGGTAAGTAAAGTTTTTCTGCTTAGGCCCTCACAGGTCACCAGCAGGCCCTAGACAAAAAATACTCTGTTTTCAGATTGAAATGTTAGAACTGAAAATTTATGCAGAACATTTTTCAGTTCAAAAGGAAATCGATGACTTGTTAAAACATAAAAAGTAATTTTCAGAGTCATTACAAAATGGTAACCAGAAAATCATTGACCCTAAAATAGATTTTTATTTTTGATAAAATAGACGTGTAAATCATTAATGAATCAAAAATCACTTAAGATTATTATGCTGTGATCAACAGAACTTCTTAGAAATTGGAATATTGGAATATGGTTTTTATAGTTTGAGGAACAGAGAAGTTTGCAACTCGTTAGCAGAACAGAGTTGCCAACTCTCCCTGATTCTGCAGAAAGTTCCCTGAAAATAAACCATTCTTGTCATGTTCTGATGAACAAATTTGAAAATCTTTCTGATTATAGAACATTTGTCCCTATTGTGTTGAATGCACTTCTAACTAGCTCCCTGATTGTTGTACAAAAATCTCCCTGATTGCAAGATGCAAATAATAATAAATAATAATAATAAGACTTGTAATGCGCACATATCCACCCTGCTGGGTGTTCAAGGCGCAGTATGTGTGTAGCTCTGGTAGAAAAAACCCAAAATGAAACCCGCAAATAAAGATTTAATAATATTTTTAAAAATGGCTATAATAATATAATAATAATATTATAATAAAGAGAGATTTATAGAGCGCAAACAGTTGCAGATCGGTTGCGCCTCAAGGCGCTGAATACAAGCAAATGGATTAAACAAAACGAATTAAAAACAACGATAATTAAACAATTTTACAAACATTTTCGTCTGGACCAGCCAAATACACAGTAAGCTAAAAAGGTAAACTAGTTAAAAAATAGTTGTAGAAAATGAATAATAGATGCAAAAAATTCAATAAGTTACCAATAATAATAGACTTACAGTTAAACTCCATAATGAGCCCAAACATAATTAATTATGTGCATTCATGCAATAAGTACAATTGTAGTTTATTGTAATTCATCTTCAACAGTGAATAAAGTACTCTACTGCAATGGCATTATCAATATCTAATTGGCACTACGAACTACTTAAAAAATACTGACAACCCCAAGCCCTTGTATATGTACATTAAACCTTAAAATAAATCATTTAAGAGCTCATGAATTACAAGTACACATGTCGTGAGCTTATCCCCGTGACTTGATCACAGTGTGAGAGATTGTAAGTGGTACACGATAGGACCATCTGCTAACAGCTGTATATACTTTGAATTTGACAGAGTTTGCATGCTTAATGCACTCAACGCTATAGTCTGGCTCCTAGTGCTCGGCCTGGTACTTCACACGGGAGCCAACGGAGGCAATTGCCTCCATGTCCCCTTGCCATTGCCTTGGTGTCCTGTGAAATCGTCCGCAAGCTAACATTCTGTGTTTTGTAGGATCCAAAACTTTGCATGGTGGTAGTACAATCAGGGCCAAATTTCATAAAGCATGTAAGTACAAAAACTTGCTAAGCACAGAAAACTCTTGCTAAGGAAAAATAGGTCACCAGCCAAAATACCATACAGTTACCATTGCTGTGACTGTGACTTGGAGCAGAATTTTCTGCTTAACACTAACAGCTTTATGAATTTGGGCCCAGGTGAGGTTTGCGGTGGCCGGTGACACCATGTGTATAAATCTCGTTTGAGTGTTGGTGGTTCTGAGAAGAACCAGGTGGTTTGACAACTCGTCGTTTCGATCAGTATGCTCTCTGATCGTTTCTCCTGAAGACGATCAGAGCATACTGATTGAAACGTCGAGTTGTCAAACCACTGCTTCTTCTCAGAACCACCACTACTAAAAAGAGATTCAAGCCCGGTTCATACTTCCTGTATGCGGATGCGATTCGAATTTTGACGACACCGTTTCGCAACGAACATTTCGGAACAGTTAAGCTGTGCTCAAATTCTGCGAAACATTCGCAGCGAAAACAGAGCTGTGACGTCGAATTTCGCTTCGCACAAAGCATTCGCAGGAAGTATGAACTGGGCTTTAGACACGTTGTGTCACAGCAAACCAAACCTCAACTGATTCTGTGTTTTGAGAAAATTTCGGTTGAAGTCAAACTACTTTTCAAACTGCTGTTTCGGTGTCAGGGTTTGCCTATTTGTATTTCAGTGACTAGCCAGCAGGACCAGTTAGTTTGTCAATTCAATGGTCCACTAGCCTTTTCACTGGTCCACATCTTTTACGGTTTTCTGTCAACACTGTCATTTTGTATGGTACCTCAGTTTGCAACCATATGAACAATCAGTGCAGTCAGTGGTTAAAGCTTTTGGAAGCAATCAACTAGCTAGCCAGACCACTTGGACTGAATTTTGAGTGGTCCTCAGAAGTTATAACTAGCAGTTGGCCAGCAGACAAAACTGTTAAGGGAGAACGCTGTGACTACTTACCAGTACTATGGTGGGGTCACCGTGGTCAAGTGGTTAGACTGCAGGACTTGCAATCACAAGGTTGTGGGTTCGAATCCAGCCAAGCTAACCACTGGTTTTCTCAATGACTAGAATAAGTACTGTCGTCTAGTTACTGAATCACAATTTGTTGATTTTTGGTCAAGTGGTAAGACTGCAGGACTTGCAATGACAAGGTTGTGGGTTCGAATCCGGCCAAGCTTACCACTGGTTTTGCAATGACTAGAATAAGTACTGTCATCTACAGTAGTTACTGAATCACAATTTGTTGATTTGTGCATTCCGTAATCACAGACGTTAAACCAATGTGTGTATGATGAAAGAGATTGGCTGTTGCCAGCTTGGCATTTAGATTCCCTTGCGAGTCCGGCAACGATTTAATAGATTGTTAATCCCCGATGTTAATCCCCGGTTAATCCCGATGTTTATCCCCGGGTACCTGCTGCTAACACATAGGATTCTAACTGCCTGCTAGCCACCGGGCTAGCATGGTGGTCTAGTGGTAAGACATCTGCTCTTGCAATGCAAAGGTCGTGGGTTCAAATCCCACCCGAGTGATTTGCCTGTGGATTTGTTTTCACAGAACTTGGGGGAAAGTACTGAGTATACACTGCTTAAAATACACATCGGTGTATATAGGTAAAACAAATAATATACAATAAACTGACTTCTTTAATTAAATTCGTACTGAACTTAAATTCGTCCTGCCGCATTCTTTTGTAAATTTCCCGGAGTGTCACAGGAAATATTGAGCACTGAATCTCATAAACCAAAAAAGAGACATAATGACTCAGACCTTTGCTCAGACTATAAAACACCCGAGGGCCAGTCAAAATTCTCTCCAAGTGGTCCTACTGGCTACTTCAGTGTTGTAAAGCATCCCTATTTAATATGAAATACGAACGAGTTAAAAAGCAGTGACTGGACAAGTGTAATGACAAGCTCACTAGTCCAGCTTGGCGTGTCCTTGTCGCTGAAAAAGTTAAGGCGAACCCTGTAAAGACTGTGCAAGTCTTGCGCATACGTGTGTTGTGTAATGTACCCAGTGCACTTATCGTAAAGAAAAGGGGTTCGCCCCGGTGTTCCTGGTCTGATCGGCAGCATACATGTATATTACGCCACAGCACCTTGTAAACCATTGCATGGTGCTATAAATGAACAGGCCTCATACTTCAAACGTAGCTCCACATACCTTGCAGGAAAAAAAGTTGTAGTCAGACAATGGTGCGCTTAGAAACATCCGTATTAAGCGCCTAATAAATGTTGTGTATTATTATTATTATATTTGAACTTCTGGGACCATTGTGGTCCAAACCATATGGAGTTTTACGTCAATTGTTTTGTCAATTATTTTAGTTATAACATGCATGGCCATGAACATGAACATGATACATGATGTTGGGAATGTAATACTAAGTGATCAACAATATGAAAGTAAAACCAATTCAACAAAATAATGATAAAAAAATATGAAAGTAAAACCAATTCTACAAAATAATGAAGAAAACCCGAATATAAAACTTGACCTTCTCCGTTTCCAGTTTCTTGTAAAGAATTAAGAATGCTGCCCGACTGACGAGCATGTTGTCATCAAACCTATGTGAAAGACGCACACATTCGGGCATGATTGGCAAATGGGGTTTCTAACAATAAGCATCCTCGTCCCAAGTTTAAATTTTGTTTTAATGTTAATTTGTACAAATATTATTGTATTATACAATAATTGAAAATTTATTTATAACAACTTGCTATGGGTATTTTTATCTTCAAGAATTTTGTATCTAAATATAATTTTAAAAGAAGATTTTATTTTCATGGAAAACTATAGTCTTGGTTCAAGTTTTTTTTCTCGTTTTGGATATGCGTGAGACTTGCACATTCAATTGAAAAAGACCTTGGTTAAAATATTGAAGGGCAGGAGGATCATCCTGGTTAGATGTACAGCTATGCAAATTTCCATCTACATGTACATGTATAGTCGACCAATTTTGAAATCATGCTAGTAAAATTTGAGTTCCACCTTGGAGCCAACTTTGCATACTGCGTCTTCAGTTATGATTATGTTTTTGTTTTTCTTAACCATCCTGGGCTTTCCCTTCCACATCTAAGAACTATTGTTTCTTCTTTGTCTTCTCTTCGTGTTTATAACCATGTTTATCACTATGTTTATCACCATGTTTATCACCATCAGCAAAGGCACTTTTGGTATTAATAAGATTGATAGATTTTTCTTAGGTTTTCAAAATAAATTGCATTTTTGTTATACACCTATGTAGTTACACCCCTATGTTCCGACACCCCTAATGTATGTTCTTAATCCTAATCATAATCCCAACCCCAACCCAAACCTCAACCCTGACCCTGACTCTAACCCTAACCCTGACCCAGACCCCAACCCTAATCCTAACCCTAACCCTAACCCAAACCCTAATCCTAACCCTAACCCTAACCCTAACCCTAACCCAAACCCTAACCCTAACCCTAACCCTAACCCCAACCCTAATCCTAACCCTAACCCCAACCCTAACCCTAACCCTAACCCCAACCCTAACCCTAACCCTAACCCTAACCCAAACCCTAACCCTGACCCTAACCCTGACCCTGACCCAGACCCCAACCCTAACCCCAACCCCAACCCCAACCCCAACCCTAACCCTAGTGTATAGATCACAAGGGGTTATCAAAACATTGGGTTATCGGAACCATAGACCAGTCACCATCTACAGTTCTTGACGTTGTTTAGAAATTAGATTAACACAATTTGAACTACCCACCCCCATAAAAACACAACATCTTGCCTGCCAAGAAATATCCTTGATCATTCGTGGTCACTTTTTTTGTGTAGTGTAAACATCACGACACCGTCTCTACTATCCCTACAATACTGAGACTCATCACATGTACAAACAGTTTGTCAATAATATCCAGTCAGTCGGACCGTCGTCCGTTGTTGAGGCAACCTCATCTTACGTGTACATAAATGTACCGGATTCCTACATGTCTGCCTGCTTACATTGGAAATACCCCCCCTCTGTATGAAATATGCACAATCACTCCGGCGTATCTAGTGAATATCGAAATACCATTGCTCGGTACACATTGCTGTACACGCGTAGATTACGAGCAAAAGATGGATGCACTGGGAAATTTATTTGTGTCTTGTACGACGACGATGGCAGCCGTTTGTGTGATTGACTGTACGCAGTTGAGCTTTACTTACTGCTCTTAATATTGTGTGTTGAGTGGAAGAGAATCATTCCTCGTTTTAGTTTTGTTGATTAGGGAGCTGTGTGTGATATAGATGCCAATTAAAATACATCGGGGCTGGGTTTTGTTTTGAAAGGTGCATTCTTAGAGTAGTGCTGCTACTAACTGATGGACTACATAACAGGGTACTGTAAATTATGGTTTAGTGGCTGCTAAAACGTGTGTCGAAGTGGCTGTTAAAAATGGGGATTGTTAAACGCTGGATGTGAAAGTGGCTGGTGAAACGAGAATGTTATCAGTCATTTTCTTTATGGTTTTTTTAAAAATAGAATTAGCTGTTGCAAACTGCTTACCAACCAAATGGACCTATGGTATCAATGCAAAATATGGTTAATGGCCTGACGTTTCGAGCCTAGCAGAGTCTTTCTTGAAGGCTATTTTGTTTGATTAAGACTTCTGAATGAGTTTTTGTGCATGAATAAATCAACATGGTTTGGGTTTGTTTGTTAGACGTGTGGATTTTATTCTGCCAAGAATTGGATGTGATGTTAAATTAATTTCTAATAATTTTACATCACCAAATTTCTAATAATTTTACATCAACCCTATAAAAAGAGTTTTCTCTACAGAAGAAACTCTCAATCCTTTAGAAAAATTGCTGCTCGACCTAGAATTATTTACAAATTACATTTATGGCTTCGTTGAATCATGAGTCATACCAGTGTTTATTGCTAAAATAGAAGAAAAAAGAGAGGATGTAAACAAAGAAGTACAAAAATTGTTGTATCTGTAGATGGCCTTGGGGTCTTGTGACAGCCCTTGACAGTTGATAACAATAGTTTGTGACAGTAAGCCTCCACGGTAGAGAAGTGCCAGATATGGGATTACAACATATGGCTTTTGTTGCCCACTGGAGCGTGGTGCTTAGTGAATAACAATGATATGGTCCAGTGAGCACAGATTGTGGTTGGTGGTAATTAAGCCTTATTAACAAGTAACTGTTACCCACTACATAAACAGGATAGCTTGATAGAAGAAAAATGTTCACTGAAGCAATCTATAAACTTTCTAGACTGAGATCTTTCTAGGTAGGGTCATAGATTGGTTTTTTTTGTCAACGGGAGGCTGATTTATAGGCGCAATTATAAAGAAAGATGCGACAAAAGTCACATGTGAAAGTTTCAGCTGAATACAGTGTCTACTTGCTGAACAAAAACTGGCACGGTATTTTCACACAAACGGGTACCAACCGCATCTCTGGCCACAGCATTTGTGAACGGACACCAACCCTTAGAAATCCGAGAAACGATTCATGCAATGTCAGATTCAAAAGGTTTTGGGTGAAAAAATTATTCAAACCATATTACTTCGAAGGGAACCCTTTCTTGAAACATTTTATACTATCAACAGCTGCAGTGCTTCTCACCAAGTAAGTTTTTATGGTCATTAAATTTTGGAGTATTTACCAATCTATGACCCTACCTTTAAGGGATGGTTCACACTTGGCTTTGGTCTTGGCTCAAATTACAAGACAAAATCCCTACCAGACCACAGGTCTTATAGCACAGTCCTTTACTAGACCAGAAATATCATTTACGCGACCTCAAATCCTTTTCCTTTTTTCATGTACTGAACTTTAAGGAAACGGATTGGAATATCTTTAGTATGGACCCTGTAAACTGTGACACCGTTCACATATGTACAAAAGAGCCAAAGAGCCTGGACTTCCTGCAGGCATGATTTTTACACAGCTCGATGGAAGAAACAATTAAATCTTATCTTTTAATGGAAATTGCGCTGTCAACTTTTGATCTATGACGAAAAGGGGCACATCTCAAAACTTGTTCAGCTGTTACTTTTATAACTTTTGAATGTTTGTGGACCAGTTATCTTGCCTGCCAGGAAATGCCCTGGAATGTACAGGGTCACTATTTCAAGAACGTTTTATGTATTTCAATCTTCTAGTTTGTGATATAAAGTGTGTTTTGTTTTAGGAACAAATCGTAACAAGTGTTCATTTATAATTAAAAGAAATCCAACCATGAAAAAACAAAAGGTCGCGCGTAAATACATAGAATCCAAATGCATATTTTGAAAAAAAGTTGTACCCTTTCCTAAATGTGACAGTGTATAATGATGTTTTGACATTGGGTCCCTTTTACATGCAAAGATTGGCATTTGTCCAGTTTTCATGTGAAAGGGAAAAACATCTTCAGTGTGCTGGAGTTAAAAGGTATCAACTTGTTTACATCTACTCACCCACACACAGTTTGTGCCTGTACTCTAGTACTTTGTATTATATTCATCCTGTAAAAAAATGAAGGAATGGCGTTGAGATGTGTACAGCTCCGGTTGTGGGTGAACACCTTTTTTTGTTTTGTGCCTGGCATCTATTTCCCTGAGATCTGTGCTTCGTTTTTCTAGATTTGCTAGACGGAAAGTATTTCCTGAAAAATCTGTGGTAGGCAGTCGTTTAGGCGAGGAACCAATCACTACGCTGGATAAATCAAATGGCATTTTGCTTGGTATCCTTTATCGACAAAAAAAATATTGTAGCAGTGAGAAAATGTGCTTGTTAAGGATCAGATTGAAACGATTTTGTTGAAATATTTTCACAGTATATTTCAGTGTTTTCCTGTTTTGGGTTGCACATAGAGGCTCCTGCATTATGCACTATATATTTGTCTCGTATTGTTATGATTATGATTATGAATTCATTGAGAATTTTCCACCTCTTTATCAGCAAAGATTAAACAAAAATTTTCCTGATTTCCCACGGATTAAAAAAAAAATTGTTTTTGGAGAATTCTTGTTACAATTTAAACTACAAGGTGGCCATCACGTCAACAGTCCCTAAACATTTCTCTCAATCTGGAATCTGACTCAGGACATTTTTTTTGTCATCGATGCTTTTTAAATCTTACATATACAGGCACTGAACACATTTGGTAATTGTCAAAGACCAGTATTCTCACTTGGTGTATCCCAACCTATGCATAAAATAACAAGCCTGTGAAAATGTGGGCTCAATTGGTCATTGAAGTTGCAAGAAAATGATGAAAGAAAAAACACCCTTGTTGTACAAATTTGTGTGCTTTCAGATAGGAATAAAAACTTCTTGCAAGAAGTTTTTATTATTTTAGTGAGAAATTATCTCTTTCTCAAAAACTACATTACTTCAGAGGGAGTCGTTTCTCACAATGTTTTATACTATCAACAGCTCTCCGTTGCTCGTTACCAAGTCACTTTTTATGCCAATATATATTTTGAGTAATTACCGAACGTGTACAGTGCCTTTAATGTTTCTGAACCTTGTATATTATGCCATCCATTCTATGCATTTTGTGGACCTTTATCAAACACAAGGCTAGGTGATATTTTCTTGTCAAATTGATCACTGAATTGAACTATGTCCTTTAAAAAAAAATGAATGTTAAGCAAACAATAAGTCATGGGTCCCTTATAAAGGAATTGTGAGCGTGTGGGTTTGTTGCTGATATGAAATTTAGGATCTCACATTTAAAGGGTCTGTATTCGTTTGGTAATGAGTCTGAAAATTAATGGCAATAAAAACTTACTTAGTAAGAAGTATTGCAGCTTTGGATAGTATAATGCATTTTGAGAAACTTTTCACTTTGAAGTACTGCGGTTATGGACAAAACAAATTTGAGTCTGAGAAGTGTTACTGCAGTAACGCTTCTCAGATTGTGTATTCCAATTGCAGATTATTCTTCCTGCGTGGACATAACCGCTCCAGATTTTCAGCAATATCTCAAAATTGCTACCACCTTTTGAAATGAAATTTCCACAGGTTAGTTTCATGGTATATATTTACAACTATATAGGATTGAAACAAACAGTGACTGCCTCCATGCCCTCCTGGGCCCAGTTCCATAAAGCTACTTAAGCACTAAATGATGCTAAGCACAACAAAATTATGCTTACCAGATTAAGGTTACCAGCCAAACTACCATGTTACATGTACCATTTGTGACTGGTATCCTGCTCAATTCTGCTTAGCAGAAAATTGTTAAGCAATATTTCCAACAAAATTATGCTTACCAGAAAAAGGTTACCAGCCAAACTACCATGTTACATGTACCATTTGTGACTGGTATCCTGCTCAATTCTGCTTAGCAGAAAATTGTTAAGCAATATTTCCAACAAAATTATGCTTACCAGAAAAAGGTTACCAGCCAAACTACCATGTTACATGTACCATTTGCGACTGGTATCCTGCTCAATTCTGCTTAGCAGAAAATTGTTCAGCAATATTTCCAGCAAAATTATGCTTACCAGAATAAGGTTACCAGCCAAACTACCATGTTACATGTACCATTTGCGACTGGTATCCTGCTCAATTCTGCTTAGCAGAAAATTGTTAAGCAATATTTCCAACAAAATTATGCTTACCAGAAAAAGGTTACCAGCCAAACTACCATGTTACATGTACCTTTTGCGACTGGTATCCTGCTCAATTCTGCTTAGCAGAAAATTGTTCAGCAATATTTCCAACAAAATTATGCTTACCAGAATAAGGTTACAAGCCAAACCACCGTGTTACATGTACCATTTGCGAGTGGTATCCTGCTCATTTCTGCTTAGCAGAAAATTGTTAAGCAACATTTTCTGCTCTAAAAGGTGCTCTATGAAATCGGGCCCGGTCATTGCCTTGGTGCTACAAAAGATTGTTCCAGTAGAAATTGTTATTAATTTCCCTCATGCAGGTGCTCTTGTACCAAAGGGAAAAAACCCCAACCCTTGTTCTTTAAAGGGGTCATATGTTTGGTAATGACTCCTGAAATTAATGGCAATAAAGACTTACGTGGTAAGAAGTACAGCAGCTTTGGATAGTATAATGCATCTTGAGAAACTTTTCACTTCGAAGTACTGCAGTTATGGAAAAAGATATCAGTTTTTATCCCAAAAAATTTGAATCTGAGAAGCTTTACTGACAGTAATGTTTCTCAGATAGTGTATTCCAATTGTAGATTATTTTTCCTGCGCGGACATAACCGCTCCAGATTTTCGGGCAATATCTCAAAAACGCTACCACCTTTTGAAATGAAATTTTCACTGGTTAGTTTTATGGTGTGTATATACATCTATATAGGATTGAAACAAACAGTGGGTTCCAATTACCAAACGTATACAATCCCTTTAACAACACAGTCTGCTTTGAGTAGAGTGTTCCAGTAGCACCGGCAAGTACATGTAATTGCCTTGATTTTGTTGACTCAAGATGAGTTTACCCTTATTATGCCCTGATCAATTCACCTTGGACCAAACAAAAAAAATGATCAAATTTAATTTCCATATTCAATTAATAATGTGAATGGGAGATGGCAGCGTAATGGGTATAGTTGGAGATATTAGAGGAGTGTGTATTGCAAAGGTTAGTATCATGGCATTAGCAGTTAATTAGGATATATGTACAGGGATTTTGAGGAAGAATAATAATACTAATAATAATGGATGTTTGTTGTGCGCCATGTCTGTCAGAAAGACACTCCTGGCGCATAGAAAATGAACTCTGCTAATGAAGCTAAGACTGAACAAATGAGTTTTCAAGTTAGTTTTGAAGCTGGAGAGAGTGTCTACAACATGTAGTCTGAGGTTCAGTGGAAGAGCCTTCCAAAGAGAGGTGCCACCATGTGAGAAAGAACGGTCTCCCCAAGTGTGTTTTAGAACGAGGGATGTTGAGGAGCATGGTGTTTGTAGAGCGAAACCGTATTGTAGAAACACTTAGCTGTAATGGAATTCGTGTATTGTTTGTATACATGTATGTACAAAGTGTCAGCTGGTACTGCTGGTACTTTGCGCCTGCCATTGTTTTGAAGTTTTTGATTTAACTCCGTGGTAGATTTGTTGTTGTTTGGGGTAGAAGCCTATATCCATTCCATTGGATCTTTGTCACAGGTGGAACTTATTTGTCCCCCGTTCCAACTGAATCGAGGCTGCTACGAGGTAGCAATAGCCTGGTCCCTCAATAATGAAATGAGAATGACACTTGTTATTGCAGATAGTAGCTACAGGGATTCAGACAACGGTCCACATCTTAAAATTCTTAGAAATTTTGATAAGGCAAAATAATTTTTCAAAACGTGTTTAGTGCCTGCCTTTTTGAAAAAAGGAAGGAGGAGGGCATTTTTATTATTATTTTTTCTCTCTGAAAACCTGCCCGACACATTAGAAAAAAAAAAAAAACAGCCGGGCTATTTTTCAAGATGGTTGCCAGCTGTTTTCACAGGCTTTCCCCATGGTTCTCTAGAGTGGTGAAGTACATGGAGGACATAGACTCAAACCCACTACCAAAGCTTATTCTCCGGTTCGTCAGACTTGCGAATGCCTTGTGTACCAAAAGACTATCTGGTCAACTTTTCACAAAGCGGTCAAAGGTTAGGAATTGTATTGCCGAAGAATGTGACTAGACGACACCTTTACGGAAGCGTTGATTAGGAACGAAGATTTGTGTCACACACTTCAAATCAATTATTGACACCATAATTCAACCTGATTTCTCAAACTAATAAGTTCACCACATGCACAGCAAATACTAAATGAAACTGAAGTCTTAGAGAAATACCAGAAAAGGTTTTAAAGGGATAGCAGTGTGCTTGTCAGACCTGGGCCCAATTGCTTAACAATTTTCTGCTTGGCAGAAATGAGCAGGATACCAGTCACAAATGATGCATGGGACGTGGTATTTTGGCTGGTAACCCTGTTCTGGTAAGCATCATTTTGTTGTGCTTAACTACCTTTTGTGCTTAAGCAGCTCTATGAAATTGGGCCCCAGTACTTTGTTCATGTCAGGGCAATGTAGCTTTTTTTTACTGAAGGGGCACTTGTACAAGAGAAATGTAAATGTTGTCTACTGGGACATTTCAAAGGGCACCAAGGCAATAACCAGGGGCCAATTTCATAGCGCTGTTTAACGACAAGCAAATTTGCATGCTCACTACAGCAGAAAAATTTGCTTAAGTGTAAGGGTATTTCACTTGTTAGCAAGAAAATTAGGCCGCAATCTTGTTTCGTTTATTGTTTCGTCATTCATTTTCATACAGTAAGCACCGGTTAGCATGCCTTTTCGTGTGCTTACGGTTGGCTATGAAATGGAAACTCGCGCACTAAGCACAAAATCGGCCGTTAAGCAGCTCTATGAAATTGGGCCTAGGAGCATGGAGGCGATTGCCACACCGATAGGGAACAGACTACATTCTTGGTTTTAATGAGAACTCATGCTTGATGTGATTATAGAAATGTTTGTGAGTACGATGTGCAAGGTGTATGTGTAGACAGTGCACCTCGTAAGGCCTTTATTGCGCCCCTTTGGGGGTCTCCCTTCCCACCTCCTCGGTCACACCTCTTGGTTGAGCACAGTAGCAGGTGTTAAGCCGACTCGTCACAAGGGAAAATGTCTGGTGGCCCCTATCTGGGTTCTGACCTCTCCCCCGTATACAGAGCCGAGGTGTCTGTCCTTTTTTCTTTTTTTTTAAGGCCAACTTGTGGATTCATCGCTATTGTCTACGGTACATGTAACATTTTCAAGGGGGCATCAAGGCTTTGACCGACGGGCGTTGGTCACATTCTAATGGTCTTGCGGATCATCTCATTAAGCACCAGGGGGTAATATAGCCCTTTCGGGATGCAGAGGCCTCATTTGTGTGTGTAAAGTTCACAATTCTGATGAACAAGTTCCCCTCTCCTTATGTCTCGTACTGACCTTTTTATCGCGGCGTGGATCTCCCAGAACCTTTGCAACATTTGGGAATAAGGAGTTCAAGGGGGGATACTGTTACTAACTTGCCCTCATATAGTATTAAAAACCTGTAGATTTCTGCATTGGTTAACCAACCTCATGTTTAGAATAGAATGTATTCACTGACATTATTAGCGCAAAATAGAAAACGAACAATAATGTTGGAATATAATTTGGTTTTTACCCTTACACCGATGTGTATTAAGCACTGTACACAATGTATACTAAGTACTTTCCCGAGTTCTGTGAAAATAAATCCACAGGCATATCACTCGGGTGGGATTCGAACCCACGACCTTTGCATTGCTAGAGCAGATGTCTTACCACTAGACCACCGAGCTAGCCCGGTGGTTAGATGCAAATTTTTTCTCACTAAATGGCTCACCCAGGATAAATATAAAAATAACTAAACACAGGATAGATTTAATAAATCTACAGAAGAACTTGGCACCAGTACAATGCCTGTTTGATAGGCAAATAGTCTACAATGCCCAGCATGGGGGCAGAGGGTACCCCCCCAAATGTTCCTATACTTTAACACACAATTTTCCTCTTGTACAGAAGTACCCCCCCCCAAATGTTCCTATACTTTAACACACAATTTTCCACTTGTACCCCCCCCCCAAAAAAAAAAAAAGAAAAAAAAAAAAAAAATCCTTCAAGGAATTCCTGAGATTCCAAGCACACAAATGAAGATACAATTTGTTATTTTTATTATTATTAATTTTTTTTTTTTTTGGGGGGGGGGGGGGGTGGGGGGGGTTGGACCACCATGCCCCCATATCGAGCACTAAATGGCAAATAGCCATACTCCTCCTAACTGCATACGCTTAAATAAACTACACGTATTTATTGAATACAGTCTGTTCCTTTAAAGCAGCCCACTCAATAATAACCCATTTGGCAGAGACATATGTGTGTGTGTGCCCCTTTAAAAGGCTGCCCACATATCTATCAGTGTATGACAACTCATGATAAATCATATGGAGTAGATTTTCATCAAAGAGACACACACACACACACTCTCTTTGGCAGAGTTGAATATGAAATAATGGAGTTATGCATGGTAGCCCATGGATGCAATAGCGCATCGGGGCATCTAGTAGTGGGTGCAAGACTGGCTGCTGAAATGAGCAATTAATCGAAAGGAGGTGGGGAGGGGGAGGGTGTGAAGATGCTAGATGAGAATCTTGGAGGAGCAACGAGCGTCCTTTTTACTTGGAAAAATCTTGTCGTTAATGCCCTTGGTTCACCACTTGGGAAGTACAGATTGGAGACATGTGCTAGCTATGTTAATCGCCAGAAGTCATTTAATGTGGGGAGGGGTTTGGGGGGTTTTTTCATTTGAGGAGAACGCTACCTCGAGATGAATATCGTAGAACATTCCTAACTTTGGTAAAAATACATGGGATTTGGAAAGCAATGAGTATATAGGGCCCCTACAGTGCTGATTACACTTGGTGAAAGTGTAAAAGTAAATTTATATTTTGTTATATCCTCATGCGATTATTACTGCAGTGAAATACTTGAATGTTTAACATTTTAATGAAGTGTTTGGAATAGTTTCTACGAAATTACATATTTGTGTTGGACATTTTAGTGTTCTACTTTAAAAGCTATAATATGAAATTATTGTGAATGATAACATAAACAAAACCAATGATGAAATCTACAGGAAGTATACATTGATACATTGTATTACAATGTATCGATTCATTGTATTAAAGTGTAGGGATGCATTGTATTACCTTGATTATATTAGTTATACAGTGTACAAATACTCACACTGTATTACATTGTAAGGTTTTTGTTTGGAAGGTGTGATACATGTATGTATAATTATAGCTTTTGTGTAAACTTCCTAAAGGATACTGGTTACTGTTTATAGCACCTGACCACAATCGGCCACCAGTCTCTTGTTCAATTCATGACATGTTTGTTTCATGACTCTATTAGGAAAAATAACAAAAAAAACAAACAAAATTGTTTAGCGTCCTGCCTTTTTGAAAAAAGGAAGGAGGAGGTGTTTTTTTTAAATGGCCGCATTACCCCCTTTTTTAAGACAGCCGGCCAGGCTATTTTTCAAGATTGTTGCCAGCTTTTTTCAAAATGGCCGCCACTCGGACTCAGGAAATTACATATTGGCTTCTTATGGGCAAGATGCAACAGAAAATGAGACCAAAATAATGAGATCGTTAACATTTATGTCATACACCATCATAATTATAACCGATTGTTTGCGATACCTTTGTAGCATTTCATTAAAGGTACGGTCATACTTTAGATATGAGCCAGAAAGAAATTGTGTAATTTTTATCTGAAAGATTACTTGTTAAAAAGATGGTAATGGTAGTAAAGCATCCTGTGAAAATATTAAGTCTGATATGCCCCCGGTGCCCGGTGGCTAGAGGCAGTTCGAATTCCTATGTTTTGGCAGTGAGTACCGCAACGATTTAATAGATGTTAATTTTTTCATCAGGGATAAAGAATCCAATTTGTAAATACGCATCGGTGTAAGGGTAAAAACAAATTTATATTCTTTATCCCCGATGCAAAATTAACATCTATTAAACTATTGCTCTATATTAATAGTAGACATTCATGATGGTGTGGTTTGGTGTCAGGTTCCCCATATCATCAGTGACTATGAAAGTGCTTGTATTTCTTCATATGAAGGAACCTGACTATTTTTACTTAAGGGTCGGGTTCCCTGTATCATCAGTGTCTATGAATGTGCTTTGTAATTTGTTCATATGAAGGAACCTGACTATTTTTACTTCCACAGTGTCGGGTTCCTCGTATCATCAGTAACTATGAAAGTGCTTTGTAATTTGTTCATATGAGGGAACCTGACTATTTTTACTTCCAGTGTCATCAGTGACTATGAAAGTGTTTGTAATTTTTTTAGAGGAAGGAACTTGACTATTTTTACTTCCAGTGTTGGGTTCCCTGTATCATCAGTGTCTATGAAAGTGCTTTGTAATTTTTTCATAGGAAGGGACCTGACTATTTTTACTTCCAGTGTTGGGTTCCCTGTATCATCAGTGACTATGAAAGTGCTTTGTAATTTGTTCATAGTTTAGTAGGAACCTGACTATTTTTACTTCCAGTGTTGGGTTCCCTGTATCATCAGTGACTATGAAAGTGCTTTGTAGTTTGTTCATAGTTTAGTAGGAACCTGACTATTTTTACTTCCAGTGTTGGGTTCCCTGTATCATCAGTGACTATGAAAGTGCTTTGTAATTTGTTCATATAAAGGAACCTGACTATTTTTAATTCCAGTCTCAGTTTTGGATGGAAACTGTGGTATGGGAGAGGAGCAAGATGGGGCAGTGATAAACACTAGTCATATCGTCAGCACCTTGGTCCTGTACCCAGTGTTCAGTAGCAACTTTGTACAGATTCACATCTAGCAATTTTAGTCCCTTTTTCAAAACCAATTGGACTCTGGTTCAGAGGTCCGTCAGTTCGTGGTTGTTCCCGAAAGTGACTTATCTGTCAAAAATCGCAAATCGGTTTTTATACCAATTGCTAAAAGTTCCCCGAAAATAAACCAATCTTTCCATGTTCTGATGAACAAATTTGAAAATCTCCCTGATTATGGAAACTTTGTCCCTATTATGTTGAATGCAATTCTAAATATCTCCGTGGTTGTTGTACAAAAAACTCCCTGATGATTACAAGATGCAAATGTTGGCAGCTCGGCATTTGAACCACCATTCTATTAATTACATGAGCGGGGCCCAGTTTCATAGAGGTGCTTAAGCCTAAAAAGTAGCTAAGCACAACAAAACTATGCTTACCGGAATAAGGTTACCAGCCAAAATAGCAAGTCACATGTACAATCTGTGACTGGTATCCTGCTTTCTTTTACTCAGCAGAAAATTGTTAAGCACTATTTTCTGTTTAAGCGGCTCTATGAAATTGGGCCCAGACCTTGCATGTGTTTAACACCAGACTCCTCTGATATGATATTCCAGTATTCCACTCACTGAAATTTTTAACTTTCAACCTCTCATGAATTTTTTTTTTAAAACCCAGTCTTATTGTACAAGAAGTAAATTTTATAAAATGAAAAAAAGACACTAAACAAAACATGACAAATTCTTAATACAGTTGAAGTTGATATTTTTTATTTAACAAAAATAAAACTGAGCATCTCTTGAGTTAAAATGGCCACATAAGATGATATTATTTTTAGAAAGTGATAACTAGATCTTCCAGAAAACAATGCTACTCCCTTCTCTTTAAGAAGTCGATGGGAAGCAAACCCTTTGTGCTCATATAATACAGTTAACGAGGTTTCATTAGTCACTTTGTAAACAATATCTTTCTTCCGGGAATCTTCCCTTGCTTATTATCTACTTTTTCTCATTTTTTGCTCCGTGAAAATGTCGGGATACCCATCTTGTCCTTTCCAGTCTTTTTTGTCTTTTTTCTTTTTTGAGTCACCCCTCGTTGTGAGTGGATCAGTCCATTTGGGTGACATTTACGATGGTTTTTCATAAGGCAGCTAGTATCCCTTTGTATTTCTTTTTCTAGCCTAAGGTTTACATGGGGAAAAACGCAGAGATCTGAGGCTGGCTGATTACCATGTATGTGTGCGCAAATGGCAGCGCACGGTTACTCTTTTATTATTCTGATTTTTTTGAATGGACAATTTTTAGGTTCAGTGAATGCATACTCTCGTGGAAATTAATGGGTGTTACTTTGAGGGTGGGCGAAGAGTGGGGGGTGATGGGTCTGAGGCTGCATTTTGGAGGGTGATTGACTGATTTGGATGATGGGAGGAGAAAGTCCTGCCATGGCAAGCCCAGTCGTCTCACGAGTTCGGTCTGAGGAAGACCTCGATATAAGAACGAATTGAAAGGAACGGACGGACACAGAATGAAATGTCATGGGGGAACAATTGTACTTATAAATAAGTGATCAAGTTTCCAACGATGGTAATGTGCTGAAGTAAATTACATGTAAACTGCAAATGAATAGATAGAAGAAGCAAGAAAGGGGAGAGACAGGAAAAGGAGTTTGAAAAAGCCGGGAGAATCGGACAAGAGTGGGGGTGTCAATAAGCCATGTAAATAGATACACAGGTGGACGGAAAAAAAAAAAGAAGGAATACTGACCGCATTTTGGGGGTTTTCACACAATCGATTATATATTTGTGATACTTTCCTTTCGATATCTTCAATTGGGGCGTGTTTCATACAATTAAAGAGGCAATATATACAATTAGGAGTTATTTGTCGGTACCGGCAAACTTACAAATCTCAACATTCTTAACCTTGCGTTGGAATGTCTAATTACAATCAAACAGACGGCGTTGTGAAGATATTTGTACAAGTCTTTTATTATGAACCAAGACCTATAATCGACCCCCCACCCAGTTCCATATGATTTTTTTTTCAGGAACACGTCACATTTTTTTCTTCTTCTTCTTCTAATCATCTGAACGATATACAGTTATATTTAAGTGAGGCATCAGTTAACTATGAAAATGTGCAGTTGAATAAATATATCAATAAAAAAATGTTGACATATGACTAGATCTATTTATAAACAAGTCGTGCATTATCTAAGGCTCGTAGGGCATACATATTAGCACGGCCAAACTCTGGTTTATTGAGAGTAATTTGGTCTCATGGTTGGAATGAGGAATCCCTTCGATGACATGGCTTCCAACCAAACAAGTATGACGTCAATGAGACGGAGGGGTCTGCGGACAGACTGCTGTGGTGTGGGGCATCCGTGTACAGACTAGTGAACGTGATTTTGTCCGGTGTATGTATGTGTGTGTGTGTTTGGGAGGAGGACTGTTTGTGAAGTAAATTGAGCCAGTGAAGTGACCAGTTAGTGGCAAGTAACCAGTGACTGGATGTTACTCATTTTCTCTGACATTAAATGAAGAGGTTATTGTTTAATCTCAGCGGGATTAGAAGGAGTTGTGTTTAAACAGTGAGTCAGAGGAGCCAAGACAAAAGGCTATCAACGTTGCACAATGCTAAATGTACTGTTTTTGATTCTTAAAGGCACTGTACACGTTTGGTAATTACTCAAAATATATATTAGCACAAAAACCTACTTGGTAACAAGCAACGGAGAGGTGTTGATAGTATAAAACATTGTGAGAAACGACTCCCTCTGGAGTAATGTAGTTTTTGTAGGAAGAGGTAATTTCTCACTAAAATAGTAAAAGACTTCTTGCAAGAAGCCTTTTATTCCTATCTGAAAGCACACACTTTGTACAACAAGGGTGTTTTTTCTTTCATCATTTTCTTGCAACTTCGATGACCAATTGAGCTCAAATTTTCACAGGCTTGTTATTTTATGCATAATGTTGGGATACACCAAATGAGAACACTGATCTTTGACAATTTCCAAACGTGTTCAGTGCCTTTTAGAGTGCGGAGTGACAGCAAGAACGCAAATACTTTTGTTTAATTATCTCTAAAACCAAACTGCAAATTGAGTGGACGATCCCCAAAAGCCCACCCAGTAAAAGACCATTCCATTCAGTTTGACAGGCCTTTCCCCTAAGCTTTTTTGTAAAGTAGCCCACGGGTCTAGTAAACAGTCCGTTTTACCAGTTCCTTGCTCTATGGTTTTACTTGTCCCAAGGAAGTTTTAGTAGCCCAGATTTTAAACATGTATTGTCATAAATGTATCTTTCTGATGTATTAATGGTAGCGATCACAACCAGTTTTTAAGGGTCAAAGTGGGGTTACATTCACACACTCAAAAATAAATTAACACATATAAAACATTAAATATTCACTTATATGAAAAAAATAAAGTAAAACCAAATATAATATTCTTTATCCCCGAGGCAAATTTAACATCTATTAAATTGTCGCGGTCCCTGCTGCTAAAATATAGGATCATTCCACCCAGTTTGAATTTTCATTGATAATTTCATTCACAATGATAATTTCATTGGCGTGTCGTGGTCAAGCGCACTGGACTCAAGCTCTCGTGTTTCTTACCAGCAGAGCGTTGGTACGAGTCCCGGTCTTGACACTTGTGTCCTTAAGCAAGACACTTTTAAAACCATTATTGTGATGTGATGTTTAGCCGTTGGTCTCTTGTGTTGTGTAATGCGTGTAAAAGAACCCAGTGCACTTATTATTAAGCGAAGGGGTTCGCCCCGGTGTTTTTTAGTATGGTTGGCTGCAGATTGCGCCACAGCACCTTGTAAAACCATATATGGTGCTATGTAAATAAATGGGTCTTATCCAACATAGCTCCGCATACCTTGTAGAAAAAATAATAATCACTTTGAGATGCCATCGAGTGTGATAAAGCGCTATATAAGAACTGTGTGTTATTATTAATGATGACTGAACCAAACTTATACTACACAAAAGCAAGAGCATTTCGTCTTTTTTAAAAGTACAAAATTTGGTTCAATAAAATGGCGGATCCATATTAGTTTAGAAAGTAAAAGGAAAACCACACAATTTTGAGGTATATTTTTGTGGATCATTATATTCTACTTTTAAAACATCTTTCCAACCATATTCATTTCATAACAAACGCTTTTTTATAGCCCAAAGTGCCCAATCCGAAGGCAACGTGTCCCTTTAATACCTTCATGTAAACAACTGATTAGTTTGCCCACTTCACCCTTACAGGATTATTCCACCCAGTGAAACCAAATGGGATCATCATTTTATTTATCAGCGAACCCAAACAGACTTGATCAAGTGATAAGGGATTACAAATACCCAGTTTATCCAGACAATCATTCCACCTAATTTACCCTTACTAGGTCATTCCACCCAGTTAACTCAAACAACATCTTTTCACCTAGTTCACCCAGACTGTATCGTTTTACCTAGTTCACCCAGATTTCACCTAGTTCATTCAGACTGTATCATTTCACCTAGCTTACCCAAACAGTGTCATTTCACTTTATTAGCAAAGTCAATTGACACTTGAACCCAGTGAACCCAACCCTTAGTCAATTAAGAGGATAATTCCACCCAGTTTACCTAGTAGACCATTCCTCCATGCCCAGACGGACAGGGTCATTTCACCCATTTTCACCCAGACAGCCAGGCTTATACTACCCACTTTGTAGCCCTATACAGTCAATTGTTGATTGAACCTACAAGTATACATGAACACATTATAGCCAGTCTCATAGCACCCTAGGCCTTCCAGATCACCTACATGTACATTTCACCCAAATAGAGAGATCAATTCACACAGGTGCCGATTACACCCAGTTTACCCAGACAGTATCATTTCACCTAGACAGTATTATTTCACCTAGTTTACCCAGACAGCGTCTTTTCACTTTATTAGCAAAGTGAATTGACACTTGAACCTAGTGAACCCAACCCTTTGTCAACGAAGAGGATAATTCCACCCAGTTTGCCTAGGCAGGATCATTTCACCCATTTTTACCCAGACAGCCAGGCTCATATTACCCATTTTGTAGCCCTATACAGTCAATTGTTGATTGAACCTACAAGTGTACATGAACACCAGTCTCATAGCACCATAGGCCTTCCAGATCACCTACATTTTACCCAAATAGAGAGATCAATTCACACAGGTGCCGATTACACCCAGTTTACCCAGACAGTATCATTTCAACTAGTTTACCCAGACAGTGTCATTTCACTTGATTAGCAAAGTCAATTCACACTTGAACATAGTGAACCCAACCCTTTGTCAACGAAGAGGATAATTCCACCCAGTTTGCCTAGACAGGATAATTTCACCCAGTTTACCTAGTAGACCATTCCTCCATGCCCAGACGGACAGGGTCATTTCACCCATTTTCACCCAGACAGCCAGGCTCATACTACCCATTTTGTAGCCGTATACAGTCAATTGTTGATTGAGCCTACATACAAGTGTACATGAACACATTCTAGCCATAGGCCTTCCAGATCACCTACATTTTACCCAAATAGAGAGATCAATTCACACAGGTGCCGATTACACCCAGTTTACCCAGACAGTATCATTTCACCTAGTTTACCCAGACAGTATCATTTCACCTAGTTTACCCAGACAGTGTCATTTCACTTTATTAGCAAAGTGAATTGACACTTGAACCTAGTGAACCCAACCCTTTGTCAACGAAGAGGATAATTCCACCCAGTTTGCCTAGACGGGATCATTTCACCCATTTTTACCCAGACAGCCAGGCTCATACTACCCTCTTTGTAGCCCCATACAGTCAATTGTTGATTGAACCTACAAGTGTACATGAACACATTATAGCCAGTCTCATAGCACCATAGGCCTTCCAGATCACCTACATTGTACATTTCACCCAAATAGAGGGATCAATTCACACAGGTGCCGATTACACCCAGTTTACCCAGTCGTGACCTATTACACCCAGTTGCAGCTTTACATACAGGTGTAGTTTACCCCCCCCCCCCCATGTTAGCCCACACGCAGATCATGTTACCCCAGTGAGCCCACACAAAAATTGATCCGCAGCGCCTAGTCCCAGGGCAGTGTACATATTTACCACATGGTTTCATGGCAGGAAAAAAAAAATGACTGCAACCTGGGTATATTGCACCATTTGTATTGATATGCCATGCTTTTGTACTTAAATTGGTCGCCTGGCTGTGACCATGTCTAATTATGTCATGGTTGGACACATCTGATATTGTCAGGCCTTCTGTTGGGATGATACGTATCCGGCACAGTAGTGCGTGCCTAATAGATGTGTCCTGTCAGAAAAAAAACCTCTGTAACATTTCAAATGAATTTTTTTTTTGTCTGTAATTAAGTTGTTAGGTTTTTTTGAGCTCCAACCAAAACACCTCTTGTTTTTGTACAATTAAAAAAAAAAAATATTAATTTGTTCTTCAGCTTGTTCCTTCTATTAACACTTCTCTGCTTTCAAAATGCAACTTAATTTTAGACCTGGAATTTCATCTCTGAGAGGGCAAGGCCATTTTCATTTTGTAAAGGGCACTTCCATTAGAAATCTTTAAAGTCTATTGGGAAATTTTGACGGGGCACCAAGGCCAAGATAAGGGCATTGAAGGCCATGGCCTCTGTGGCCTCCGTGTAATTAATTAGTTTAAGCAACCGAAACTTCAGATACTTACAGAACCACACATCAACTCAGGCAGGCCTGAAATTTTATCTTTGAGAGGGCAAGGCCATTTTCATTTTGCAAAGGGCACTTCCATTGGAAAATCTTAAAGTCTGTTGGAAACTTCTGAAGGGGCACCGAGGCCAAGACCAGGGGCAACAGACAGAGTCCATGACCTCCGTGGCCTCCATGTAATTCCAGGCCTTCTCGAATTTTACATTGGACAGCAGGCCTGAGGCCAGTGATTTTAGGGTCAGGGCCCAACTTCATAGAGCTGCTTAAGCAGACAATATTGCTGAACAATTTTTTGCTTAGCAGTAATGAGCAGGATACCAGTCACAAATTGTACACGTGACATGGTAGTTTGGCTGGTAACCTTATTCTGGTAAGCATAATTTTGTTGTGCTTGGCTACTTTTTGTGCTTGATTAGCTCTATGAAATTTGGCCCAGGTCAGTAAACTCACAAACAGACAAGTCTGGCCGTATTGTGTTTTTCAATGACACTTTTTGAGTACATAAAAAAGATCGTTTGTACGATAATGGTGCTTTCGTAATACATAAAATAGATTGTACATGTACGACCTCGGCACTGAAATACCTGCACACTCACAGTGCGTCAACTGTGGCTTGTTTTTTTTACGGCCGTTCGTATTCATCAATCAAAAATAAATTGATCATAAAAGAGAGTCTGTAATCATTTCCAAACATTTTTGCAAAGTGAATTTACACTGTCCATTTATCCAATATTACTGCCATATCTTAAGAAATGCTGTTATTTTGTCTTGGAGAGGGCAAGGTCATTTTCATTTTGCAAAAGGACACATTGTAAAATCTTTTAAAAGTTCATGGGAATTTTGAAGGGGCACCAAGGCCACGACCACGGCCTAAATTCATAAAGCTGCTTATTAAGCACAAAAAGTAGTTTAAAGCACAACAAAATTATGCTTATCAGAATAAAAGTACCAGTCAAAATACCATGTGCCTTGTACCATTTGTGACTGGTATCCTGCTCATTTCTGCTAAGCACAAAATATGTTATCCGCTTAAGCAGCTCTATGAAATTGGGCCCAGGGCAATGGAGGCCATGGCCCCCGTGACTTCCGTGGAATTTCAGGCCTGTTTTTTCCTCTTCTTTTTTAATATCAAATATTAAGCAGCCGCGTAGCAGTTACATGCGCATTACAGGCCTGATGCTTCACGGCAGTCTCCCGACGACGGACAGAGTATACTGTCCGATACGTTGAGTCCATCGGTTCTTCTCAGAACCACCACTCACTCAAAAGAGATCTAACTAAATGGAGTCACCGCAAATTTCTTATTGTCTTTCCACCATGCAAACCTTAAAGTCTTAATTAGCAGTTGCCTCCATTGCCCCTGGTCATTGCCTTGGTGCCCCCGTGAAAGGTTCATATATAAACTTACAATTTCCTCATAGAGGTGCCCTTTGCAATTGCCTCTGTTGCCACTTGTCATTGCCTTGGTGCCCCCGTGAAATGTTCCAATAGAAACTTACAATTTCCTCATATAGGTGGCCTGGTGCCCTTTGCAATTGCCTCCGTTGCCCCTAGCATTGCCTTGGTGCCCCTGTGAAACGTTCCTTGAATAGAAACTTACAATTTCCCAATATATGTAGGTGCCTTTTGCAATTGCCTCCATTACTCCTGGTCATTGCCTTGGTGCCCCTCGAAACTTTCCAATAGAAACTTACGATTTCTTCACAGAGGTGCCCTTTGCAAAGGAGAAAAACCGCCTTGGTGTCCCTAACCCTTTCAAGGATGCAGCATCAGTCCTGACGTTACATTGTAGGCTTAATTATCATGACACGTTGTCTGTTAGTAGATAACCTTTTTTCATACTGTCGTTAACTCTTTAAAAACTTGATGGAATTTGCGGAATTTCCCTAGGGAGAGTAGCTCTTATTCCCCCGCCTGATGTAGTGTTACGAATAAATTATTTTCTAGATTGAAAGAGGTGACTTTATCAAAAGAAATCAAAAAAAAATATTTATTTTAATTTACCATTTTTCAACCTGATGTAAATATATATTTACATTTTCGTTCTTGTCAGGTTTCCCTAAAATGGCTACATAGAAGTTGGAGTAACATGTCGCTTGCTTATAAACCCATCTCGGGTGACGTCACTATTTTTTCGCTCTCAATGCTGGATTACCATGACGCGCATATCACACGCGTCACGGTACTAGAACTGCATGAACATGTGCTATGATATGCAACGTATCACACAATAGATGTACATGTGCATAGTAATCCAAAATGGCAGACATCCAGCGTCTACATGTACATGCATCCCTTCCACTTATTCAGTTAGTCGTGACTGGCTCTGTCAAATTTGTGAACCACTTTTCAGGAATTATCTTTTTTCATCAGATTCTAGAGAAAATACTGTATACAGTGCAGGCCTGGAATTTCATCTTTGAGAGGGCAAGGCCATTTTTATTTTGCAAAGTGCACTTTCCATTGGAAAATCTATTGAAAACTTTGGAAGGGGCACCAAGGCCAAGACCAGGGGCAACAGAGGCAATGGCCTATGTTGCTTCGTCTGATGCTTCGTTCTTGAAAGGGCAAGGGCACCAAGGCGTTTTCTCCTTGGTAAAGGGCAGCTCTATAAGGAAATTGTAAATTTCTAATGGAACATTTCAAGGGGCACCAAGGCAATGACATGGGGAAACGGAGGCAGTTGCCTCCGTGAAGAGTCATGAAAATCTCAAACTGGCCACTGGGGTCAATTGTTGACCTTTTCACTGCTGTTAAGCATTATGATAAATGCCAAGAAGTTTTGAGTTTCGCCAAAGCGGGGCTAATTTTTATTAAATTATAAGAAATTATGTTTGATCTCATAAAAAAAATTGTGATTATTATTCAAAGTATACTTTCCCTTTAAAGGTATCATACAGGATTGGTAGAGCTGACAAAATATACAGTGTTCATGTTTTGTGTGATCAACCATATACTGTACATGAAATAACAAACCAGTGAACATTTGGGCTTAATTCGTTGTGTGAGTCAGGAGAAAATAGTGAAAAACCATGCACAATTTTCAGCATGTAAACACATTGTCCTTAATTTCGGTTGTAACAACCGAAATCAGTTGTTTTTATTTTATTTTTACGTTTTCAGATATTATTTTCTCGAATATGACTTCATTTCAGAGGGAATTTTTTTACAGAATAAATGGTTCCAGTATGAATTTCATAATCAGTAAGCTTTCAGACTAAAATTAACCTAATGATCTTTGTTTATCGTTACCAATCCAGTATACTACCTGAAACAGCAACATTGTAATTACTTAGTGTTTGCAGAGACATTCTTTACCACATAGATCGAAGGATAGAATTTTGGCAAATGTCCAAAAATGAAAAAAAAAACATTTAGAAGGTTTTGGTACATGCACCAATGATTCGCCTCTAATCAATGTAACAGAGTGTTATTAAAATTGAAATCTTCTAAGTGACATATCCGGGACTTGTTTTCATGACTCTGTATCGTTATTTATTCCCGTTCTAATCAACCCTTCCTTCTTCAGCGTTGAACCATGGACACAAATAGATCCAGGATTTATGTGACTGCGGGATCCAATAAGCATAATCACATTTTTTTTATGAATATCATTAGTGTTCATTACTGTTAAAATATAATTTCTGTGTAAGCATGCTTAGAATGGAAATGAATGTTTCTAAGCAGCTAGCATAACTAGATGTTTATGACGGATTGCAATAAACAGAAAGAGGTCATCCACCAAAAGACCAGCTGCCCAATTTCTCAGAAGCTGCTTTGTGATTTTCTTTTGCTAAGCACAAATGATCAGGGAACCAGTCAAAAACAGTATACATTCCATGGTATTGTGGCTGGTAACCTGTATGTGCTTAGCAAGTTTTTACTGTGCTCAGCAATGTTCTGTGCTCAACAGGGCCCAATTTCATAGAGCTGCTTAAGCACAAAAAAGTAGCTAAGCACAAAACAATTTTGCTTTACCAGAGTAAGGTTACCGGCCAAAATGTCATGTCACAGGTACCAGTTGTGACTGGTATCCTGCTTCTTTTAGCTGAGCAGAAAATTATTAAGCACTATTGTCTGCTTAAGCAGCTCTATGAAATCGAGCCCCGCTTTATGAGCTGACACTGTGCATACAAAACTGCTTAGCAGTTAGGTGACCTTTGACCTTTGACCATGATTCAGTACGACAGGAGCGTGCTGGCCATTCTATTAGCGTAAGGAAAAATACTTAACAGCGCTCGGTAATCTATTGTTTGTTTTTAAATCCCCGAACAATCTTGTGTGTATTTTATCACCGAGTAAATCAATTTAGGAATTTGGAATCAATTGAACCGTCACAAGGAAGTGAGTTGTGAATGGCTGTATGTAGAGTAGATCTAATAAATAAGCCCGTAATCGGCCAAAAACAAGCCCTGTATCATTTAACATTTTTACCTCCGATGCAGCCATGTATGCAGTCTTTCTTTTTCTTCTTCTATATTTAGGACCCTTTCTGCCCTTCTTATAGAAATCCATAGGGGTAGTGAGCCATGTAGCCTACAGGGAATTCGTTTTACATACAAAAACCATTCAGGATCCATCGGTTTATGTAGTGTGATGAAGGAAAGCTCTGCGCTTCCAGGCTATGTGGCATATAGGTCATCAACGATTCTTGTACTCGGCACTCCTGGTGATGCAAGAACAGCGTTCTTATATACTGTACATGTAGCCGGCTACGATATTAAAGAGGCAGTTCGATTACAAAAAGAATAATATGAACAGAGAGTGGTTTTTCTAAACGAGTCAAACATACTTGTCAACAGGTTCCAATTTAATAGCACTGCTTAACAGTAAGCAAATTTTCGCGTTAAGTATAGCAGAAAAATTTGTTGAAGCACAAACGTATAAACATATCACAGGTTAGCAAGAAAATAAGGCAGCCATGGCCCAATTTCACGTAGCATGTAAGCACAAAAACTTGCTAAGCACAGAAAACTCTTGCTTAAGAAAAATAGGTTACCAGCCAAAACACCATACGGTTACCATTGCTGTGCTTGGTACCCTACTTATTTCTTGCTTAGCAGAATTTTCTCCTAAACAGCTTTATGAAATTGGGTCCAGCTTGCATATGGATTTGCATTATTACGCATTCCTTTGCTTACAGAAAGCACCGGAAGGTCAGCATGCCTTTTCTTTTGCTTACGGTTTAAGCAGCGCTATTAAGAGGAAATCACACAGTAAGCAGCTCTATGTTAAACTGCTCTGTGAAATTGGGCCTGCTTAAGCAGAAACTATGGCTTAACAAATTTCTGCTTAGCAAAAATAAGCAGGGAACCAGTCACAAACTGTGCACATAACATGATATTTTAGCTGGTAACCCTTTTTCAGTTAGCAAAATTGTTTGGTGCTTAGTAAATTTGTGTGGCCTAGGTCAGAAAACTCCCAGAGTAAGATGGATGATGGGTAGTCCTGAAGACTCAATTTCTATAGCCTTCATACGGTAATTTGTTGCCGATGGCTCACCTATATATAGTATGATGATGAACCGTTAGCAGTACATGTATGCAGAATATTAATATACTACCTCAGGCTCATCTATTTTTTTAATACATATGCAATATGTTTTTTGGGGGTCTTTTTCTGAATGATGGCTGGAGTTGAAGCTCAGGCTTTGTCAGCCATTTTTACAGCCATGTACATTTACCTTGATTTACCTTGATACCACATACCTCCTACATCAGATCCAAGTGGTCAGTCTGGTGTGTGGAAAGGGTCAGAAGGCTTTTTAAGCCCATTAGTAACCCATGTATTGTCCTATTATTTTCTTGAACCCCAGTAGTGTGGTGCTGTTCACTGCTTCTTGAGGGAGATTATTCCAGTCTTCTGTGACCCTTTGTGAGAAGAAGAATTCCCTTGAGTTTAGCCTGAAGGATTTTTTTCTTGAGTTTCATGTTGTGTCCCCTTGTTCTTGATTGCGGTGTTGACCTCAAAAATACATCTGCATTCAGCTTATCAATTCCCCGTCATTATTCTGAATGTTGTGATTAGATCAGCTCTCCGTCTCCGTCTCCTCTCTTTCAGTGTCAAAGACAAATGGCTTAAGAAATTCAATCAGAAACAAAGATGAAGCCTTGATTTAAAACAAAAGCGGTGTGTGATTGTATTGGTCTCATGGCTAGGTCATGCCTTTTTGACTAAGGTGTACTTTTTTATCTTTGTAAATTTGACTGATTTAGTCTTCGGACTATTAACCCTTTCATGCACCATTTATTTTAGTGATAAATTGATTATATGGACACATTAATTGTTTTTTGCAAATGGTGACCCCCGAAAAACAGGTCACAATGGCGCCCTCAAGAGTACTCTTTCCCATACTGAAAACTGTGTTGTCGTACGATGTTTATTTTTTTGTTTTACAACTATTTTTTTGAAGGGATTTAAACTGGTCGCTAGCAACCAGTCGGCGCGTGAAAGAGTTAACCCAATAACGCACCACACTAATGCTAAAAATAGAAGCTGGGATCTCAAACGTGTCGAATTTCACTAACGTACTGAGTCTGAGTCATGTGAGTTATATGTTTACTCGTGTGTTCTGACTAAACTGCAAGTGCAGTTTGGCGCAGTTTGGCGCGTTTATGTTGCAGTGATCGCGTGATTGTCGGAATGTTTGTCTGACAGCCGGGAGTTTTGAGCGAAAGTGGCGTCATAAGTGCGGAGTGCTATTCACCAGAGCCCAATTTCATAAAGCATGTAAGCACAAAAACTTGCTAAGCACAGAAAACTCTTGCTTAGGAAATAAAGCTTACCAGCCCAAAAAACATACAGTTACCATTGCTGTGACTGGTACCCCACTCATTTCTTGCTTAGCAAAGAAATTTGCTGAGCAGAATTTTCTGCTAAACAGCTTTATGAGCCCTGACCTCGTCAACACAATAATCTTGGTTGCGCCATTTTGGGAGCCAGTGTCCCTGTGTGTTATACAGTGTAGTGCGAAATGTTGTCAACGCAGCATTTATACGCTAAACATTGACTCCCAAAGAGCATGGCAAAGTCACGGCTGCAAGGGTTCAATTGTTGGATTTTGTTATTGTACAATTAACCAAGTTGAAAATGTTGAAGGGGAAATAAACCATTACCAGGGCCCGGTTTCATAGAGCTGCTTAGCAGAAAAATATTGCATACAAATTTACTGCTTAGCAAAAATGTTCAGGATACCAGGTGTTACAAACCTAAATGCGTCAAGATAACAACATTTTAACACAGCGTGTCTCTTGTATGAGAGATATGACATTAGAACTGGATTGCTGTTCTTTTTTTCACTGATGGAATAGTTTAATGGCTACATCTGGGTACTTCATCATGGTTGTACTTCGCAAATGATCTCGACCTTATCTTCACTGATTCATGTTTTTCCTGGAAATAATGAATCATTTCATAGTTGATGGGGAGAATTGTTATTTAAGAAATGTTGATGAAGTCTGTGAGGGTAAGGTGTTGGGAAGGCGGGGTAGGTTGTGGAGCGTGGGGGATAGTTGATATTAGAAAGTATTATAAGTTTTATCATCCGTAATTGTTATGATTCATATTGATAACTAGTGTAGTACATTGAAATGATTTTAAAAACATGTTTAAGACCGTGTGATTTTCTGCTGTAACGGAAAGCAGATGCATGGAATTTACACTTTGAATAAGATTGTTGGGCTGAACAAAAGAAAACTTGACTATAGGGGGACTTGAACCTGCGACCTCCGGATTAACTTGCCGACGCTCTACCAACTGAGCTATCTAGCCCTAATTTTGGCGGTCTTCCTATTTTGTCAATTTCTTTGTTCGGGAGCTAAAACGAATTACATGTTTGAGTCAGAAGCAATTGTCATCTTGAGGGTTCTCCCCAGGATTTTCTAAAATTGGGGGAGGGAGGGGGGGGCATTCTGGACCCAAATTTTTGAAGCACGCTGAATTGAAACAAGGTCCTCAGAATGTTTTTTACTTGGTGTTTATCTATTGGTTGTAAAAGCTCTACTGTCAATCTGGAACATTCTAAATTATCTAGTTGGGATTTTTGTGAATTGATCTGAAGTAATAATATTTTTTTTTAACAATAATAACAACAACATTAACATTAACAACAACAACAACAACAACAACAACAACAACAACAACAACATTTTGACTGGCTGGCCCGGGGCTGCCTGCAACCGAGAATTATTGCTATTTCTTACTCCACTAGTTTGTTCCCACTGATACTTTTAACATCAAAGAAAAGCAACGACTGATATCGGTCGTCAACTATTCTTGTACTTGGTAAATTAACAAATTAACTTCTTCGGCTTTGGGAATTATATTTCAAAAAGTAAATTTTCTTTTTGCCAATTTCTTTTTTGAGGAGCTTTCAAAAAAGTAACTACTTGTAGGAATTTAAGTTCTAAAATTCAGAAAAATTGTAAGATTTTTGACACTTGTCTGTACAATTGTCATTGAACAACTTGTAAATTGATAAGCGTATTGTTTTTATCATGAAGGGGGTAGTCGTCAGTATTATTATGATATCACTCTTACCTCAAGCCGGTAAAAAATAAAAAATTTAAAAAAAGAATATTTTAGTGGGCAATTCTTGATGTTATGCACTCGGCTGGCCCAGTCTTCCCCCCGAGATCACGTCGGCATTTTTTTCCCCTCGCCTTGTTCTCATCCGCGATGCTGCAGAGTAGTAGAAGGAGGAGTAGAGGAGACAGTGAGATGATGCAGTCTCTGTCTGGACCCGCTCCACGGTACATCTTACCTTGAAGATGATACGTTGATCTAGTCATGATCCCAAGGAGCTGGCATTGAATGCCTTAGAATAAGCATCGGTAATCAGTTGTAGTTTGGGCTGCTTGGCGTTTTGTGTTCATAATTGGTTCCCGGCATGCTGACGCTAATGCAAAATGACTTAGATTATTTCCATCGTCAGGTTTTTTTTCTTCTTCTCTCTTACCATGTTTCATAGCGACTGGGAAAAGCATCTCTCGGCCGTCACTTTTTTTTTATATAGATGTTGTTTTAACGGACTGTAATCTTTGGTAATGAACTATGATATTATTATCATTCCTACTTGGGTTATTGCCACCATCTGGGACAATTTTCTACACACAAGTTTGCTTAGAGCAACAATAAAACTGCTTTGCAGTAAAAGATTAGCAGCCAGTGATATAACACACACTGTAATTTTTTTCTTTTCCAGTCTGTTCATGGAGACTTGTCACTCGGGTTAACCTCATTTCGTTTTAAACCAGGTTTACTCTGTTTGAATCAACCATATATCAGAAACTGGTGGTTGTCTGTCTTTTTTCTTTTCTAGGCTGCTTATAAGAGCAGCTGGCCAAATTTCATAGAGCTTCGTATGCAAAAACATTGCTTAAATATTTTCTGCTTCGCAAAAATAAGCAGGATACCAGTCACAGATTGTAAATGTGCTATGGTATTTTGGCTGGTAACCTTATTCTGGTAAGCATAATAATCTTGTTGTGCTTAGCTACTTTTTTTGCCTAAGCAGCTCTATGGGCCTGGAGCCCAATTCCATGAAGCCTGTATTCACATAAACTTGCTAAAGCACAAACAAATCTTGCTTAGCTAAAACAGAATACCAGCCAATATTTCATAGAGTTTACATTGTTGCCACTGGTTCCCAACTCATTGTTTTGCTTGGTATTTCTGCTTAACAGCTTATGAAATTGGGCCCAGTCCTGCAGTTGAACCATCGAAGTGTATACTAGTCTCTTTACCAGCAGTTATCATGTTTTCTAATTGTTCTTTTCTATGTTTTTCCCCACAACCAGGTTGTTTACAAAGACAAGCTGTATTGGTTAGGCTTCTTATCCAGGCTTACTACATTGTACCTTTGAATTAACTGTATCAGAAACCGGTGGTTTTATGTCTTTTCTCTTTTATAGGCTTCTTACAAGACTAGTCCAGCTGAACCTTTGACCTCACCATCTCTACTAGTCTCAGTAGTTATCATGTTTTCTAATGGTTTGTTTCAGTGTTATTTCCCCACAATCATGCTGTTTACAGAGACTAACTGTATTGATTAGGCTTTTAACTGTACCAGGAACGCTACTTGTAGTCTCTTATCCAGCCGTTTATTTATTTGTGTTGTCAGAAACTGATGATTTTTCTTTGTGTTTTGTCCATTTGCAGACTGTTTACAAAGACTGGTTGTGTGGGATAACCTTTGACTTCTATAATGCCAAAGGTAAACTCATCAAGCCATGCTTAGAATTTTGTTATCAAACCTCAAGAAAATGCCCCTTTTTGCTACCAGCCATCCAGTACTGTGGAACACAGGCCTATTTCTGTCCAGGTAAGTCTGCATTTTTTAATATTTTGTTTTATTGTTTGTTTGTTTGTTTAAAGGGATTGTATACGTTTGGTATTTTGAAACACACTGTTTAATTCAATCCTATCTAGTTGTAGATATATACCATAAAACTAACCTGTGAAAATTTCATTTCAAAAGGTGGTAGCATTTTTGGGATATTGCCGAAAATCTGGAGCGGTTATGTCCACGCAGGAAGAATAATCTGCAATTGGAATACACAATCTGAGAAATGTTACTCTCAGATTCAAATTTGTTGGGATAAAAGTGATATCTTTTTCCATAACCTCAGTACTTCGAAGTGAAAGTTTCTCAAAATGCATTATACTATCCAAAGCTGCTGTACTTCTAACAAACTAAGTTCTTATTGCCATTAATTTTCAGAGTCATTACCAAACGTATACAGACCCTTTAAGAAATTAACATATACTGAGAAGTACATATTTGGTTATCATTTTCTTGTTATTGTGTAAATTGGTTTATGGCTCAAAATCATGCCTACACCTTGTGGTTTCTTTTCCTGCCTTTCACCTCTGTGGACCCCGGTTCGAATCCCACCTCAGACCGGAGCCTTGCATGTGGATTGGGTTTTCAGTCCCTACCTGATTGCTTGGGTTTTGCCCCACTGGGGTTTTCCTCCATCATCTAAAACTGAATATTTATTCTAGTTCCCTATTCACCATCCTGTTATTATTGGTGCTTGCTCTCTTGTGTGTAAAAATAAATAAATAAATAAACAAACAATTAGGCATCACTGTCTTACATATTTATTTTCATTAACAAATCATTTTTTGCAAACAAATTAGTTTGATTGACAATGAATTTAAGAAGTGAAATTTATTCATGTTGATCCTTGACAGGTTGCGATCAAATCGTAAATGTGTGATTTTAATCCTGTCATTTATTTGATTCCATCCTTTTGCTCACAATTGTTATGTGTTTATGAATATTTTTGTGACTCTTCATCGTAATGGCTTTTCTCTCTAATTTGATGTGATGTGCATTTTCTACTTTATGAAATGTGTATTTTGATATGTTAACATGTCATCAGTAATACATGATATTTTCATTTTATGAAACACTGGGTTAGTCTGTGTGGTGGAGCAGAATTTGGGTCAATATTGTTTAATTGAATAACAACAATTTTTGGGGGTGATATTTAGTTATCTACTTATCTCCATGCCGCCATTTACTGAACCTTTGTTACTGTGTTGTCCTGTTTGTGTTTTGTCCCTGTCATTTCATGTGTAACTAGTTTGTGTGCCTTCAATTATTTCAGTCTACTCTTTACATTGTTCATTCTCATATACGTATGTATGTACACAAATTCGAGGGGTCTCCATCCAACACGCTTGCTTCTAGGAGACCTCCTCCACTTAATCTATTCAGTTTTGTTCTCCTGTATTGTTACATTTTGTCATTTTAAATGATTGAGTGGAAATAAATTGAACTATTGAACTATTGAAAAATAGCCGATATGCACAAGCGCCATCTTAAAAAATTAACCACAAGGCCACATAAAAATAAAAAATTGTTGATTGTCCTTTTTTGATGGGAAGTGGGGGAGGGAGGGCGTGGTTTTTTGTTTTTTTGACATGGTAAAATATGAAATAAACAATAAAGATATCATCGTAATCACTATAAAACAAAGGGTTTGTGTGATTTTGATGTTTTTAATTGTTTTGTTAAACCCTTTCAAATCCTAGATGACATTTTCTGTAAACATTTTCAAAAAACAAAAACACAGCCTAAGTAAATATTTTAAGAATTTTTCTTGTTTTGCTAACATGAAAACCTTTCTTCAAATCATCTATTTCCGACCTATGGATTTTGAAAAAATATCAGCTGAAAAATCTGGGAGCCATATTTGACTGAAAAGATTATTAAAGTACCGTTTTTTATGAAAAAAAAAAAAAAAGAAAAAAAAAAAAAAAAAAAAAGTCGGGTGGGGACGATCAACAATTTTTTTTTTTTATGTGGCCCAATGCATCTTGGGAAACCGAGTGCAGTTAAACAAAAATCAGTCAAGCTGCCAAGATGGACGCCAAGCTGTAGTTTACATGTAATCTATGCTAGGTTTTATAGTTCTGTACCGCATAGATTCAAAATCAGCACACCATGATGGTTGCCGGTGTTGCTTTGTCTCGGATTTCACCCTTTATCTTTTGCGCGCCGATGATGCGCATTGGACCATACATATGGGCTATTCTTTTTGTTTTAAATGAAAGAATATTCAAACGTTTAAATAAAAGGTGACTTCAAAAAAAGAAGAAGTTACTTTTAAAATTTGCTTTCTACTCAAAAGGAGTACAAATTTAGCCAATTAAATGTCAAATCCAACCAAAATCAACAATCAACGACATACAGTGTATGTATGTTTCCCCTGGTTATATTTTGTCAACGCAGGGTAATCAAGCCTGTTTAAGAATTCTTTATTTAGGCCTAAGAGATGGTTTTGTAGTGCTTATTTTTCTCTACATATATTTTACCATCTGTATTTGTTTACATGTAGCCCTGTATGACCTCTAACCCCTTGTCTGCCCTTTTACACCTGTATGGCATTTTACACTGTTAGACCTTTTACCCCCTGTATGACCTTTAACAACTGTGTGACCTTTTACACCTTGTATGATGACCTTTTACACTGTATGACCTTTTACACCTGTATAACCATTTACACCTGTATGACATGTTACTGTAAGACCTTAAAACATCTTGTATGACCTTTTCACTGTTAGACCTTTTACCCCTTGTTTGACCTTTAACACCTGTGTGACCTTTTACACCTTGTATGATGACCTTTTACACTGTATGACTTTTTACACCTGTATAACCGTTTACACCTGTATGACATGTTACTGTAAGACCTTAAAACATCTTGTATGACCTTTTCACTGTTAGACCTTTTACCCCTTGTTTGACTTTAACACCTGTGTGAACTTTTACAGCTTGTATGATGACCTTTTACACTGTATGACCTTTTACACCTGTATAACCATTTACACGTGTATGACATGTTACTGTAAGACCTTAACACATCTTGTATGACCCTTTCACTGTTAGACCTTTTACCCCTTGTTTGACCTTTAACACCTGTGTGAACTTTTACACCTTGCATGACCTTTTACACTGTATGACCTCTTACAACTGTATGACCATTTACACCTGTTTGACCATTTACACCTGTATGACATGTTACACCTGTATGACATGTTTCTGTAAGACCTTTTACACCTGTATGACCTTTTACACTGTATGACCTTTACACTGTAAGACCTTTTACCCTGTGTATGACCTTTAACACCTGTGTGGACTTTTACACCTTGCATGACCATTTACACCTGTATGACATGTTACACCTGTATGACCATTTACACCTGTATGACATGTTACTGTAGGACCTTTTACACCTGTATGACCTTTTAAACTGTAAGACCTTTTACCCTGTGTATGACCTTTAACACCTGTGTGGACTTTTACACCTTGCATGACCTTTTACCCTGTATGACATGTTACACCTGTATAACCATTTACACCTGTATGACATGTTACTGTAGGACCTTTTACACCTGTATGACCTTTTACACTGCAAGACCTTTTACACCTTGTATGACCTTTTACACCTGCATGACCTTTTACACTGTATGACCTTTAACACCTGTATGACATGTTACTGTAAGACCTTTTACACTTTGTATGACCTTTTGCCTCTGTTTGACTGTATAACTCTTTTCACTGTGTGACCTTCTACACTATGACCTTTTATACCTTGTATAACCTTTGACCTTTTAAACCTGTCTGGCCATATGACAGTTTACATCTGTATGACCTTTTAAACCTATATCGTGTTCATGACCTTTTACACTTATACATCTGTATGACCTTCTGCACCTATATCATGTATATGACCTTTTACACCTGTATGACCTATTGACATCTGTATGACCTTCCTAAATGAGTTTATTTTTTATTTTATTTTATCTCTCCTTGCAGAGCATCAGGGCCTGTCTGAGAATTCTTCATATGCCAACAAAGCTCCATGTTATAAATGTACTAATACAAATGGCACACAGTGCATACCGGAACTGACCTATTCTACAGACCCTTTAATATCAGGCTCAGCCGGCTCAACCACAGCTTCTGTAACAAGCCTTCTCATTGGACAACTAGTCTTGCTATTGATTACAGTAACTTTGTTTGATCTACCAGTAGGATTAGCATAGTGGTGGGCCCCCCCTTTTGGAGGCGGAGCTGTTCAGATCATTTTTTTTTATTGATACGTCCGAGTCTCTCTGTTTTTTTCCTCTCTTCAACCGGAAGCCAACCTCGTCAGAAATTTTTCATCATGTACAGGTAGCGTTACTATGGCAACATGTCCATCTTTAGGATTGGGACGTCGAATGTTTTTGTGCCGTCTTTGATTTTTCCTTTTGATACGATACCTGTGTATTTATTAGTATTACAGTAGCTGATTTATTATACGGTGAAGGGGGACATTTGTAAGGGAAGTGTGATGGAACAGGATTCCATTCAATGCTGCCTTTTGGTTTTGTCTCATTTTTAACATTCTGTCTAGTTTATAATGCACATAGGTTTAGATCTCACGGCCGACTGTAAGCAAGATAAACTGGTTATGAATGAAATCACCTCCAATTGGTTTCAACTAATGTAGAGAAATATCCGTCACAGATCTCCAGAGCATGCAAAGGGGGTTTCTGAGGTAATTGACTTGGAATTGTACTGCCAGTGTATTAAGTAAATTGCTCCCCCCCCCAAAAAAAAAAATGACAACATAATCAAGAGATATAGTTACATGTACATGTGCACTCGATATTTGATGCAATGTTGAGTGCTACGAGCACACACACAAAAAACGGTTGTCATATTTCCATGCGATGATTCATAGATTTCGAGGTTCTTCATATTGAGGATAGAAATTTTCGCTCTGTTTGGACTTTAGTCTCCGATTATCACCGTCTCCAGCCGAAGGAATGTTTAGCTCTCGTACCGAGAGGTATAGCACAGACACAAACGTAAAATTTCTCCTCTTGTCAGTCTATTATTGGTAGCCAAATGGGATGCAAGAATCAACGGTGGCGACGGCCATCCATGTACCCAAGCCACCTCGCATCTCATTATCCCTTTTACTGTGGGATTTATATTTGCACACACAGTCAACTTGTGAACTCTAGTTTCTTGAGCGTTGTGAATTTTCCTCTATTTCAATAAAGCAAGACTTTTTAATAAGGATGGAATTGTATGGAGAACTATCTCACTCCATCTCTCTCCATGTACTTTTCTCATCTCTCTCTGTCTCACACTCTCATGTAGCATTCATTTTATTGAATGGACAGGGGGGCTGTATAACCAAGTCAATTTGGACATTATGTGCAGAGCGGTTCAGGCTGTAAGATTGTTGCTATTCAAGGGGCTTGCTTGTGTGTTTGTCCCCCAAAACAACTCTGCAACTACAAACACGTTTTGTGCTTATTTTTTGAAACATAATAGCAGTATCTTAAGATTCAGTTTTTGTGGGGGGAGGGGGAATTTTTGATGTACTTTTTTTTTGTGTCTTCAAAAGATATTTTGTACACCATTTTGTTGTGGTTTATTCCTAAATATTAGCTGGTAACTTGAGACTACCACAGCCTGAACCACAAAGAGAGAGCACATCTACTGCCATGCAAACTGCAGTTTGTCCGAGAAATGGGGAAAGTGCCAGGCTCAGTGAGACTGTGTAACTGTGCTTTTTAATGTTCTACAGCACAGCTGAGAAATCAAAAATGAGAGAATCAGCTTAGCCCAATTTCATGGCTCTGCTTAGTGTTAAATTGTGTGCTTACAGTGCCCTGTTAAGCACACTACTCTATGAGCCTCAAGCACGGAGTTCCGCGGTAAGCAGAGGCCCAGGGCCCAATTTCATAAAGCATGTAAGCACAAAAACTAGCTAAGCACAGAAAACTCTTGCTTAGGAAAAATAGGTTACCAGCCAAAATACCATACAGTTACCATTGCTGTGACTGGTACCCCACTCATTTCTTGCTTAGCAAAGAAATTTGCTTAGCAGAATTTTCTGCTAAACAGCTTTATGAAATTTGGCCCTGATCAGCTGAAGAGTTGTACGCCTGTTGGGACCAGATTTTCCGTCACTTTGTTTTGTTAAATGACGATTTAATTCGAATGGATTCGTCCACTTTAGATTCCTGATGACTTGTTTACTTAGAGTTGAAAGATATTCATATATTTCATAAAACTATGGTGTTTGGACATGTTGGAGAAATCAAACAAAACACATCCCCTGCGTGCATCATTAAGAACAATTTATTATGAGGAAATGACCATCAACGAGTGATAAATTTACGAGCAATGGCAGAATTGGAAATTAGAAACAATTTTTGATACAACGTTTTGAGGTTAACCAGTTCATCTTGCTTATATAACAGCTGCAATAATCTGATATTAATTGCTGAGGATAGACAAGTATTTCAAATTGCTGCTTATTGTGGTGTTCTGTGCTTAACACTTACTGGCTGACAACTTGTACTGCTAACCTTCTATGCTAGTTGTGTAAGCAGGGAATCAGTTGTGGGTGTGTCTTGCATAATTAAGTCAAAATTCCTTTGCTTATGTGTGAAGTACACTTACACAAGAATAGGGCTTACTTTCATCGGTGCTTTTTGTGAGACCATGGCTGTGGCTTGGGCTCTGGCTTGAGCTTTGGCTCTGGCTTGGGCTTTGGCTTGGGCTCTGGCTTGGAGTCCGTCTTGGGCTCCGTCTTGGGGTCCGTCTTGGGCTTGGGCTCTGGCTTGGGTTCTTGCTTGGGCTCAGGCTTGGGTTCTGGCTTGGGCTTTGGCTTGGGCTCTGGCTTGGAGTCTGTCTTGGGCTCCGTCTTGGGGTCCGTCTTGGGCTTGGGCTCTGGCTTGGGTTCTTGCTTGGGCTCAGGCTTGGGTTCTGGCTTGGGCTCTGGCTTGGGTTCTGGCTTGGGCTCTGGCTTGGGTTCTGGCTTGGGCTTTGGCTTGGGTTCTGGCTTGGGCTTTGGCTTGGGCTCTGGCTTGGGTTCTAGCTTCGGCTCTGGCTTGGGTTCTTGCTTGGTCTCTGGCTTTGGCTCTGGCTTGGGTTCTGGCTTTGGCTCTGGCTTGGGTTCTGGCTTTGGCTCTGGCTTGGGTTCTGGCTTGGGCTCTGGCTTGGGTTCTGGCTTGGGCTCTGGCTTGGGCTCTTACTTGGGCTCTGGCTTTGGCTCTGGCTTCGGCTCAGGCTTGGGTTCTGGCTTGGGCTCTGGCTTGGGTTCTGGCTTGGGTTCTGGCTTGGGTTCTGGCTTGGGCTCTGGCTTGGGTTCTGGCTTGGGTTCTGGCTTGGGTTCTGGCTTGGGTTCTGGCTTGGGTTCTGGCTTGGGCTCTGGCTTGGGCTCCGTCTTGGGCTCCGTCTTTCAGTACGGGACTTCAAAACAGGAAGACAGTGCCAAAGCTGGAGGCAAAGCCTTAGCTTTGGTTTCGGAAATAGCCATTGTACAGAAGCAGACAATATTGCTTAACCAACAAATTTCTGCTTAGAAAAAATACCAAGTAGGGATTTAGTCACAAAAAGTATTCTGCAGGTGACCTTTTTCCGGTAAGCAGAATTGTTTTGTGCTTAGCTAATTGCTTAAGCAGCTCTGTGAACTAATTGGCAAAGAATGTATTGGCTGAATTTGGCGAACAGTAAGCAATGCCACGAAAGAAAGCACAGAGCCAAACATTTCATAAAGCTGTCAAGAAGAAAAAACTAGCTAAGCAACAATGAGCCGGGTACCAGTCACAAAGTAATGTACATTACATGGCATTGTGGCTGGTAACCTGGTTTTCTTTTGCTAAGCAAGACTTTTCTGTGCTAAGCAAGTTCATGAAATTTAGCCCAGGTGCCCGTTGTTTATGTCACCAGGTTTGAGGACCATAAGGACTATCGGTAAAATAAAGCTCTAGCTACGGTAAATATCCTTCTTTTGCTATAAAATAATATGTTTTTAGCTCAATTTTGTTATCAGCTTGAAACAAATATTTGAAATGAGAGTATAGGAACGTTGGTGAATGAATAATCAGTTAAATCATAACAAAATGAGTCTTTGATCGTATATTTTCACAAATTGTTTAGAGAAAAAGAAAATATATGTCAGAGTATAACGATTCCAGAAAATTGTATAAATGGAAAAAACAAAACAAAAAACATTCATATTCGGTCACTCTAACATAGAAGCCGAAATTATAATCCTTTGTAAAGGTTCATTTCTCCTAAAATATAACCGTCTATTATTAAGAAGCAAAAGTATCTCTCCAATTGCTGTCTATAGTTCCCTCTCTTTAAGGTCAAAGGTTAAGAGTAATAGCCCACATCTCAGATCACGCTGAGAGGAGCGGAGTGGATGGCAATGTCTCATACAATACCTTGCTATTAGTTGACCTTTAAAGTGTCACACAGCTACGATTCATCGAGCTAGGTTTAGTTCAAACGTTTCGGATAATCGCAACCGATATCTATTGTGTATTCCCATAATTGCATTTGTTCATCAACAATCCTGAATATAATTTTTTGATATTCCGTTGAAGTGAGGTTTTTTTTTTTTTTATAAGAAAAATATTTTCATTTGTACTAATTATTTATTTTCTGGTTTGAGTTACTGATCGTGTTTGGTAACTATGGTCGACAGTTGGTAGAACTTGTTTGATATATTTAAGAAAAAAAGTGAGAGAGAAGATATTGAGAAACAATCTGTGAGTTAACGTCAAACGTATTCAATGTGTTTCTTTTTTGGCTATGTTTTCTGTACAACAGAGTAACACCTTGTACATGATGGCATGTAGGTTTTGGTTTTTTTGAATGATATTTTGGTTGTCGCATGCACCGTGTTTAATATAAAGAAACAGATGTTGTTTAGAATGACTGATTATGAGGGCGTAACAGTTGATGTACATTAAATATACTACAAAATAGTTACATATTCTAGCTCAGGTTAAATGACATTGTTCTGTGTTGCTATGAGAGTGGACTGTGTACATGTATCGACAGGACTACCGCAAGTCTACTGTTCCCTAAAGATGGTTTGAAGATTGTCTAAAACTTGAAATGTTCAACAAGGGGTTTTTTTTTACGCTGGTTTGCATTCTTATTTTTACTAAATCAGTTCTTACATCAAAATGGCTGTTCTTAAACACCTTAGCATTGTGTTGAGACACAAACAGCTACTGGAGGAATGGTACAACATCGGTAACCGGTTAAATTACTCAGAACTGAGTAAGTTTATGAGTAACAATAATGTGAGTAAAATCTCTTTCGAGAAGTTACTTATCTTGAAGATGATCAGAGCAGGCACTGTTCAAAAAGTTGAGACTCCACCATATCTCAACTCGGTTTCTTCTTCTAATAATAATACACAGCGCATTATCACACCCGAGGGAATCTCAAAGCACAAACAATTTTTCCTACAAGGTATGTGGAGCTTTGTTTGAAATATAAGACCCATTTGTTTACATGTAATGGTTTACAATGTGCTGCAGCGCAATCTGCAGCCAACCATACCAGAAAACACCAGGGTTAACCCCCTTCTCTTAGCGATAAGTGTACTGGGTTCTTTTGCGTGCATAACACAACACAAGAGACCAACGGCTTAACGTCTCATCCGAAGGACAAAGCAATAATGTTTAAGTGTCTTGCTGAAGGACAGACGTGTCAAGACCGGGACTCGAACCCACTCTCTGCTGATCAGAAACACCAGGGCTTGAGTCCAGTGCGCTTGATTGCTCAGCCACAACACACCGCGTTCTCAGAACCAACACTTCTCACAAAAGAGACCTCAACTCACACATTTGTTCAGGGAACGATTTCATCCTGTCAGTTGGAAACGCAAAGGATGTTTGTGGCACACTGAACACTAATATTAAGCAGCAAGTGATGATTTTTGGGTAGCAACTGATACATTTTGCATTGTATTTTGTCGACGCAATACAAGGGGAAACCGTTCACAGATTGTTACCTGTAAACCTGGGCCCAATTTCATAGAGCTGTTTCAAGCAGAAAATATTGCTTAAAAATTTGCTGCTAAGCAAAAATAAGCAGGATACCACTTACAGATTGTACATGTGACATGGTATTTTGGCTGGTAACCTTACTCTGTTAAGCATAATTTTGTTGTGCTTAGCTACTTTTTGTGCTTAACAGCTTGATGAAATTGGGACCTGGGCCCAATTTCATAAAGCTGTTAAGCAGATAATTCTGCTCAGCAAATATCTTTGCTAAGCAAGAATTGAGTGGGGTACTAGTCGCAGCAATTTAAACTGTATGGTATTTTGGCTGGTAACCTATTTCTGCTAAGCAATATATTTCTGTAGGACTAGACCAATTATCATTCATGCCTCAAATCTCACAGCATAAAAGCATGTTACAAAATATACAATGTAACATCATTGTACAATATTCATTCACATACAATGACATTTTTGAAGAATTTTTTGTTCTTGAAAGCTTGAGGAATGGAGTGCTTGAGACTGTACCGGAGCCAATGAAGTACCACCCCCCCCCCCCAGCCATTCAAGTCAAATATTCTCGCATTTAATACTTCATGTTGATATGCAAGATTATTTTCAAGATGGAGTTTTCCAAAATGAGTTCCGGGGTAAAACAAACAATTTTGAAAGCGTATTCTTTTTGGTTTGCATCTTAAAAAATGAATAGATTCTACTACATGTTTCATCGTTAAATGATTTTAAGTGGAATGGAGTTTTTTCGCTTGTGCGTGATTTTTGAGGAAAGAAAAGCGTTGTACGGTTTTCTTTGCCGTTTGTCGACTGTTGGTTCATAAGCCAAGAAGAGGAATCCTGAAGCAATACTACGCTATTGAATAAAGGCATCTTCGTAAATCTTCAAAGAAACGTTGGTTTCTTAGATGAAGAAGCAAATTGACACAGGCATTTTTGTTTTTAAAGATACAAACAGTACACACATCTACTCACAGATATTGGAAGTCATATTTGAATCAGCCAATCAGGATGTGTGTTTGATACATGTATACCTGTCCACTCAAGCCAATCAGAATCCTTGTTATATAGACCCCTATATATAGGTGTATATTCCCAATCCCTGTATATGATGCTGGACACAAACTGAACAAACTTTAAATATTTGGTGTTAAAGATGAAACTGTTTCAGTGCTGTGCACTTGGACATTTTGTCACATTTGACTCCTCCTCCTCCCTCCCTTATCCCTTTTTTGTGACAAAACAATTTGTTGTTTGTATGTAAATATTAATCTCCCCAATGTAGATGAATTTGAATAACTGTGAATTTGTATGCAGAAACAATACTGCACAGAGTATTGAAAGGTTGACAATCATGGCTGGATTTGTTTGGTTTAAACATTGCTCACTGTAATCGGTAAATAGTTTGTTTCAGATCGGCCGTCGAATATATATATATAGGTTTGGGGTTTTTTTTCTTCCTTTCTGTGGCATGTTCACAAGCAGTGAGAATAGATAGCTACACCGGCTATGCTGTGCACAGTGTATTTTTTGCATTGACTGTGGCCTACATGTACACTGGTTCAGCTTTTTTTTTTTTTTTTTTTTTTTCTAGAATAAATTATGATTATTTTCTGGTGCCATTGCAACATGGTGATTCTCAAACTGAAGAGGGCGCTATACATAATCCTGACATTTAGGACATGGTCTCTAAGGTATATTACAGATGGAGATCCATGGCCAAAATGGATGAGTTGTTTGTTGGAACTGTTGTCAATCGTTATGGTTACCAGGATCAAAGGTCGATCGTGAATATCTGATTTTTGTTGTTTTTTATGCCAGACTTCAGTTCAAATGTAAATTTACAGACAATGTCAACAATATTATGAGAAAACTTTTCAGAATATTTTTGTTGAATTCGGGGGAAATTGTGACTCCTCCCGAATATCCCACGGGGCCAATATCATAGAACTGCTTAGCAAAACAACACTTGCTAAGTAGCATTTATTGGTTTACCTGCTCAAATTTTTCATACAAAAATGTACAGATTTTTTGGCTGGATGTCTGTTTTATATTGCTAGCGAAACATCTTTGTGCTTAGCGGGGGTAAAAAAAAAGCTTTGCTGAACAGCTCTATGCTGAATTGGCCCCCCAGTATAGTAAAAAAAAAAAGCCTATAAAGGAGTAATGGAAGCATTTGTAATGTAAGTTTTATACAGTGTAAGTTATATTTCTGAATGTAAAAGTTGTTATTTAATTTCTGTTTACTCGTATTTTGTTGCCAACATTTCATGACGGAGTCTCTTTATCTTGCATTGTAAATATTTTAGACACGAATAGAGCTCATTTTAAAATGTAAAAAATAACTCCGAAAAAATAGTAGTTGTCATTTTAAAATAAAACTATAAAAGGAAAATAAAAATATAAAAAACGAACAAAAAACCAAAAAGTGAAAAAAAAATTACAAAAAAAAATTGTCTACTACTAGCTGATTCGGTGGGATACAGTAACAAGAAACCAATGTTTATTACAACAGTTTATTTAGAATGTAAGACTTTGGTCTAAAATACAGCAAAAAGATCAAACGTTTTGAAATAAAAGTTATCGTTTCATACAAATAGCTAAACTAATAAAAAAAACTCCTTGTTGCTAATTGTTTTCAACATTATATAAAAAAAATAACTATAGGAAACTCCTTCAGAATTACTGTATTTCGTTATTCTATTTGAACCATCCGTAATATTCGTTAATATAAATGATACTTTATTAGCAATGCCGTATGGGTGCATTTGCAAAAAAACAAAAAAGAAGAAGAAAAAAAAACGAAAAAAAAAAAAAAATCTAGAAAAAAAGCTTATACGTAATAAAAGAATTAAATGTTATGGTATATTTATTCATATTATTTATTTATGGGAAGCACTAGAACTGTGTGTATTATTAACACACCGTAATCATGTTGTAAAGTTTATTTATTCATACTTTATGGGTGTAAACATGGTGTCCACAAAGCTTCGGTTTGGGCACAATTGCACTTGGACGGAAGTGACTCATCTTGTAGTATTTTTGCAACCTACTCTCTCTAGGAATTCGATTGTAGGAGGCCAATTTTTTGTACAACTGTGGTAGCGCTTAGAATACCTCCAGACTGGATTATTTTATGTTGTAGATATATTTGTGAAAATGATAAAACGGAGAGTGGGCTTACAGTGGGACCTTAAGACTACAGTCTCTTGACGTACGCTGAATGTGTAATCAACCCTCTTACAGACTCCACAACCTGCTCCATGCGCAATAGCTCCCTCCTGTGTCACACGTAGGAAAGGCAATATTGGGGATAAAAATGCCATTATGACAATTATGGAATGTCGCTGTACATGAATGCCATAAGACAGTACACTACCCTGAGTGGACTGGCAAAACTGGGTTTGTAATACAATTATCTGCACCCCCAACGCCAATAATTCTGTTTCATTCCCCCTAAATATGACATCATGTACACCCTAACTACAGTGTTTATACATCCCAGAGCTGCCAACTCTCCCAGATTCTGCAGAAAGTTTCCCTGAAAATAAACCAATCTTTCCCTGTTCTGATGAACAAATTTGAAAATCTCCCCGATTATGCAAACTTTTCCCCCCATATTGTTGAATGTAATTCTAAATACCTTGCTGATTGCTGTACAAAATCTCCCTAATTCCGGGCAGCTCTGCTATTCCCACTCAATAGACATTTGAATCTTTTAGTGCCATGCGTCACCAACATTCATATCACTGACATGGTTATATAGCCCTGCATGGTCAGTGTTTAACACTAATCTGTGGGGGAAAAACATTCACAGGCGACTTTGGTGGGAATCGAACCCAAGACCTAACCACATTCAAAAGTAGAATGTTAAGACCAAAGATGGTGAACTGGCGATCTATCTATAGTTGGAAGGAATACGTATGGGTGCCATTACAGCAAGCAAATGTTTTGTTATATCATTGATAGCAATGGTCATTGTCTGCACTGATCTATTGTTGCATCAAAAGAGTTGCTTGCTGAAATGGCGTCCAGTGCGCATTTCACATATCAGCCGGAATTCCCCATCTTGCGCCTTCGGCAAGACAATCCCTAACATTGCTGCTGGAACCGAAGTTTGTCCAAGTTGCTGTCGTCAGTCTTTTACAAGTAGACTGATCAGGGGTAACTTTAAGACAATTGATCAAATCTTGACACTGAAAAAAACCCACATACAATGGGTCCCCTATTATTCTCAATTGGGCAAGACATTCTAATTGGGCCTGAACTCTCAACCTCCTTCCCGCACCTCAACAGATTCATTATAGAAAACGCATGGAGTGGGTTGTATGACATAGATTTTTGAACCTTCATGGTTTTAATTTTTGGGACTTGACTGTTATGTTTGTAAAAATCGAGATTGTGAAAAGTTGACGTGTGATACTAAAGCATCTGTGAGCAGGAAAGTAATTTTCAAACCTGGGGCTTTTTTCTCCAAACCTCGGCTTGGTCCGGCTCCGGGCTTCGGTTGATGTTGGAAACACCGTACAAAATGTACACTGCTCCAAAATTGATGACAGAGACCAAGACAGAGTCCGAGCCCAAGCTAAGTTTTGGAAAAGGCCCCTGGAACTTCCATACTCCTCCCCAAAAGACAAGAGTCTGACCTAAGGTGAACTTTAATATAGTGTATAGCTTTATACCTGTTCGTACGCACAGGATAAATTTCACTTCATTTTCCAGCCACTTTTTGCCAAGTTTCCCACTAAGTTTAAAGAAGTTGTTTTCATACCACAGTTGAATATAGTTGCATGGACTGGTTCCAAGACTCGGGCAATGATATTCTGATGTATAAACATTAAGTAACCAGATTATTTTGTTTTAATTGCCAAAGAAACGGTTACGTTTTTAAAATAATTCTCAAACAGTAATTTTTTTGTTTTTTTAACAACAGAGCTTTAGTATCAATGTCAACATCAGTAAACAAATGAACTGTTTCCATAGAAACCTTGCTTCGTCACATTGTGATTTTATTTCAAAGTTGAATTTGTTTAAGTCCATTTTTTGTTCATCATGAGTTTGATGAACCTGTACCGAAACCGCCACTCTCCAAAATACGACGAATCACAAACAAGTTTTTTAAATGTGGACAACACATAGTTCATTCACGCAGCGTAATCCACAAGTTGTGCATAGTCTTTATTTCCAAGTTACTGCACGATCAGTCTATATAGTATTGTGAATATTGTATACGTATTTATCAAGTAAAAAAAATGTGAAGATATACTGTGTCACATAATGCGATTGGTTAATTTAATAGTGTATTTTGCATATAGTTGGTATACAGTCATCGACATAGGACTATATTCACATCCGTTATTTGTTACTTAAAAAAAACTTTTCAAGACTCGTGTTTTTTGTTTGATTTGTTGTTTTCCATGCAACATAATATTATTTTGAGTTGACAAACAACTGACCTTATATGATTTGGTTTTTGACGTCTTCCTTGTTTAATCCCCCATTTTCTTGGACATGACCACGGGATCGTGTGAAATAAACAAAAAATGTTACTAAATATTCGACAGAATGGAAATGTTTCAGTGTGGATTTCTTATTGGAAGTTAAGTTGATGTTGTCATCCCCCCACCCATTTCCTTTTCTATTCCCAACACACTTTTCTTTCTGGAAATGTTAAATATTTAGATATTTAAACCCTCCTACTCTTGCAGAAGTCTGAGTTCAGAAATTTCTCATCCGTGATCATTCAAAAGCCAAGTGGATGAGATTGAATAGTCAGATGGTAGGAGGGTTAACCGTGTACTATTAGACTCATTCACTACATGATATCATATTGCAGGCTGGCATAGTTTATGTATCATCCAAAAACCCAGTGGATGATATTGAATGGTCAGACAGTAGGTACTGTCTGACCAGTCAATATCATCCACTGTTGTTTTGAATTATAGATAAACTATGCCAGCCTGCAATATATCGTATGGCGAATGCATCTTAACAGTACATGGTTAAGACAAAGAGTTATTTGAACTACATGTGCGCCACCCACAATTGCTGCATACTCCTCAGGTATTGAGAAGTTTCGGGATTGTTAGCCTGTGGGAAAAAAGGCACTGTCGGATAAAGTTAAAATCACCAACTCAGTGCAAAACAAAATCAAATATCAACAAAAATTCAACGCCACAGTTTTCTTAAGGACTGATCGCTTTATTAAAACTACAATCAAAAACTCCTTTTGAGCGCCACCATTACTTAATATAAAAAATATAGAATTAATGAAATGTATTTATAATTACAAGTTCAGCCTTGAGTAACAGGGTGGCTTTTAATTGAAATCCATTCAGTTTAAAAACTTCAAACTGTGCCATTAAACTCTCAAAAAAATAATTAACCAAAAGACAAAAATTTCAAGAGAAACATAGGCTGTGTCCAAAGTGGCAGCTCCGGATACGGCTATGGCTAGATCACCGCATCATCATACGTTAAATAGTCTTGGTCCAAGACGTTACTTTATCATACTCAAAACGCGATAACCCGACAGAGGGTGCGCTTTTCGTTTTGAATTCATCGCGGCCCACGACTGTCTGTACTAGAAATCGAACCAATGATGGTGACGCCCTCTGTTGTTGGAATTGATGAATTTCGGTGGGAACCAAGGAAAGTGACGCATTCTGTTTTTGGAATTGATCCATTTTCGGTGGGAAGTTCTTGGAACCAAGACTAAGCGTTAAAGTATAGGACATCCTTAGCAACACCCTTAGCATCAGTTGTAGCCGTAGCCGTAGCCGAAGCCACCACTTCAGATATATGGCCTAACGTTCACCTATATACACCAATAGAATTTGCTTTCTGTAGAACCGGGATAACGCCAAGTATTAAGTGCTTTAGGATCAAAAATATGTGAAAGGGGAATATCAAATAATCTTGAATTATCCCTGATGCAATTATTATTTTGTATAAAATATACAAATTGTCCAGTAGGCACAGAAGTTCATCAAAGATGAGAACATTTCAAAAAAAGATTTTTCAGCGTGAGCTCAGTTGTTACTTATTCAATAAGCCTGAGTGATGTTTTGACCCAAGCAGAGTCTTTGTCAAAGGCTAAAAAACTTTTTAAACGGAGGGTATACATTTTGTAATTACTCCAAAGATTAATGAGCATAATAAATTACTTGGTAAAGAGCGCTGGAGCACTTTGAAGTAATGTAGTTTTGGAGAAAGAGGTAATTTTTCACCAACAAATTTGAATCTGAGAAAGACTTTTTAGGCATGAAGCCTTTGCCAGGCATCTGAAAGCACACAATTCTATGCAGCAAGGGTGGGGTTTTTTTTCTTTCATTATTTTCTTGCAACTTCGATGACCAATTGAGCCCAAGTTTTCACAGGTTTGTTATTTTATGCATATGTTAGGATACACCAAGTGAGAACACTGGTCTTTGACAATTACCAAAAGTACACCCTGCCTTAAAACTTGATTGTTGCAATAACGCACCACACTCTAAATACAGTACTATCCAACATTATGTATTACCAAACACGTTTAGGAGTGGTTTTTTTGTTCCAATAATATTTTCTAAGATAGTTCATTCCAAGAGCCAATTTTACTATTTGTATCTTAAAGTTGGTGGTCATTTAACATTGACGAACTATGTACTGCAACTTTTACCAGAATTCCGTCCCCATCCACTCTACCTTAAGAATTATTTGTAAGTGCTTGTACCAAGGTACCTGACCTATGGGCGTGAATCATTTTTTAAAAAAAAATTAATTTAAAAGATGATGTCCCTTAAAACCACTTTAAATCTTCCATAATCCATCTCCTGTCTTTGCTTGAATTTGATGGATTTTGTACGTTACCCATTCCCCCCATTACCCATTTCAAAAGCATGAGGCCAGGCATACCAATCTTATCAGAGTCCAAACATTTGAACATAGTGTTCCCATAGACCTTTATCACGGTGCAGCCATCTTGATTTTCTCCCATTCAAACCAATGTAAACAAACTTAGGCTGGAATGGAAAAATAGTCTGGTTCCTTTTTGTACAATGAATATTAGCATTCATTACTATTATTGGATACAGGGAACATGACCAAGATGGCGGCAGTGTGATAAAGGTCCATAGAATGGAGTATTTTGATGGATTTGGTACTGTACCCCCAAACCACCTACTCTTAGCATAATGCCAGGCATACCAATCTTATCAGAGTCTAAACATTTAAACATACTGTTCGCATAGAATGGAGTGTTTTGATTGATTTGGTACTGTACCCCCAAACCACCCACTCTTAGCACAATGCATTCCAATCTTATCAGGACATAGTGTTCCCATAGAATGGAGTATTTTGATGGATTTGGTACTGTACCCCCAAACCACCCACTCCCAGCATAACGCCAGGCATATCAATCTTATCAGAGTCCAAACATTTGAGCACAGTGTTCCCATGGAATCAAGTATTTTGATTGATTTGGTACTGTACCCCCAAAACCACCCACTCTTAGCTTAACGCCAGGCATACCAATCTTATCAGAGTCCAAACATTTGAGCACAGTGTTCCCATGGAATCAAGTATTTTGATTGATTTGGTACTGTACCCCCAAAACCACCCACTCTTAGCTTAACGCCAGGCATACCAATCTTATCAGAGTCCAAACATTTGAGCACAGTGTTCCCATGGAATCAAGTATTTTGATTGATTTGGTACTGTACCCCCAAACCACCCACTCTTAGCACAATGCATTCCAATCTTATCAGGACATAGTGTTCCCATAGAATGGAGTATTTTGGAGGATTTGGTACTGTACCATAAACCACCCACTCTCAACATAATGCCTAGTCTTTGTGCAAGACCATCTCTTGTTGATTTGCCAAAAAATTTCCCAAGAGAGGGCGCTATCATATCCACGAACTGCTCTCACACGAAAAAATTTCCCATGAGAGGGCGCTATCATATCCACGAACTGCTCTCACACGAACTGCTCTTAGAGCGGTTTCTTTGTGAGAGCGGATAGTGGATAGCGCCCTCTTGTGGGGAAAAATTTGACAAATCAACAAGAGAAGGTCTTTCACCTAGACTACATAACGCCAGGCATACCAATCTTATCACAGTCCAAACATTTAGATGTTGAGTTTAACATAGAGTAGAATATTTTGATGTATTCAAAACAGCTCTTGTCTAGAACACTATTAAGTGAGTTAGCATTTTATTACTTAAGTACAAAAGCAATATACTCCTTGTTGTTCATATCTTGGGAATCTTAATTCGTATTATCATGGAGGAAGACTTGAAGCTCAGCATTTTACTGAACCAGAATTCTTTTTACAAGACCAGGGGTCGATTTTACAAAGCACTATGATTCATCTTAAGATGAGTTATCAGTATTACCATAGTGATTTGTATTGTGACATCACTCTTTGCTAAGCAACTGCGATGGATTTGCAGTTACGATCGATCTTAACTCTTTGAGAAATCGAGCCCAGAATCAAAATGAGAAAAAACTATACTAAACTGCTTTTATTTGAACAAGCACGAAAAGAAGATTTGTATTTGTTTTTATTAAAGTTATTACACAATGAGGTAATATTATTATTCACTAATATTATTTTTATTAAAACACAAGACCACCGGGCTTGTCCGGTCTTGAGTTTACTGGCCCAACGCTAAAAGTACTGGCCTTGAGCCTGAGGTCCAGCATAAATTTACAGCCCTGATTTAGTACCAACTGCCACCCGCCACCTGCCATCACAAAAGGAAGCTTCAATATTTTTTATTTTGTTTTACAAATTCAAATAATGCAGTACTTTAAGCCAATGGGCAGTAAGCTCTGAAGGAAAGAAATCCCTCAGATTTTTCAAGTTTGAGAGGAAGGCTGTGATTGGCTGACAAGAAAGTGACCGAGCCCCTTTTCAGGGTCAGGGTTTTACCATTTCCAAAGGAGGGGTGTGACGCCTCGGCTTGGCCACTGATTGTGATGAGGATACTTGCGCTGTCATAGGCTGTTACTTCGTATGACTCTACTCCCTCTGAAACCTGCATATTGAAATGAACAAATAATAGCAATTTTAGTCTTTCAGAAAGACTCTGCTAGAGTCGAAACGTTGGGCCATGAATATTTTTTTAACATAAATAGCAAAGAACATAAACTGTCCTTCCTTTTGTGTATGCAATTTCAAGAAAAACTACACTATTTAAAAATATCTTGGCAGTAACCCTGGGCAAACAAAAGTGTTTCACTGCAAGATTTTTTTGAAAAAGAAAAATAACAATTATTTAAATCAATAAATAAATAAATACAAACATCCTGTCACACAAAAATTTGCCAGACACAAACAACTTTGCCCCCCCCCCCAAAAAAAAAGGTTACCAGAAGAACAACCATACCATGTGTAGTGTTTCTGACTGGTTCTATGATTATTTTCCGAAGTACAAATTTGTACGGCAATGTTTTCTGTTTTAACGGCTTTCTCGGCAGAGCAGAGTGTGGGTTCGAGTCCCGGTCTTGACACTTGTGTCCTAAAGCAAGACACTTAACCATTATTGCTGCGTCCTTCGGATGGGACATAAAGCTGTAGGTCCCATGTGTTGTGTAATGCACGTTAAAGAACCCATGTACACTCTATCGTGAAGGAAAGGGGTTTGCCTCGGTGTTTCTGGCAGTGGCTGCTGAATGAGCCGCAGCACCTTGTAAACCATTAGAAAGTGCTACAGAGATAGGTCTCATACTTCAAATCATAGCTCTGCTTATCCTGTTGAAAAAAAAATGACGAGCGCTTTGATTTGCCCCTTTGGGTGTGATAAAGCGCTATATAAGAACCCATTATTATTATTACTTCTCACCTTAATCCCAGCCACAGCAAAATCAGGTACCGGTGGGTTGTACACGGTGACGCAGGAATCCTCTGGGTCTGTCACACTGGGGAAGAGTTTGTCTTGGGCTGGGCTCGGGATGTAGGTTAACATCTTGCAAAGGTTCTCTACGTCTTTGAATTTAGGGGTGAGTCCAGCACGGACGACGTTATCTGAACAAGCCATGCACTCCATGCAATCTGAAAACAAACAAACAAACACATTCTCAAAAACTTTTCCAGGATAAATTGCGGATGGATTTTCTTCATTTTATCGGTAAGTATGTTGACAGACTCTCCACTGAGCGTCAGTGGTTTGGCCAACTGACAAGATCTTGTGACAAGTCTTGATTTATTGCTCATGCTCTTTAGTCTTATTAAGTGATCCCTCTGCTGACGCTTCCCAGGTTGTATCATAAACTTGGGAATGATCCCTGGCTATATGGCAGTTACAGGCTGGATGGCTGGCCCACATGAACAAAGATATTAACAAAATAGAGGGACCGCCAACATAGAGCTAGATAGCTCAGTTGTTGAAGCACCGGCACGTTAATCCGGAGGTCACAGGTTCAAGTGCCGCTCTAACAAATTTTTCTTTGTATACGATACAACCTGTCAAATCAGGACTTGGTCTATACTATGACTTTCTCTTAAACCCTGCAGAGAGGGCCGCTGTCGGCACGTGCCGACATTTTAATATTTCCGTTGTCTTAACCACATCGTACACACTGGTCAGCTCATATGCCATGATATCCTAAAGCCGTACCATGTCACACGTCCATAGAGGGGAGTGTCAATCAACAAAGGCCAGGCAGTGATTTGGTTTAAACGGGGCAGGGGACAAAACTCTGCCAACATCGTTTGTGTGTAAAGTCGGTATGTCAATTGTCAATGGTAGATGAAACTAAATTATCTAACTTAATAATTAAGCAACCACATAAGCTTAAATTAACCTAGGCAATACCCGGACAAGTAAACAACACACTTTGATAAGAAAATCCTTTAAATAATGAAAACCAAACCCTCTTAAAGGCACTGAACACGTTTGGAAATTGTCAAAGACCAGTGTTCTCACTTGGTGTTTCCTAACATATGCATAAAATAACAAGCCTGTGAAAATTTGGGCTCAATTGGTCATCAAAGTTGCAAGAAAATGATGAAAGAAAAAACACCCTTGTTGTACAAATTTGTTTGCTTTCAGATAGGAATAAAAACTTCTTGCAAGAAGTTGTTATTATTTTAGTGAGAAATTACCTCTTTCTCAAAAACTACGCTACTTCAGAGGGAGTCGTTTCCTACAATGTTTTGTATACTATCAACAGCTCTCCGTTGCTTGTTACCAAGTAAGTTTTTATGCTAATATTTGTTTTGAGTCATTACCAAACGTGTACGATACCTTTAACCTATAGAAAGCTTGTCAGCATATGCCGACATCATACCATAGGGACCTTGCAGCTGAACAGGTCTCTCACTGCAGGGGTTACTTAATGAATGGGAAGTAGGGTAAAAGTATCGAACCCTCTGGCATTTTGTGGCCGTTGCGCAACTTTTCCATTTCTGCAGAGGAAACTTTTTGTGAATTGAACGTAACATTTCCAAACTTACTGCCACTGAGATAAGCATGTGGTTCATTCGGGCCAAGAAACATTGCCTCCCCTGGCTGTAAGATGATGTGATTCAGGAAGTAGTTACAGAAGCATCCAACGTCACCGGGGAATTGAGAATTCAGACGCAGGAGTAACTCTCGATTGCTCGTCTCTGATTCTGGAAAAAAAGTAAAAAAATAATTAAAAAATAGGGAAATAGAAAATCAAAATAAAGCTATATTTATTTGTTCAGTGCTCGATTTCACGAAGAGCTAAGATTGATCTTCAGTGCGAATCAATCGTAACTTGCTAATCAAAGTGTGATGTCACAATACAGATCACTATGTGATACTGACAACCCAACTTGAGATAAATTGTAGTGCTTCGTGAAATCGAGCCCAGTTTAGGGATCATGGATAAATTAAGAATGCGTTAGCACGCTTCCCTTTACAGAATCGTCCCAAAATTCTCTTGGCCTCGTGCAACCATTGGATTTGAGCTCCAGTGATTATGAGGTTCCCTCATTATCAAACTTTATTGTTGGTGCCTTTTGTTGGTCGGACTACACGGACAAGGCAGCTCGAAAGTAGCCCACAAAGGAGTGAAGGATTAGTGTTTGTGGTCTGGCTCAGGTAGGTATACCGGACAATGGTTTATCTAGTGAGCCGATTATAACTACAAAGTGACATTTGGCTTAAGCTGGCCCCCAAGACCGGACCAATGCAGAGAAGAACACGTTCCTATGCATGACACTGGGTGGGTTTTCTTTTGTTTGAGCTTGCACGCATAGGAACGCTTCAGATTGCGACCGTGCCTGTGACATAATTTATCCATGGTCCCTTATTTAAAAGTAAAAATGGCACATACTGGTTTCCTGTCTGGGCTGTGTAGGAAATAAAGCTAACTTTATTTTACAAAACAATAAAGTAGGAACCAGAAAAGTTTAAAAGGTAAATATACCTTTGGTTTTTGGAACCGTACGATTGTTTTAATCCTATATATAAATGTAGATAAACAATAACACTAACCTGTGAAAATTTCACTTCAAAAGGTGGTCGCGTTTTTGAGATATCGCCGAAAATCCGGAGCAATTATGTCCACGCAGGAAGAATAATCCGTAATTGGAATACACAATCTGAGACAGTAACGTTTCTCAGATACAAATTTTTGGGATAAAAACTTATATCTTTTTCCATAACCACATTACATTGAAGTGAAATGATTCTCAAAATGCATTATACTATCAAAAGCTGCTGTACTTCTTAACCAAGTAAGTTTTTATTGTCATTAATTTTAAGGGTGAAATACCAAACATATACCTTTCCTTTAAGATACAAACGGTTAATACCTAGACAAACTTAGCCAACTCACTCCATACCTTACCTTGGGCTTCTAATCTCTTCACAAGGAGGTCAAGTTGTGTTTTGATGACATCAGTTTCTCTCGTCATCAATCCGGTAAAGCACTCCTTCAAGACGCTCTTGCCATCGTTTCCTCCCGTTTCTAACTCAGCTGTCAACTTCTCTGCATTGTCTTCACCCACAACGACTCGGAATTCTGGAACAGCTTTCAAACAAAAAACAACGAAGAAAGATGAATTTTGTTACCTTATGGTCCCAGCTTCATCTATAGACCATGTGACCCATGACATCACATGTGTTTACAAAAGAGCCACAGAGCCTGGACTTCCTGCAGGAATGGTTTGTACGTAGCTCAATGGAACATTAAATCTGATATCTTATGGAGATTGCACTGTCTGAGTTTTATCAACTTTTGATATGAAGAAAGGGGGCACATCTTGAAACTTGTTCAGCCATTAAACTCTTGAGTTTATGTGGAAATTATGACACAAAGTATAACATTTCCCATATGACCAGTGCAATATCTTGCCTGCCAGAAAGGCCCTGGAATGTACAAGGTCACTCTTAAAACAAAGCTAAAATGGTCTATAGAGACGCTAAAAAGATTTTTTTAAATTTGTGATGAGAGATCGCCTAACATCACAAGGCCGGACGGCCACTTCAAGGTGAGGGCTACACTTAACTGATTTGGGCTATCGACCCAAATCAACTGCCACCAGGGGCACGTTGCCACCTACTCCTAGGGCTGAAACAGGGTTACCCCCTTCATAGTCCGTAAGGATGTAGGCATGGGTATCATCCACTAGGGGCCTGGCTGGTAGAGCAGGATGCACTACCTTCCCAACTTTTTATGAAGCAATTATGGTTAAGTGCCTTGCTCAAGTGCTCAACAACAAGCTTAGCAAGATCACAGAATGTGAAAATCTCAAAGCTTCAGCTAATTCAAGTACTCAGTTCCAGTTGAGGATCTCTTTTAGACAGAAGTAGTCAGAGTTTTAAAGGGATTGTATACGTTTGGTAATTGGAACCCACTGTTTGTTTCAATCCTATATGGTTGCAGATATTTACCATACAACTAACCTGTGAAAATTTCATTTCAAAAGTGTGGTAGCGTTTTTGAGATATTGCCGAAAATCTGCAGCGGTTATGTTTTTGCAGGAAGAATAATCTGCAATTGGAATACACTATCTGAGCAGTAACGCTTCTCAGACTCAAATTTTTGGGATAAAAAGTGATATCTTTTTCCATAACCGCAGTACATCAAAGTGAAAAGTTTCTCAAAATGCATTATACTATCCAAAGCTGCTGTACTTCTTACCAAGTAAGAAACTCATAGAAACTCATGAGTAGTCAACTTACTCTTCAAGAACTCATCAATTTCAGTGAGCGGTCTGAATCCATTGAGACCTTCGAACGCTGTCAGAGCGATCGCCATCTCAGGTTTATGATTATCGTCTGGGTAGTTCTCTGGATGATCGGCATGAAGCGTCTCAGCTAAAGCCTGTGAATCAAAACAAAAAACCAGTATTCGCTTAGGAAATGTCTGTGTCCCTAGGGAAAGAAAGAAATGCTGTGACAAGTCTCTCTGCGTTCCTTTTCACCGTTGGTGTTAAGGCCGATTCATATTGCTGCAACTGTGCGCACGCCTCGACAATGCGAATTTGGATTTAACTTTTATACTCCATCAAAATAATAAATAGATACGCATTAAATTTGCAATCGCGTGCGTAAACGCACGCGTTAACTTGTGTTCATACATTCGCGCTGTGCAAGTATCTTTTCATAAATTGATTGATTTATCCTTGTATTCCTTGCAAATCTTTATCGCAGATTTCCCCAATTTCCATCCATGAAGTCACTGCGCTCTGTACATCTCGATATTCTTTCAAGCTTGTGTTAAACAGATTTGGAAATAGGCGCCAGTTTTCATCGTCTCTAATCAGCTTCTAGCCATCATTCGCTGACACTGCGTATACGCATCCGACAAAATAATGTCAAAACATTTCAATTTGTCAGACTACGCATCCGACTAGTTTGTACGACCTAGTTTTCATTTTTTTTGTTTTTTGATGCAGAAGTGCAATATGACTACGCACTGCGCTTCCATTTACACCCGGCGCACTGTGATAAATGGGTCAGCGCGCTGCGTATGCAGTAAAAACGCAGCGAGTATAAACCGGCCTTTAGTTCTTACCTTGTGAGGATGTGCCTGGATGGACAGAGCTTTGTTCACTGACAACACCTTGAAGAGAAATGGCAGCTGATCCTTGAACTTTGACCTGACCTTATAACCAAGGCATTCTGGATTAGCTTGGATCCAATCCTTGAGTGGTTTGGAGTCCTCGCCGACTACGATGGACGGACCCTTGCCGTGAGTTCCCATCCAAAGCTGGGAGGGAGGGGGGAAAACATTTACATAATGGATCATTTGTTGATGTTACTGCTGGTGCTACTATTAGGATCTGACAAACACATGTAACTAACAAAATCGTTAATCTTGAGAAGTTAAAAATTAACTTTTAATATCTTGTCAAATTTAGTGATTCAGAAATATCCGAGACAACAGGAGAAGTTAGAATTCAAATCTTAACTGTCCTCGGACATCTCACCTACCTCTGCGTAAGGCTCATCTGCTTTGAGTTGGAAGTCGGGGTCACTTGCTTGGGTCAAGGTTGCGACCGCACTGTCCTCTCCGATACGACCCCAGGCGTACTGTTGTACTGCACACTTCAACGCAACGGCTGAAAGAAATCAAGAAATAAAAAATTGAAATGTGAGAACAATTAGGAATTAACTGATTGAAGAGGAAGATGTGACTATAACTTAACAGTGAGGAAAACAACCATATAAAATGATGACAATACGATGATATCTTGGAGTGTTGTGGCTGAGCGGTTAAGAGCACTGGACTCAAGCTCTGGTGTTTCTGATCAGCTGAGTGTGGGTTCCGGCCCTGGTTGTGGCACTTGTGTCCTTAAGCAAGATACTTTACCATAATTGCTTAGAGTAGGGGTTAACCCTGGTGTTTCTGGTTCACGTAGCAAGCACCCTTGTTTACAGGTTTCCTCAGGCTTGCGAGCTACAGTGATTAAGTTCACTTATGAGAGGCATCCTCGGTTTCATTACCAGAAATATATTTAATGATAATAAATAATGATACTCGATTACTGTTGTCTCATTTATGTGATGATTCAGAAAGATTCTGTTGAAAAGCAACAGTTTTGAGGAATATGTTCTGGCGATTCAAGTGACCATTCATATGCTCACCTTTTTGAGCTACAATTGCCACATCAGCTAAAATTCCGCATCCAGCCACCACTTTATCTCCCTTAATTTAGGACAAATTATATCCTTACCTGTCCAGAAAGGTTGACAGAATGTATACAGAGAGGCACAGGCACTTTGAACTATTACAAAGTGTCAAAATCCTTTTAAACAAAAATCAGGTCTAGTATGGTTGTCTTGAAAACACTGCTCGCTACATGAGTGCGCGAGAGTTCCGTCCACGCGATGAAATGTGGGCTTGAATTTTCCTTTTTAAAGGTCAAAATTCAGTGTTTCAGCTACCAATTCCTCAAGAGGAACATTTAAACAAAGGGAAATAAAATCCAACATCCATTAAAAAATCAAATAAATCCCTTCAAAAGTGGTGGCCGGATGCAGAAATTGTTCCCAATTGCCACATCTGTAACCATGGTAACACACTCACCAATCGGCGTAAATGTTGGTGCCTCCTCTTCATCTGCACTGCCATCTACTGGTGGAGAGGTATCCACTTTTATTTCAGGAATCTTCACTGGAGTTGAAACGTTTGAGGCGGGTTCGGAAACCTCTTTGCTCTCGGCTGCAGGAGGTGACGGTGGGGATGATTCTTTAGGTTTCTCAGCATCAGCCTCAGGTTGCGACTCCTTATCACGAGGTTGCACTTCCGCCTTTGGAGGTTGCGTCTCTGCCTCATCATGAGGTTGTGCCTCCGCTGCCTCTGGAGGTTGCACTTTAGCAGCATTTTCCTGAGGCTGAGCTTCTGCCAGTTCTGGTGATGTCTGCTTCTTCTTTGATACCAAACTTCCCATTTTCTTGTCTCCTCTTTTGTCTTTTGGAGGTTTTTTTCTGGAACTCTTCTGATGATATTGATAACAAAACTCTGATGAACGAGTTTTGGAACTTGGCTAGTTCTCAAAGTCAAAACAAGAAGAAATTTTGTAAAATATCACTTGTTGTAATGTAAGTAGTTGACTCGCTCATGTATGATTGATTGAATCTAATGCTGGGTTGGGAGCCTTTTTGAAAAGTTTCCAACCTTTTTATTCAGATGAAAACTTGAACTTGCACGATAGGCCTAAAGCATGCTCTGACGTGCGCTCTTTAGTTAGTCTTCACCTTCCACCAAGTGACCACTGTTTGTCACATAACAACAGAGGCAGAAAGGTAAAGCAGCACAGCCAGCAGTGGACACTGGAGCTTTAAAAAAACTAAATTTATTTCCTCATCCACCAAGGTCCTTTCATCATTCCCCTTCCGAATTCCGAACACACCTCCGACACATCCACTTCCCACGGTCGTAAAAGCAGACAACAACTAATTATTCTAATCTCTAAATTGCACCGGAGAACTCATCAGGTCAGACCGTACGTGTGTCTCGTCTCTAGCTGTGTTGTGTGTACACACTGTTTTATTGTCAGTAATCGCTCATTTACTTTGATTGGCTGAAAAGCGAAGTTTAAAAGAGCGATTTCTTTACACTTGCCAGTGAGCCGCGTACTTTGTGCTCATTAACAATAGTCTGGTAACTTTACATTTCGGCAGTAGACATTATTAATACACCATATGCGAAAAAGGGTACCAGGTTACGGCTCGTTTTAAAGGGGCAAACAATTTCTTAAAGGTGAAGTTTTGTATTGGTACCAGGTTACGGCTCGTTTTAAAGGGGCAAACAATTTCTTAAAGGTGAAGTTTTGTATTTGGAGTTTTAGCTTATCATCAAATGTTACTCATTTAAATACACTCACAAGAACAGTGTCATACAAATCCACCAGAAAAGATGTGTTTTTGTAGAGTGAAACAAAGCTCTTCATGGCCTGTATCTCCTGAATATATATCTGATCTTCTCCATAAATATATTCCTGTTCGTCCTCTTCGTTCTGCTGATGGCCAATCCCTACAATATGCAAACTACTTTTTTTCCACTAATTTATATGGTCAAAGAGCCTTCAACTTTATTGCACCTTCGTTATGGAACAACTTACCTCTTCATATTCACCAAGCTGACTCTCTTCAGATTTTCAAGGGACTTTTAAAGACTCATTTGTTTGAATCTATATTTTGGTAACATATTGCTTCATATACTTCATTTCATTGTTTTATGTTTTTGTGTTGCGCACAGAGGCTCCTGCATTATGGGCTATATAAATGTTTCAGATTATTATTAGTAGTACTAGTAGTATGACTGCTCTATATTCCGACACCCCTATATTCCGACACCCCTATGTTCCGACAACCCCCTCATGATTTACATAGGGTTAGGGTTAGGGTTAGGAATAGGAAAATACACCAGGGTTGTCGGAACATAGGGGTGTCGGAACATAGGGGTGTAACCATATTTATAGTTTAGTGATAAACTGAAAGTTGTCACTCACAGTCGTCATTCAAAAACCCTACTAAATGAACCCCGAGACACCATTGAATTCACCTTTAACTAATGTTTGAACCAGTCATGCATAACTGCTGTAACTCATATAATATAATTCTTGCATTAGAAATAAAGGACAATATCTTAGTTTTTCTCCCTTTTATGAGATATAAAACATTGTGGACTACGTGTACTTCATAAATTTATCTGCATTTATCTGCAACTATGGACTATGGACTCATTGAAGTTGAGGATAAAATTACAATAATTGTTTACTGATTGTCTGATCTCTCACAATGGTTACACACTTATGTTCCGCCAGCCCTATATTCCGACACCCTTGGTGTATTCTCTTATTCCTAACCTTAACCCTAACCCTTACCCTAGCATTGTAAAATCACAAGGGGGTTGTCGGGAACATAGGGGTGTCGGAATATAGAGCAGTCACCCTCACAATACATTAACTTCATTTCAGTTTGTACAAGCCATTACAAAAAAAAAAATCCTGTCAAATCCAACATCGATCATAAAGTTTGGAAATAAAGTTCAAAAATTTGGGCAGAATAATTTAAGGGACAGAAAGCTTCCCGGGAAGTACACAAAGGCCAGAGTGTGTTTTCTGTGTTTCTGCCTCGGTTTCCCTTTGAAAGTTTCTCACAGACTTTAAAGGTGTCGTACAAGTTTGGTAATTGGAACCCACTGTTTGTTTCAATCCTATTTATAGTTGTAGATATATACCATCAAACTAACCTGTGAAAATTTCATTTCAAAAGGTGGTAGCGTTTTTGAGATATTGCCGAAAATCTGGAGGGGGTATGTCCACGCAGGAACAATAATCTGCAATTGGAATACACAATCTGAGAAACGTTACTGTCAGTAACACTTCTCAGATTCAAATTTCTGGGGCTAAAAAGTAATATCTTTTTCCATAACCGCAGTACTTCAAAGTGAAAAGTTTTCCCAAAATTAATTATACTTTCCAAAGCTGCTGTACTTCTAACCAAGTAAGTTTTTATTGCCATTAATTTTCAGAGTCATTACCAAACGTGTACGATGCCTTTAAGATGTTTGAATGGAAGTGCCTTTTGCAAAATGAAAATGGCCTTGCCCTTTCAAAGATAAAATTCCAGGCCAGTAGAGGGCCTGAAATTTCAAGAAAGCCTTGGAAGCCTTTATCACCCTTGTACTAATGTGCTAGAAAATATAGGTTTTCCCGCTCATTTTGGGTAAAATAACAGTCTATTACACTTCCATTATATTTATGGTAATTAATCTGACCTCAAATAAACAGTTTAGTTTCATTTGTTGTGTTTTAATATCCTCGTATTTTACATCAGAATGTAATAAATACTTCATTTTAAAAATACTTGAAATAAATGCTTAGTCAGCATGCCAAATTTAATCCTAACAGAAAAACTACTCAACAGATAATGGTGTATTGATAATTTGCTTTACTCTCAAACAATCCATGTATAGAAAAACACTTCGCCATTTTGAAATAGACTTCAAGAAAAATTCATTCAGAACATTTAGAAAAAACAGAAGACATAATATAATTATTTCAAAGAAAATATATCATCAACTCCATTCATTGGGAGAATTCAAGCTTGAAATGGTAAAGCAAAGACAAAGCAAGAAGTTGCTTCATAAATACTATTGCTTAGCTAAACAAAGTACAGTGTAAGCAGAAAACACATGGAAACCAATCAACACGAATATAGATTGTGTGTAATTATGGCTGGTACTCATCAGAATTTACTTAGCACAAATTTCCAGCTATTATACTTTTCTCTTTGGCATATTTGTGCTGGATGTCCAAAGACCATATTACCACCATGCTCAAATCCATATCCAGCTTTAAATAAATTTATAATAAAACTTTTTGCATAAAAGCTCATTAAAATTGGCAGAAATTGTGTAGAAATCTGTATTTTGGATTTTGCTAAATCATGAATTTTTAGACCAGGGCATGTTACAACCAGGGCCAAATATCATAGAGCTGCTTTAAGCAGAAAATAATTGCTTAACATTTTTGTGCTTAGTAGAAATAAGCAGGATACCAGTCACAAATTCTACATATGACATAGTAGTTTGGCTGGTATTCTTATTCTTGTTAGCATAGTTTTGCTGTGCTTAGCTACTTTTTGTGCTTAAGCAGCTCTATGAAATTGGGTCCAGTTTCAGGCAATCTAACAAAATAAAGTACATTCATATTTTCATTGTACACAATTTTCTCTAGGATGGTGATATTTGTTTTTGAAAAATTGTTTCTTGGGGAACTGAAGTGTTCATTTTAAATGCAGTAGAGTGAGTTGCCTCCAAGTTGTCCAAGTGAGAAAAAATGGTTTTGTTTACGAAGTCTGTTAGAGTGTTTTACATGTCCATTAGTAGGAGAGCATGCAGCGTACGACTTACAAGAAAGTTCACTTAGTGTCTTGTATAGACCATGTAACCTTTAGTTTTACAAAAAGAGTGACCTAGTACATTCCAGGGCCTTTCTGGCAGGCGAGATACTGCACTGGTCTTACGCGAAATTACATTTTGTGCCATAACTTCCGCATAAATTGAAGAGTTATGAAAATAACAGCTGAAAATGTTTGAGATGTGCCCCCTTTCTTCATATCAAAAGTTGATAAAAATCGGTAAGTTCAAATCTCTACAAAATGTAACTTGTTTACTTCCATTGGGCCGAGTACAAATCGTGCCTACAAGAAGTACATGCTCAGCAACTCTATTGTAATCACGTGATGTCACAGGTCACATGGTCTATATACACTGTCTTAAAAACATACTCCTATTACTGTCATATATAACTTGTTTCTACCCACTGCGAACTACAACACACCACTGTGGTATTTTTTTCTGTGTTATCTTTCCCAATATTTTGTGGAACTAGTCCTGAGGTATTGGTGATATCATTACTTTTATTAGTCAGTAAGGGAGGGTCTCAAAAGTCGGGCACGTTCTAGGCACAAAAGAACGTTCTCGTTGGTACGGTCTCAAAAGTCGGGCACTTTCTAGGCACAAAAGAACGTTTCCGTGGACAAACGCCCGCAATCCATTGGACTGCCAGAACGTTCTACTGGATCACATCATTGTGCCGAAGTACGGGAGCAATCCTACATGAGTAGTGACAAAGTTCATGGAACGTTCCGGCGGTCAAATGGAAGAGCACGTGCTGGAACACTTATCTGATGCAATTAGAACGTTCCTGCCTTCCGACTTTTGAGACTCTCCCTAAACTGGTCAGAACTCTTGTAGAACTAAAAAAAAAGTTTTTGAATAAACTAAATATTGTCAGTGGAAACCTTTTGTTTGTTTTCTTCATATTTACAACAAACTGCCTACTATCATTGCATCCCTGTTGGAAACTTGTGACTGTTTTTTATTTATTTCTTATAACGGCAACTGGAAGTCTACATGCACTGAGACGTCTTTAGCAAGAGCAACGATCGTAGACAATCGAACAACCTGCAGAAAGTATCAAGAAATAATGTTGTTGAAAAAGGAAGCATAACACAAGGAGAATCAAACAGGTACCTTGGCAAGGATACTCTCAATCATGTTGTCGGAGCTTTAGTCTTTTCTCTCGTATATTGACTGCGGCAATCTTCTGTTATTTGGTGCTACGTCACGAGGATTGGACAGAGCTCAAAGATTACTAAACAGTGCAGCTCGTTTGGTATGTGGGTTCCAATTACCAAACGTATACAACCCCTTTAAACAGCTTTCTCTCCATATTGTCTTCATTGTTGAGGTTGTTGTGATCAAGAAATCTACTACCTTGGGAGATATTTTTTGACTCACCATTTTAGCGGCTTCATCCAGATCGTCACAAGCCAAAATTCTCATCCCACTAGCTGCAATCAACGCCTTCGCATCTTCAACCTTAGAACCTGAGACAACATGTACCAAAGTAGAAGATTAACAAGCTGTAATAATAAAACCGACCCTTCTAGTTTTACACTGCACTGGGAAAAGTCCATAAGTTAGGATACAATAACAAGGGAGTGTCATTGACAAGGAGTGTCATTGACAAGGAGTGTCATTGACAAGGAGTGTCATTAACAAGGAGTGTCATTGACAAGGAGTGTCATTGACAAGGAGTGTCATTGACAAGGAGTGTCATTAACAAAGCGTGTCATTAACAAAGAGTGTCATTGACAAGGAGTGTCATTAACAAGGGAGTGTCATTGACAAGGAGTGTCATTGACAAGGAGTGTCATTGACAAGGAGTGTCATTAACAAAGAGTGTCATTAACAAAGAGTGTCATTGACAAGGAGTGTCATTAACAAGGGAGTGTCATTGACAAGGAGTGTCATTAACAAAGAGTGTCATTAACAAAGAGTGTCATTGACAAGGAGTGTCATTAACAAGGGAGTGTCATTGACAAGGAGTGTCATTGACAAGGAGTGTCATTGACAAGAAGTGTCATTGACAAGGAGTGTCATTGCCAGGGTCATTCCACTCATGGGTGGCATGGGTGGCTAGTGCGTAAAGCGCTCGCCTCTCACCAATGTGGCCCTGGTTCGATTCCCGGCTAAGGCCATTATGTGAGCAGAGTTGTGCGTTGGTTCTCTCCTATGCTACGTGGGGTTTTTTTCCAGGCCATCTGGTTTTCCCTCCCTCTGGAAAAATCGAACACTTTCGTTTTCTGGCTGTGCTCCAGGGTTATATATGGACGCCTAAGGTGCCCTTGCATGCCTGCTTCTCGAACACGTTGTAGCTGCGTCCTCCGCAATTCAGCTTCTCAGCTGCCAATAAGGATGATTAGCCTCCCTCTCAAAGGAGCATTTATAGTTAAGTGTCCTGCGTTTTCTCCATGGTAAAGGGCACCTGTGTCAATTTCTATTGGAACATTTCAAGGGGCACCAAGGCAATGACCAGGGGCAATAGAGGCAATTGCCTCCGTTGCCTCCTTGAAGTTTCAGGCCTGTTAAATCCAAAACAAGTGGACTTCAACAGAGTTAAGTTTCCGAAGCCCTTCTGTTCAACATATTCTCATTACTGAATGTGGATTTTGCTGGTTTTTATTAAGATGCAAGAATTTAGCAAGGGGGGCTCGTTACTACCTTGTAATCTAACAACGATGGGAAGATTGAGCTTGAGATCTTGAGCCGCTGCGATGATGCCATTAGCGATGATGTCACAATGCATAATACCACCGAAGATATTCACTAGGATTGCTCGAACCTGTAATCAATAATTAATAATTAATCGATCAATGACTTGATATCTAAAAGGTTCTACAGTCAACTTTTTAAAAAAATACTTGTGATCAACGGAGTGAAATGGAAAAACTGTCAAAGTGGGAAGGAAAAACCGGAATGAAATTTGCTGAAAACGACACAAAATCAAACCGAATGTGTTGACAGTGAGGGCAGGGATGGTTCTTGTGATCGATTTAGCTTGGTGCACTACATATTTGGCAGCACAGGCTGTATACTCCCAAGGGAGCTAAGATGGTTTAAGGAATGAAATAAATGGCCCAGTGACCAGGAGTAATAATGTTGGAGCGCCACAAGCGTCACCGAGTGACAGATTTGAGCGATATATAAGAAGCCACTATTATCACTGTGCTAATATTACTGTTCTCTACATCTCCCCAATGATTAAACCAAATAATTGTGCAGTTTTTTTTGTGCCAATCAATTGTTTGACGTGAGAATGTTCCAAGATGTCACTCACCTTTGTGTCCGAAGTGATTAGTTTGAATGCCTCCTTCACCTGGTCAGCTGTAGCTCCGCCCCCTACATCGAGGAAATTGGCCGGCGACCCCCCATGGAGTTGGATGATGTCCATTGTTGACATTGCAAGACCAGCACCATTTACTAGTAGTAGAAAATACCCATATCAAATCTGTATGAAGTACTGACAGAGCTTGTTACATTATAAGTTATATCGAAGTGCAGCTACCTTCTTAATGTTCACTCTGAAAACTAAAGACTGAAGGCTGATCAAGCTTTGGTGTTTCTGATCAGCAGAGTGCGAGTTCGAGTACTGGTCGTGGCACTTGTGTCCTCGTACAAGATACTTTACCATAATTGCTTTGTCCTTTGGATGGGACATTAAGCCGTAGGTCATGTGTACTAGGATTGGTAGTGCACGTAAAAGAACCCAGAACACTTATCGCGGAAGAGTAGGGGTTAACCCCGGTGTTTCTGGTTCACATAGCAAGCACCCTTGTTCACAGGTTTCCTCAGGCTTGAAAACTACAGTGATTAACTTCATTTATGAGGCATCCTTGGTTTTATCACCAGAAAAATATAATAATAACAATAATAAGTTTCGGCTTGTATAAGGATTTCAGCACCATGACTGACTAGATAAAGAATCAAATCCACATTGGGCCTGCAACCTACAGATGCTATATTCCAGTTACCTAGACAACCGATATCCCCGTCCAGTCCGATGTAGTTGAGATTATGTTCAGCAGCAGCAATTTCTCTCTCATCTTCTTGACTCCAGTCTTTAAGATCATGGATTGCTTTCTGTCTGTATGCCGCGTTGTCGTCAAAATTGATCTTAGCGTCCATACATAGTACTGTGTGAGTTCAAAGAAAGGGGAAGTCAAACACGGGTGAAGGAAAAGACACAAGTAAACAGAATATTAATGAAGAATAATGCCTCACTGTGTAACATCTGGGACACAAAATAAATATGTTCATATGTTGACTTTGAGTCTGATAAAATACCTTTCAATTCTACTGAGTAATGACATAATGAAGTATACTTAAAGACACTGAACACGTTTGGAAATTGTCAAAGACGAGTGTTCTCATTTGGTGTATCCCAACATATGCATAAAATAACAAGCCTGTGAAAATTTGGGCTCAATTGGTCATCAAAGTCGCAAGAAAATTATGAAAGAAAAAACACCCTTGTTGTACAAATTTGTGTGCTTTCAGATAGGAATAAAAACTTCTTGCAAGAAGTTTTTATTATTTTAGTGAGAAATTACCTCTTTCTCAAAAACTACGTTACTTCAGAGGGAGTCGTTTCTCACAATGTTTTATACTATCAACAGCTCTCTGTTGCTCGTTACCAAGTCAGTTTTTATGCTAATATATATTTTGAGTAATAACCAAACGTGTACAGTGCCTTTAAACTAGGTCAAAAAGATTTTTCTTATTTTGATTCTGGTCTTGTATAAAGAATTCTGGTCCAGTAAACATTTTGTCTCGTGGATTTCCCCTCAGATTCACACCCTGTAACGCATTTGCACCATAAGAAAATCTCTGCCGATCATCCTTACCATTGCCATGATTGTCTTCAGTCAGTGGGTTAATCTCAAGCATCGTGCAGTCTTTCTCAATAAACAAATTGTACAACCTCTTAAAGGTATCGGCTGCCTGTAGAAACAAAATTGTTAAAAGAAAAAAAATCATCTTAAGAAATTGCTTTCTGGTGAAATGTCATTTTGAATCTAACTAGCTGATTGCCAAGTAGATTTTATTACAGGCATATTGGAGTTTTGTGTAGGACTTGCACAGGGCAACAATACCAAGATGACATTCGACAAATTAAACACAATTTCATGAAGTGAATTTAATAAACAAAACACCCTCCCAAAAGTTGAAGATTCAAGTTCAGACCTTTGTGCTTAAGCTTTTTGTAAAGTAGCCCACCAGGCTAGTAAACTGTGCATTTTACTTGCCCACAGGAAGTTTTAGCAGCCCAGATTTTAAAGAGGAATATTGTGGTATTAATGGTAGCAATCACAACCAGTTTAATGGTCAAATGAAGTTCGTTCAAACAACAAAATCAACTCAAAATCAAACTAACACATTTAAATCTTCACATCAGAAAAGGGAGAAATATGAGCATTTTAAACAAGTAGGTAGCACAGTTTTTAGAAGCCCACAGGGCAAGTTAAGAAGTGGTGTTTACTAGCCTGTAGCTTTTTGTAAAGTAGCATTTTACTTGCCCCCTGGAAGTTTCAGTCGCCCAGATTTTGTATTGTCAATTTTCGTCATCAATGTATCTTTCTGATGTCTTAGTGGTAGCGATCACAATCAGTTTAAGGGTCAAATGAAGTTACATTCAAAAGACGAAATTAACTCAAAAATAAACTAACACATTCAAAAAACTTAATATTCACATCTGAAAAGGAGGAAATATGAGCAATTTAAACAAGTAGGTTGCACAGTTTTTAGAAGCCCACAGGGAAAGCTGTTAAGTGTTGTTTACTAGCCCGTAGCAGTTTTTACTAGGTAAAGTACACCGGGCTAGGGTTAAGCGCGAGACCTGAAGTTCTAAATCCTGTCTTACCTGTGGAAGACACTGATCGGAGAAGCCCATTTGTTTAGCCATACTATTAGCTTCTTCATCTTGTATGCCTGGAAGAAATATCAATTAAGAACGAGATATTTGCATTAGGGTTGGGACGTTTTAACCGGTTAACTAGTTAACCGTTTAACCAGTAACTGTTTCATCATTTAACCATTAACCGGTAAACGTTTAACCAGGAAGGTTTAACCGGTAAGCATTTAACCGGTTAAGCGTCTAACCATAAACAATCCATGAATTCCGTTTCCAAATTTCCTTATAACGGTTAAACGAAGTCGACAGTAAACAAAAAATTAGAACTTCATTTTCTTTAAAATGTTAACCCCAGACAATATCCAAGGAGAATGGTTGACATCCCTTTTGTTGGTTGAACTGTCTGATCTTAATCCTCTGCAAAATGTAGTACATTGTTTTCGATCCCCTACAATTTGTTATACACTTTGCTTTGTACGGGCCCCACTGTGGTTTGTGGTTTTGTGACTGTAAAGACTGGGTTACAGTGTTCTCTATTTAATCCTTGAAAGTGTGTTGACATCTGCCCCTTTTACAGATGGGCTCAAAGTTCCAATTGGAATCGGTAGAAACGGTTAAACGGAAGTCACAAGTTCCATTTAAACGCTTAGTTAGCAAAATAAACGTAAATGCACAACTCTTACTTGAACAGGTGGGAAAAAAGCTCCTAATAATCAAAAGAGGTAGAGTTTCTGACTGGCTTTTTGCTTGTTAATGGTATCGTACACATTTGGTAATGACTCAAAATATATATTAGCATAAAAACTTACTTGGTAACGAGCAACGGAGAGCTGTTGATAGTATAAAACATTGTAGGAAACGACTCCCTCTGAAGTAATGTAGTTTTTGAGAAAGAGGTAATTTCTCACTAAAATAATCAAATTTTCACAGGCTTGTTATTTTATGCATATGTTGGGATACACCAAGTGAGAACACTGGTCTTTGACAATTTCCAAATGTGTTCAGTGCCTTTAACATTGAATGTGCATATTTCAAGCATGCAACAAGGCATCATTTATGTGACCCATATCTGTTTTGTGTACAAGTTTTATTTTCTTACCATTTATGATGTCTATCGGTATTTTGATAATTGCATTGGGATCTTCTGCTGCTACGTCTTCAATGTTTACACCCCCTTGAGAACTGCCAATCAGTACTGGTCCCTGGGGGAGTAACGACACAAAGCAGAATGGCAATTTGTTTTTAAACATTGTTAAGTCATAGCAAAGTAAGCCTACTTCAGTGCAGTTAAAATAATTTTTTTTTGGGGGGGGGTATTTTTATTATTTGTTTAACCTCAACTATACAAGAACAAAAAATACATTACAAGGCAAATCGAAGAACTATAAAACCAAAACTGAAACAACAAAGCAAAAAATAATTACAGGCCCAGCCCTAAAACAGACGGAACAGCAATATACAAAAATGATGATGACACGAGGGCAACTAGAACAATGACAAAATTAGTGTTTAAGTGTATGAGGGGAGCATGCAAGTACAAGAAGTTAATCAGGGGAAGGAAACAAGAAAACTACCCAAACAAAAGGACAAAACAATACTATGTGGTCAGGGGCAACAAAAGTAAACTAAATCACTGTTGCTCAGAAGCATGTTGTCCCAAACACTATTATTCCCTCAACAATTTTTTTTTTTTTTTAAACAATGTGGTTTTGATTTCAGCTTCCCCCTTTCACCAGGGTCTGTGGTTGAGATTCGAACCCTGGAGCCGATCTTAAACTGCGAATCAATCTTAATTCGCCGTATTTTTGACCGCGTGAGGGCGCATGTGGACCAATTTGTACGTGATGAAAAACAAGTAAACAAACTGAGGTTTTTCATTTTTGTTCTTATTATGTTTATGTATTTCGTCATTGATGCAAGGAAACTACAAACAGGCAATTAAAACAAGATGAAACTGTAATTGTGATGCAAGACATTCCCTGAAGAAAGCGCCCTCATGCGTTCAAAAATATGACCAATTGCTAAAGCTAAGTGTGATGTCACAATACAAAATCACTATGGCAATACTGACAACACATCTTAAGATGAATCTATAGCGCTTTGTGAAATCGAACCCTAGACCACTGAACTCACCATGAAGGCTCTCTCCATTGTGATAGCAAAGTAGTATTCCCTCCTGGAGTACATCCTCTCACACACTAAAACCTGAACACAACATTGATAAAAATAAACCACAATCTTATCAAACTTGTCAAACTATTTCATCCTGAAATTTCATTTTTTTTGCAAAATTTCAAAATGATATGACACCAATCGCCTTTTCCAATTCCCATGTGAGCCAAATTTCATAAAGCTGCTGAAGCAGAAAAAATTCCTCAAAATTTTTCTGCTTAGCAAAACTAAACAGGATACCAGTTACATTTTGTACATGTAAGATGGTATTTAGCTGGTAACCTTACCCTGGTAAGCATATTGTTGTTGTGCTTAGCAACTTGTTTATGCTTTAAAGCAGCTCTATGAAATTGGGCCCTGGCTGTGGCTTAAGGCTCAGTCGGCTATGTTGAAACTGTGTGGTTATCACATAGGGCTTCAAAGTGACTTCCAAGAAGCCTATAAGCCAGAGCCAAGAAAGAAGCCAAGATGTGGACAAGTTGGCAAAGTTGATGACTTCTCTACAATATTTGAAAAGTTTTGGCTTGGAATGTTTTGCGTTCAGATGTTCAGGCCTGATGCTTCACGAGGGCAACAGAGGCAATTGTTGCCCCTGGTCATTGCCTTGATGCCCCTCCAATAGCAGGCCTGAAATTACACAGAGGCCATGGCCTCTGTTGCCCTAGTCTTGGCCTTGTTTGGTGGACATCCCTTTTTAAAGTTTCCCATAGACCTTAAGATTTTCCAATGGAAGTGCCCTTTGCAAACTGAAAATGGCCTTGCCCTCTCAAAGACAAAATTCCAGGCATGCAATAGAAATTAACAATTTCTCCATACAGGTGCCCTTAACCAAGGAGTAAACGCCTTTTTAAAAACGAAGCATCTGGCCCTTCATGACGTTTTTGATTCAATGCAATAATAGGCCTTACTTACAGCGCTACACATTCTTCCGGCTTCACCGGTCTGTTTTGTGATAAGTTTCTTTCCCAGCATCTGTGTAGCGAGATCTTTCACTTCCTCTGGCCTACAGAAAAACAAAAACCAATTCAAAATTGAGAAGTTAGCAAGAAGAAAAATCAGGGTTCTCCCCATGCACAAGCTAGCGTATTTTTTTTTTTTTTAGTTTCACAAAAAACATTAAGAAAAAGACATATAGATTGCTCCGGATTGCACAGTAGGGCTTTTAAAAATCAAGCTAAACACCAAGTAGAAAACATTCTGAAGACCTTGTTTCAATTCGGCGTACTTCGGCCAAACATAAACAAATTTGGGTCCAGAATGCCCCCCAGTTTTGAAAAAAACTTTGGGAGAACACTGAAAATGCATGAAAAGGCCAACAGACTTCAAGTGCAAAATTCCAAATTTTCTGACATATTTTCAAATGTCAAGTCCCCTTTATCAAATGACTAAATCATAATACAAATTAGTACAAATAATACCACTTACATCATGGTCACCAGACTATTTTTTGTTTGAGCCTCATTCTGATTCATATTGCCTATCATGTACTATAAATTAGGGCCCAATTTTATGGCTCTGCTTACCGTAAACAAAGAATCAGCGCTTACAGAGGCAGGGAATTTCGCGCTTACGTCAAGGGTATTTCACAGGTTAAGCAGGGTTTTTTTTGCTTGTGCACGTGCGTACTCCACGTTTCTTCGCTTAACCTAACCATGCTAAATGCAACAATATGCACCAAATGGTAATAGTTGTTGTAATCTGTTGCATTTGGCAGTCAACTCAGATGTCATTCTTTGACTGAATTTGTTGCATTTAGCAGTCAAGTGACTTCATATTGGTGTTGCATTTTGTTGTATTCAGCTCAACTGGCAGTCAACTCAAATTCATACATTGTTGCATTTGGCAGAGTTCATGGTCCCACATATTAGCCAAGTCACCACTACTGTTGCATTTAGCAGGGCAAACACCCTTGCTCAGTCCTAACACAAACAACATGCCTGCACAATGCAAAAAAATCCCTTGTTGCATTTTGTTGCATTTTGTTGCATCTGGCATGGTTCTCATTTCAACTGTGTTGCATTCTGTTGTATTTGGCAGGGTATGTAGAGGGACCCTACAGCTAGAGTAAAAATTTGGAGCGTGCCCTGTACGCGAAGAATGGTGTTCGCAAGTGCAGAATTTTGCGGTATTAAGCAGAGCCAAGAAAATTGTGCCCAGAATGGTTTCTTGATTGACTTACGAGTACGCAAGCTTCACTCCTCCTTTCAGACCACTTTCAAAAGTTCCTTTTCCTCTGCCTCCTGCTAAGACTTGGGCTTTGATGACGACATCTTCAGCACCTGTGTTCAACATTAACATCCAAAAGGAAATGTAAAAGGTCATGGGTATAGTGTTTTCTTGGTTTTTCATTAGTTGTCAGGACTTGTAAACAATTGTTCAACTTTCTCAACTGCCTGCAAAAATGTATGTATAATCTAAAATGAATTTAAGGGAAAAAAATAATTGTTTATTTCTAGTCTGAAAGCTTACAGATTATGAAGTTCATACTAGAACCATTTTTTCGAGGAAATATTTCCCTCTGAAATGAAGTCATATTCAAGAAAGCTGTACAAAACGCAACAGCTGATTTCGGTTGTTACAATCAAAATTAAGGACAATATGTTTAAATGCTGAAAATTGTGCATGGTTTTTCACGATACTCTCCCAACTCACTCAATGGATTCAGCCCAAATTTGTACAGGTTTGTTATTTCATGTATTATGGTTGATCACACAAAACACGAACACTGTCTGAAACTATTTTGTCAGCTCTACCAATCCTGTATGATACCTTTGTTACTAAATATGAATCAAATTTCTTCTTAGACCAGCTAGAGCAATTTAATATTGGCCACTGTGAAATTTCTGGCTTGCATATTTGTTACTTGTAATAATAATAATAATACGCAGTTCTTATATAGCGCTTTATACTCCCGATGGGTGTCTCAAAGCGCTCAGTATTTTTCCTACAAGGTAAGTGGAGTTACGTGTTGAAGTATGAGACCTATTCCTTTGCATAGCACCATGTAATGGTGTACAAGGTGCTGTGGCACAATATGCAGCCAATCAAACCAGGAACACCGGGGCGAACCCCTTCTCTTTATGATAAGTGCACTGGGTTCTTTTACGTGCATTACACAACACACGGGACCAACGGCTTAATGTCCCATCCGAAGGACGAAGCATGTGGTCAAGTGTCTTACTTAAGGACACAAGTGTCACGACTGGGATTCGAACCCACACTCATCTGATCAGATACACCAGAGCTTGAGTTCGGTGTTCTTATCCGCTCGGCCACGACACGCCACAACTCTAGAGACTATAGAGACTCACCAAGACTCTTTGCCTTCTCATATGCCTCCTGAGGTGTCTTAGCTACCTCCGCCTTGGGGAGATTTATCCCTGCATCTCTAAGAAGATCATAGCTCATGTACTCATGGATAGACAAATTCCTTCTCGGTTCAGAGGAAATCGCTGCATTTACTCCAAGAATATGCTGTAATCAAAAAATAATAATAACAATAAATTAAAGGACTGATGTTAATAATGTATTTGCAGGATGATTCATCTTTGAGAGGACAAGGCCATTTTCATTTTGCAAAGGGCACTTTCATTGTAAAATCTTAAAGTTTATTTTCTCACTTAAATTAAATAAAATACAGCCTGATCTATTGATCTTATTTACCCAATTATGATTTTGGATCATTCATAAAAAGTGAACAAATTAAAGTGGCAGCCGAATGCATCATTTTTAGTGACATTTTTTTCATATAAAAAAAGTGAGAAAGAAAGCACTGGTACACGCCCACAGGATTAAGACATAAGAGATTAATACAAAAATACACAACTAAGTCTGATCCCTGTGTCATCGGTCGATCGTCAAGGTCAAAGACAACGATTTGTAAATGTTTGTTAAATAAATGTAAAGTGCAATATCCCAGCTCTCATATTATTTAGCAATCTATGTGTATAGGCCTAAATGTCAGAGAACATAACAGAGAACAGTAATATGTAAATATAGTGCAATCAACTGCGAAGCATTGTCAATTGTCTTCGTCTTGACAAGAACTAAAATCAGTTCCGACCGGTCGATTTAACTTTCTTTGAAGACTACACACTGCATAGCCCCATTAATAGTGCCAAATTCTCTGGACTTCCTCCGATCCTTGGCCCTACGCCCACGTACCTCCAGGAGGTGACATTTGTTTTCCAAAAGAAACTCACGTTTTTATGCCGAGATTTTTTCCCCAGTTGTCACTTATTGTAGCTCATTTGTGGACAGCACATTAATTCGAAATAGAGCTTGCTCTTTTTGGTGTAATTTATGAAGAAAATCGGCGGCGTTACTGACACGGTTTGACTGCCCGGCATCCGCGATTTTGCTAATGCGCTATGGTCTTGGTGCAAGACGTTTCTCGTTTACCTTTCACGCACAGCGCGGCCGACGACCCGCTCATTCAACTCGCCAATAGCGCGCGCCACGAACACCTGATTTTAGCCCACGAAACGCCCCGCGCACTATTGGCGAGTTGAATGAGCGGGTCGTCGGCCGCGCGGTAAGTGAAAGGTAAACGAGAAACGTCTTGCACCAAGACCATAGCGCATTAGCAAAATCGCGGATGCCGGGCAGTCAAACCGTGTCAGTAACGCCGCCGATTTTCTTCATAAATTACACCAAAAAGAGCAAGCTCTATTTCGAATTAATGTGCTGTCCACAAATGAGCTACAATAAGTGACAACTGGGGAAAAAATCTCGGCATAAAAACGTGAGTTTCTTTTCGAAAACAAATGTCACCTCCTGGAGGTACGTGGGCGTAGGGCCAAGGATCGGAGGAAGTCCAGAGAATTTGGCACTATTAATGGGGCTACACACTGCACTACGTACAGTTTTAAAAAGAAATCCACTCCCACTTTTTTAATGAAAATTCTTGTAATCAATCGAGCATGGTCAGAAAACATAACTACTTGATGTGATCTTTGACCTAGTTAATCAAATAAGCAAATTACTCATTCAAACAAAAAACAATACCTTGGAAAGATGGCTAAATCTGTTATTTTTGGCGAAGAAATGTCGACCGTAGCGACTCAAGGTGGACGCCATTTTGCACAGAATGGGTTGTGTGCATTGATCTCTATTATATTGTTGTGTGCATTGGTTGTGTGAAACAGCGCCCTCTTTCTGGCTGTCAGCGTTTGTATTAATTTTTTCCATTTCGAACATAAAGTTTACCTCTGTGATTTTGGGGAAAAAAGATGAAAAAACAGAGTTCAGTGACATGCATTAAGACTCTAAGAGAGTAAAAGCGGATTGTTTTGGTCGAAATATTTCAAGTTCGTCCCACAAAAATATCTTCAAACAACAAATTCACAAGAAAGAATAACAATAGAATATTCCCACAATGCCAAGCGGGTACACAAACGTCTGCTACTTCCGGTTGCCAAATATGAAACTGTGAACTTCAGTTCAGAAATCAAACTAATTTCATACATTTTACAGATTTTGTTGCTCTATATTAAAGTAATTTTAGCTGGTTAAGGTAAGACAATGAATGATTACTCGTAAAATTATAATAATTCATAGGGAATCTTGGAAAAGGGTAAATAAAAATGGTTTTATTCCGTTGACGTGCAAACTCACTGCAACTGAGGTTGGAATGTGATATGGTGATGAATGATGGTGTGCCCAGATATCGGACAACCTTTTTATTGTGAACTTTGAAGTTTTCTTGTGGGATAAATATTGTGAAGTAATTGATGTGTTATTCTTGACTTTGTATGAGTTCCGAAAAAAAGTTTTCCTACCGATACAGGCAAAAATATACACTGCCTAGTTTTATTTTCATTAATAAAATAATAATTAATAATAATATTAACTTAATTAGAAAAATTATTGTCTTTGGTCAAGGATTCCAAACAATAAATTATAAGTTTTAATTTGTTTGTTGTGATGACATAGCATAACAGTAACACTCCTTCCGACCAGACATAGTGTCCAGGGACGTTTGGGAGGAGGATATTCATCACAACTAGAACTAGGTAGAAGAAACTACATATATGTACCTCAGGCGTAGTAAAAACAATTGTACTTTCTTCACACACTATTTTTCACAGCTAGTTTGTCTGCTCATAATTACATTGGGCTGTAAAATTGTTCATCTTTTATAAGAAATAATTAAGTTTGATTGCAATACTGTCCAAATATAACTTTATTAATTAAATTACTGTGATGCATTTTTGTCTTCTTTTTCTTTCTGTCAACAGTGTCAGGAGAACATTGTGTCTTCAAGATGTAGTAAAAGAAATGACGTTGACTCGGTAATGATAAAAAACAAACATTCCCTCTTCGTCTTAGTCAAATTTGCATAACATGTTCTGCGGATATTTTGTCTCAATTTGTTGAGAATAATAAGGGGCACAAATTGTGCATTGTTGATAACTACTGTCTAAATGGTTAATGAGACCAATCCCAAACCAGCGATGTCTCTGCCTATACGTCCCATCCTGAAGCTCAAAGTTGACGAGCTGTTCTTACGTTGGCTCAGCGAAGCCCACACTCAAGAGATCTTAAGGGAAAACCTCCGTCTCGTCTCTAGAGGAGAGAACGTGAACTCAAATAATAACGCCGGGTTTCAGTACCACTCCCAGAGTGGTAGCCCCGCCTCCCCATTGCTGAGGATTGGATCGCCGTCTACTCCGCCATGTTCTCCTCCACCCCCGACGGCCACGCCAAGCCCAAGGAGCCCACGTAGAAAGAGCAGCAGTTTGTCAAGATTGTCAAACTCGCTGTCAAAGAGTCAAGCAGCTAAGGTAAGTGAAAATTACAGCATGTAACATGCCTTAGATCTCGGCCCAATTTCATAGAGCTGCTTAAGCAGAAAATAGTGGTTAACAATTGTCTGCTTAGCAACAATGAGCAGGATACCAGCCATAATTTGTACATTTGACATGGTAGTTTGGCTGGTAACCTTATTCTGGTAAACATCATTTTATTGTGCTCAGCTACTTTTTGTGTTTAAGCAGCTCTATGAAATTGGGCCCTGACATTAGCTATCGTTATTGTACCATGACTACTTCCCTTTTTTCAATCATTCTGAAATATTTTGTCAGTAAGGTGTCAAAATGTTCAACAAAACGGTAGATCTAGTGGGGCTGCTATATCACCTGACCGAGAATCTTGAGTGAATCAAGAGGTCATAATTCCTTGAAAAAACACATATTTATCCCATTTGTTTGTTTGTGTTAAGTTATCTTTTGTTGACATACATGCTCTGAGGAAGAAAGAAGGTGACCAGACAAAATCTATTGTTAGAATTTTCATAATAATTTATAACAATAATCATTGTGCGTTATGCATGACATTCAAATATCATTTCCATGGTAACTGTAATCAAAAGAATAGGGCCCTAAAACTGTTTTTTATGATAAAATAATTGACAAAACAAAATCCCGCCCACGTAAAGTTCCAGATAATGGTTGGGACCACAATGGTCCCAGAAGCTTGAATATGCGCGAGACTTGCACAGTCTATAGGCTAATGATGTGGGTTATGCCTGACATTTAATTATCATTTCCATGGTAACTGTTGAATAATACTTTGAATCAAAAGAATAATACTGTTTTCTATTCTATGATTGGTATTTCCTTATTTCGATGCTCAATTTGCTCACTAGATCTTGCAAATAAAACAACCTTTTATGTGTATCTATAGACCATGTTACCTCAAGTTTACAATAAGAGTGACATTGTGGTGACATTCCAGTGCATTTCCTGGCAGGCAATAGTACACTGGTCATATAAGAAATTTCCATATTATTATAATAAATTACTGCATAAAAGTAAGAATTTTACAAGGATTGTCCCAATTCTTCAATCCAAAGTTCATAAAAACCGTGCGATGAAATCTTCATAAAATGTAAGAATTTGTGTTTTTTTGACATCAAGCTTTGTACAGTTGTGCCTGCATGAAGTCCTGGCTCTGTGGCTCTTTTGTTTTAACTTGTTTGTGTCAAAGGTTACATGGTCCATAGAAATGCGTTGGCAGTGGGGTCAATAATTTCTTAATTAACCCATTACTGTATTTATATATTTTTTACAAAATTCCAATCATTTTGATATATAACTACTTTCCACTGCAAACTGTTTTTGTGTTCAAACTGAATTTGAAAGTGCAAGTATACATAATGGGTAAAAGGCAAAGTATACCATTGGTTTTGGAACTGTTCGATTGTTTTTATACTATAAATGTAAATGTAAATACATACAATCAAACTAACCTGTGAAAATTTCATTTCAAAAGGCGGTAGCGTTTTTTGAGATATCGCAGAAAATCTGGAGCGGTTATGTCCGCGCAGGAAGAATAATCCGTAATTGGAACACATAATCTGAGAAATGTTTCATGCAGAAACTTTTCTCAGATTGAAAGGTGAATCCCTCTCCTCTCTCTAAAACTACATTCCTTGGAAGGGAATTGTTTCTCAAAATGTTACACATTATCAACAGCTGCAGTGCTTCTTACCAAGTAAGTTTTTATGGTCATTCATTTTTGGAGTAATTACCAAAGGTACACCCTCCCTTTAAACAAGAAGTTATTGACCTCACTGGAAAAGAACATTTCTGAATGTGAGGGAAGTGTTTCAGTTTCATTATTATAATAGTTAAACTTCTTAGGGGCCATTGTCACACAGTGCAGTTTACTGGCAACCAGGCTCCACGAAGGCAAAACATTCACATTTCAGATTTCACATAATTTTCTTGGGGATAGTAAGACACCAGGTTGCCTCCAAGTTGCCTGTAAAAATTGCATACAGTGACAAGGCCTTCAGTGGTCGGGTTGGCGTAGTGGTATCTTTCCTCGTCTTCCACCTCTAGGACCTCGGTTCGAATCCCACTGGGGGGGACTATGTGGATTGGGTTTTCAGTCCCTAACTGACTTCATGGGTTTTCCCTGGAATAATTCTCTGGGGTTTTCCTCCCACATCTAAAACTGAAACTTCCTTCCTTGTCTTCTCTCCATTGGGTTCTTGGCTAGTACAGTGATTAAGTTTGCTTTTCTGAGAGTCCTTGGCTTCACAATCAGAATAAATGAAATGAAATGAACAATTTTTGTGGGTATTTGTTATTTGGGGTTAAAACAAAGTCAAATTTGCTAGAGTGGAACTTGAACCTGCGACCTCCGGATCAATGTGCCGGCACTTTACCAACTGAGCTATCTAGCCATAATGTTGGCGGTCTTCCTATTTAGTCAATATCTTTGTTCGGGGTGTCAGTCAGAAGCCATTTAACCTGTAACATACATGTATGCCGTATAGCCAAGGATCACACACAAGTTTAAGACATAATCTGGAAGCAGCAGCAGCAGAGGGATCACCTTAAGGGGACGTGACTTTACCCAGTCAGTTTCCCTTGTGGTTTATATACTTGATATTTTTTCTTTTTTGGAAGGTTTATAAAAGTATAATTGTTTAACGACATTAGCTGTGAAGCTTGTTGTTCTTTTAATGTTGAAAATCCTCCCCACCTGCTATTCAGCACCAACAAAAACAACAACACTGTGGAGTCCAGCATTCCCCCTTAACAGTGGTCCGCTGGCCAAATGCCAGTTAAAACGCCTAAGGACCAGTCAGAATTCTGTCCAACCATAGTCCAGCTGGCCACTTTATTGCTTCCCATAGCTACATGTAAACCACTGATTGTTCATATTGCTTCAAATCACCTAGTCCCATGCTAGTAGTAGTATAGACGATGTGACCTGTGACATCACATGTTTACTAAAGAGCCACCAAGCCTTGACTTCCTGCAGGCACGATTTGTACACAGCTCAATGGAAGAAAACATAAAAACTTATATTTTATGGAGATTGCACTGTCTAATTTTTTTCAACTTTTGATATGATGAAAGGGGGCACATCTCAAAAACTTTTTCAGCTGTTACTTTTACAACTCTTGGATTTATGTGGAAATTATGACACAAAATGTAAACTTTCCCATATGACTAGTGCAGTATTTTGCCTGCCAGAAAGGTCCAAGAATGTACAAGGTCACACTTATTGTAAACAAAGGTCACAAGGTCTATATGTTGAAAGGAAATCACAAATTACGGACCAGTGAAAAAGCTGACAGACCAGTGAAATGACAAGCTAACTGGTCCTGCTGGCTGGTCATTGAAAAAGTTATGGGCAAACCCTGTCCAGGACCATGGCCAACTTATTAGAGTAGAGCTGGTCTTATGAAAGTTTGTTCATGGCAGGTACATAGTATATAAATTCAGATCTTGAATTACCACTGGAGTGGATAACTGGCCCAAGTCAAGTACTTTGTTTTTCAGGGCTGCGTAATCATCAGTGACTTGTGCTTTGTGTGCTGGTTCTTTTCATAACCTTGTGAAACCAAAATAAGAAACTATTCTGAATCAATAAAATCCCTGGACTTCAAATCGGTGTGTTGTGTTGAGATCTTATCCTACATAGTACCAACAAGGAAATTAAAAGGTGTATCTAAATATTCTGAGGGGCGTTATGTTAAAAGAAATATTGGCAATTGTCTTCAAATCTTTTGTTTCTAGTTATTAAAACCTAGGACCAGCTGCGGAGGCAGGGTCATACTTTGGTAATGGCCCCGGAAAAAAATTCTGTAATTTTTATCAGAAAGCTTACTTGTTATAAAGATGGTAATGGTGGTAAGCATTAGGGAGCATCCTGTGAAATTATTTCATCTGAAATGCCCCCGTTGATTAGAAATCAATAACAACATTTGAATCTGAGAAACGATTTCGTGCATGAATCGTTTTCTCAGATTTCTGAGGGTTGGTGTCCGTTCAAGAATGCTGCAGCCAGAGATGGTTGGTACCCGCTGTCACCCCGCTAAATGTTGATGGATTCAACGTTCTTGTGAAAATACCGTGACAGTTTTTTCCTGTTAATCTCAACAAGTAGAGACTATATTCAACTGAAACTTTCACATATGTGACTTTGATTGTGATCTTTCTTGATAATTTTGCCTATTATAAATCAGCATTACGTTGACAAAAAACAAACGATGACAGAAAGTATCTGCTTAAACATTATCTGCTAAGCAAAAATAGGCAGTCTACCAGTCACAGATGGTACATGTGACATGGAACTTTGGCTGGTAACCTTATTCTGGTAAGCATAATTTCTTTGCTTGAGCAACTCTATGAAATTCTGTCTGACAACACACATCCTCTACACTCATTGATTGTAACCAACAGATCAGGTAGGATTCGACAACTGGGCCTGAAAACAAACAGGTTTAAAAATTCCTTCCTACCCAGTGCCATCAATAGTTTTAACAGTAGTTTTATTTGATAACTTTTTAAACCTAATTGACTCGTCCTGTTTTTATGACTCTCTCTTTTCATTGTTTAAATATATTTTTCTATTTGTGATGTACTATGGTGTAGGTTTTATGTAAAAATAGCCTAATGTTTTTGATGCTGTACAATGGATAACAAATTTCATGTGTTTTTCACATGATGAACAAATAAATTGAACTGAATTGAATTGAATTGAATTATGCTCAGTTGGATCTCTTTGCATATAGCCTACTCAATCTCTAAATGTTACAAAAGAGCCGTGGCATTTAAGATTGGTGATTAGACAAAACCTCCAATGGTGAGAGAGCACAGTGAGACAGAATCCAACAAAACTGATCTTTTTTTAAAGGTGTCACATATTCTGAATTCTTGTGTGGAGAACTTGATATGGGGGGTCAGAGTTCATTGACCTTGAGGGCTGCGGTGGCTACAATCAAGTTTCACATCTTTACACTTGAGGTACATTCACTGTATGGTGATACTTATCCTGCAATACAGTACACTAGGACAAAATACCCCAGGTCTTAGGCTTTTAAGCTTAAATTTGTAAAGTTGCCCACAGGGCTAGTAAACTGCGTTTTACTTGCCCCCAGGAGTTTTAGTAACCTAGTTGTCATAAATGTATCTTTCTGATGTATAGTAATGGTAGCGATGACAACCAGTTTTAATGGTCAAATGAAGTTGCATTCACACACTCAAAAATAAATTAACACAAAATTTATTATCCACATCTGAAAAAGGAAGACATACAGTATGTACGTGAAACAACATTTTTTAAAAGTAGGTTGCACAGTTTTTAGTAGCCCTCAGGGCAAGTTGAGAAGTGATGTCTACTAGCCCATAGCAGTTTTTACTAGACATTGTACTCCGCGCTAGTGAACACAGGGCGAGCCCCGGTGCCCTTACCAATGCTCTGAAATAAATAAAGTTATGACGCATTGATCTAAATTCATCAAAAGATCTATGTATAATTTCATAGTGTATTGTGTCAAAGAAAGGCCTTGACCAAGTATAATATTTATCTTCCCATGTTGATATTTGCTCACTCTTACATAAATATGAATAAAACAAGAAAGCATGAGTTTCAACATCTGAAAGTGAAATGCATGCTATACCTCCTCCCATTACTCATACACTAAGATCAGTTTTTCTTTTTCTTTTAAATGTTCTTAAAGGGGAATGCACTCTGCAGTAAAATATTTTGTCGTCAATAGGGTTCGAGTTTAGGGGGGGGGGAAATGGAAATCCACAACCACAGGGCTTGTAGGTTACAATATTTACTGAAACCCGCATTTATTTTACAAGACCAGAATGTAATTAGAGAGAACTTTCTACACAGTTTAAAATGTACATATATGTAGGGCCTACCATGTTAATTGTTAACTGTTTTTGTTTGAACAAGCACTAAGAAAATATCTCATTAATTTTGTCATGCTTCAATACTCAACACAGTTGAAAGATATTTAACGATACTATTTACACAGTGAGGTACTTTTAGTCAACTGAAAAAACCCAAGACCACCGGACTTGTCCGGTCATGAGTTTACTGGCCTGAGGCTAAAATCACTGGCCTCGGGCCTGCGGTCAAGTGTTAATTTCGAGCCCTGGTCAAACCATGGAGGAAGGAAATATGGGTAGTCAAATCATTTATAGTCCATCCTTTGCTTAATGGGCCATACCACCCCCCCTCCCCTCTTCAACATGTTCCCATGGACAGTCTGGGTTTCTTATGATAGTCAACTGAAATTTATCTCAGAGAAGTGGCCTTAGGAGAGTGAAATTAGAGAAACAAACTGATAAAACTAGTTTATCATAGTGAAGATGGCAAGAACAACAATAGACCCCTTTGTATATTGACATCACAAGCCCAAACAGCGCCCTCACTGAGGTCAATGAAGACCTATCATTGGCTGGGAGTTGTGCGCGGCGCATACACGCAAGCAAGTTTCCTGTTTCCTTTGGCCTGAGTGATGGCAGCCAATGCAAGGGGTCTATTCGTTAGCTTTTTTTTTTTTTTTTTTTTTTTCAAGTTTACAATTTTCAGATTGTCTTGTATCATATTTTGTTTTGTGTTGTATTTCCTGTCTTGGTTCTTGGCAGTTTTGTAATTTTAATTAATGATCCGGTAAATTTACCCCAGCATCTGAGTGGGTTACCACAGATGCGAACATTCCCTTTAAGTACAGAAGGGACTCTGAGTCAGATTAAATTTATTTCCCTATGACTCGGGCTGTGCAGTCTTGACTTGTACCGCTGGATTATTCATATATTTACATATTTATAGCATGTGTGAATCACTACAAGCATGTATGGAATGTGGTCTGCCCAAGTTCACTGAAATAACCTCTGAGTTTCTATTTTGGGAGTCTCAGTAGAGGTTACCTCATGATTGATGGGTGTAGGTCGTCCCCTGTGAACCCCCCCATACAGTGCTCTCCCTTTGTGCGTTGACGACCAACAAATATGATGTATGGGATGCCGGAAGGGAGTCTCTTAGCGTAGACGATAAGGAGTTCAGGTTGTTTTATCTACAAAGATGATTGCAAGTCTGGCAGTAAATGCATCCAGCCAACCTCACAGTGGGAAACATACCAAGGCGCTTGCCTTATATGGGTTTAACTCTCAATGGTGATCCACTTACATCTAAGAATCTATAATGATGAAGCGTCTTGAGGAGGAGGATGAGTGAGACGCTGTGGTTGTGACTTGAAGGACGGGTCAGCGTGATCATTCATCTTAGGGTCAGAGCTAAACTCTATTTATGTTGATGTACATGTCGGATCAGCTGGAGCGTCTTTAAAAAGTAGTAACAGGTTCATCGCCTGGGGGGACGTACTCTGTGTGTATATATCTTGAGTAATCTTACATGGTAGTTGCTCGACAACCAAGTACAGCCTTAAGTTGTTTGGCTTGCTATTTTCTCGCTGGATCGAGAGAGTGTACAGATGATCTTGTATGAGTAGCCCCCCATCTCGTATGACAATCTCAATTGATGTAGCGTGAAGATGTTTGACTGTGTTTATCGCCTGCGTCATTGTTCTCATCGTCACCTTGATCTTATAAAACTAGAACTACGGTAGAATTATCGGAAGGGGAATTCATACCAATGAAGTATTGCAGTAGGAAGAGGTGACAGGCGGGTTGGACCATGCAGAAATGCTCCAAGGGCCCCTCCACCATCATCACAGCATCCTCACGAGATGTCGCGATCCCCACCGCCTCCTTCAGACGTGTCGTGACCGGCATTATAACTTACAGTGCCGTCTATGTGGATCAGAGGCAGACCCGGGCGGTACACAACTGTTCCAATTGCCTCACACTTTGCAGTGAAGAGGGCGCGGGAGGGAAGGTGTGTCACGCAATCCATTATGGATTCTGCACTGTGGTAGCGTTACCCCCTGGGGTGCTTGATGCTAAGAAGAAACGTAATAACTGCACGAAAGAGGAGGGATGTTGGAAGGTAATGAGTTGCATCATCTCATTTGAGAATCTTTGAGTCGGTTCACGATGTTTAAAATACGTAGCCATACCCTAGGTGGGATCTGGGGCTTTGGGGGTGTGAGAAGTTGGAAGGGTTTTAAGTTAGAGGTGTTAGGTTTCTATCCATCAGGGATAAACTTCATTTATTAGAAGAAATGTTGATGTTTTATCTCAACTGAAACTGTGTGATAATAGTATGTAGATTTAAGGTTTTTTCCTTCTTCTTTATTCAAGGTGAAGATCTTCAATTTGTTTTTGACTTTTACTTTTTAGAAAATTCTTAAAATATAGAAAAATTGTCTCTTCTTAGATGAGAAACGTTCTGAAAAGTGTCAGCTGGGTTCAATTTCACTGCTCTGCTTACCGCACAATTCTGCGCTTTCTGTGCCCTGTAAAGTACTTGTTTCTATCGGAGGCAAGCACAGAATTCGGCAGTAAGCAGTATCAGGAAATTGGGTGCTGGTCTCTCACTCAGTATCATTTATTTGGTGTCCTCTGGCCATCATCAGATATTTTGCAGACCTTAGACTAACTTGAAATGAAAAATTGCAACCCCTTAAGGTGATCCCTCTCCTGCGGCTTTCCAGGTTATATCGTAAAGTTAGGTGTGATCCCTGACTATCTATGGCTGTTACAGGTTGAATGGCTTCTGACTGGCACCCCCAACAAAGATATTGACAAAATAGGGAGACCACCAACATAGAGTAAGAGCAAAGAGCATTTTAATCTGGAGGCTGCAGGTTCAAATCCTGCTCTAGTAAATTTTTCTGTTTAACACAAAATCACTTTTAAAATAACTTCTAATCCTGGCAAGAATAAACAACTCAAGTATCTGCCTTGTTTTGTACTGTGAAAAGTGCAGTTCTATGTTTACATGTAATGTGCTCATTGTCTGGGAATTGTGTTTACATGTTGTACAATTTATGAGCAGCAATTTGATATAAACCAAATCATGTAGGATAATTTATAAGTTAATAATGGATGTTTGGAGGTGATTTATAATCAATTCTGCCCAGATGTGCTTTTGGAAAATGACAAAGTTGTTTATCGTATGTGACAAGGTTTCAAAGCACTTAGGCCTAACAGGTTCCCCATTGGGGGTTGTTATTGATATTTTCATTTGGATAAGTGGGTTCTAATCAGGGTTGAGGTATTGTTGTCCTTGTAAATGCAACCCAATGTTTTTATGGTTGAAGGTCATCATTGATTTCTCTTTGGGCTATGGGTTCTAATATCAGTAGGGGCCGCAGGCCTTGCGCTAACTTTTTTTCTTGACTAGCCCGCCTGGCTAGTCAGCTGCACGTTTGACTAGCCCGCACAAATTTTCACTAGCCCATTACAGTATTTAATTTGTGTGTGTTATTTTTGTGTGATAATGATCATATTGTTGGTCCGATACTCTCTTTTCTGTTGCCTTGTTTTTTCCTTCTTTCGGATTTGCAACATTCAAAAAGCGCCACATTGTTAACTAGGTTTGCAAAAACCCACGCAGTGAAAAGTTTCATAGCAAATCAAAAAGACGGAGAAAACCTTTTCAATCCAATAGACTGGTGCGTACTCATCGTATCAATAAGCTGCCCTTATCAACATCCGGCAACCGCACTGGGCAATTCGGACACGCCCTCACAACAAGCAGTTCGCTCGCTCCTGCGCCCTTAATGCACTTAGCTGCGAAGGACACCGGCGCACGAGCGAAAACAAGCAGCCGATCTTGCGTGGTAACCAACGTCATGCTGCGCACACTGATATGTACTGGTACTTTGCATGTGTCACCACACAACAAAATGCAAACTACGACGGGGATCGGGAACGCATGGTGTTACGTGTAGCCAACCAAAACACAAAATAATGACACAAGCACACACATTTTTAAGTCACCTTTACTTTATTATTCAACACATAATAATGACACAAGCACACCAATTTTCAAGACACTTTTACTTTATTCACATCTTTATCATAGTTTAATACAGGTAAGTTGCTAATTTCTGACTAGCCCGTCCGGGCTACCTAGAAGTACGTTTGACTAGCCCGCAGCACTCTTGACTAGTGATTGCACGCCGGGCTAGTGTCTAAATCGAGCCCTGGGGGCCTATATACAATTATATTTCAATTGGGGTAGATTAAAAGTGTCATTGCAACCCAATGGTCTTGTGATTCAAAAGTATCATTGATAATCTAGTTGGGATATATGGGTTTGAACCAGTATACAATTATGTTCCAATTGGGGTAGATTAATTGTCATTGCAACCCAATGGTTAAATAATTCAAGGGTCTCATTAATCATCTCTTTGGGATATGGGTTCGTATCAGTATTCAATTATGTTCCAATTGGGGTAGATTAACTGTCATTGCAACCCAATAGTTGAATGATTCAAGGGTATTATTGATAATCTAGTTGGGATAAGGGTTTGAACCAGTATACAATTATATTCCAATTGGGGTAGATTAACTGTCATTGCAACCCAATGGTTAAATAATTCAAGGGTCTCATTAATCATCTCTTTGGGATATGGGTTCGTATCAGTATTCAATTATGTTCCAATTGGGGTAGATTAACTGTCATTGCAACCCAATAGTTGAATGATTCAAGGGTATTATTGATAATCTAGTTGGGATAAGGGTTTGAACCAGTATACAATTATATTCCAATTGGGGTAGATTAACTGTCATTGCAACCCAATGGTTAAATAATTCAAGGGTCTCATTAATCATCTCTTTGGGATATGGGTTCGTATCAGTATTCAATTATGTTCCAATTGGGGTAGATTAACTGTCATTGCAACCCAATAGTTGAATGATTCAAGGGTATTATTGATAATCTAGTTGGGATATATGGGTTTGAACCAGTGTACAATTCGTCAGCAATTTCACGAAGGGCCAAAAAGTCCCCTGCGGCCAAATATGTCTGTTTCGAGAAAACCGCGTTTTAAGTTTAGCTAATTTTGAAACTACTAGTTGGTAGACTATTTGAAATTTAATCTTGGAATTTTTTACATGTCAGGGAAGAAGAGATCCTAAATCATACAAATCTGTTTCAATTTTGTCCCTAACGTGTTTAATTACTGAGTAATTATTTAATTAACAAAATGTTCTCTTCGTGAAAACGTTACAAAACATGGTCTGCATGCAGCGCGTCGTGTATAAACTTTTTGGCTGTTCGTGAAAACGCAAAAGCCGGAGCACCCACTTTTGGCACCGTGCCAAGGGATAATTCCACGCGGTAGAGCAATACACTTTTCTGCACTTCGTGAAAACACAATATCAGGTGGTGCTTATTTTTTGTCCTTTTAAGTTTTTGGCGCTTCGTGAAAACGCAAAAGCCGGCGCGCTCATGATTGGCACTGTGCCATCTGTACAATCAACGTGGTAAGGTATACAAAAAATTTACAAAAAGGTTTTTGGCTCTTCGTGAAAACATAATTCCAGGTTCTTGAGGTTTTTGTCATTTATCAACTTAGCGTAATTAAGAAACAAGACAATTTTGAGACCTATAACTTCGTAAATAGTTAGATCCCGATCACCTTAGTCAAATCCGCCCAAAAAACCAAAATTAGTTTTTTATCGATTTTTAAGGTTTTTGGCCCTTCGTGAAATTGCTGACGAATTATGTTCCAATTGGGGTAGATTAACTGTCATTGCAACCCAATAGTTGAATGATTCAAGGGTAGTATTGATAATCTAGTTGGGATATATGGGTTTGAACCAGTATACAATTATGTTCCAATTGGGGTAGATTAACTGTCATTGCAACCCAATAGTTGAATGATTCAAGGGTATTATTGATAATCTAGTTGGGATATATGGGTTTGAACCAGTATACAATTATGTTCCAATTGGGGTAGATTAACTGTCATTGCAACCCAATAGTTGAATGATTCAAGGGTATTATTGATAATCTAGTTGGGATATATGGGTTTGAACCAGTATACATTTATATTCCAATTGGGGTAGATTAACTGTCATTGCAACCAAAATGGTCAAATGATTCAAGGGTATCAAGTTGATAATCCCTTTGAGATATATGGGTTCTAACCACTATTTATTCCATCGGGGTAGATTTATTATCATTGATTGGGGTAGACCTTGATTGGGGTAGTTATGAGGTAAAGCTGCACTAACATGACCATTGTCAATACATTGCAAAGCATATGCTGATTTAGCATTGCAGTTAGATTAAGGGATAAACTGATTGGAGTACCAGACCTTGAACTTCATTCTTGAAAGGCCATCAGAAAGTTCCCTAAGTAAACATGGTTCACTAAAGGACTCCTATATGCATTGCTACATGTAGCATATGAAGAACATTCATTTTTTATTGGAAAGTAGCTCTTTACAAAAGGGTTTTCCCTGGAATAATTCTCTGAAGTTGTCCTCCCACATCTAAAAACTGAAACTTCTTTCCCTGTCCTCTCTCCATTGGGTTCTTGGCTAGTACATGTATAATAGTGATTAAATTTGCTTTTCTGAGAGTCCTTGGCTTCACAACGAAAAGAAATGAAATAAAACGAAATGTAATGAAATGAAGTGATGTAAGAAGAACTCGGGCATAGTGGTTTAGATGATGCCTCAGGGTATGAACTCCCGCCAACCCCCACCCCCCATCCACCCACTCCCCCTTCTACCCCAATAACTAATAACCCAGATAGCCCATAAATTCCTTCTCACCACTTCATTCCTGAACTGAAATAATTCGTCCTTGGTTGAATTATGAGTCAATCCACTCCACATCTCCAGCACCACCAGGGCCCAATTTCATAGTAGCTAAGTGCAAAAAAGTAGCTAAGCGCCCAAAAATGTTGCTTACCAGAAAAAGGTTACCAGCCAAACTACTATGTCACATGTACAACTTTTGACTGGTACCCTGCTCATTTCTGCTTAGCAGAAAATTGTTAAGCAATATTTTCTGCTTAAGCAGCTCTATGAAATTGGACCCTGATGTGTCATCCTGACTAAAAAGGAGAGCATGAAAGAGACCAGATAAAACGATGGACGTGTTTTCGTTTTGAAAACAGCAGCTTGAGTCAATTAGATACTGAATTTAGTATGACAAGCTTTATATTTTGGTAAAAAATTATGTCTGCATTGCGGACGCCTTTCTAATTCCGTACGTCGTCAGAGAGAATTGCTTTTTTATTGCTCATTGAAGGAATAGCCGATGAGCTCCAAACAAGTCAATGAATTAAGTTCCTACAAATTTGTGTTATGATTTTGACTGTTGGGAAAAGATGTGATTAATATCTGCGAGAAGTTGAAATCTAGAAATGATTTAACAGCAACCTCCTAATAAGATTAAGTCAAAAGTAATATTAAGTATTGTTTTTTTAATTAGGATTTTTGTGTGGTCAGGTTGGCGTAGTGGTATCTTTCCTCGCCTTCCACCGGTTCGAATCACGCCGGGGGCACAACGTGGATTGGGTTTTCAGTCCCTACTTAATAATAATAATAATAATGCAGTTCTTATATAGCGCTTTATACTCCCGATGGGTGTCTCAAAGCGCTCAGTATTTTTCCTACAAGGTAAGTGGAGTTACGTGTTGAAGTATGAGACCTATTCCTTTACATAGCACCATGTAATGGTTTACAAGGTGCTGTGGCGCAATATGCAGCCAATCAAACCAGGAACACCGGGGCGAACCCCTTCTCTTTGCAATAAGTGCACTGGGTTCTTTTACGTGCATTACACAACACACGGGACCTACGGCTTAACGTCCCATCCGAAGGACGAAGCATGTGGTTAAGTGTCTTGCTTAAGGACACAAGTGTCACGACTGGGATTCGAACCCACACTCTGCTGATCAGAAACACCAGAGCTTGAGTTCGGTGTTCTTATCCGCTCGGCCACGACACGCCACTCGGCCACGACACGCCACAAACTTGACTGCGTGGGTTTTCCCTGGAAAAATACCCTGGGGTTTTCCTCCAACATCTGAAACTGAAACTTCCTTCCTCGTCTTCTCTCCATGGGGTTCTTGGCTATACAGTGATTAAAAGAGTGGCGACGAGGTCTTAAATGGCCATTCTTCTGTAAATAAGTCTTGGAAATTTTGGAAAATCTATGATACTTTTCTGTAAATTTTCACGTCCTGTCACTTCCTCGGGCTCCATTTCGCGAATGGTCAAATTTCGTGCGACGCTCAATTTTTTGCGTAAGTGCGCGTATGTGCGCGTACTAATTGATTTTAAATTTAAAACAGGTATGTATTGAGTGCGTTACGCATAAATTAGCACCAATGTAAGCGTGCGCATCAACATGTCTATGCTACGCGTTAAAACATGGCAATGTGATCTTCTCGAACCAATCAGAATGGATAAACTGTCTGGGATAGTAATGAATTTAGAATCTATTCTTTTCTCAGAAAGATCTTAATTAGATCTGTGTTATACAGAAACTTTTTTGTGTTATCAAATACTGTAATTTTTCGTTTTCCTTTTTTTGTGTTGATACTTTAGTTCTTCAGGAATCAGCGGCAAGCCAATTCCACCGCTCAGAAGATACACGTACCTCAGTTCTACTTCCCCATGGGTCGTCCCGTCCCCAGTGAAGAGACCGAGCAAGTCATCCAGAGGGTGTCTCAACTCTTTGCCGCCTTGCCGGAAGGGAAAGCCTACAAACATCAAATGGATAAAGTCGCTATGGTAGGATGGCTTTCCTGGTTTTGTGACCGGTTTTGAATATTATCGAAAAGTGGGAACTACCTTAGAGGGTCTGTATACGTTTGGTAATGACTCTGAAAATTAATGGCAATAAAAACTTACTTGGTAAGAGGTACAGCAGCTTTGGACAGTATAATGCATTTATACAGTACTGCGGTTATGGAAAAAGATATCACTTTTAATCCCAACAAATTTGAATCTGAGAAGCGTGACTGACAGTAACGTTTCTCCAGATTGTGTATTCCAATTGCAGATTATTCTTCCTGCGTGGACATAACCGCTCAAGATTTTCGGTAATATTTCAAAAACGCTACCACCTTTTAAAATGAAAATTTCCAAGAACCGTTAAAAGTTGAGAACAAATCTGACCGTTGAGCCTCAGCTAGCCTCGACTCTCTGCGTTGAATTTCTATCCATGTTGAGTACTAAGTAGCTCCTCGTGCAAGTTTCAAATTTTTGCGAGCCAATTATGTGACTTACCAACTTAAAATTGGGCCTTGTAATTTGCGCACTCCACGCAATTATTTGAAAGCGCCCTCTTTCGACTCAATTTCCTCAAGCCATGTTTAAACACTCATCACCGTGTTTATATCTCACGTTTAAACATGGCCACGTGATCTCCTCTCGACCAATCAGAAATGGATAAACTGTCCCAGGTACATAGTATATATTATGAATGTCAGTTTGCGGTAACACCATGTGTATATATCTACTTTGCTGTGTAGATTGTTCTTGAGAACTTGTCTTGCTATTTATTCTACTGCCGCAGAGTAGATATCAAGTATACATACACAAAACAATCTTGGATGTTGAGCCTTTGTTTTGTGTGTTCCACACCCGTAACATTTTTTAAACAAACACTTATCGCCGAGTTGTAATCAAATACAGAAAACAATCTCCCGATAGCGCCGTCCATATCATCTGAGATGTTTGATCTCCGGCTGCAGAAACAATTCCATCCAGTATGCTTGGTATTCTGATATGGAATGGTCACTACTAAATAAGCTGATGGGTGATGCATGGCTTAAAAGTGCACTGAGTTGAGAACATTTGGGAGTACAGACATGTAGATGACAAGTTGGTATTAATACAAGAAAAGATTTCTGGTCAACTGTTGACATTTCTATTGGTTTTACAAACATTGGTTGTGTTTGCATGACTGCAGCGCTGGTACCTTGCAATGCATTCAAGACATGCGGCTGTGATGATCCGAAAAAGATGTGAACAAAAATGAGAGCTAACTGATCTTGGAATCAAGTTAAAGTACCGATAAATATTACCATTTGAAACTCTTACTGGAGAAAATGGTGTAAAAATCCGACTTTGAATCCTGCAAACTCAAGAGAAATAATTAAAACATTTTACCCCAAAAAAGTAACATTTATGCCGTGATATCTGAGAAATTTAGCACTTTTAGAACTAAATTTTCTTAGATTTTTTGAAGCCTTGAACTTTGTTTTTGGAAGAGGCATGGAAATCTTTTCCTGGGAAAGGGAACCTTTGTGAAGACAGTGTCAATATATATTGGAAATTTGTTCAGGGAATCACAACTAAAGCAAGGAGCACCCACAGCAATTGCCATAGGCCAATTTCATAGAGCTGCTTAATGGCCAATTTTGTGCTTACTCATTACTGTACGAGTTTCCATTTCATAGTGCTGCTAACCGTAAGCAAACGAAAAGGCATGCTAACCTTCCGGTGCTTACTGTAAGAAAATGAATGACGTAACAATGCAAATCCATGGTGAACGCGCAAGCTGACCGCCTAACTTCCTTGCTAACCTGTGAAACACGCTTGCGCTTAAGCAAATTTTTCTGCTATTATTTAGCACGAAGATTTGCTTACCATTAAGCAGCGCTATGAAATTGGCCCCAAGTCATTTGAGAAGTCTGTGTGTAATTATTTTGAATTGTTTTTATTTGTAAACTAGAGGATTTAATTTCTACAGGCCAATATTGTTCCCTTTAATATAGACGGTCAAGCATGGGTAGTTGAAAGACGGAGATACCATCTGGCATGGAAATGAAGAAATCTAATTGAGAATTGATTTACAAAATCATCGATGTGTTCCATGGCATTGAAGGCTGGTTGATTCAGCTTGGTTTGATTTGTAGGTCTTCTTTAGTCCCTAGACTGGCAGATCTGACAACTTTTTTCTCATCTATATTAAACGTTACGGATGAATTGTCATGCCTGGCTTTTAGGTTATAAATCCGTTATTTATTCTGGCTACTCAAATTTCAAAAAGGAGCTACGCTACAATAAGTTGGTTTTGTCTGAAGAAGTTCTTTACATTCTCATATTGCACATTGTACAAAATCTATTATTCAGGAAGCGTCTCAAAAGTTGGGCATGCTCTAGGCGCAAAAGAACGTTCCCGTGGGCACACGCCCGCAATCTATTGGAACCGGCGACACAATCTGCTAGAGAGCATCAATGTGCTGAAGTACTGTAGCAATCCTACACAAGTGAATACGCATAGAAGTATTTTGAACGTTCCAATGGAGCGTTCCGGAGGTCCGGAACGGTCCATGTGCACGTGCTGGAATATTTATCCAATCCAATTAGAACATTCCTACCACTGCAACTTTTGAGATGCACCAGTCCAAATATGGAACCATGTCAATTTGTCTGATTTGTAAAAAAAATTAAAATTCATGTGAGTATTTAAGTTTTGGGGGGATTGGGGGAGGTATTTCGTTTGTTTGTTTGTTTGTTTGTTTGTTGGGTTTTCTTCTTCTGTGTAACATAGAGGTAACAAACAATAAGTTTATAATCAAAGTTACATCTGTGAAGATTTGTGCCTCCTGAGGTTCACCCATTCAGAGTGCACCGTACTATGATCAACCTTTGCTTCTTAATGTTCTTTACAGGCGTGCAAATGCCCCAAGTACTGGAAGATGCCATTGTACGCGGCTGCCGAAGGAGACAGCGTCGGCTATGTCACATCGCAGATGTTCCTTACCATGTGGAAAAGGTATACATATTCTAAATGATCTTCTCTCTCATGTGGGTGCTTGGGAGGTTTAAAGTGAACGTATACCTTTGGTCTTTGGAACCGTTCAATTGTTTTAATCCTATAAATGTAGATATATACAATAAAAATAACCTGTGAACATTTCATTTCAAAAGGTGGTACCGATTTTGAGATATCGCTGAAAATTTGGAGCGGTTATGTCCACGCAGGAAGAATAATGCATAATTGAAATACACAAACTGAGAAACGTTACTGACAGTAACTTTCTCAGATTCAAATTGTGGGGGATAAAAACTGATATCTTTTTCCATAACCACATTACTTCAAAGTGAAATGATTCTCAAAATGCTTTATACTATCGAAAGCTGCTGTACTTCTATTGCCATTAATTTCATGAGTAATTACCAGACGTATACAGACCCTTTAAAGGCACTGTACACGTTTGGTAATTACTCAAAATATATATTAGCATAAAAACTGACTTGGTAACGAGCAACGGAGAGTTGTTGATAGAATAAAACATTGTGAGAAACGACTCCCTCTGAAGTAACGTAGTTTTTGAGAAAGAGGTAATTTCTCACTGAAATAATAAAAACTTCTTGCAAGAAGTTTTTATTCCTATCTGAAAGCACACAAACTTGTACAACAAGGGTGTTTTTTCTTTCATCATTTTCTTGCAACTTCGGTGACCAATTGAGCCCAAATTTTCACAGGCTTGTTATTTTATGCATATGTTGGGATACACCAAATGAGAACACTGGTCTTTGACAATTACCAAACATGTACGATGCCTTTAAGAATAGAATCCCAGGTTTTTGTTGAGATTAGTGCCACCCCTTTAATCTTGTATAAAAGGAGAATCTGCTGAGAGAAGTTAGGCCTATAACCAGGGGCAGTGAGTTATATTCATCCCATTGTGTAAGTCAGCAGATACCTTCCCTTTAAAATGCTACGACAGACTTCTACGGGGAAATTAAGCCCCGATGGTGAAATCAAAAATTGGTTTTGCCAAATATTTTTTCAAGATGGGAGGGCTGTGGGGATCGGAGTTTGTGATTTGTCAGCAAAGCCAAGCTTTTAACACTTGGGGCTATATTTTACTGCTGAATAAACGGAGATGATTGTAAGAGGTTGCCCCTTCGTTGAGGTGGATGAGTTCCCAATGCTTTGGTATCATTTCTTAATCGGGAGGAGGGTAGGATCGCTTCTTAGGGACTGATCGGTTGATCTGTAGAAGGAAACGTTTTTCCAATTGTTGCATAACTCACTGCAGACTTGGGGGAGAAAAAATACTTGGATTGAATTCTCTGCTGCCTTCAATTTTAAATCTCGATCAAGAAGCTAAAGTTCACTTTAAAGAGGGGCTCCAAGTTTAAAATAAGTTTTTTGTGATGCACGCATTTTTTCAATAGATAGAGCCCTCATGAAAGTGGGGAAAATTTTCATTATATTTGATACTCTTTCAGAGCAAAATTTGAAACATGGCGTTATCGTACAGCAAAAACAAATAGGTCTCACCGTCTGTACATTCCAAAGAAAAACTTGCACCAGTCAAAAGGTCAAATTCAACGCTACTTTGATTGAATATCATCAAATTTTATCAAAACTCAGAAATTAAATGAAAATTTTTTGTAGAAAAATGTAAAGACCATATATTTGAAACGTGATGTCATCAAATGTTTTTGGATTTTGACAACAACTCCACTTGAAGGGTGTATCAAATATTGGCATTTTTCACACTGTTTTAACGTAAGGTTACAGACTTGTGATTTTTTTCCCATTTTCATAAGGAATCTATCTATTGGAAAATGAATGGATCACAAAACTGAATTTGACCTTGGAGTCCCTCTTTAATTTTTTAAAACATCAAAATAGAAAATCTTGTAAATTGATAAACGTAATATTTTTATGCTGTAGCCTGACGAGAGATTGCCACGATGATGCTGCAAGATTTTTCAGATTGATAGCCAAACGAGGTTGTAATTATATCGTACCGGAAGACTTCTATCCATTTATGCAGGTGAGGAAGAATAAAACACACATTATTTCATCAAAACTTGATGAAAATGTTTTTTCTATTTTGCTGCGTTCTCCCAGACCACTTGGAGAGTTTTATAACTAGTAGACCTTAAGTTTTTAACTGTTTTGTTTTGGCCAATGACGGCGTGTTGTGGTCGAGCGGTTAAGAACGCCGGACTCAAGCTCTGGTGTTTCTGATCAGCAGAGTGTGGGTTCGAGTTCCGGTCGTGGCACTTGTGTCCTTGAGCAAGATACTTTACCATAATTGGAGACTTTTGGGGACTGTAGGTGGCAGCAGACTAACCAGGTAATCCCATTGTTCTTGGAAATGTGAGCATGCTCAGAACTACATAAACAATGGAAATTTACCTGGTAAGTCTGCTGCCACCTAGCGTTCAAAAGTCTCCCATTGCTTTGTCCTCGACCTACTAATGGGCTGGCTAGTTCAGTGTTGAAAAGCATCCCCTATAATAGGACATATGAAGCAGTGACTAAGCGTTCAGACTAGTTAAAACGACAAACTGGTCCTGGTGGCTACCCACTGAAAAAGTCAAGGGCAAACCCTCCTTGTTTTTTTTGTGGGGGTTTTTAAAAAATAAATAAATCCTTTCTTTGAAGAAAAGATTACTAAGTTATCTTCATCAGAATTTGTATCCAATTTCATATTTCAGTAATTACAGTATCTCTGCTGTTTTTAGATGAATATGATAACCAATTAACGAGTATTTGTAATTTGTCAAATTCTTCTGTCAGCTAAATCATAGAGAATGGCTAAATGTAGCTCATCTCTCATCACAACATAGCTGAGGTCAAAATCGTATCAAATCTAATTTGGGTCAATTGTGGTTTACCTTTTTTTTTTACTTGACGAGAATGTACGTCATATCTTGCCTAAGGTCAGAAGTGGGTTGTTTGGTCTCGCCACTTGGATTCCAAACTGTGACAAATCAGGCTAGGTTAAGGGGGCTGTGTGCCATCATGATCAAAGCAGGCTGTGGCTGTACATGGAATCATGAACTGTCACCCAGTTACTGCACACGCGTGCCCTCCCTCCGTAGCATATCTATGGAAAGTGCTTGCGCGTGTGTGCTGTAACTGGGTGAGAGTTCATAATTCTATATACAGCCTCAGGCCTGCTTTGATCATGACGACACAGCCCCTTAAAGGTATCATACACGTTTGGTAATGACTCAAAACAAATATTAGCATAAAAACTTACTTGGTAACAAGCAACGGAGAGCTGTTGATAGTATAAAACATTGTAGGAAACGACTCCCTCTGAAGTAATGTAGTTTTTGAGAAAGAGGTTATTTCTCACTAAAATAATAACAACTTCTTGCAAGAAGTTTTTATTCCTATTTGAAAGCACACAAATTTGTACAACAAGGGTGTTTTTTCTTTCATCATTTTCTTGCAACTTCGATGACCAATTGAGCCCAAATTTTCACAGGCTTGTTATTTTATGCATATGTTGGGATACACCAAGTGAGAACACTGGTCTTTGACAATTACCAAACGTGTTCAGTGCCTCTAAAGAAGTATCTCGACACTATTCAGGGACCCAGAGATTGCTCTATCGTCTCCCGTGCTGAGAGAGCCATCTTAGTGACTGCATCTTAAAGACAACATGATGTCCTGAAGATGTCTGGACATCATGGAGACAGAGGGATGACTGAAACCATGAGAATATCCGAGTGTTCAGTTAATCACCGTCAGACACGTCCATCCGATATGTTCTTAAAGAGGTGCTTCAAGGTCAATTTCAGTTTTGTGATGCATTCATTTTCCAATAGATAGAGTCCTCATGAAAGTGGGGGGGAAAATACAAGTCTCTAACCTCATGTTAAATTGTTGTAAGATGTCATTTTATTTTTCAGAGCGCAATTTGAAACATGACGTCATTGGACATCAAAAACAAATGGGTCTGTACATTTCAAAGAGGAATTTTTGTGCCAGTCAAAAAGTCAAATTCAATGTCGTTTTGAATCAATAACATCAAAATTCAGGAATGAACTTAAAATCCTCCGTACAACAATGTACAGACCATATATTCGAAATGTGACATCATCAAAAGTTTTTTGATTTTGACAAAAATTTCACTTGAAGGGAATCAAACAGTGGCATTTTAAACCATTTTAAAATGAGGTCAGAGCTTCCATTTTTTCCCCACCATTTTCAGAAGTACTCTAGCTATTGGAAAATGAGTGGATCACAAAACTGAATTTGACCTTGGAGCCCCTCTAACATTATTTGACGTATCCGCTTGTGTGAGAACAAAAACAAACTTAAAGTAATAGACAAATGAATCACAAATATAATTGAAAGCAAATATATGATTATTTTTTTTTTCTAGGATGTTGTAGACACCCATCCAGGCCTTACATTTCTAGCAGATGCACCAGAATTCCATTCCAGATATGTACATACTGTAAGTACAAACATTTCTATCTTAATCTTAAACCCATATCTTCACCATGGGGCCCATTTTCATAGAGCTGCTTAAGCACAAAAAGTAGCTAAGCACAACAAAAATTATGCTTACCAGAATCGGGTTACCGGCTAAAATACCATGTAACATGCACCATTTGTGACTGGTGTCCTGCTCATTTCTGCTAAGCAGAAAATTTTTAAGCAATATTTTCTGCTTGGGCAGCTCTATCTTAAACCCATATCTTCACCATGAGTGAAATATTCCTAATTTAGGGCCCAATTTAATAGAGCTGCTTAAGCACAAAAAAGGAGCTAAGCACAACAAAAATTTTGCTTACCAGAATCGGGTTACCGGCTAAAATACCATGTAACATGCACCATTTGTGACTGGTATCCTGCTCATATCTGCTAAGCAAAAAAATGTTTGGGCAGCTCTATGAAATTGGGCCCATAGACCCCTCTTAAAGGGAGGGTATACTTTTGGTAATTACTCCAACAAATTAATGACCATAAAAACTTACTTGGTAAAAAAGCACTGGAGAGCTGTTTATATTATAAAACATTGTTAGAACAAGGTTTTGTTAAATTTTTCATTATTTTCTTTCAACTTCGATGACCAATTGAGCCCAAATTTTCACAGGCTTGTTATGTTATGCATTTGTTGGGAGGATACTGGTCTTTGACGACAAGTACCAAAAGTATACCCTGCCTTTAACATTAGCCCAGCGTACATTGTCTAGTAAAAACTGCTACGGGCTAGTAAACACAACTTCTCAACTTGCCCTGTGGGCTACTTAAAACTGTGCAGCCTACTTGTTAATAATGCTCATATTTCTTCCTTTTCAGAAGTGAATAATTTTAATTGAATAACTTTTATTAATGTGGTAGTTTATTTTTGAGTGTTTGAATGTAACTTCATTTTACCAATAAACTGGTTTTGATCGCTACCATTAATACATCAGAAAGATAATTCTATGACAATACATGTTTAAAATTTGGGCAACTAAAACTTCATTTTATTGGTGGAACACGCGTCACATGTCATCCTATATGTTGCCATACTGCCGCGACGCTCCAAAATTTAATATATGACTTGGGAGTCCTATATGTATATGAATAATTATAGGATCTTTGCAGCATTGTTTCCAAAATAACCGTTCCCCGCCCGTTAGTCCAAACTTATGACCCTACCGTTAAGTAGAACTACTTTCTTGTCAAAACTTTTTAGTTTTTGCTAACTTGATATAATTGATACAAAGTCATATTCTGAGAGTAAAATGTACACTAAGACTACATATCTTTACAATGATGTTGAATTTCTCTGCTTAACATTATACAAGAGTTTCAATGTTGCGTTAAAGGCATCGTACACGTTTGGTAATTACTCAAAATATATATTAGCAAAAAAAACTTGACTTCGACCAACACAGAGAGAGAGATAGTATATAAAAAAAATTGAAAGAGAAATCTCTCTGAAGTAACGTAGTTTTTGAGAAGAGGGTAATTCTAAAAAAAAAAAAAAAAACTGGCAAGAAGATTTTATTATATCTCACACAACACAACAATTTGTACAACAAGGATGTTTTTCTTCGTCATTTTCTTGCAAACTCGATGACCAATTTGAGCCAAATGTTGACAATTTCCAAACGTGTACGATGCCTTTAAGCCAATTCATGCTTTTAGAAAATTCAAATCTGAAACGTGCTTCCTCATTATTCAAGTTATAATTTGCTTACAGTTCAGAAAACCTTTACACAGACATTTGACATGATTATTTTAGGCATTTGTTTATAATATTATTCAATATGACTTGTACTTAAGTTTTCCAATCTGCTGCCACACTATCTTGAGTATAATACCCCTGACCCTTGTTCCTGTCTGTTGACAATAACGAGAACTACGACCTCTATGTTACACTCAGACCACCATGTTACCCCCTGACCTTGGTGCATCTGATGCCTGTGTAGTGTTTGCATTTGTTGTTGGGTTTGGAAGGGATTAGGTGTGATTGGTTGTGCTGGGAAGAGTCGTTCGTACGAGGGTCACAGTTGAATTGTAGGGTAGAGTTTCAGCTAATGGCTGCTGAGTATTTGAAGTAACGATTTCTGGGGTTTGTTGAGTGGGTGCCTGTGTAACGGTAACAGCTGAAGTCTCCATGAGTGAGTGAGTTTCAGCTAATGGCTGCTGAGTATTTGAAGTAACGATTTCTGGGGTTTGTGGAGTGGGTGCTTGTGTAACGGTCACAGCTGAAGTCTCCATGAGTGATTGAGTTTCAGCCAATGGCTGCTGAGTATTTGGAGTAACGATTTCTAGGGTTTGTTGAGTGGGTGCCTGTGTAACAGTCACAGCTGAAGTCTCCATGAGTGATTGAGTTTCAGCCAATGGCTGCTGAGTATTTGAAGTAACGATTTCTGGGGTTTGTTGAGTGGGTGCCTGTGTAACAGTCACAGCTGAAGTCTCCATGAGTGATTGAATTTCAGCTACATGTAATGGCTGCTGAGTATTTGGAGTAACGACTTCTGGGGTTTGTTGAGTGGGTACCTGTGTAACGGTCACAGCTGAAGTCTCCATGATTGAGTGAGTTTCAGCTAATGGCTGCTGAGTATTTGGAGTAACGATTTCTTGGGTTCGTTGAGTGGGTGCCTGTGTAACAGTCACAGCTGAAGTCTCCTTGAGTGATTGAGTTTCAGCTAATGGCTGCTGAGTATTTGGAGTAACGACTTCTGGGGTTTGTTGAGTGGGTGCCTGTGTAACAGTCACAGCTGAAGTCTCCTTGAGTGATTGAGTTTCAGCTAATGGCTGCTGAGTATTTGGAGTAACGATTTCTGGGGTTTGTTGAGTGGGTGCCTGTGTAACGGTAACAGCTGAATGCTCCATGAGTGATTGAGTTTCAGCTAATGGCTGCTGAGTATTTGGAGTAACGATTTCTGGGGTTTGTTGAGTGGGTGCCACTGTAACGGTCTCAGCTGAAGTCTCCGTGAGTGAGTGAGTTTGAGCTAATGGCTTCTGAGTATTTGGAGTAACGATTTCTAGGGTTTGTTGAGTGGGTGCCTGTGTAACGGTAACAGCTGAAGTCTCTATGAGTGATTGAGTTTCAGCTAATGGCTGCTGAGTATTTGGAGTAACGATTTCTAGGGTTTGTTGAGTGGGTGCCAGTGTAACGGTAACAGCTGAATGCTCCATGAGTGATTGAGTTTCAGCTAATGGCTGCTGAGTATTTTGAGTAGCAATTATTTGAAATCGTTGAGGGGGTGCATGTGTTGAGTTGAAGGTCATGGTGGGTTTAGGTAAATGAGTCTGATTTGGTGGTTGCGAGGTTAGCTGAGGGTTAGTTTGATTGGATGAGTGCGTGGTTGGCTGAGAGTTAGTTTGACTTGATGTTTGTGAGGTTGGCTGAGAGTTAGTTTGATGGGATGTTTGTGAGGTTGGCTGAGGGTTACTTTGATGGGATGTTTGTGAGGTTGGCTGAGGGTTACTTTGATGGGATGTTTGTGAGGTTGGTTCAGAGTTAGTTTGATGGGATGGTTGTGAGGTTGGCTGAGAGTTTGTTTGATGGGATGTTTGTGAGGTTGGCTGAGAGTTCGTTTGATGGAATGTTTGTGAGGTTGGCTGAGAGTTTGTTTGATGGGATGATTGTGAGGTTGGCTGAGGGTTACTTTGATGGGATGTTTGTGAGGTTGGCTGAGAGTTCGTTTGATCAGATGTTTGTGAGGTTGGCTGAGAGTTACTTTGATTGGATGATTGTGAGGTTGGCTGAGGGTTACTTTGATTGGATGATTGTGAGGTTGGCTGAGGGTTAGTTTGATGGGATGGTTGTGAGGTTGGCGGAGGGTTACTTTGATTGGATGATTGTGAGGTTGGCCTGGACAAATTCTGGCTTCTCATTGTCACCGGAGTAGCTGCTGTTCTGTCTACTTCCTGTTGGCGTTGTCGTGCTGTGGAGGAATCTGCGTTTTCTGTCACTGTTCGATCACTGACACCAAGAGGACTGGATGAGATTGATGATGTCATCACTTGCGTTGTTCCGGCTGGATGAGAGTTGGCTGGTTCTTCTGTTGGATTGCCTTGGACGGCCGTTTGTGTCGTATCCTGTGTCACATTGTCGGTCGTCGGCTTGGCATTGTTTTCTGACGTACTGGACCCTGGAGGAGTTGATGTAGTCATTCGCTCTGTTGAGCCTTCAGTTACTACATCGGTCACCGTATTTGTCGCCCCAGTTGAGACGGATTCCTGTGTGTACTGGTGGACGAGACCAGTGGGCATGGCTAACAAAACAGGTGGCAGAAGCATCAGAATGATCACTGATGTGTAGCCCATGTTGGAGCTCAATGGTATCAAACCTATGTAAAAAAAAAGTCAAAACATGTGAAAGAAAATTTTAGAAATTTAATTTTTCATTGTTTGTAATTGTGTAAATGTTCAATTTACATTTAAAGGCAAAGTACACCTTTGGTTTTTGAAACCGTTTGATTGTTTCAATCTTATATGAAACTAACCTGTGGAAGTTTCATTTTAAAAGGTGGTAGTGTTTTTTTGAGTTTTTGGCGAAAATCTGGAGCAGTTATATCCACGCAGGAAGAATAATCATAATTAGAATACACAATCTGAATACACAATCTGAGAAACATTTCAGAAACGTTTCTTAGTTTGAAATGTTTTTGAATCCCTTTCTCTTAAAGTTACGTACACGTTTGGTAATGACTCAAAACAAATATTAGCATAAAAACTTACTTGGTAACAAGCAACGGAGAGCTGTTGATAGTATAAAACATTGTAGGAAACGACTCCCTAGAAGTAACGTAGTTTTTGAGAAAGAGGTAATTTCTCACTAAAATAATAAAAGACTTCAGGCCTGAAGCCTTTTATTCCTATCTGAAAGCACACAAATTTATACAACAAGGGTGTTTTTTCTTTCATCATTTCCTTCCAACTTCGATGACCAATTGAGCCCAAATTTTCACAGGCTTGTTATTTTATGCATATGTTGGGATACACCAAGTGAGAACACTGGTCTTTGACAATTTCCAAACGTGTTCAGTGCCTTTAAATCACATTCCTAAAAACAAATACATCATCTGCGTGTAAATAATAAAATAGTTTTAAAAAACATTGAAAATTATCACATTATCTAAAGCTTATAAAATGTAACATTTTAGTCTGGTAATTTGTAATCCCAAAAGTCCAGATTTCGAATGGGCGGGGCACTGATATCATTGCCCCCCTCCCTAGTTATGCCACTGGTTATACTACCAAAGTTACACTACCAAAGTTACACTACCAGAGCATTATGCAACTTTTTTCTCTCCATGTCCTGATGATATTTTCAATTTGATAAAATTAGGACTTCCCCCCATATCAGAGCCTACTAGACACATCAAGCTGATAATATTGACATGTTAGTTTACATAAGTTCACTTCCACTTCCCCCGATACAACAAAATGTTGACATTTTGTCTTTTTATTTGACCCACTTTGTCAAGCATTTTTTTCAGTTTTGTTTTTGTCAGTGTTTTTGGTGTTATTGTAATGTCTTTCACATTTCCCCTCGGAAGAACAAGCCTTTCAAAAGATTTGAGCAATACTTTGATATAAATTCACTTCTACAATCTGTGTTTCCGGCCACACATTAAAAAATATTTAGACATAATGTGTATGGAGAGGGTATAAAACAATTTGAAAGCGAAGCAATGTTCAGTAAAATTGTGCACATGGTTGTTAGCACAAACCTCACTTGACTCTGTTTTGTTTTAAACCATAGAGCTCGTTTGGATGATTTTTTTGTCAGGTTATATTTTTATGTTTCTTAAAGGGATTGTATATGTTTGGTAATTGGAACCCACTGTTTGTTTCAATCCTATATAGTTGTAGATATATACCATAAAACTAACCTGTGAAAATTTAAATTCAAAAAGTGGTAGCGTTTTTGAGATATTGCCGAAAATGTGGACCAGTTAAGTCCACGCAGGAAGAATAATCTGCAATTGGAATACACAATCTGAGAAACATTACTGCAGTAATGCTTCTCAGATTCAAATTGTTAGGGATAAAAAGTGTTATCTTTTTCCATAACCGCAGTACTTCGGAGTGAAAAGTTTCTCAAAATGCATTATACATTCCAAAGCTGCTGTACTTCTTACCAAGTAAATTTTAATGGCATTAATTTTCAGAGTCATTACCAAATGTATACAGACCTTTTAAGATGTTTGAATGGAAGTGCCTTTTGCAAAATGGGCCAGTAGAGGGCCTGAAATTTCAAGAAAGCCTTGGAAGCCTTTATCACCCTTGTACTAATGTGCAAATAACAGTCTATTACACTTCCATTATATTTATTTATTTTCCCCAGGAAAATCACATCAAGTGTGAAACAAACACGGGGTGGCGGTGGGGTTAAAATTCACAAAGGAATTTGCTGGGGTTTTATTTCCTGGCAACTGGCCTGGAAGTTTGAAAAGGGCTTTTGTTGGGACCAATAAAGTTCGCTAAATTTGAAAAAAAAATGTTTGGTGCAGTTGAAGTGTTTCTTTTGCATGCATTGCAGTTGGTCGGTGCCTCCATGTTGCTTAAAAAGGTGCCCTTCATAAACCTAAACAAATTAGTCAAAACGGAAACAAAAACATGAAAAGAAGTAAATAACTAGTCAACTTGCGGGTACAACCCTGTGTAAATCTATTTTGGGAGGAGTGTTGGCTCTGAAAAGAGCTGTTATGGTCTCAACGTTTTGAACAGTATACTCTGCTCGTCTTCTGCTCGTTTCTCCTGATGATGAGCAGAGTATACTGTTCGAAACGTCGAGACCCAATGGCTCTTTTCAGAGCCAACACTCCTCCCAAAAGAGATTTACACATGGTTGTACCCGCAAGTTCACTAGTTATAGTTCACATATTTTCCACACCATGCAAAGCTTCAAAAATCACTCACACAGAAGGTCCGATTGTCGTGAGGACAAATTGCGGAATACTTATAAGATATCAAGACAGTTTCTGAAACATCTGGATTGTCTTGAACATCGTCTTGAGAAGTCTTCAGAAATCTAAATGTGCCAAGCTTCAAATAAACATGATTTGTTTTCAATCCATTTATTACATATTGATGTATTTTCAATTTAGATGAAATGGTAAAGTAATTTAAAAGGCCTGGTAGAATATTCAGGTAAAAGCTCATCTATAAAGCGAAGTCAAAGTAAAGCTTAGGAATTTTTACGATGGATGTGTTCACAGAATGTTAACCATTTTAACATGGTGTTCTGTCTTATTCAACCATAATGCAGTTTTTTTATTGAAGACATCTTGATCATTCACTGACTATGTTATTATTGTTAGGCCACATAAAACAAAATTGTTGATAGTCCTTTTTTGGTGGGAAGTGGGGGTGGGAGGGTGTTTTGTTTTTGTTTTTTGAAAAGGTAAAATATGAAATAAAGAATAAAGAAATCATCACAATCACTATAAAACAGAGGGTTTGTGTGATTTTGATGTTTTTAATTGTTTTGTTAAACCCCATTTAACTCCTAGATGACATTTTTCTTGTTTTTGCCAACATGAATGACCTTTCTTCAAACATCTATTTCCAACCTATGGATTTTGGAAAAATATCAGCTGAGAAATCTGGGAGCCAAATTTGACTGAAAAGATCATTGAAAAGACCATTTTTTATGAGAAAATTATTTTTTTTATAAATGGGGTCAGGGTTTCGTAGAAACGATCAACAATTATTTGTTTTGTGGCCTTATTATCTTTATTTTATTTATTTATTATTTTTAAAAGGGTTTTTTTTTTTTCCCCGATCAACCACGGCAAAAAAGCAATAACAGCAATAACAGGAAGGGATTTTAAACGTTTTAAGAGGGCTCAAATTCGGGGGGGGGGGGGAATTCACGAGACCGCAGGGCTTGGAGCTCAGAATTTATACTGGACCAGAACTTTGTTTACAAGACCAGAATCTAAACTAGAAAAGACCGTAATCAAAATGAGAACACAGTTTTATCAGATACACTGTTTTTAGTTGAACAAACACTAAGAGAAGATTGATGTATTGAACTGAAAATCACAAGACCGCCGGACTTGTCCGGTCGTCAGTTTACTGCCCCAACACTAAAAAACACTGGCCTCAGGCCTACGGTCTGGTGGGAGTCTCGAGCCCTCTAAAAAATGTATACATCAACAATTTACAAAATGATTGCAGAGGACTAAAGATTTGCAACATACAGAAGACAAATGAAGCTCCTGGATTCAGTATCAAAACAAGCAAGACATTTCAGCGGATGGTTTGACAATCTTTGTCTTGTTACCTGTTTACATAGTGACATTAATTTCTCATTCCATGTAAAGGTACCAGACTATTTTCTTTCCAGCCTCATTTTGGGTGCATTGGGTTGAATAAGAGGATAGCAAGACGGTCACACTATGCTGAAAGTCTATACAGAATTGTCAGCGTAGTAAAACTTAACCCTAAAATCTTGTTAGTGATTTACTAGAATCCTTTCTCACTGTAACAAAATCCAAAACCATACAGTTACTCAACACGCAGTCTGTTGGACTCTGATTACAGTGGTATGTCTGATCCCATGTAAAACATGATCCAGGCGTGAGAATTCAGCTATGGGTGGGCAAGGCCATTTTCATTTTGCAAAGGGCACTTCCATTATAAAATCTTAGAGTCTACGGGAAACTTTTGAAGGGGCACCAAGGCCAACATCAGGCAACAGAGGACATGGCCTCCGTTCAATCCCTTTTGAAAGGGCAAGGGCACCAAGGCGTTTTCTCCTTGGTAAAGGGCACCTCTATGAGGAAATAGTAAATCTCTATTGGAATATTTTAAGGGGCACCGAGGCAATGACATGGGGCAGTAGAGGCAAATGCCTCCGTTGCCCCATGAAGCATCAGGCCTGATACCTTATCCCTTAACTTTCAAGGGTGGGCTTTATGTTCATACTCGATTAGAAAAACCCAATCTACAGTAACTTACAGTCGACCGTTTGATCATACAATCATGAAACTTTCGGAAAGCACCTGCTTTGAGAATATTGAAACGTTTACTCACCAGTTGATGAAGACAAAAATGTCTTAAAGATTTTGAAGATTGCTCAGGTTGAGTAGTTTGAAGTGTCTTAAGACAACTCCTTGGAGATAAAATCACCAGCTGCTCCAAGCGGCTCTGTGGTGTGGGTCACGGCTTTGTCGCTTACTTTAAATCCTTTTTACTTCACTGCTCATACAGCTCCGCAACCAATCAGATTACAGTATTAGACTCTATATCAAACCATAACTGACCAATCAGATACTACCTTTCTGTTTAGAGTCCCGCCCCTTAGCTAGATCAGCCAGTGACAGCTGTGAAGCCCCGCCCATTTAGTAACTTTTCAGCCAATCACAGTATGGCTGGTGTAATCTCAGGGAGCAGTGGTTGTTGGTTTTTATTGGTGATGTGTTCACATCAACAGCTTAGCTGTTCAACAAGTATATCTGCTAAGCTTGCATTGGCAGGGAACCATTCAAAAACATAGCATGTCACAGGGCATTTTGGCTGGTAACCCGATGCTGCTTAGTGGGTAGTTTTTCATGCTTAGCAGTTAACATGTGAAATTTGCCTGGAGGTCAAGATTAAGGTGTGGCTTAACTTGTCTTGTCTTCAGGCCACAGCTGTGTGGTAATTCAATAGAGAACGAGTGACAAGGTTTTACTTCACACTTTGTGGAGATAAAGCATTGGAGCTTGTTTTGAACAAGGCCAAGGGCTTATCTTTCTTGGAGTTTCAAAGAATTATATCTTACCTTGGAAACCGGTTTTAAGGTAGCAATAGACGCAAGTCTCGCGCATTCTTGAACTTCCGGGACCATTGTGGTCCCAACCATATGGAGATTTACGTGGGCAACATTTTGTTTTGTCAATTACTTTAGTTTAATGTGGTTTATGACCATAAAAAATATGTATATGTTGTTGTGAATGTTATACTTAGTGATAACAAATAGGAAAGTAGAATCAATTCAACAACATAACAAAGAAAATCCGAGAATTAAACTTGACCTCGGCTTCCGGGTGCTGCACAAAATTAAGAATTTTGAGCTCACCTCCGATCACAAAACTTATGTAAACGCTTGTTTTGGATGCGCGATGATAATCGCCAGATGCTGTAATTGTAACGCGAAGCCTTTTCATAGCAGTCTATGGTTGTTGAGGTGTCAGCGTCCTCTATAAACTGCGCCAGGCGTTAATTTTATGCCAGTGTGACCATCGCGAATCCACGTAAGTTGTTTCTGAAAAGTTAAGATCAAATAAGCATCCTTGTCCCAGAGTTTTAATTTTGCTTCTATAATAATTAAAAAATTATTTGTGTATTTATCATCAAAACTAAAACTGATTTTATAAACATGTAATGAGTATTTTTGTTGTTCAGATTTTATCATTGAATATAATTCAAAACAAATATTTGATTTCAGAGAAAAAAAGTTCTTCGTTTGACGTGTTTTCTCGTTTCGATACGCGCGAGACTTGCACAGTCTATTGGCCACAGAATAGGATAGATGTCATGCAGTCTTCACACATGTTGAACCTGTCCCTTAAAATCATTTTGGGAGATAACAAAAAAGAAACATACTATGGTGGTGTTGATTCAACACTAGAAGTGTTGTGGCTGAGTTTTTCGTAATTATCTATCAAAAAATTAGGCCCCAACCTCAAGGTGACATAACAAGGCTTTTCGTGAATCATTCTGAAAAGCACCAGAGAAGGGTATTCAAAATGATTGTTTTCTTTTCACAATAAAAATCGGTTTAATCTCATGTGAACTCAATTTCCTTATTGATTGAAAACATTTTAAATGAATTTCAGCAAAGACCACCTGTTGCCGTTTTTGTTCAAGTAGGTATTTCAATGTAGTATGTAATTTTTATCAATAGCCTTTGAAGCATTTTTCAGAAAATTTTAACAAATTCTTAAGATCCCCAAATAGCAAAAATTCTCAATGATTTTTTGTTGTTGAGGCAAGAGGACTTCACTTTTCTCAAGTCACGTTTGTTGTTGACGATGAGATAGATAAATGTTGTCACGTTCTGACCTCTGTGACCCCATTTGACAAACACTGCATTTACCTAAGGGTGCTGATGTGAGGAATAGGATATGTTCAGCTGATCAGATCAGGCGTAGGTCATAGGTCAAAGATCACTGATCATTCCTCAGGGTGCCTTCTTGGTATTTTGGGGGGTTTGTTCTTCAAATCTTCAACATTACTTCTTTCTCCGATAAAAAGACCAAACATTTCAACATTGATGGATGACTATGTGTTTTCGGTTACTAGGGAGATCAGGTTGGCTCAATGGTTTCATTCGCTGCCTTTGACCTCTCTGTGGACCCCAGTTCGAATCCCACCTCAGACCGGAGCCTTGCATGTGGATTGGGTTTTCAGTCCCTACCTGATTGCGTGGGTTTTTCCCCATTTGGGTTTTCCTCCCACATCTAAAACTGAACATTTCTTCTTTTTGTCCTATCATCCTGTTATTGGTGAAATTGCTGTTGGATGTTTAATAAATAATAAATAAATGCTGTTATGACAGGCGTCATGTTCCTCCTTTTTTAATCTGATTTCTTTGCCCTCAGAAATCAGCACAATTTTTATTTAATAACCTGAAAAAGTTGTTAAAATCCTATTCCATATTTGGGTCAGCTGTTGTACTTAAGAAAATGGGTTTGTTTGTTTGTTTGTTTTGGGGTGGGTTTTTTGTTGTGTTTGGTTTTGGGGTTGTTTTTTTTGGGGGGGGGGGTTACGGTTCAAATACCTTGCCTGTTTATGTGATGACAATGTTGGATTGAGCTGCTGTTGCAATGGTACTTTAATGCTGTAACAACAAAACTTGTAAACTTCGTAACTAGTGGCATTTTACACCAACGTGGGGTTAGATACTTTTCCCCACCCCCCCCATTTTTATAAGGGCTCTATCTAGATTGGAAAATGAGTGGATCGCAAAACTGAATTTGACCTTGGGAGCCCTCTTTAACTGTTTGACTTAATAAATTTTGTGTTTTGGCACTTGTCTGAGACTCTCTTGACCAGGTTTTCTTGAACAATATCCTGAGGGAGTGTTCATGATTGATCTGAACGTTTAACTTTAAGGTCTGATCTGGCAATCGTCACTGGTTTGTTTAAAGGGATTATCTTGTTTTGCTTTTGTTGAGTGGTTCTCAGAATCAGTTGTAATCTTTGACACACCTGTGAGAGAGAGTTTTTGCAATTTCAAAGATGCATTTCAAGGACATTGATAAATAAAGAGTAAGTAAAGTAAAGTCTGTCCGGGCCGGGTTTCCTTGGCATTAAACGACTGAGAATATTTCTATTCCCCTGGACAGTATGCCAGTCCATCGCAGGTTACTTCCCAGCTCTCGCTGGTACCCATTTGTACTCCTGGGTGGAGAGAAGCAATTATGATAAAGTGCCTTGCTCAAGGACACAATTATTCTCTATATTGTTATATTGTTGTATATACATGGCCTGTCGGGGTATATTTGGGTTTTTTAATTTTTTAATCCGTGTGCATTGTATCTCGTGCTATTTTTGTATCTGCCTGTTGTTTTATTTTCATATTTGGTGTGTTTTTTAAAAACTTGTGTGAGCAATGCAATTTCTTCTTTTGGAGATCAATAAAGTTTTCTTATGTCTTATGTCTTATGTCTTAAGTGTCATGACTGAGACTCGAACCCACACTTTGCTGATTAGAAACACCAGAGCTTAAGTCCGATTCTCTTAATTTTTAGTTAGTTGAGCATCTGCACCTATACCCGGAGGTCACAGGGTTAAATCCATTTTTAGTTAATTGGTCTTCGTTCACACAAGGTTGCTTCAGATTTACCCAGACTGACTCCTTTCAGGTTTATCACTTAAGATGCCTTTCTGTTATTTATATAGAAAGGTTGTTTTATAAGGAAATGTTTATATTGGAACCCAGTCAAGGTTTACGTTTTGGGAAAGAGTCTTGTCCGTTTTCAACTCAAGGTGGCTCTGAACCTGGGACCTTTTCTCTTCTGTAACAATCCTGCAACATTAATTGATTGATTGATTCTTGTTTTATTCCAAAAGAAACATACCCCATCACCCTGGGGTAGGTTTTTACAACAATACTTTAAATAATACAAATCATGTATGAAATCTCTAGGATTTGGCTCTTCCACAGTTCAAAGTTTCTGTTGGCGTGTCGTGGCCGAACGGTCAAGCACACTGGACTCAAGCTCTGGTGTTTCTGATCAGCAGAGTGTGGGTTTAAGTCCCTGTCGTGGCACTTGTGTCCTTGAGCAAGATACAATGTACTTTACCATAATTGCCTTGATCTTCGGACAGGACATTAAGCCGTAGGTCCCATGTACTAGGATTTGTAGTGCACGTAAAATAACCCAGAAGACTTATTGTGGAAGAGTAGGGGTTAACCCTGGTGTTTCTGGTTCACAAAGCAAGCCCCCTTGTTTACAGGTTTCCTCAGGATTGTGAGCTACAGTGATTAAGTTCATTTAATATGAGGCTTCCTTGGTTTCATTACTAGAAATGTATAATATTAACAATAATAATAATAGTTTGAGACAAACCGACAAGCCAGTTCTTTAGTTTCAGTGCAGTTTTATTTATTTTTTCGGATTTTGTTAACAATTTTTCTTTTATTTGTGTTTCATTGCAGGTGATAGCGAGAATATTTTACTGTGTCAACAGATCTTGGAACAGTAAAATAACGTTACCGGAACTCAGGAAAAGTAACTTATTATCGGTAAGTACCAACAACTTTGAAAGAATGTTCTAAGAATCGGAAAACTGCAATCTGGCAAAACAAATTCTAGAGTTGCCTTGCAGGAAAAAATCTTTTCGAAAGTTGCCCTCATTTTTCCAATCTCAACAAGTTAGCTCCTTGATCGGTTCGGATTTCATTACTTGAACCAGTATTTGGTTTAAAATGAAACAATGCAGAAATAAGAAAATTTCAGACTTTGATCTGAATTCAGATCTTTTAAAGTCTGCCCTGTAAACACTAAATTTTGTATTTTTCTCCAAATAAAATTCAGGCTCTTTGATCTACTTCTCTAGCACTGAGGAAACTGTTCCCAAAAGCTCCTTGGAATCTAAAACTCCAGGGGTTACCAAAAGGTGAAAATGCTACAATTTCAACGTACCTCCTAAGATCTGGATCCCAGTTTCAGACTCTTTTTGTCAGCAGTGACTCTCAATGAAATGAAAATTTTTAGTTTTAAAAAACCTTCCTTTCTTTAAAGGCACCGTACACATTTGGTACTGACTCTGATACTAATGACAATGAAAACTTACTTGGTAAGAGGTACAGCAGCTTTGGATAGTATAATGCATTTTGAGAAACCTTTCACTTTGAAGTACTGCGGTTATGGAAAAATATATCACTTTTTATCATCCAAAACATTTGAATCTGAGAACGCGTAACGCTTCTCAGAGTGTGTATTCTAATTGCAGATTATTCTTCCTGCGGGACATAACCGCTCCAGATTTTCGGCAATATCTCAAAAACGCTACCACCTTTTGAAATTAAATTTTCACAGGTTAGTTTTATGGTATATATCTACAACTATGTAGGTTTGAAACAAAAATAGGCTCCAATTACTGAACGTATACGATGCCTTTAACATGTTTAGGGAGAAATAAAAACCACACCCTTTTCCTTCTTCCGATAACTGTAAACAGAGAGATATCTTTTTACATGACAAAGACTTTGTACAATTTATTACACACATTTTTTACTGATAAGTTTTGACAAATTTGATTGTTGCGCAAGCAACTTATCATAACAAAGGAGTAGGCAACGTGAGGGACGGCACGTTTTCTCATGCCATCAGATCTAAAACAATAGATAAGCATCAAGATTGGGACGAGCAATCTTGAATTCCATCTTAAATATTGTGATCATCTTGTATTTTTGTACTATTGGCGCACTCTCGATGCACTTTTCACACAATCTCGTTTTGATATCAGGTAAACTATTAATTGTTTTCTTGTAGATTTCCAAGTTTCAATCTCGTTTTAATTTTTTAAATTCAAATTTCTCAGGTGGTGCTTCTGATGGTCTGAATCTTCAGTCTTCCTAGGAATATTTCTTCCCCTGAAAGAATAATATTACAGGCATGATATTTGTAATCTGTAAAAAGCAGAAATATTGGATAAAATAGCCCAAAAAGTCTATATTAAAGCCTACACCACAAGTACATGTAGGTGAGTCCTTGTACTTGATAAAATGTTCCTACTTTTTTCCAAGGACCAAATATCATGCCTGATATTAACAATTTTTATTTATTCTACACCTTTTTAAGCCAAGTAGACCCCTAAAGTATATTACACTATCATTATCCCCTGTTCATCAGGCCCTAAGCATTCCTGAAACCATCTCAACTCCTTTAGGGGTAGGCAGCGCTGGCACTAGTCTTGGTTCCAAGACCTCCAGTTGTGCAGTCACAAATACATGTAGGCACAAAAAACTTAACTGCTATCACCCCCACTAACCTCTCACTGCCAGAGGGCGCTATCATAGCGGTTTGTGGGGAGATAGCGGTTGCAGGAATGATAGCGCCCTCTAGCATTTTTTTCATGACTATATGTATTCATTGTTACACAACTGAAAGCGTCTTGGAACCAAGACTACACTGGCAGCCAAATGGGCACACAGGGTGCTGGTCATTCACATCATCAACCCTCACATGTACCCTTTTACTCCTGGATGATGAGAAGCAACTATGGTTAAGAGTCTTGCTCAAGGACGCAAGTGTCACGAACCAAGACTCGAACCCAAACTCCAAACACTCAAATCCACTCAGATTAAGCCATGATTATTTTGAGTGATGTTGACAACAGGCCTGGAATTTCATCTTTGAGATGGCAAGGCCATTTTTCATTTTGCTATGGGGCACTTCCATTGGAAAATCTTAAAAGTCTATGGGTAACTTTTGAAGGGGCACCAAGGCCAAGACCAGGGCAACAGAGGCCATGGCCTCCTTGTAATTCCAGGCCTGTTACAAGATGGCTAGACTATGATTCCAAGATATCTTAAGATGCATCTTGCAATCCGTTTGTTTCAACAACAACAAAATTCAGTACAAATTATTTTGTCGTTGATAAGTTTTCAGTATAAACCGTATTTTGCTTTACTAGCAGCCATCTTCACATTGACAAGTCACAATTTACGATAACATCATATTGTGTCTGGATTACAGATGAGTGGGCGTATTTATACACAGCACAGATGTGGCGATAGTCATGGGAACGGTGACTGAAACACTTGTGAATCCATGTTTCTTGCATTTTATTCTTTTTCTTTTCTTGAATGGATGGGGGTTTGTGTATCAGCACAGTTTCCTTGCAATTTAGGCAGAACAAATTTTGTGACAATTGGGTTTGAACTGAGAGCTTTGTACTAAGAATTTTGTTCTGTGTGAATTTTTTCAAAAAATTACTCACACAGCACAGACGTGGTGATAGTCATGGGAACGTGACTGAAAGTGATAAATCTTTTAGCACTTGTGAATCCATGTTTCTTGTATTTTATTATTTTTCTTTTCTTGAATGGATTGGGGTTCGTATATCGGCACTGCTTCTTGTCAGCTGACTGCAATTTAGGCAGAACAAATTTTGTGACAATTGGGACTGAACGGAGAGCTTTGTAATTACAGAATTTTTTTCAAAAAATAACTCACTTCATCATTCAAAGGCATTTCTTTTGAAGGAAACTGATTTTTCCTGCAAGACCTTGGAAGGCAAATCCGAATCTCTATTTATGTTCAAGAAGGTCTTGAAGACCCATCTTTTTTTAACAATAATTCCTTCATTTTGTTTGCAAATTCATCACTTATCCCTCCGGTTTTGTTACCTATGTTAAGCCAAACATTATTGTTTTAAATGTAAATAGCCAAATGCCGAGGATTTTGGCTGAGGTTGAATCGTGCTGTTAACCTCTCCCCTCTTAGGTTTTTTATTGTTTTTGTTGAAACTAAAACCTGTAATTTTTTTGCCGATGTATTTTAATTGCTATTTTAATTGCTTCATATTGATAATTGTGTGTGTGGGTAGGTATCCACATTCAAACCGTGGACCTATAACAAAGGGGATAATAGGTCCACGGTTGCTATCACAAAGGAAATCATTGTGGTCCATGGTTGCTAACACAAAGAGTTGAACAAAGGAGGGTCCACGATTGCCGGTGTTTACACACATGTGTTTGTGAGCGTGTCTATCCATTCAAACCGAGGACTTTAACAAAAGGGATCCGGGTGTTTGACAGAGGACGTCCTCGCTTCGTTTTTGTGTACAAACCCAATGGGGACGTCGCTAAAAAAACTATGTCCAAACAATGGGAGAATAAAGAGAAGTCCTCGGTAAGCGGGATTTACAAATGTGTGTGTGTGTGTGTGTATACTTTCTGTATTATATTATTGTTGATTTATGTATTTTTGTGAGGCACTTTGAGGCTTTGCATAAGGCGCTATATAAATGCTTTAAATCCAATTATTGTTTCATACATAAATCGTCAAAGAAAAACCAGCTGATTGCGCTTCCTATACACTTCTGGTAATCGTTGGAGCCAGTTTGGGGATCAGGTTTGCTCAGTGGTTTTTTTCCCTGCCTTTCACCTCTGTGGACCCGGTTCGAATCCCACCTCAGACCGGAGACTTGCATGTGGATTGGGTTTTCAGTTCCTACCTGCTTGCTCGGGTTTTCCCCCATTGGGGTTTTCCTCCCACATCTAAAACTGAGCATTTCTTCTCGTTTCCTATTCATCCTGTAATTGGCGCTAATTGTGCTGTTGGATGTGTAATAAAATAAAATAAAATAAAATAAAATAAGTTTGTGAACTCTTTTAAGAACTCTTTCAAAGAGTATCTTATCTCCCAATATGTAGCATAGTCTTTCCTTTTGGTTTATTTTCCAGATTTGCCTCCTCCCTAGCAGATTTACAGTTTGTAGTCGCCACTTATCTCAATTCCTTCGTCAGATCATTTTTCCCCATCAGATCATTTGTCTTGTCATAATTAGTTAACTTGTTAATTTTTGCATTAATTAATTAATTATGTCTTTTGTTTTTCTCTTCTAAAGGCCCTCCACTACAAGCCTTGGCTTATAATAATAATAATAATTATAATAAAGACATTTGTAAACCGCCTAATGCCAAAGCCTCTAAGCGCATAAAGAGAACAAGAAAATAATTATTATACAATAAGTGAAAGATATATTGTGCCTCCACAATACTGTCTTTTTACATTTACGTTATGTACAGTACTGTTCAGGATGTAAATAAATATAATATTGAATTGAATTGAATTGAATTGAATTGAATGAGCGCGGCATACGATGCAATTACGTCACAGGATTGACATTTCCATGGTAACACTGACGCTTTCCTCCTGCTCCTCAGGTCATCGCACTCCTGGAAGAAGAGGACGACATCAATCAGATCTTAGACTATTTCTCCTACGAGCATTTCTACGTCATCTACTGTAAATTCTGGGAGCTGGACGGCGATCATGATTTGTACATAGACAAAAAAGACATGAGTAAACATAACGATCACGGTAAGAACTCTGCTGTTTGGTAAACTAATTATGTTAAGTGGTGTTTGAAGCTTTGCATGGTGTGGAAAAATAAGAAGTAACTATAAATAAATAGTAAACTTGCAGGTACAACCATGTGTAAACCTCTTTTGGGAGGAGTGTTGGCTCTGAAATGAGCCATTGTGGTCTCGAAGTTTCAAACTGTATACTCTGCTCGTCTTCAGGAGAAAGAAGATGAGCAGAGTATACTGATCGAAACGTTGAGACCCCACCGGTACTTTTCAGAGCCAACACTCCTCCAAAAGAGATTTTACACATAGTTGTACCCGCAAGTTTACTCTTTATTTAGAGTTACTCCTTACTATTTATGTTGTTTATTTACTTCTTTTGAAGCAGGAAGGAATTGTTTACTTATCCTAGAAGGTGTAATAATTCCATCACGGATAAAAAACTATTATAAACCGCACAAACAGATCCTTTTACATTTCATTGGTCGAACACGCATCACATGTCATCTATCATTTTGCCATGCATTACCGCCATGATGCTCCACAATTTAATATTGGAGTCCAATATGGATAATTATTGGACGCTTCGCAGTGTCTTTTCCAAAAAAATTGTTGGGGGGGGGCGTATTTTGGATTTTTCCCACAGAAACCATGAAAGCACTGAGTATACAGTGCTTATCAGGGGGGGGTTCTCTTGTCACATTTCTCTTTCTGGTCAAGAGAGGGCAGTATTCATTCAATTTGTTTAACAAACTGTTTCTTGATGATCAAAATGTGGTTTGATTTGTTTTGTCTTTTCCAGCTATATCTTCTAGGATGATTGAGAGAATCTTTTCACCTGGTGCAGTTCTGAGGTGAGTGATTTAAACTGTCATGAATTGATCCTAATCGACCCTATTTGTCCCACTCTTCAGAAAACCTTGGGGTTGAATCGGGCTCGAATTTACACTTGACCTCAGGCCAGAGGCCAGTGATGTTAGTGTCGGGTCAGTAAACTCACTACCGGACAAGTCCGGCAATCTTGTGATTTTCAATTAAGTAGATAAATCTTCTCGTAGTGTTTGTTCAAATAAAAACAGTTTATATGTTAAAACTGTTCTCATTTTGATTCCAGATGGTCTTTTCTAGTTTTGATTCTAGTCTTGTAAACAAAATTCTGGTCCTGTGGATTTGTTCCCCCCAATTTGATTTTATGCTAATGTTGGGGTTTAATCTGACGTGGATATCTTATTGGCAATTAATTGTGTTTTTAAATTGTGCTATCCTTTTATATTTTGTGGTCCACTGTTTTCATTGTTTATACCAACAATTATTTTCTCTTTTTCTCTTTTTTCCTGCAGGCTTTTTAATGAACATTAATTTAATTGTTTTTGTTTTGATTAGATGTCATATTGTGACTTTTGGAGTTATCCGTGTAGATAGTCATTTGGTTTGCTTTTGAACAGGCTAGGCTTAGTTAGTATTTTAAAATGTGTTATCATGTTTAATTTTATTTTGTAAAACACGAAGGAAAATGACTTGGTCATTATAAATCAATTGTGGGCTGAACAAAGACAACTGACATTAATGTTTTTAGTCAATTTTTCTTTGTTCACTCCAAAATCATTTTATACTTTGTGCTCTACTGTTTTCATTGTTTGCATCTACAATTATTTTCTCCTTTTTTTCTAGGGGCTTTTTATGATGAACTTTCTTTTCAAAATGTTTTGTTTTCTGGCTTTTGGAATTACTCTTGAAGATAAATTAGGCTTAATTTGTATCTTAAATTTGCATTTTAAATTCTTATATAAAAGGAAATTTTAAAAATGGGCCCAATTTCATAGAGCACAAAAAGTAGCTAAACACAACAAATTTATGATTACCAGAATAAGGTTACCAGCCAAACTACCATCTTACATGTACCATCTGTGACTGGTATCCTGCTCATTTGTGCTGAGCAGAAATTGTTTAAGCAATATTTTCTGCTCAAGCAGCTCTATGAAATTGGGCCCTGGTGGGTTATTTTTATTTTTTATTTTTTGTTTTTTAAATAGCTGCTCAGGTTTCTAATATTTGTTTGTGAACATTTATTATTATTTTGCAGTCCTGAGTCGGTGAGGGAGGGTCGACTAAGCTACACTGAGTTCGTAACTTTTCTCATCTCGGAAGAAGATAAGAAAACACCCATGAGGTAGGTTTGGACTTTTCCTCTTAACCCTTCAGACACCACAGCTACCACTCACAGAAAGTTGCTACGTCAAATGGTTCGGGGCAAGCTTTTGTATAGCAATCTCCAGATGAGCAAACCCTGGTACCATTGTGCCATTTCACATTCATTTAAACTTGTCTATGGGTGTTTGTCGTCTCTTATGTAACCACGCAAAAGCTTGCTCCGAATCATGTGACGTAGCAACTGTCTTGATAGTCTGAGGAATTCAAAATTAAGCAGTAACTTGTGATCAAGCAAGTCATTGTAACAGACATTATTCAAATCTAACACACAGATGGCTTATTTGCACAACCCTACTTTATTTTTCAATTAAATAGACCTCTGCATAAGACGTCTGAAGCTCAAGCAGCGCCCTCACTGGTTTATTGAGAACAGGGTGTCGCCAAGACTCCCCTTGACACCCTGGACGCATATTGTTACATTGTTTTGTTTACACCGCAGCGAGGGATTTTGTACTGTAATACTGCCAATTCCTGTCTTGAGATGAGACTACAAACATTTATGCCTACAAAGGGTTAGGTTTAGGGTCAGGGTTAGGGTTACGGTTAGGGTTAGGGTTAGACGTAGTCTCCTGTTTCAAGACGGAATTGACAGTGTTACAGTCCAAAACCCCTCGCTGCGGTGTAAAAAAAATACGCACCCTGGACGCCCGTCAGCATGAGCACATTTTTAAAATGAGCAAGAGTGAAATTCTTCTGAATGTCAAATTTTTTTAAACATTTTTTTTTTTTTTTTTAGTATTGAATACTGGTTCCGCTGTATGGACATGGACGGCGATGGTTACCTCTCCATGTATGAACTGGAATATTTCTACGAGGAACAAATCAACAAAATGGACTCTCTTGGGATTGAGACGCTACCGTTCCAAGATTGTCTCTGTCAGGTACGTGAATAATAATAATAGTGGCTTCTTATATAGTGCTCATATCCGTCACTCAGGGACGCTCAAGGCGCTTCGACAGTCAGTATTTTCCTGCTAGGTATGTGGAGCTACGTTTCTGAAGTATGAGACCTACTCCTTTACATAGCACCATGTAATGGTTTACAAGGTGCTGTGGCGCAATATGCTGCCGATCAAACCAGGAACACCTTCTCTTTACGATAAGTGCACTGGGTTCTTTTTTCGTGCATTACACAACACACGGGGCCAACGGCTTTACGTCCCATCCAAAGGACGCAGCATAAATGGTTAAGTTTCTTGCTTAAGGACACAAGTTTCACAACGGGGACTCAAACCCACACTCTGCTGAACAGAAACACCAGAGCTTGGGTCCGGTGCTCTTGCCCCCAGAATACCATGGATGAGAAAATTCAGAATTTTATCTGACTATTTTATGTCTGCCTGGTGATAAACAAAACAGCTGTTTCATTATTATTATTATTGTTTCCCAATGTGCTTCGTTGAACACCGATCATTGAATCGCAAAGATGTCAGTGCAAAAGAAGTTCTATAAAAACCGATCCTCAAATCTTGAATCCATGAAAATGGTTGTTGAATATTCTGAAATTGTGCGCATACATATAATACATGCGGGCTAGTGGAAAAAACTTGCGGATTACTTTAAATTTTGGTTGACACTCGTCCTGCTGGCGAGTGAAAAAACAAAGTTAAGGGATACCCCTCCCATGGCGGACAAATTTCAGACTTTTTCATTTTTGTCAGAATCTCATCCCTGTTTTTCCTACTTTAATCTGATTTCCTTTTTTTTGAACACAGTGTTATTAAGTAGCCTGAAAAGTCTATTCAAGTCTATACCATCTAGGTCAGCTCTTTTACTCAATAAAATTGGCCGACATTTTTCCGAGGGCCAATTATCATGCCTGCCAATATAAACAAATAATAAAAAAACAGAATTATGCGCTTACAGTGCCTCATAAAGCATGTGATTCTATGGACCGAAAGCGCAGAATTCCACGGTAAGCCGCGCCATGAAACTGATTGCGTGGGTTTTCCCTATTAATCAGGATTTTCCTCCCACGTCTAAAACAGAAATATTCTTCCTCGTCTTCTCTATACAGCTATCTTCAGGCCTACAGCTTACCGTGCTAGAGGCTTTTGAGGAGGCGCCCTCGTTTTCACAATCAGACAAATTTGTTTACATATAAATAAGGCTGGGTTGGCGTAGTGGTATCTTTCCTCGCCTTCCACCTCTAGGACCCCAGTTCGAATCATGCTTGGGGCACTACTTGGATTGGGTTATCAGTCCCTACCTGACTGCGGGGTTTTCCCTGGAATAATTCTCTGGGGTTTTCCTCCCACATCTAAAACTGAAACTTTCTTCCTTGTCTTCTCTCCTTGGCTAGTACAGTGATTAAGTTCGCTTTTCTGAGAATTCTTGGCTTCACAACCAGAATAAATGTAATGAAATGAAATGAAATGAAATACAAATTACAAACAAGTATAGAAACTGCAGAACAGTAATAATTTGGTTATCTTTTTGCAGTTGTTTGATCTAGTGAAGCCACAACGTCTTGACCGCATCTCTCTTCATGACTTGAAGGAGTGCAAGCTGGCCTACATCTTCTTTGATACGCTCTTCAACCTTGAGAAATACTTGGAGCATGAGCAGAGAGATCCTTTTGCATCTAACAGGGTGAGCACTCCATTCCAGAACACCTGCCTTCCCCAGGAACATCTCCTGTCTTCAGACCCTCAAGCTCACGCCTTGACCACCCCTCAGCCACCCTTCTTGAAGACACCATCAGGATAATTATACCCTGAACCTGAAACCTTAACTACCTCTTCATCACTATCCCCGCCTCATCCCTCCTCCAGACCCCAAACCTCATCCCAAAAGGTTGAGCACTTCCTTCCAGGACACCTGCCTTCCCCAGGAACATCTCCTGACTTCCGACCCTCAACCTCACCCCTTGACCACCCCTCAGCCACCCTTCTTGAAGACACCATCAGGACAATTACATCCTGAACCTAAACCGCCTTATCCCTCCTCCAGACCCCATCTCATCCCAAACCTCTTCCCATAACAGAGTAGTTGCAGAACAATGAGGTTGAACCCCCCTCCCCATTCACCATCCAAATCCCTCATCACTCCACCTCCCCCTCCTCATCCCGATCCTCTGTCCATCCATTGCCACCTCTCCCCCACCAAACCATCGTTTCTCAAAGTTCCTTGTCTTTTTCCTGACCTTCCAATAGGATCCTGAGAATGAGGAACCGGAGCCTTCTGATTGGGAGAGATACACGGCGGAGGAGTATGAGCTCTTAGTAGCAGAGGAAGGAGCTCAAGAAGCTCAACAAGATGCCAATCAGCAAGACGATGTGTAAGTTTGGAAATACAGAGAGAGAGTTTAAAGGCACTGTACACGTTTGGTAATTACTCAAAATATATATCAGCATAATTGTGACGTGTTGTGGCCGAGCGGATAAGAACACCGAACTCAAGCTCTGGTGTGCGTTCGAATCCCAGCCGTGACACTTGTGTCCTTAAGCAAGACACTTAACCACATGCTTCGTCCTTCGGATGGGATGGGTCCCGTGTGTTGTGTAATGCACGTAAAAGAACCCAGTGCACTTATCACAAAGAGAAGGGGTTCGCCCCGGTGTTCCTGGTTTGATTGGCTGCATACTGCGCCACAGCACCTTGTAAACCATTACACGGTGCTATGTAAAGGAATAGGTCTCATACTTCAACACGTAACTCCACTTACATGTACCTTGTAGGAAAAATACTGAGCGCTTTGAGACGCCCATCGGGAGTAAAAAGCGCTATATAAGAACTACATTATTATTATTATTATAAAAGCTGACTTGGTAACAAGCAACAGAGAGCTGTTGATAGTATAAAACATTGTAGGAAACGACTCCCTCTGAAGTAACATACTTTTTTAGAAAGAGGTAATTTCTCACTAAAATAATAAAAACTTCTTGCAAGAAGTTTTTATTCCTATCTGAAAGCACACAAATTTGTACAACAAGGGTGTTTTTTCTTTCATCATTTTCTTGCAACTTAGATGACCAATTGAGCCCAAATTTCCACAGGCTTGTTATTTTATGCATATGTTGGGATACACCAAGTGAGAACACTGGTCTTTGACAATTACCAAACGTGTACGATGCCTTTAAAGGCACTGGTTTCTCACAATAATTTATACTATCAACAGCTCTCTGTTGCTCGTTACCAAGTAAGTTTTTATGCTAAGATATATTTTGAGTAGTTACCAAACGTGTCCAGGGGCCGATTTCACAAAGAGATAAGACTAGTCTTTCTGAAGTTAGGACCAGTAACTTGTCTTAACTTAAGACTAGTCCTATCTCTTAGCATTGCCTAGGACTAGTCCTAAGATAGGAAGAGTTTTGTGAAATCGACCCCAGTGCCTATAAAAGCTCTCTTGAGAGTCGAGAGAGTTCTGAAAAGAACCGATTGTGTAACAACTCAACACTCTGATCAACACACACAAGCAGCTTAATGCATCAGAGTCCAACTTGCTCTCTCTCCTTGAGACGATCAGAGCGTACTGATTGAATCACAGGAGAGTGAGCCTTGCCATTCATCTTGGTCCACTGTCAATGTATTTTAAAGTAGAGACAGATTATCGTTGAAAGCACTACATACTTTAAATTGTTGCAACTGGTACCTCGCTATCTTTTTGCTCAGCGAAAAATTCGGCTAAGCCACAGATGAAGCCATTTTCTTCAAATGCAACTTTACTTTTTAGATACAAATTTGTAAAATCCTACACAGAGTTGGGTAATTTAACTAATTAATTTGTAGCCTCTCTTTTGTTTTTTGGTTTTTTTTAAATATAATTTGGGGTTGACCAAAGACAAATTGACTAGAGCAGGATTTGAACCAATGTCCTCTGGTAACGGGCCGGCGCTCTATCAACTGAGCTATCTAGCCACAATGTTAGCGGTCTCCCTGTTTTGTCAATATCTTTGTTCGGGGGTGCCAGTCAGAAGCCATTCAACCTGTAGCTGCCGTGTAGCCAGGGATCACACCCAAGTTTACGATACAACATGGGAAGCGGCAGCAGAGGGATCACCTTAAGGGGATGTGACTTTTTATTTTAAATGTGATGCTATCAAGCTAAATAAGTCTTTTGTCGGTAATATCAGTTTGGAGAAACAAGCCAAAACAGGTCAACAGGGGTGAAACTTTTAAAAATAGTTTTTTGTAAATTTGAATGCCAAAATATATCTTATTTTACATTGGCAACTTCCTTCCTGATAAATAACATCAAAAAGGGGTTAAAATTAGCATTGAAAGAAAATGTGCCGATGTAGTTTCAAAAAACAACTCGACTTTAAACCCCCTTTTCTCAGTTTCATTCTCTCGCATCTCTTGGTGCTTCTACTTTCACAACTTTTGAACAAAAGGTGGTATCAACATTGGGATTTAACAGTATTAAAGCAAAGATTATGCTCTTTTCAAATGGATAACAAAATAAAAAATGACCTGGGTCGACAAACGACTTCTTTGGTTGATCGCATCACAAATATCAAATAATAAACCACAAGGGAAACTGACTTGGTAAAGTATTATTATTATTTTTTTATTTTTTTTAAACACAGAGACTACCCAGATGATTTTGAGCCAGAAGACGAGGAAGTCTTATCCCTTGATATCAAGAGGAAGATGCAGCTGTCCGATCCTCCTCAGCGCAACACGTGGGTCGGAGACGACCTGAACGATGCGGAATTCACCTCAAGCATCGGTCTCTGACCGTGATGCTATGTACAGTGTATATATATTTTATGATGAATGCGATGTAAATAATAAAGCGCTGATACTTTATCATGGTATTAATAATAATACCGGAGTCTTATATTAGCGCAATAATGGTGCTCAAGGCGCTTGAACACAGAGGAAATATTTGAGACAGGTTTTGAGATTTTTTGAATTATGAGATCGATTTTATGTAGCACCTTATAAGGGTTTACAAGATGCAGCGGTGCATTCAGCAGCCACTGCCAGAAATACCGGGGCAAACCCCTTCTGTTAGCGATAAGTGTAACTGGTTTTTTTTACGTGCATTGTGCAACACACAGGACCTACGGCTTTACGTCCGATCTGAAGGACAAAGCAATAATGGTTAGGTGTCTTGCTTTAAGGGCACAAGTGTCACGACCGGGACTCGAACCCACACCCTGCTGATCAGAAACACCAGGGCCCAATTTCAGAGAGCTGCTTAAGCAGACAATAGTGCTTGATAATTTTCTGCTCAGCAAAAAGAAGCAGGACACCAGTCACAAATAGTACATGGTGACATGACTGTTTGGCTGGTAACCATACTCTTGTAAGCTAAAATGTTTTGTGCTGAGCTATATTTTGTTGACCAAAGCAGCTCTATGAAATTGGGCCCACAGCTTTAGTCTGGTGCTCTTGGCCACTGGGCCACAACCATGGTGCGTTCATATTTTGTGATATAAAATCAGGCAACGAAAGTGAGGTTAGAAGTAATAGAAGTAAAAGTAGTCAGGCACCTTGTTTTGTTACTGTGCTTTTGTTATTAAAGCATATAGGGTATTCTGACACTTTCTACTTCAGAGCCCAATTTCGTAGAGCTGCTTAAAGCAGCAAATATTGCCTAACAATTTTCTGCTTAGCAGAAAGGAGCAGGATACCAGTCGCAAATTGTACAGTTGCCAAGGTAGTTTGGCTGGTAAACGTATTACGGTAAGCCAAATTTTGTTGTGCTAAGCTACTTTCTTTGCTTAAAGCAGCTCTATGAATTGGGCCCTGGATTAGTCAGGTCTAGATTAAGGGCTATTGGTAGATGATGGTTACTTGCACGCTCTCAGCGGTCTTGTCCAAGCCAGCTTGCATTCGGCTTTGACTGAGGAGCCGTTAGCCACTCTGTATGTGGCTTGTGAATGTAAGTCAAAGCCAGAATAGACCTTAAGTATTGACGTCATCACGCCGCCATCTTAGAGGTTAAACGACGACGAAACAATGGAAAACGCACATCTATGTATGCGCGGCGTTGGATGGGCCAATTAGGAACCTTCTTTTGACCTCTAGCCGAGGGCAACCCTACTCAAATGACGACATATGCATGAGGTCTATTGGAATCGTTAGCCTGGCATTTCTGTAATGCAAAAAGCAAAAACACATTGGTCGCTGCAATTTGTTCCACAGCAACTTTTTTTATCCTTGAAAATTGATGTCACATTGATATGTCTCACTCATATATTTATTCTGGATCAATTACACTTTCATAGAGCTGCTTAAGCAGAAAATATTGCTTAAACATTTCCTGCTTAGCAGAAATGAGCAGGATACCAGCCACAAATTGTAGCCTACATGTGACATGGTATTTTGGCTAATAATTAGGTTACCAGCCAAAATATAAGTTCACGTATTCACATCTGTGACTGGTATCCTGCTCATATTTGCTTAGCAGAAAATGTTTCAGCAATAGTCTCAGCTTAAGCAGCTCTATGCAACTGTGCCCTTTTGGTAAACAAAGTGAAGCACTTTCAAATACCTGCCTTATAATGCAGATGGCTGCTGTAAATTGAATTTAATTTATTGTTTTCTTATTGGGATTTTGTGTAAAGAATCCCCTAACAAGCTGTGTACAACAAAAATAGTGCAATCACTTGCAAATAGCTGACTGTTGTCGCCATGGACTGGATATGAACCCATAACCTTTGCATTGTCAGTCTAAGTGCTGGACTCATTCAACCATGGTTCAGTTGTGATTCTGGGTATACACCCTTACCCCTACAACAAACCCCCAAATGTTGATACCAGTAATCTCCGTTTCACACCATTTTGAAAGTTCCTTTTGTTACTTGGTTTTGTGTAACTCTGGAATGGAATGTTATTGTATGGGCCACAAAGTGGTCCAGAGAAACTAGTTGTGTCTATAGAATTTCTACGCTCTACTATTTAAATAGCTTTCAATTCTTATTTCCAAATGGGGTCCAATTTCATAGAGCAGCTAGTTTGGTTCTCGCAATCTACAGTCCCAAGTCGGGGGAAAACCCTTGGGTAAGATAACAAACTATCCCAATTGGGATATACGTCTACCCTGATTGGCACCCTCTTCTCACAATCTATGGTCCCTAATCAAGGGAACCTCTGAATAAGATTACAACCAAACTATCCCAATTGGGATACATGTCTACCCTGATTGGCACCCTCTTCTCGCAAGCTATGCTCCCTAATCAAGGGAACCCTTGAATAAGATAACCACCAAACTATCCCAATTGGGATATTCCTCTACCCTGATTGGCACCCTTTTCTCCCCACCTATGACCCCTAATCAAGGGAAACCTTGAATAAGACAACAACCAAACTACCCAGATTGGGTGCTTATTTTCCAATGAGGATATCAATGGTTTATAAGGGGGTAGTTTAAAAACCTGGGCCCAATTTCATTGAGCTGCTTATAAGCACCACAAAAAGTAGCTAAGCACAACCAAATGGTGCTTACCAGACTAAGGTGACCAGCCAAACTACCATGTCACGTGTACAATTTGTGACTGGTATCCTGCTCATTTCTGCTAAGCAGAAAATTGTTTAGCAATATGAAATTTGGCCCTGCACTGTTACTCACGAGGTACCGGTTGAATAAAAATGATAGGTGTTTTAGAATTCACCCATACTATCCCAAACCAGCGTTATACCCCCCCCCCCCCACCCCGACTGAAAATTACCTTACCAGAACCCCTTTTATAGTGGCCCTCCAACACAAGTTTTTCCCACCTATTTCCAGTTTGAAACAAATTTATTTTTGGGTCTCATCCAGTTGGCCTTGAGCCAATTAATAGTGAGCGAACTTTTGTTTTTGGGTCACTGCAGATTTGTCAACAAACTTCACAAAAAAAGTCAAAGTCTCCAATGCCTCACTATTGTCACAAGGTTGGTTGAATCGACACAACATACGTACACGTTCTGAAAAGATTGTATTGTTATAGACATTCTATAGAGGGTATATGCTTAAATTGGTCTAAAACTATTTTTACGGGGGTTTCTGTTAGGCCAAGTAACAAAAGTAACAAGTTTCTCGTCCCCGCCTTACTCCTTTTTGGCCGCCGCCTCCTTTTTTTTTACTATTAACTATTCAGAAAAAAGCAACAACAAAAAAAGTAAAATTCGGGGGAAAAAACCGAAGTTCCTTGGTTTATTTTTGCCTAAGAATTTGTCTAGACTCTTTTTTTCACCTTTGCAATACAACAGCCGTTTCAGAATTTTTAAACTTGCTTAGCAAGTGGACTTAAATGATACAAATCATTTGTTTTGTCATACATTGCATCAGTATACTCAAATAGCACAATATCTGTGAATTAATATACCTTGGCCAGCAAAATTTAGCATGGCGGCCATCTTAGAAAAAAATAGCAAAAAATTGAAAAGTAGTAAATAGTAAAGCCCTGCCTCCTCCTTTTTTTTTTTTTTGGAAGTCCGGACGAGAAACTCGTTACTTTTGTTACTTGGCCCTAGTATCACGTTATGGTCTGTGTATTACAAACTTCGTTTGTGTCGTAAAAGTGCAGACTTGTAGTGATCATATTATTCGAGATATTGAAAAAATAACGTTTCATGGTTGTTTATTTTGTGCGGATTGATTTGATCAGCAATATCTATCAGCTAATTATTAATATTTCCAAAAAGATATTATCTCCGAGCAGCTGTTTTGTGTTTGTTTGTTGTGTTTTGTTTTGTTTTACGTGTGCATTGTGGCCTCTTTTTGTTTTTTTTTTTTTTTTTTTTTTTTATAGTTTCAAAGCATTGTTTTGGTTTGGTTTTGAATCACAAGAAATATTATTTTCTTTTTATCTTTCGTTTTGTGCATTTATGTACGTTTAATTATTTATAATTCACAAATCTAGAACAATCTAGAAGTCGGCTGGTTTTGTATTCCTTATTAGTATTGTTACATTCATTTATTTAGATTGTGCAATCGTTCTGCTTTGTCAGTGATTTAAACAAATTTAATCAATTAATTAAAAATCAAAATGGTGCCTTTCCACCCAAACAAAGCGTGAGCTTAAAAATGAAATTATTGTACAATACACGCTGCTCTGTTGAATTATTACAACTTCGATCATATTTTTATGTAAATAATTTATTGTTTACAATTCAAATGGACTTTGAGATTCACTCGTAAAGACTTAATGGCAAAATACTTGAAATAATTCCATGAATTGTGATGGAATAAATAATTGTATACCATGAACTGAAGGACACTCTGCCAAGGAATTCAAAACTCAAATGGAATTATTAATTAAATTAATTTTATAATTTTGCTGTGTGTTTCCAGTATGCAGCAACGAAAAGGAAATAGACCACGTGACCTGTGACATCACATGTTTACAAAAGAGCCACAGAGCCTCGACTTTCTGCAGGCAAAATTTGTACACAGATGAATGGAAGAAAACATTAAAGGTTACATTTTATGGAGATTGCGCTGTCTGATTTTGATCAACATTTGATATGAAGAAAAGGGCACATCTCAAAACTTGTTCAGCTGTTACTTTTATAGCACTTGAATTGATGTGAAAGTTATGACACAAAATGTAAACGTTTCCCATATGACCAGTGTAGTATCTTGCCTGCCAGAAAGGCCCTGGAATGTACAAGGTCACTCTTTTTGTGAACAATGGTCATACGGTCTATAGAAAAGGTACCAGACTGTTTTCCCTTCCAGCCTCGGTTTGGGTACAATGATTTGAATGGGAGATAAACCAAGATGGCCGTTCATGAAGTAGGTCTAGGGTCCTTTTCAATCAATGTTTTATTGTGACTGGATTTTGTTAGATTTAAAGGCACTGAAAACGTTTGGTTATTGTCAAAGACCAGTGTTCTCATTTGGTGTATCCCAACATATGCATAAAATAACAAACCTGTGAAAATTTGGGCTCAGTTGGTCATCGAAGTTGCAAGAAAATGACGAAAGAAAAACACCCTTGTTGTACAAATTTGTGTGCTTTCAAATATAGGAATAAAAACTTCTTGCAAGAAGTTTTTATTATTTTAGTGAGAAATTACCTCTTTCTCAAAAACTACATTACTTCAGAGGGAGTCGTTTCTCACAATGTTTTATACTATCAACAGCTCTCCGTTGCTCGTTACCAAGTCAGTTTTTATGCTAATATATATTTTGAGTAATTACCAAACGTGCACGATACCTTTAAAAAGGCAGGGTGTACTTTTGGTATATACTCGACAAAATAATTAATGACCATAAAAACTTACTTAAGAGCACTGGATAGGTGTTGATGTTATAAAACATTGTTAGGAACGACACCCTTAATGTAGTTTTAGAGAAAGAGGTAATTTTCACCCAAAATTTGAATTCTGAGAATGAAGCCTTTCTCGGGCATTCGAAAGCACACAATTTTACGCAACAAGATGTTTTTTCTTTCATTATTTTCTTGCAATTTCGAGACCACTTGAGCTAAAATGTTCACAGGTCTGTTATTTTACGCATTCGTTGGGATACACCAAGTGAGAATACTGGGCCCAGTTTCAAAGAGCTGCTTAAGCAGAAAATATTGCTTAACAGATTTATGCTAAGCAAAAATAAGCGGAATACCAGTCACAGATTGTGTATGTGAGATAGGATTTAGGCTGGTAACCCTAATCTGCAAAGCAGAAATTGTTTGTGCTTAGCTACTTTTTGTGCTTAGGCAGCTCTATGAAATTGGGCCCTGGTCTTTGACAAGTACCAAAAGGATACCCTGCCTTTAAATTAAAAATATACATCAAGATGAATTCTTTATTTCAAATCAATCGTAAGCACCACTAATTATCAGAATTAAATTAATATGCAAACTTATAATTAATTTGTATGACGTTGATACTTGTATCAGTCGTCCGGAGAAATAGTACTGTCGGAAATTCTGTATTTTTCAAGAAGAAAAAATTGGTTCCGAAACCGTACTTATTTAAATAAAATAGATCTAAACGCCCTTAAAAAATGTCACAATTTATTCGCTGGTTTCAATGTAAGTGGTTTTTGTTAAGATAATTTGGTGCTGTGTGTGTTTCGTGTGGGTAGATATACTCGTTCAAACCGGGACTTATAATAAAATGGATCTGTTAAAATGACATGGTGAGTTTCAAAAGAAACTGTCCAAACAATGGGAAAACAAATTAGGGAGGTCCGCAGTCGACACCATTAACAAACATGTCACGTGTGTGGGTGGTGTTTTGTTTTTTATCTTCTTTTTCTTCTCTTTCTGTTTTTTCTTCTTCTTCTTTTTTCGCATAGGTCTTTACGGAAGCATTAAAGGGACACTGAGAAAAATAAAAGAAAGTCATAATTATGATTTGTATCCCATAATTATGATATAGGATAGGTTATGACTTGTTCTTATTAAAGGGATTGTATATGTTTGGTAAATGGGGCCCAATGTTTGTTTCAATCCTATATAGTTGTAGATATATATCATAAAACTAACTTTTTGTGCAAATTTCATTTTAAAAGGTGGTAGCGTTTTTGAGATATTGCCGAAAATCTTGAGCGGTTATGTCCACGCAGGAAGAATAATCTGCAAATGGAATACACACTGAGAAACGTTACTATACAGTACCGGTAATGCTTCTCAGATTCAAATTTCGGAGGATAAAAAGTGATATCTTTTCCATAACCGCAGTACTTCGAAGTGAAAAGTTTCACAAAATGCATTACAAGTATACTTTCCAAAGCTGCTGTACTTCTTTCAAAGTAAGTTTTTATTGCCATTAATTTTCAGAGCCATTACCAAACGTACACAGACCCTTTAAAGGCACTGAACACGTTTGGAAATTGTCAACGACCAGTGTTCTCACTTGGTGTATCCCAACATATGCATAAAATAACAAACCTGTGAAAATTTAGGCTCAATTGGTTATCGAAGTTGCAAGAAAATGATGAAAGAAAAAACACCCTTGTTGTACAAATTTGTGTGCTTTCAGATAGGAATAAAAACTTCTTGCAAGAAGTTTTTATTATTTTAGTGAGAAATTACCTCTTTCTCAAAAACTACGTTACTTCAGAGGGAGTCGTTTCCTACAATGTTTTATACTATCAACAGCTCCCCGTTGCTTGTTACCAAGTAAGTTTTTATGCTAATATTTGTTTTGAGTCATTACCAAACGTGTACGATACCTTTATTGTCCACTTTTAACGCTTCCGCGGGTCCCGACTCAATGGTTGGAATGAATGCACTCGACCAAGAAAGACCGAACGCAAGAAAAAACAGATCGAGCTTGGATTGTAAAAAAAATTCCTTTGTGTAGAAATAAAACCGTAATTTATTTATCACATCGATGATTCGTAGAGAGTCGTTCGAGCCTTACTGCTCCGTGTTTACACGATTCTTCAAGGACACAAGACGGAATTTTTTTTAAATGCTAGATTGTAATTTAATCTAATATTGTACGAGCTTCCGTTATTTTTTGGATCGGGGAATAAATTAATCAAAGTAAATTGTGCGGCAAGAGGTGATGTTTAGTCGTGCTGTTGTAAACAACTCGTGAGCTGTGGAACTATAGGGTTGATATTAAGGCCAAATAAAAAAAAACATGTTTAACGTCCTGCCTTTTTGAAAAAAGGAAGGAGGAGGTGTTTTTTTTTAATGGCCGCCCGACACATTTTCCGAGACTTCTGGCCGGGCTATTTGTCAAGATGGTTGCCAGCTTCTTCTTTTTTAAGTGTGCTTTTTTCGGTGTGCTAAAGTCTAAAATACGATCTTATTCATTTTAAAATTCATTTGTTTTCGTCAGGGATTGTTAAAAATGTATTATTTTTTTCTTTAAAAAGCAGGCGGCCTCTAAAAAGGAAGCGGGCGGGGACGCTACACATGTTTTATTTTTTATTTGGCCTAAAGGGATCATACAGGATTGGTATAGAGCTGATAAAAATAGTTGCAGACAGTGTTCCATGTTTTGTGTCAGCAACTATATACAAAGTCATGACATAATAAACCAGTGAAAATTTGGGCTTAATCCGTTGTGTGAGTCAGGAGAAAATAGTGAAGAACCATGGCATGAACAATTTTTAGCATGTAAACACATTGTCCTTAATTTTTGTTTGTAACAACCGACATCAGCTGTTGTGTTTGTTTGGGTTTTCAGATGCTGTTTTCTCGAAAATTACTTCATTTCAGAGGGAAATATTTCACGTAAAGAAAATGGTTATGGAACGAACTTCATAATCAGTAAGCTTCCAGACTAAAAAAAGAAACAATGATGCTTTTTATCCTTACCAATCCTGTATAATACCTTTGAAAACAGAGGTGATATTTGCTATTAAGTCTGCTTACCACGACTTAATTTGAAAACAGAGGTGATATTTGCTATTAAGTCTGCTTACCACAACTTAGCAGGAAACCCGTGAGAAGCAGTGTATAATACATGACAATTTAGCTGGTAAATATTGTTGTGCTAAGCAATAATAGTCCTCGGCACGTAGTAAAACATAATGTGTTTGCTTATGACCATCTTCTTCTTTTTCAATTCATATTAATTCACTTTTATTCATTTCAACACAGTTTACAAGTAAAAAGTGAAATTTGTTTTTTCCCGATGTGCACTAAAACATTCAAGTTCAATACTGACTAAAAAGACAATTCATTACAAATAACATACATAATTCAATACTATTACAAAAATTAGTTTTTAATGTATATGCTGGAAAGATTCCAGTAAAACCACACGTTACGTTTTGACTGCTGTTTCATCAATTTGCTATAAGCACAACTTAGTGTTTTTTTTCTTTAAAGGGTCTGTATACGTTTGGTAATGACTCTGACAATTAATGGCAATACAAACTTACTTGGTAAGAATTAGTACAGCAGCTTTGGATATTATAATGCATTTTGAAAAACTTTTCACTGAGAAGTACTGCGGTTATGGAAAAATATATCACTTTTTATCCCCAAAAAATTGAATCTGAGAAGCGTTACTGCAGTAACGTTTCTCAGATAGTGTATTCCAATATCAGATTATTCTTCCTGCGTGGACTTAACCGCTCCAGGTTTTCGGCAATATCTCAAAAACGCTACCACCTTTTGAAATGAGATTATAACATGTATAGTTGTATGGTATATATCTGCAACTATATAGGATTGAAACAAACAGTGGGTTCCAATTACCAAACGTAAACAATCCCTTCAATATTAATTAATTTAACTGTTCTATTATTTATTTACTAATTGAGTGAAGTTGTACGACTCAATTTGTGTCATCAACAAGATGCAATCAACGGTGATACAAAGATAGCAACAACACGCCTTAGGGATCAGCTATGTCGTTACATAAAAAAAGAAAAAAACCCGTAATAAATTAAATTAATATAATTATACAAATTAAAGTGATATTTGTCACTTGAATAAAATTAAGTAATTTTGTGCAAAGCAAAAAAACTCTCTATGTTGGTAAAAACAACAATCAAATTCACTAATTTATTTATTATTTATTTGTTTATTTATTAGTCATTTTATTATTATTATTTATTTGACCAAGTCAAACCAAGTCAAACAAAGAAACAAGTACATGAAGATAAAAGAAGAAGTAAACCAAACCAAAAATGTTTAACCATTTTATTAGGTGTTATTGCAATAATATGTATACACAAACACCTCTATGTTATACATTATTTTGTTTCTGCTAAACTAATAATATATCTACAAAATGGGGAACCATTCTACTTTCCCTCTCAGCCTCGGTTTGGATACGTTAATTTGAATTTTAGTAGGTTTTCTTGCAATAATATGTGCACACACACCTCTATGTTATACATTATTTTGTTTCTGCTTAACTAATAATATATCTACAAAATGGGGAACCAGACTACTTTCCCTCTCAGCCTCGGTTTGGATACGTTAATTTGAATTGGAGATAAACAAGATGGACCCTGTCACGATACAGGATATTTTTTAGTAAGTCATACTCTAGACTTTGGTTATTAATAGAGCTTTTAAAAACTGATATATACAATCAGAGATAACGATCTTATAGGAACGTTACAGAACTGGTAATTAAAATTTTCTTTAAGATCACAGATTTGCATAAAACTTACACGGTCTAATGATGATGATAGTAGAAAACATCCCTAGAAATATTTATGTCTGAAATGCCATATTTGATGAGAAATAAATAAAACTCATTTCCGATTGGAGTTTATCGCTCAGGGGCGTTTTATTCATGCATTGTATAACACATGCAAATGTGTAATCGGTTTTTCACTATTTTCTCGTGACCCAGATGGCCGATCGATCTCAAACTTCTACAGGTTTGTCAGTGCATGTATAAGGTGGATTATATAAAGTGCGCACACTGCCAACAACTGGTTTGTTAGCAAAAACCAATTCTGTAATGTTCCTTTAACATTACCAGGCCAGTATTCTGTCAGTATCACGCACTGAGGTCAAAACTACCTAATTATAATTTAGCCAGCCCCCTCCCCTTTACCATATGCTGTTTTTGTTTAAACTGTGTGTTTGTAGTTGTCAGTGATTACCATAGCAACGCTCTTTATTGGCGCCATTGTGATAGCACCGGTCAACAGTTATTTGATTGGATGTTTGGATGAGTTAGTGGCGATAAAAGGACGATAATGTTATCGAAAGGTCCTGTAGTTTATATCGCTGGTGATTTAATGAAACCCTCGTCGCGCTATGCTTCCATTTCCCCCCCCCCTGTTTTTTATTCTATTTTATCCCCCCCCCCCAACACACACACACTTTTCCACATACCAATCAATGTGGGTTAAAAACAAAATTAACGGGCACCCTAACAGTTCCCATACCTTATCTTTTCTGCACACAGGGAACGAAACAAAATGGCTTCTTCATATTATTGCCCTTTTACACGGTATTTGTTTGGGGTTTGGGTTTTTTTTTTACAAGATGGCAAATTTGATGTTAAATTTAATTCAAAGAAAATTCCAGTTTGAATTATCCGAATTATCAATAAAAAGGTTAAGTATTTGGTGCAAGAATTTCTTGCCAAATACTGTACTATTTAGTTTCACATCAATGAACACAAATATTTAAAAAAATATTACATTTTGTTCAGATTATAATTTTTTTTAAATTTTGTTAACGAGATTAGAAAAAGGAAATAATTATTTAAAACTTCAGCTTGTTAGCTTCATTATATTTGTCTCGTTTCCTCCCCGCCTGACGAAGCGGCCTTCAACACTTAATTTGTCTTTCCGGCTCTATTTTTCAAGAAAAATATTTTCGACTACTTTACAGGGACATAATTTGTAAAAATATATCTGCTCTGTTAAAGGTATCGTACACGTTTGGTAATTGTCAAAGACCAGTGTTCTCACTTGGTGTATCCCAACATATGCATAAAATAACAAGCCTGTGAAAATTTGGGCTCAATTGGTCATCGAAGTTGCCAGAAAATGATGAAAGAAAAAACACCCTTGTTGTACAAATTTGTGTGCTTTCAGATAGGAATAAAAACTTCTTGCAAGAAGTTTTTATTATTTTAGTGAGAAATTACCTCTTTCTCAAAAACTACGTTACTTCAGAGGGAGTCGTTTCTCACAATGTTGTATACTATCAACAGCTCTCTGTTGCTTTTTACCAAGTAAGTTTTTATGCTAATATTTGTTTTGAGTCATTACCAAACGTACCTTTAATTTCCAGTCGCGTATTACTGTAATATTTAGTTTCTGCACCTACCCCCCGCGAAATTAAATGGCTCGTAATTTATTGCTAGCTTTAAGTAGTAGAATGTTTATTTTGCTCTATAAATGTCACCACTTCTTTTCAATCGCTGCTAGATTGATCTAAAGGCTTCGGGGTGAATATATTGACTCAATCTGAGTTCGCTTCGATATTCAAAGCTCGATGTGTTTAAACTGTTGAGTATAATTTTCATTTTTAAATATGGGCTCTAGCTGAATTTATTCACCCGACGAAAAGCCGGTGTTTCCTCTCTTTTTCATTTATCATATAGAATTGGGAAATGAAGTTTGGCTCGACACTATTAAATTCAACGTTTAAGGAGTAGGCCCTATTGTCTTATTTTTAAATAAATTGTTTTAACCACGAGTTTCAATTTGGTTGCTAGTTCTATCATCTTAAAGGGACGTTACAGAACTGGTAATTAAAATTTTCTTTAAGATCACAGATTTACATAAAACTTACACGGTCTAACGATGATGATAGTAGAAAACATCCCTAGAAATGTTTCTGTCTGAATTGCCATATTTGATGAGAAATAAATAAAACTCATTTCCGATTGGAATTTATCGCTCATGAGCGTTTTATTCATGCATTGTATAACACATGCAAATGTGTAATCGGTTTTTCACTATTTTCTCGTGACCCAGATGACCGATCGATCTCAAACTTCTACAGGTTTGTCAGTTTATGTACATGGTGGATTATATAAAGTGCGCACACTGCCAACAACTGTTTTGTTAGCAAAAACCAATTCTGTAATGTTCCTTTAAAGAAAGGTAGGGGTAATAGATTGTTTGTTGTCAACGTAATGCTAATTTATAGACACAATTATAAAGAAAGATACAATGAAAGTCACATGTGAAAGCTTCAGATGAATACAGTGTTTACTTGCTGAGAAAACATAAAAACTTTCACAGTATTTTCACCAAGAATGTCGAATCCATCCACGTTTAGCGAGGTGACAGCGGGTACCAGCCGCATCTCTTGCCGCAGCATTCGCGAACGGACACCAACCCTTAGAAATCTGAGAAACGATTCATGCATGAATCGTTTCTCAGATTCAAATGTATTTGTGTGAAAAGTTAGCCAAACCATATTACTTCAAAGGGAATCCTTTTTCAAAACAGTTTTATCAACAGCTGCAGTGCTTCTCACCAAGTAAGTTTTTATGGTCATAAATTGTTGGAGTATTTACCAATCTATGACCGTACCTTAAAAGTTTATAATCTTCAGACTTTAAAATGAATACAAGTTACACAAGGGCTGTCAAGGAAATACAAAACTGCAATCAAAATATTCGAACTCCTGTCATTAGGCAAAACATTATTAAAATTCGTAAGAAAAAACAATACAAATTCAGCTTTTCGTATCTTCTACATTCTCATTTCATTAAATAAATACAGGGGCCAATAAAGAGCTGCTAAGCAAAAAAACCAGCTAAGCACACTAATGCTTACCAAGATAAGGTTACCAGCCAAAATACCATGTCACGCGTACTGTCTTTGACCGGTAACCTGCTAATTTTTGTTTATAGCAGAAAATCGTTAAGCAAAATTGCCTATTTAAGCAGCACCATGAAAATTGGGGTGTTGGGCTTTACAAATTTCTGCTAAGCAAAAATTAGCAGGATACCAGTCACATATTGTACATGTATGATAGTACTTTGGCTGGTAACCTTATTTTTTGGTCAAAAATAATTATTGTTGTGCTTAGCTACTTTTTGTGCAGAAATGTGCTAAGTAAAGTTAAATACCTCCTAGCAAAAACAGATAATCAGTAAGTATACATTTTATATATTGCACATCCCTAGTTTAGCTTAGCAATATTGTATCAAGTGAACAACAACTTCTTCACAAAAATTATGCCGGTGATGTTTTTCCTTGACTGTGGGTGTCCAATTCAATTTAATTAAAGCGGGTCAAGTATAAGTCAACTGTTCAAATAGTAAACGTCAGACAATCAATGTTTGTGGAAAAAAACACCGCAATTTAGTGGAAAGGCGTAGCCAATTTAAGTTAATTATTACACCCTGTCTGGGTTTATACTCAAGGTAGCACGCGAGAGGCGGGGTCGAAGGACTTAAGGTCAATTGGAGGTCTTCCGAAGAGAGTCCCCCCCCCCCCCACCATACGCGATCTGCTTCCAGAGTGGGGTTGAGCGAAGGGCCATAAATCACGCTCTTGATCGGTATTAATTCTTCGTAATTTGTCAAAAGGCGATGGGAGTCCAGCTTTTAAAGAGGCACTCTCGTCGTGGTCATAGTTTGCTTGTGGCTGGACATGATGGAAACATGAACTCTGACCCCACTTACTTCACGCGCGCGCGTTGACCGTCACATCACAAAACAAAAGCTTTAAAGGGCGCCGTTATAATTATTATCGCGCGCGCGCGTGTGCAATAACTGTGTGAGAGTTCAGAATTTAATGTCTGGTCACAGACTCGCTGTGGTCACGCCTACGGAGCCCCTTTTAATTGTGATATTAGGTAAACATTCCATGGAACTGCGGTTACTTACTGCATACGAAAACAAACATGTGGAGTGGTATAGTGGGAAATATTGTTAAATGATGATTCGCCAAGTGGAATTCCTAAAATGTGTTTTTATAATTATTGAGGGGGAGTCATAAATGGCATTGCCACAAACGGAAATCAGGAAGTGTTGTTTTTTATCAAATGTTTCGTTTAACCAAAAGCGTCAAATGTCTTTGGCGAGATTTATTGGTGTTGGCTTAACAAAGTTGTTGTTGTAAAAAGCAATAATTAATTTCGCTCTGGTGCCATAATTTTGAAGGGAAGCAATTCATTAGCTTTTTTTGTATTTTGTTCTAAGCGAAAACTTTTTCTGCTTGCGACAAAATGAACAGTTTCTGTTCTTTCTGGGCTGTAAGTGGAACATCTGGAAGGCCTACCGCTTATATCTGCTCAAAGTCAATTTTTCCAAACATTATTAAAGGGTCTGTATACGTTTGGTAATGACTCTGAAAATTAATGGCAATAAAAATTTACTTGGTAAGAAGTACAGCCAAATAGTGTATTTTGATATTATTAAGCTCGCAGGGTATGCCACTCGTAGAGCTCTCCACTCGACACATTTTTACCTCTTCCAGCTGGATTTAGATTAAAACTCTAAGCTGTGAAACCCTAACTGAGGTTTGCAGTATAGGGGTTTTTTTTGCAAAATTTGTTAGTTATACTCCGCCCATTATTATTTTTTTTTTAATCGGTCTTTCATCCACTACCATATCTTCAAGAAACACATGGCAGAAGTTTAAAGGCATTGGACACGTTTGGTAATTGTCAAAGACCTGTATTCTCACTGGGTGTATCCCAACATATGCATAAAATAACAAGCCTGTGAAAATTTGGGCTCAATTGGTCATCGAAGTTGCAAGAAAATGATGAAAGAAAAAACACCCTTGTTGTACAAATTTCTGTGCTTTCAGATGCCTGAAAAAAGGCTTCAGGCCTGAAGTCTTTTAATATTTTAGTGCGAAATTACCTCTTTCTCAAAAACTACGTTACTTCAGAGGGAGTCGTTTCTCATAATGTTTTATACTATCAACAGCTCTCCGTTGCTCGTTGCCAAGTAAGTTTTTATGCTAATATGTATGTTGAGTAATTACCAAACGTGTCCAGTGTCTTTAATGCACTGGGCGGTTGGTTCACATTATTACAAATTCTATGATTCGTGGTAACCCCCATGTAGCCAAGGCTAAGGGACGTCGCTTCAGAGCAATCCTTCTGGGCCCAATTTCATAGAGCTGCTAAGCACAACAATTTGCTTCGCATGAAATTTCTTCCTTGATAAAAACAGGATTACCAACCAAATTTCCACGTGATTTTCAGGATAAGCAACCAACAGCTGAATACCAGTAACAAGCAATATGCAACACCATGGAAATTTGGTTGGTAATCCTGTTTTTATCAATGAAGATATTTCATGCTTAGCAAATTGTGGTCAGCTCTATGAAATTGGGCTCTGGGCCTGGGCTCTGGGCCCAATTTCATAAAGCATGTAAGCACAAAAACTTGCTAAGCACGGAAAACTCTTGCTTAAAAAAAAAGGTTTACCAGCCAAAATACCATACAGTTACCATTGCTGTGATCGGTACCCCACTGATTTCTTGCTTAGCAAAGAAATTTGCTGAGCAGAATTTTCTGTAAACAGCTTTATGAAATTGGGCCCTGGTCATCATCAACCATCATTAACAAGAGCTTCGGGGCAAAAAACAAGTAAGGCCATTTTTTTACCTCTAGCCACTCTGAGGGGTATCAGGCTTGATAATGATGCGGGGAAAAGGGTTCATACCTTCGGGTGTAATGCGACTTCCCAGACTGTGAAAACGATACAGTGTGTGTGATCAGGATTAGTACGTCACTTGAACTGCAGCGTTAAAGTCATCGCAATGTGGGTCAGACGATCATAAAGCGGGTGAGCGATTGGTTAATTAGACATATACAAAATGGCGCCCTCATGGTGTTATCAAGACGGTATTCTTATAGGTTGTGTCCGAAATGCCGGCTACGGCTATATGGCTAGGTTGCAACACCCTTAGCAACAGCTGTAGCCGTAGCTGTTAGCCGCCAATTCGGATACTGCCTAAGTATCATTTTGTAAGTTCGGTGTCTTAAAGACACTGGACACTATTGGTAATTGTCAAAGACCAGTGTTCTCACTTGGTGTATCTCAACATATGCATAAAATAACAAGCCTGTGAAAATTTGAGCTGAATTGGTCGTCGAAGTTAATAATGCAAGAAAAAACACCTTTGTCACACGAAGTTGTGTGCTTTCAGATGCTTGATTTCGAGACCTCAAAATCTTATTCCGAGGTCTCAAAATCAAATTCGTGGAAAATTACTTCTTTCTCGAAAACTACTTTACTTCAGAGGGAGCCGTTTCTCACAATGTTTTATACTATCAACTCGTTACCAAGTAAGGTTTTATGCCAATAATTATTTTGAGTAATTACCAATAGTGTCCACTGCCTTTAATTATTCCCTGACCGCAGGCAGGGTTCAAATAAAAAAATGGCACTATTGGCTGGTAACTGTGTCGTATTTTTATCATAAGTCAGGTCCGTATAAGCCGCGTTTGCGGGACCAGCGATTCCTTTTAAAACAGTCGATCGATTTTTGCGTGGGCAGGAAATTCTGCTGTTTCATTTCCGGGTTTGTGTGTTTTGAAAGGAAAGCGTCACGACCCCATATAAATTGTCATTTAAGTCCCTCTCACCCATCGCGCGCGTAGACTCTATTGTTACTATGGCAACATGATTGTCCAATCTGGGTTCATTGCTTGGGGGTTGTGCACGCGAGCTACAGTTTTTTCTATCAATATGTGCCTCCGTTTCGGTTATTTGATACAGTAGTGCGTAATTCGATCAAGCGGGTATAAATGCCAAGCGCCAGGCTACAATTTTACTCATCACTGCGGTGTATTTAACACTTTCTTTCGATTTTGTCTCAAAAGAAATTCCCCCTAAAAAAAATAGGTAATTATGAAGATGGGAGAAACGGCTCCATGTTTTAAAGGGATTCCACCGGAGAAGATGTCGTCAGTGTGACACATAAAATGGGGAAGGGGGTGTGGGTGGAGCCAGAATGGATAGGATGGGGGAGGCCCTAAAAAGGAAACTCTATCTAGATGTTATTAGTAGCAATTTAGCAATGGTTGACATGCGATCATTAACATGATTTTTGTTTTAATGCTCACTAATTATAATAATATAATAATATTACTCATAGTGTTCCGGGATTAATATTTTTCATGAAACATAACAGTCATAGTGAGAGTCCAACTAGATTATAAGATATATCAGGGGAAAAGTCCCACTTTCTAAACCTCCCAAACGCCATGCCAGTTATCCCTTTGAATGGTCTGTATATATACGTTTGGTAATGACTCTGAAAATTAATGGCAATAAAAACTTACTTGGTAAGAAGTACAGCAGCTTTGGATAAATGCATTTTGAGAAACTTTTCACTTCAAGTACTGCGGTTATGGATAAAAGATATCACTTTTTACCCCAACAAATTTGAATCTGAGAAGCGTTATACTGACAGTAACGTTTCTCAGATAGTGTATTCCAATTGCAGATTATTCTTCCTGCGTGGACATAACCGCTCCAGATTTTCGGCAATATCTTAAAAATGCTACCACCTTTTGAAATGAAATGTTCACAGCTATGCACAGGTTAGTTTTATGGTATATATCTACATCTGTAGGTTTAGCGAGGTGACAGCGGGTACCAACCGCATCTCTGGCCCTATAGCATTCGTGAACGGACACCAACCCTCAGAAATCTGAGAAGCGATTCGTGCATGAATCGTTTCTCAAATTAAAATGTTTGGGTGAAAAATTATCTCAAACCATAGGCCTATACTTCGAAGGGAATCCTTTCTCGAAATAGTTTATACTAATCAACAGCTGTAGGCCTAGTGCCTCTCACCTCAAGTACGTTTTTGTAGTTATTAATTCTTGGAGTATTTACCAGTCTATATGACCCTACCCTTTAACCCTTTCATGCACAATTTATTTTAGTGATAAATTGATCATATGGACACATTAATTGTTTACTCAAATGGCGACCCCCTACACAGGTCACAATAGCACACTCAAGAGTCCTCTTTCCCATTCTGAAAACTGTATGAGGTCTTCATTTTTTGTTTTACAACTATTTTTCTGAAGGGATTAAAACCGGTTGCAAGCGACCGATCGGCGCATGAAAGAGTTAAGATCTAAGGTGAGACTTCCTCAGCTTGAGGATCATTTCTCATCGGTTCATTGTCCATCTGCCACTCTAACGTCTCCATCGTGGTTGTTCTCCCTCAGAGCGTCTTCTGTCTGTCTTCATGCCTCAATCTAGACCTCGCCCCTCTCCTTGTCTCACTCAATGTATTTACCGATTCCAATCGAGATATAAATATAAACCGTTCATTGCGGCAGGTAGGTATAGCCAGTGGCGTAACTAAGGGGGGCACGGGGGCACGTGACCCCCAATTGATGTCCGTGTCCCCCCCTTTGAAATCTGGACTTTTCAGATTGACAATCACCAGAGTAAAATGTTACATTTTATATGCTTCAACGTGAAAATGTCAATGTTTTCAAGACTATTTTTCCATTTACACGCAGACAATGTATTTGTTTGTACACTCACGTCAGATTACCTTATAAAACAACAAAAATAAATGGTAAACGATAGCTCTGAAAAGGGGCTTGTTTAAGAGAAATGCAAACGGAATCTACAGTTTTATAATTGGCCAGGAGTGCCCCCCCCCCCTCCCCTAGAAAAAATGGTGCACCCCTTGTGCACCGCTAAAATGTTACCCTTTTCGGCGCTGGGTAGGCTGCACTGCAAAAACTGGGTTGTTCAAATTGACACTATGGGTGTTGTTATGGCCTATATACCGAAGAGTGAATCAAAGTTAACAACATAGGATGTTTAAATAACACCAATATAATTGATTCGGCAGAAATTAGTGTTATTTTAATACCCTAATTGTGTAAATTTTGATTATTTTTGTGTGTATCTATATGTGACAACACCCATGGTGTCATTTTTGTCACCCTAGTTTTTGCAGTGTACAAGATTTTATAATCGACAATTTATTCATAATTAAAGGAACGTTACAGAACTGGTAATTAAAATTTTCTTTAAGATCACAGATTTACACAAAACTTACACGGTCTAATGATGATGATAGTAGAAAACATCCCTAGAAATATTTCTGTCTGAAATGCCATATTTGATGAGAAATAAATAAAACTAGTTTACGATTGGAGTTTATCGCTCATGAGCGTTTTATTCATGCATTGTATAACACATGCAAATGTGTAATCGGTTTTTCACTATTTTCTCGTGACCCAGATGGCCGATCGATCTCAAACTTCTACAGGTTTGTCAGTTTATGTATGGTGGATTATATAAAGTGCTTAACTGTTTTGTTAGCAAAAACCAATTCTGTAATGTTTCTTTAACCCACAGACAATTTATAAACAACGGAGAACAGAAAAACTTCTTCCACACCATATTGGGTGTTAAAATAACACTAATTTCTGCCAAAACAATAACATTTGTGTTATTTTTAACACCCTCTGATGTTAATTTCGATTCACTCTTCGGTGTCTATAATATGTAACAACGGAGATCAGAATAACTTCTTCTGTGAATGCGCAAGTACATACACCCAAAAATGTAACATTTTTACCACACGTTACTCCCTTTTCACTCACCGCTATGGAAACCGTTCAAGTGGTCCATATTTATACAAAGCTTGTGCAAACATTAAAGGCATCGTACACGTTTGGTAATTGTCAAAGACCAGTGTTCTCACTTGGTGTATCCCAACATATGCATAAAATAACAAGCCTGTGAAAATTTGGGCTCAATTGGTCATCGAAGTTGCAAGAAAATGGTGAAAGAAAAAACACTCTTGTTGTACAAATTTGTGTGCTTTCAGATAGGAATAAAAGGCTTCTTGCTAGAAGTCTTTTATTATTTTAGTGAGAAATTACCTCTTTCTCAAAAACTACGTTACTTCAGAGGGAGTCGTTTCTCACAATGTTTTATACTACCAACAGCTCTCTGTTACTTGTTACCAAGTCAGTTTTCATGCTAATATATATTTTGAGTAATTACCAAACGTGTACGATGCCTTTAAGCATAAAGTCTCTATATTATTGTCAAACTCTCCAAGATAACTCCTAATAATAATCACTTTTAAAAAAATCTCTTGATTTTCCAAAAAAAAAGAAGAAGATTGCAGCGTATTTTCTTTCCTCCATTTATTAAAATTCACCAATTTAAGGTTATTCGTTTTATTTTAACGAGTTTTATAAAATAATATTTAAGCTATATCAGTGACACACGAAGTTAAAGGTAGGTTCATACTTTGGTAATGACTCTGAAAACAAATGTGTAATTTTTCCGAAAGCTTACTAGTTTTAAAGATGGTAATGGTAGTAAGCATCCTGCGAAATTATTTCCTCTGAAATGCCCCCCTTGATTAAAACTCAATACAATTATGTCGAAAAATTTGAATCTCCAAAACTCAAGAGGAGTTTTGGAAATTCAAATTTCCGTGGTGTCCGTTTGTGAATGCTGCGGCCGGAGATGCGGTTGGTACCCGCTTCATCTTACTAAATATTGATGGGTTCGACGTTTTTGATGACAATACTGCTACAGTTTTGCTGTTTTCTAAACAAGTTATAGACACTGTATTTAGCTCAAACTTTGACAGGTGACTTATATTGTATCTTTATTGACAATTTGGCCTATAAGTCAGCATTACGTTGACAAAAACCAATCTATGGCCCTACCTTTAAAGGCACTGTACACGTTTGGTAATTACTCAAAATATATATTAGCATAAAAACTGACTTGGTAACGAGCAAAGGAGAGCTGCTGATAGTATAAAACATCGTGAGAAACGATTCCCTCTGAAGCAACGTAGTTTTTTAGAAAGAGGTAATTTCTTACTAAAATAATAAAAGACTTCTTGCAAGAAGCCTTTTATCTGAAAGCACACAAATTTGTACAACAAGGGTGTTTTTTTCTTTCATCATTTTCTTGTAACTTCGATGACCAATTGAGCCCAAATTTTCACAGGCTTGTTATTTTATGCATATGTTGGGATACACCAAGTGAGAACACTGGTCTTTGACAATTACCAAACGTGTTCAGTGCCTTTAAATTTAAGTTATCGGGGATATTATAAGGGCACTTAGAAACCAACACTATTGACAATTGCTTGTTTGCACAATATATCAGACACTCACCCGTAGTCACGCCCCAAGGAGGGGGTGGTGTACCGGGGCAATGGAGAAGATTAACTCATGCTCCAGATTGTTGTGCTTATAATCTGTCTGGGTGAATTTCTCTGACGTGTGATGAAATGAATAAGACGGAATTATTCACAGATGACGTGACATACATGGATAGTTTAATCCCAGAAACGCCATTTTCCTGAACGGCTATCATTATAGGCCGTTGGCAAACGTTGTTGGCTTAAAGTCACTGTACACGTTTGGTAATTACTCAAAATATATATTTGCATAAAAACTGACTTGGTAACGAGCAACAGAGAGCTGTTGATAGTATAAAACATTGTGAGAAACGATTCCCTCTGAAGTAACGTAGTTTTTGAGAAAGAGGTAATTTCTCACTTTTAATAATAATAGAATTCTTGCAAGAAGCCTCTTGTTCCTATCTGAAAGCACACAAATTTGTACAACAAGGGTGTTTTTTCTTTGCAACTTCAATGACCAATTGAGCCCAAACTTTCACGGGCTTGTTATTTTATGCATATGTTGGAATACACCAAGTGAGAACACTGGTCTTTGACAATTACCAAACGTGTTCAGTGCCTTTAAAGGCAGGGTATACTTTCAGTAATTGTCAAAGACCAGTACCCTTACTTGGTGTGTATCCATGGTGTATCCCGACAAATTATGCATCAAATAACAAACCTGTGAAAATCTTAGCTCAATTGGTCATCGAAGTTGTAAGAAAATAATGAAAGCAAAAGAAAAATACCCTTATTGCTTAGAGTCGTGTGCTTTGATGCCTGATAAAGGCTTCATGCCTGAAGCCTCTCTCAGATTCAAATTTGTTGGTTAAAAATTACCTCTTTCTCTAAAACTACAATACTTCAAAGGGTGTCGTGTCTTACAATGTTTTATATTATCAACAGCTCTCCAGTGCTTTTTACCAATAGTAAGATTTTATGGTCATTAATTTTTGGAGCAATTACCAAAGGTATATACTCTCCCTTTAAAGGGCTTAGGCTTAAACCTCGACGATCATGTTTAAGCCATGTACGTTCAACTGAATGATGGAGTTTAAAGCCAGAGGCGGAGTCGAAGCCTAAAACGGGTTTTGAATAAACCCTCTCAGGTTTAACTGTGTTCGTTGTTTGATAGTCTTACGTAAATGGCAGACCAGTCGACGTGTAGAAAATATTAATATAATTGTGTTGCTTTGAAGTCGTTCTCAAAGGAACAACACAATAATAAGTCATTGAATTTTAATAACAGCCGATTGTGAGCGTACAACGTGGACAGAAATATGAAATTTTTTTAATAAAATTAATCAAAACATTTGCTTTCAATGTAAACATAATAATATAGAGATACAAAAAACTTCAATTGTGCGTGACCAGAGGCAGTATCCGTTCGTTTCTAAAACAATCTATAAGTCACGCCGTTGTTAGGCCACATAAAAAAAAAATTGTTGATCGTCCCCGCCCGACCCTACAAAACCCCCCGACCCCAATTTTTTTTTAATTTTTTTTTTTAATCATAAAAAACGGTATTTTTAATGATTTTTAATGATTTTAATTTTTTCAAAATCCATAGGTCGGAAATAGATGATTGAAGAAAGGTTATTCATGTTGGCAAAACAAGAACAATTCTTCAAATATTTACTTAGGCTGCGTTTTAGTTTTTTGAACATGTTTACAGAAAATGTCATCTAGGAGTTGAAAGGGTTTAACAAAACAATTAAAAACATCAAAATCACACAAACCCTTTGTTTTATAGTGATTATGATGATATCTTTATTCTTTATTTCATATTTTGCCATGTCAAAAAAAAACCGCCCTTCCTCCCCCACTTCCCATAAAAAAGGGACGATCAACAATGTTTTATTTTTATGTGGCCTTAGTGAAGCAAATATACATGCAATCACTCTGAAGAGGCGTTTGTGTTCTGTGCAAAAAAAAAAAAAAATTGATTTCGAAAAAATCTGAATGTATATTTATATCGTATTATTATCTTCTGGTAAAACCTTGCGATACAATTATAGAATTGGCTTCGCAGCAAGTACAACAAAAAGTGTTTGAAAGCAAATTGTATACAAGGTGCTTTTAGACGTTGGATTTCTTCAACTTGCTTTTTTTATGACGGAGTTAAGAAAAATGCACTGGGAAAAAAAGTACCCATAGTTTTTCGAGATTTGGCTTTGTTAGGCCTTAATTATTTTAACCACGTTTTTTGTTTTGTTTTTTGTTTTTGTATGCTAATAATTTCTCGAAGATGTTCAAATTTCACATGGAATTATTTTTCAGGGTGAAGGATACTTGTTGATAAATCTTAAAATAAATTATGATTTTTTGTTTTGATTTTTTTTTAAAGGCGTAACAGACTGAAAAACACATGCAGTTTTAGTGGCCAAACGTGAACACCTTTAATGTTTAGTTAAAAGGGACACGTTGCCTTCAGATTGGGGGCTTTAAAAAAGCGTTTTTATAATGAATATGATTGGAAATATATTTTCAAAGTAAAGAATATAATGATTCACATAAATATCCCTTGAAATTGTGTTGTTTTTGTGTAATTTTGTGACATAACTATGGTGACCCTGAAGGGACATCAAACATATATATTAACATGATATTTACGTAAATATTCACGTTTTTTGCCCCAATTCGCAGATATTCACGTAAATATTTGCGATTGGGACATAAATCGTGAATATTCACGTAAATATTCACGTAAATATATATGTTTGATGTCCCTTCAGGGCCACCATACATAACAGAGTCCGCTATTTTGTAGAAACAAATTGTTAAACCTCAAAATGGCGGACCGTATGTTCCACTGGTTGTATTTCAAGAGGCAAAATATGAATATTTTATCACTACTCACTAACTACAACACACTGTAGGTGTTTTAAAGGCATCGTACACGTTTGGTAATTGTCAAAGACCAGTGTTCTCACTTGGTGTATCCCAACATATGCATAAAATAACAAGCCTGTGAAAATTTGGGCTCAATTGGTCATCGAAGTTGCAAGAAAATGATGAAAGAAAAAACACCCTTGTTGTACAAATTTGTGTGCTTTCAGATAGGAATAAAAATTTCTTGCAAGAAGTTTTTATTATTTTAGTGAGAAATTACCTCTTTCTCAAAAACTACGTTACTTCAGAGGGAGTCGTTTCTCACAATGTTTTATACTATCAACAGCTCTCTGTTGCTCGTTACCGTTGTTTTGCTAATATATATTTTGAGTATTATTACCAAACGTGTACAGTGCCTTTAATGCATGAACAACTCTTAAAAAGGATAAGCATTAATTCCAAGCAGCAAAAAAATGAGAGATTTGAAGGCAATGTAGGGGGGCCTACCGCTTTAATGTTTACAGGTTAGTTTAAAGGGTCTCTATACTTTTGGTAACGACTCTGAAAATTAATGGCAATAAAAATTTAGCTTTGGATAGTTTAATGCATTTTGAGAAACTTTTCACTTCGAAGTAATGCAGTTATGAAACAAAATATCAGTTTTTATCCCCCAATCTGAAAAGCGTTACTGACAGTTACCGGTAATACAACTATGTAGGATTGAAACAAACAGTGGGTTCCGATTACCAAACGTATACAATCCCTTTAAGATTATTATTTGTTTGGGATAATATAATATTATTATAATATTTGACGGTTTAATGGTGGCTGATCAAGGAGGAATATGTGCACAGTGACGACACCGCGTGAATATTCTCTCTTGAACCATATTTTGTTGTTTTCTTTAGTGAATATTATTATAAAGCCAATAAGTGTTACATCCGATTATCACGACGGTAAAAAGCCTACACCTGCCTGCCCCCCTAGTGGGCAATTCGAACCCCCTTTTAAAGATTACTATAGAATGACAAAATGACCTATGGACGTTTTCATATAAACCGGCAAAGCGATCCCTTGAAGAAAAAAATCAAAATTGTTATCTCATTTCAGGCCGGAGTTTTGCCCTTGGGCCACGGCGATCGATCCGGACGGAGATTATATTAAAAACAAACACTTTATTATTCCTGAAGATGCCGCATATAAGTTAATCAAGGTTTTTCAGTGCAGGCAGCTCGGGTATGTTTTTGACAGAAACGCTTCTCAAATTGTTTTTTTTAAATATTTTTTTTTACCGATATCTTTTTCCATAACCACATTGTGAAATGTCGAAAACTATCGAAAACTGCTGTACTTCTAACCAAGTAATTTTGAATTCCCATTTATTTTATGAGTACCAAACGTATACAGACCCTTTAAGCCGATGCCATGCAATGTAAACAATTAGTCTTCTAAATACAGCACAGATGGCTTGGGTATAAATTTGCTTTAAAATAGTCATATCTACGATTTTTAATTTTAAAATGCCTCATTAAAAATGATACAAAAGAAAATGAAACATTTGCAAAGCTATATATCTTTCCTGTCATTGAAAAGAAAATTTCCAGATTCGTGTGAACCAGGATTGCTGCCTAGTATAGAAAAGTCAGGGAAACCGAAAACCTGAAATAAGGTCAAAACAATATTGGTTTAAGGGGATTGTATACGTTTAGTAATTGGAACCCACTGTTTGTTTCAATCCTATATATAGTTGTAGATGTATACCATAAAACTATACCTGTGAAAAATTATTTTCAAAAGGTGGTAGCGTTTTTTAGATATTGCCAAAATCTGGAGCGGTTATGTTCACACAATCTGAGAAACGTTACTGTCAGTAATGCTTCTCATATTAATATTTTGGGGGATAAAAAGTGATATATTTTTCCATAACCGCAGTACTTCAAAGTGAAAAGTTTCTCAAAATGAATATATAATCCAAAGCTGCTGTAATTCTTACCAAGTAAGTTTTTATTGCCATTCATTTGCAGAGTCATTACCAAACGAATACAGACCCTTTAAGACCGTTAGCTTGGGTGCAGTTGACTATCGCAGACTGACTGATCGATTGTCTTTCTGCAAAAAAAAAATCATTTTTTTCCGAAAACTAACTCCAATGGGAAGAATTTTGATTTTCTATAAAAACAATGATAGTGGTTAAAGATAAGTTCGTACACAGTTTTCAGAAATACAGTTATCATAAAAATTTAATAATAAAATATATTTCGAAAAACACTTCAACATCGTTTTTTAACGATCATATTACATTCGTATTATTATATTATTTTTATAATGGCACCCGAACAAAGATATTGACAACATAGAGGGACCACCAACATTACTAGATTACTCAGTTGGTAGAATGGCCGGTACGTTAATCTGAATGTCGCAGGTTCAAATCCCACTCTATTTTCTTTGTTCAACCCAAAATTGTATTATCATAATTATTAGTAAATGTTTTTAGTCTGCATGTTAAATGTTTATAATTCCTTTATGTATGAACGATCGGAAGTCATCCGCGATCTACATACGACCATCAGTGGCGTAACTACCCCCCCCCCATTGATATCAGTGCCCCCCTTGAAATCTGGACTTGTGAGGGACATAACAAATTACCTGTGACCATAATCTTACATTTTATAAGCTTCAATGTCTTAATTTAAATGTTTTTAAATACACGAACAATTATATAGTTTTAACACTCACCTCACGTCTGATTATCTTATTAAACAATAGTAAATGGCATAACAAGAGCGCTGAAAAAGGGGCTTGTTTAAGATAAATGCAAGTTTTAATTGGCCAGAAACTCGCCCCCCCCCATGAAAAAAATGATGTACCCATTCCTTTCTCCTCCCTAAAATGTTACCCTATACAGTTTCGGCGCTGGACCTTATTCTTAATTCATCTGGATATTCAAAGCTTCATCCAATATTCAGTGATATGTGACCAGATACGCAAGACTAAAATATTCCACGAACCACGGAAGACCTTCAGATCAGGCGGTCAGGTCACGCCGATTCCGGGCAGGCCTACTTGGAGTTAAAGGGGCATGCTGCCTTCGGAGTGTGAGCTTTAGGGCAAAAAAAGAAAGCGTTTGTTTTGAAACTAATATGGTTGGAAAGATATTTCAAAAGTAGAATATAATGATTCACGTAAATATCCCTTGAAAATTGTGTGGTTTTTGTGTAATTTCATGACAGAATACGGTCCGCTTTTTTGTTGAACCTTGACCCACAAAATGGCTGCCGTATGTATGCTAGGTGAATTTCAAAACTGCAAAAGTTTGAGCGATTTGTGCCCCTTTAAAGACAATTTGTTGGTTTTTCGTTTGAAAAAGTAAATTAAGTTGCCATCGTCTGAGTTTTTATTTTAAGAGCATTCCCTTCAACCACCTATGAGAAACCAAATTATCAAATACGGTGGCCACGTTTTTAATGAAGACAACAAAGACGAATTTTGTGTTTTTATGGATGTTTTGCACGTTCATCAAAGAGCCACTCCAACAGCTTTATTCCACGTACTGCATCTCTTTGGAACTCCTTGCCTGGTGCATGTTTCCCTCCATCCTACAATCTAAACTGTTTTAAGAGGAATATCAATTCCTACCTTCAGCTCCCCTGAGTTATTTTCGTCTTACATATTTTATTCTTGTAGCCCCTACCAAGAGTGGCTTTTAGCCTTGGTTGGGGCAAACTTGCATTAACAAAATTATTGTTTATTTCGCTTGCTGCAATTGAAGTAAACGACGTTGATTTGTGATCTGCAAATGCTATTTCCTTGACCGTATAATCACAATCCAAATGTATTTTGGAGAAGTTGTACTGAATGTATAAAAGTTACAATCGGTAAGCTTTCAGATTAAAACTAATTAGTTTTTGTATATTTATGACTTTTGTCTCATAAGTAAACGTTTCCAAGTTATGTAATTTATGCAAATTTTTACTGGCTTAAAAACACGAAACCTGAATAAGTGACCCGGGTAAATAAAACGGGTAAATATTTCTTATTTTGACCATAGGCCAACTTCTAATTTCAAAAACAAAAATCCATTCGGACCTAAAGGTAATTAAACCAAAAAAAAATGGAATGAAACATCATTGAACCATGCGAGTTTTTATTTGTTTTACCAAGAACGTCTTCTTAAGGATGTGTACAACATTGGTAAGGTTGAAAATGTAAATATTTACAGATTTGCACATAACTCACATGGTATAAAGATGGTCACGGTAAAAAACTTCCCTTGAAATAGTTTTGCTTGAAATGCTATAGTTTTTAGGAAATGAGTAAAACATTCAGTCTTCATCACTGGTGATAAAAACCGATGTTTGAAAACAGTAAAAAATCATATAAGGTTTTTTTTCACTGTTGTCTCATGACTCAGAAGACCGATTTAGGTTAGACGTTTACAGTTTTGTTATTTTATGTATTTGTTGGGTCACATCAAGTGTGGATACTGGTCTTTGACAATTACCAATGTTGTACATTTGCTTTTAAACAGTTGCTGGTGTTTCACAATCGCTGGTACCCATAAATAATTCTCAATTTGTAATTAAGAAAACAGCCAGCGACTATAGAAATAAATATCAGATTTGTTTCACGTTCCAACGTTCGAACGTACTTTCAAAACCATTCTCATATAAATTTTCAGAAATAACAAAATGAACGTGGAATATATAGATTCCCAAGCTTAAAATTCTTGTCATATTTTAGTGCGAAAACACTTAAAGGCACTGGACACGTTTGGTAATTGTCAAAGACCCGTGTTCTCACTTGGTGTATCCCAACATAAAATAACAAACCTGTGAAAATTTGGGCTCAATTGGTCATCGAAGTTGCAAGAAAATTATGAAAGAAAAAACACCCTTGTTGTACAAATTTGGGTGCTTTTAGATAGGAATAAAAGGCTTCTTGCAAGAAGTCTTTTATTATTTTAGTGAGAAATTACCTCTTTCTTAAAAACTACGTTACTTCAGAGGTAGTCGTTTCTCACAATGTTTTATACTATCAACAGCTCTCTGTTGCTTGTTACCAAGTCAGTTTTTATGCTAATATATATTTTGAGTAATTACCAAACGTGTACAGTGCCTTTAAATTCGATGCATCAAAATTGATAATAATAAAATTTGATATCTTTTTTTAGAAAGGAGAAGAGGGGGGATGAATTTCAATCTTGAATACATCTACGATTTAAGATGATGAGTCTTCATAAATTTTTTAGAAAAACACACACAAATCCCTTGACAAATCTGCAAGGAAGAGAAGATCAATTTAGAGCCACTGTTCACTCTGGGCAGAGAAAAGAGTCACGGCAGTCAAATTTCATTATCGGCTCGGATAGATTCCACCTCCACGTTGAACTTATTCCCCGACGACGAGTCGATGACAAAAACCTCTTTTTTTTGAAGGCCCGGAGAGATGAACGATCTTCAAATTTGTAGATTTATCAAACAACAGCCTAGAGGCCTTTAATGGTTTCCGCCTATTAGCTCATGGTGCACATTTTGGTTTTAGAGTTTTGACATCGCCGCCGCGTTAATTTGAGATGTTTCTGTCTGATTTATTTGGCAGCACTACACCAAAAATGTACCATAAAAATGGTAAGAATATTCACAATGATAGCTGTGTTAGTCTGATAGCTAAAAAAGGAAGGAGGTGGTAGCACTTAAAGGCACTGTACACGTTTGGTAATTACTCAAAATATATATTAGCATAAAAACTTACTTGGTAACGAGCAACGGAGAGCTGTTGATAGTATAAAACATTGTGAGAAACGACTCCCTTTGAAGTAACGTAGTTTTGGGGAAAGAGGTAATTTCTCACTAAGATAATAAAAGACTTCTTGCAAGAGGCCTTTTATTCCTATCTGAAAGCACACAAATTTGTACAACAAGGGTGTTTTTTCTTTCATCATTTTCTTGCAACTTCGATGACCAATTGAGCCCAAATTTTCACAGGCTTGTTATTTTATGCATATGTTGGGATAGGCCTACACCAAGTGAGAACACTGGTCTTTGACAATTACCAAACGTGTTCAGTGCCTTTAAAGACTAACTATATGGAATTACTTTTTTTTTAACTGCATGAGCTTTCGTAGCAACAACTATACTTGTATTTATGGTGACTGCTCTATGTTCCGACACCCCTATATTCCGAAAACCCTCTCGTAATTTACATGCTAGGGTTAGGGTTAGGGTTAGGGTTAGGATAGGGTTAGGTTTAGGGTTAAGGTTAGGAATAGGAATAGGAAAATACACTAGGTGTGTCGAAACAGGGGTTTTGGAACATAGGTGTGTAACCGTATAATACTTGGCATGTCCCCTTCATTGCATCCGATGATGTGGTCGTTGCTACCAAAGCTCATGTAGGTTTTATTTTTAAAGGCATCGTACACACGTTTGGTTATTGGAGCCTATTGTTTGTTTCAAGCCTATAGTTGTAGACATATACCATAAAACTAACCTGTGAAAAATTTCATTTCAAAAGGTGGTAGCGTTTTTGAGATATTGCCGAAAATCTGGAGCGGTTATGTCCACGCAGGACGAACAATCTGCTTGGAATACACACTTTGAGAAGCGTTCTCAGATTCAAATGTTTTGGGGATAAAAGGTGATATATTTTTCCATAACCGCAGAACTTTGAAGTGAAAAGTTTCTCAAAATGCTTTATACTACCCAAAGCTGCTGTACTTCTTACCATTAAGTAAGTTTTTATTGCCATTAATTATCAGAGTCATTACCAAACGTGAACGATGCCTTTAATGTTGTTAGACTTTAAGTATACTACTATTACCATTACCTTCCTTGTTTTAAGAATATTCAAACACTTTTGTTTATACTCAGTAATAATTATTCACATCGCAATGCCTGTGGAAAGAAATATGATTAGACTCATGATTTTCCCCTAAAGAAGAGCCGGAGTTTTATAAATCTTGCACATAGAAATTTGTAATTTTTTATTTTTATTATTATAAACGCGTAGGCCTATATAATAATAAAAGTCAAATTTACAAATTGTTTAATGACCACCCTCGGTGGCCATTAAAAAAATACAAAAATGTAATAGCCTTTGCAATAAACGGCTGTTTGTGCTGTCATCCCCCGTTTTTCATCTCTTGTGTTGTTTGTTTTCCTTCTGTTAATCATATTTTTATTAATCATAATTTAATTTACCTTATGCCATCGTTTGAGTTTGTACTTAATTATTTTTTCTCAATGCGCATGCAGTCAGAGTGAACAGACCTATACATTAAACCCTATATGTAACATGGTGCCGGCGTCAACACACTCGCCCAAAACACCAATGAACTGTTTTGTGCCCACAACGATTGCATAGCATTTCAGCAAGGAAAGACAATTCTGTGCGTCCACGGAAATTGCTGTTAATTTTTAATTGAACTTTTCACCTAGTATTGTCAGACCGACGTTTATCGAAGAGATCTAAAGATAGAGACCTTGAATTATTTAGGATTAAAGATAATGCAGAACTCGTCTGGTAAGAACAGGCTATGGTTTGTTTTGTTTAGGTAAAGCCAATTCAATTTTTTTCTGTTGTCAAAAAAATTAACTCACCTGAAATATTTTGGTTGCTATTGTCATTGTTTGAAAAGAAAGGAATTTCTTTAAATTACATTCTTGACAAAGGGACCTACCTTCAGCGGTGGTGATGTGTTTTAGCGCATTGCGAGGTCTGTTTCATACTTTGACCTCGACCCCATTATAGGGTTGGATCGAGGCAGGAAATGCCGGAAGTGAATCGATTTGAAGAGCAGAATTTTTACGAAGAACCAACCCTAAGCGACATCATTATAGGGTTTTTAACTGCTGGCCTAATATCTGCTTAGCATGAATCATAATGCTAAGTAATTTAATTTAGGTAAATTTATGTATAAATATAAAAGTGGCTTTTTGCCTAACGAATTTAATGATCTTTTTACCCTGTGTTCATCAGTCCATACGTATTCAACTCGTGCAGTATATCAAAAGGTGATTTGTATACAAAATTTAACCGAACATTACAACAACGTTTTTTAAAATCAACATTGTATCTCGTGGTACCCTATTCTGGAATAACCTCAACTCGGATATAAAAAAGTCTCGTTGACTTCAGTCATTCTCTAACAAACTGAAACATCACCTATTGAACATGTATTTGTAGATCTAGAACATACTTGTTCAAAGACTGTTGTTCCGATAATTATTTAAATTGACTAGTCTGGTCTCATTGTCATTGTTATTTTTGTCCTTGTCGTGTCCAAGTCCTTGTCTGTCACAGGGAAATGTACAAAAGCAGTATGCTTAACTTGCTTCCCTGCATGTTGGCTAGCATGTTAGTTACACTCGATATATAAGTACTGTATGCTAACAGCTTACAAAATGTACATCTTTACGTGGGTCCAATTTTATCGAGCTGCCTAAGCTGAAAACAAAATTTTCTGCTACGCAGAAATGAACAGGATGCCATTCACAAATGGTGCATGTGACATGGTAGTTTGGCTGGTAACCTTATTCTCGTAAGCATGAATTTGTTTCTGTTTAGCATCCTGTTGTGCTTAAAGGTATCGTACACGTTTGGTAATGACTCAATACAAATATTATAGCATAAAAACTTACTTGGTAACGAGCAACGGAGAGCTGTTGATAGTATAAAACATTGTAGGAAACGACTCCCTCTGAAGTAACGTAGTTTTTGAGAGAGAGGTAATTTCTCACTAAAATAATAAAAAACTTCTTTCATCATTTTCCTTGCAACTTCGATGACCAATTGAGCCCAAATTTTCACAGGCTTGTTATTTTATGCATGTTGGGATACACCAAGTGAGAATACTGGTCGTTGACAATTACCAAACGTGTACAGTGCCTTTAATCATGCTCTATGAAATTGGGACCTAGCTTTTACAGAAGTAAATAACGTAACGTTCGTTTCAAAACTGGAAACAGAAAAAGTACTTAATTTTATGCCAGGAAATCGTATGGACCTACAACTAAATTATTTATTTCAAGTTAGCGAAATGCAAATAAACGAAACAATTGTTTTTGTTTCAAAGCTGCTGGCATCATAATAAAAATCATTGAGCGATGAAACAACACAGCAATACCCACCTACAGACTTCATAACCTAAAATCTGAAAATTAAAGCTTATTTTTCTCATCAGTATTGTCGGGAGTAGCGCATCTTTAATGGACTTTAATTGCCTACGAGTCACCCTTTTACCGCACAGTTCGATAGGCCAACGTTTTAGCGTGTCAGAAGGCCGAATACACGTCGACTCAATTGATCTTTGTATAATACGCGGCAACCACGCTTGGTTCATCTCCAACCACGCCAAACAGCAGTGCGACGCAAACCTGTTCCCTGTACCTTGAATCTTCAGACTATCTGCTGATTTTATTAAAACAAGTAGAGAGAGAAAACCAGAATAAGGGTTTCCAGTCTCTTTAAAAGCACTGTACACGTTTGGTAATTGTCGAAGACCAGTGTTCTCACTTGGTGTATCCCAACATATGCATAAAATAACAAGCCTGTGAAATTTGGGCTCAATTGGTCATCGAAGTTGCGAGAAAATGATGAAAGAAAAAACACCCTTGTTGTACAAATTTGTGTGCTTTCAGATAGGAATACAAACTTCTTGCAAGAAGTTTTTATTATTTTAGTGAGAAATTACCTCTTTCTCAAAAACTACGTTACTTCAGAGGGAGTCGTTTCCTACAATGTGTTATACTATCAACAGCTCCCCGTTGCTTGTTACCAAGTAAGTTTTCATGCTAATATTTGTTTTGAGTCATTACCAAACGTGTACGATACCTTTTTAATGAACCTTTAACCGTTTGAAATCAAGTTAGTCAAATTAATTTCTAAAGGGGGGCAATGAACTTCATCGAATGTTTAATCGACTGCCCTGGATTTTTCTCGCGCTCAATTATTAACATTCTATCAATAATTTGTGTGAATTATTATTTCATCGCGGCGCGATTTCATGGCTTCAACGGTCAGATACTTTTGGTGGAACAATTTGGACAAAAGTGTATGTGTGAGAAAATGCACATCGTCAAGATGCAAAAACGGGGGTTGTTAAATTGACACCATGAGTGTTGTCACATTATAGACACCAAAAAAAGAATCCAAATTTACAACATAGGGTGTTAAAATAACACTAATTTCTGCAAAAACAATTACAATGGTGTTATTTTAACACCCCATGATGTTAATTTTGATTCTCTGTTCGGTATCTATAATATGTGACAACACACATGGTGTCAATTTTAACACCCTATTTTTGCAGTGTAGTGTTTTTCTCGCATTTGAATCGGGGTAAATTTTCAAAGGGCCGCCATCCTGTTTGGGTTTTTTTTTGTTGGGGGGGTGGGATTTTTTCCTCGCATGCAAGTTATACTAAACCGAAACCGGAAATACAAAATAGTCAGAACCCTGTTCATCTTATAAGGAAAATCAGTGGTTGTTAATGCGATTGTACACAGGGAACTAACCAAGGTTACAGACCTCCATAAAAGAAGAATACTTTCAAAGGTAGGAACATAGATTGGCAAATGCTCCCAAAAAATTCATGCGTGGTTCGCTTCTCAGATTTCTGAGGGTTGGTTTCCGTTCGCGAATGCTGCGGCCTGAGATGTGGTTGATACCTGCTGTCCCCTCGCTAAACGTGGATGGATTCGACGTTCTTGTGAAAATGTCGTGACAGTTTTTGCTGTTTTCTCAGCAAGAGTGGAAACTGTATTCAGCTGAAACTTTCACATGTGACCTTTATTTTATTTTTCTTTCTAGTTTTGTCTGTAATTAATCAGCATTACGTTGACAGAAACCAATCTGTAACCCTACCTATAACATTGACGAACTATGTAGGCTTACAGCAACTTTTACCAGTATTCAGTTTCCACATTGTTCTTTATAATTTTGCCTTAAAGGGTGTGTACAACATTGGTAAGAATGAAAATATAAATGCTCACAGATTTGCACATAACTTACATGGTCTAAAGATGGTTATGGTAGAAAACTTCCCTTGAAATAGTTTTGCTTGAAATGCCATAGTTTTTACGAAATGAGTAAAAAATAGTATTTATCCTGCAGGATAAATTCCAATGTTTTAAAAAACAGTTAAAACACATAAGGGTTTTTTTCACTATTTTCTCATGACTCCGAAGACCGATTTAGCTTAAACTTTCACAGGTTTGTTATTTCATGTATATGTTATTTCATGTTTATGTTGGGTCACATCGAGTTTGGATACAGGTCTTTGGCAATTACCAATGTTGTACACACCCTTTAACTCAGCATTACGTTGACAAAAACATGATCTATGAACATACCTTTAAGTCTACCTGAGGACCTATTTATTATAAATTTAAGATATTGGGCTTCATATAATATTTAACATTGATGATAATTTATTAATGTTGATATATCAAACCTATAGGCCTAAATTGTTAATTAATATTAGCCTTATAGGCCCGCTTATTACACTGCGCGTCGTTGGTCTCAGCCAACCGTATTGTCATTTCGAATTAAATTCCATCTCATCTCCATCATCCTTCTTCCCCTGCTTCGGCTCAACTATTATCCTCGTCCCCCCAGGGGGATACCTCGGCCAATACGCGGAAAGCCTATTACGTCTTATTTGCATATCCCCAAACCAGGGGTAAATTGATTAGCTGAATTAATCCATGCACATTATCCATCGCAAGAAATATCGTTTGTCCCTGAGAATGGAGAGGGATGAGGGGGTGAGATGGGGGGGGGGTGGTAATTTTAGGGATGAGTGACACAGGGTAAACCAGGTTTGTTATTGGACCAAACTCAACCATTGTATTGCATTAAAGGGAAGATGTCGCATTTCCTTCAAGAAGGATTCAATTATTCGTATTGTCTAGTTTTTAAAGGCAGGGTATACTTTTGGTAATTGCAAAGACCAGTTTCCTCACTTGTTGTATCCCAACATATGTATCAAAATAACAAACCTGTGAAAATTTGAGCTCAATTGGTCATCGAAGTTGCAAGAAAATAATGAAAGAAGAAACACCCTTGTTGCATAAAATTGTGTGCTCTTATAATGCCTGATAAAGGCTTCATGCCTGAAGCCTTTCTCAGATTCAAATTTGTTGGTGAAAAAAAAATCCTCTTTCTCTAAAACTACATTACATTAAAGGCAGTCATTTCTAACAATGATTTATAATATCAACAGCTCTCCAGTGCTCATTACCAAGTAAATGTTTATGGTAATTAATGTTTGGAGTAATTACCAAAGGTATACCCTCCCTTTAAGAAAGATAGTTGCGATTTTGAGGTACAAAGGATAGAACATTATGACGTCACCATGATCAATGTAAGATTATTTTCATTAGATACTTTCACAACAGCCACTTAGCATAACTAAATACTATGGCGAGATAAACAACATTGTCCCCCCCCCCCCCGCGGGCGTTTGTGGAAAGGGCTACCGACGGCAATCAAATTTGCTGATACCCTTGAAATTCTTAAAACCTCTTTAAAAACCCACCTTTTTAAGTATCGCTTTTTTATCACTTATTGTTATTGCTAATTATTAATTAATTCTCTTTTGTTTTGACTGCTTAATATCTGTAGAATAACTGTGCAGATTTTTAATATTGTACAGCGCATTGTGATGTTTATGTGACACGGAAAACGTTTTTTAACAATTAATATTATTAATAAGATAATTATTATAGATAATTAGTCCTGTGTAAAAACATAAATTACCGGTAGTCTTTTACACCCACCCTACCGGTTTTGTTTCTTATTAAAAGCAAACTATTAAATAATAATGGAAAAAAACACCTTCCAAAACCTAGGTGTTACAAAAACACCATAACTGTCGGCTTATACCGTAGCTGCGCTACTTGGCTCCTATTTGAACACCTGGTGTAATCTAATAATCACATAATAGATTTCTTTTTTGCTGCGCATTGTTCACCATACTAAGAGTGTCATGTACCCATCAAAGGATGCATAAGGCCAAACAAAATAAAAAACATGTTTAGAGTCCTGCCTTTTTGAAAAAAGGAAGGAGGAGGGCCCCCTTTTTTTCAAAAATGGCCGCCCGACAAGTTTTCTTGAGACAACCGGCCGGGCTATTTTTCAAGATGGTTGCCAGCTTTTTTTCGGTGTGCTTTTTTCGCTGTGCTAAAGTCGAAATACGATCTTATTTATTTTAAAAACAAAAAACAAAATATTGTCAGGGAAAATAAATAAATGTATCATTTTTTTCTACAAAAAAATAAAAAATAAAAAATAAAAGGAGGCGGCCTCTAAAAAGGAAGCGGGCGGGGACGCTAAACATGTATTTTTTTATTTGGCCTAATAGATTGCTGCATTATAAATTAAAGGGAGGATACACCTCTGGTAATTACTCCAAAAATAAATTACCATAAAAACGTACTTGGTAAAAAGCACTGGAGAGCTGTTGATATGATAAAACATTGTTAGAAACGACCCCTTTGAAGTTGTGTAGTTTTTGAGAAAGAGGTAATTTTCACCCAAACATTTTTTATCTGAGAAAAGCTTCAGGCATGAAGCGTTTCTTATCCATCTGAAAGCACACAATTCTATGCAACAAGTGTTGTTGTTTTCTTTCACTATTTTTTTGCAACTTCGATGACCAAATGAGCAAAAATTTTCACAGTTGTTATTTTATACATAATTATATTGAGGCACACCAAGTGAGGATACTGGTCTTTGATATTTACCAAAAGTATACCCTGCCTTTAATATAATTATTTAGTTTGGAGCGTGCACAGACTGAATGATTTGCTTAACATAAACAACCCTCGAAGAGGTCATTCCCTCTCTTTTAAAATATTATTTTTTTCCATATCATTATCAGTTTGGAAATTACCGTAGGTCGCGATAATGTACAACGAACGGGGAATCCCAGAATTGATGACAATAACAATTAAAGGGGAAGTCTAAATGAAATTTTCCATTTATGATGAAATTCCGAATAGGGCTATGACGTAAATCCTGCGTCAGTGATAATGAACGATTGTTCGTTTTGCCTTTTACTGTGTGCTACCCATCATTGCTGTCGGAAATCGAGCATGACTCTTCTGTCATTGGGTGAGCTCGATGTTCAAACGGTCAATATATTAAATCTACGATCTGTGGCAAGTTGAAGCGGGTTCGATTCTGAACTCGTGAAGTGTTCATTCACCTTAAAGGTATTATACGGGATTGGTAGAGCTGACAAGAAAATAGACGCAGACAGTGTTCATGTTTTGTGTGATCAAACATACATGAAATAACAAACCTGTTCGGAAAATTTGGGCTTGAATCGTTGTGTGAACTTCATAATCAGTAAACATTTCAGACTAAAATTAAACAATGGTGTTTTTTACCCTTACCAATTCAAACTTCAATTGCCATAAACCACAAGGGAAACTGACTGGGTTAATTTTTAATTAATTCAGGGTTGAACAAAGAAAACATCAGGGCTCAATTTCATAAAGCTGCTTTAAGCAGAAAATATTGCTTAACATTTTTCTGCTAAGCAGAAATGAGCAGGATACCATTTAAAAATTGTGCTTCTGGCATGGTAGTTTGGCTGGTAACCTTATTCTGGCAAGTGTAATTTTGTTATGCTTAGCTACTTTTTGTGCTTAAGCAGCTCTATGAAATTGGGCCCAGGGCTAGATGGCTCAGTTGGTATAGCCCCGGCACATTAATCCTGAGGTCGCAGGTTCAAATCCCGCTCTTGTCTATTTTTCTTTGTTCAAACCAAGATTGAATTCAACTTCTGAAACCACAATTTACACAAAACTGCGACGAGAAATTAGGTGAACAAATATCACAGACTTATCAACAAAATCTAAACTCGTCACTGATTCATTATTTGAAGATTTCGTAGAGTGGTTTGCTCTTAGCTCAGACGACTTAAAGGGATTGTACACGTTTGGTAATTGGAACCCACTGTTTGTTTCAATCCTATATAGTTGTATTTATATATACCATAAAACTAACATGTGAAAATTTCATTTCAAAAGGTGGTAGCGTTTTTGAGATATTGTAGAAACGCTGGAAGCAATTGAAATACACAATTGAGAAACGTTACTGCAGTAACGCTTCTCGGATATAAATTTTTGGGGATAAAAAGAGGTATCTTTTAACATAACCGCAGTACTTCGAGTAAAATAGTTTCTGAAAATGCATTATACTATCCAAAGCTGATGTACTTCTTACCAAGTAAGTTTTTTATTGCCATCAATTTTCAGAGTCATTACCAAATGTATACAGATCCCTTTGAAGCCTTCGGTGAAGCCATTGGAGTAAAGTCAACAGGTCTTTTGTAAACCAGCTTTGTTTACTCCGCCACTAATCGTTTAAAAATCTCAATTCCAGCCTCCCTATTGAGATCTATAGCCAAACAACATGGAAAATAATACCAAATTGCCGTGGTTCTGAATCGCAAACAAACCTCTTATATTATAGCCTTCATCTAAAAGCTACACATGGCTGAAATCAATCATGTCTTCGGCAGATGACTTCCAGATGGCTTGAAGGGTTGGAATTTGTTCAACTGTGAGTCTAAAAAGGCTCCTATCTGATGGTTCATACCATTTGAAAGGGACTATGTTCACCTCCAAAAAATGTACATAATGTTATAAAACGGACTGTTGGAAACAGTACGATGGTGTAAGCGTGTGCGTCTGGTGGTCTGCATAAAGTTGTTTATTGACCTTTGACCTCTTGTGTACTGCATTAAACGTCCCCGGATGTTAGCTGAAAACAGTGACTTTATGTCTGGTGGTGGTGTCACGGAGGGTTTTAAGGGAGCTGGAATTTTAACCATTCAGATCACGAATTGTTCAAGCTGTTTCTTTTACTGACGGTCAAAGCTGCTTTCAAGGCTTCAGGCTATGCCATTAGTCATCCAATACGATTGGAGAACATGCGTGAATGCGATCGTGCCGAGACCAACCGATTCTTATATTGCTATTAGAACGGCCAGAGATTGAAAAACCTTAACAGACACTCTCTCTCTCTCTCCCTTACACAGTTCCAAAGATCAGGCAAATTAAATTGCCTGCGATTTATTAAACGGTTGAAAGGACGATAAATCTGATCATTTTTTTTTTCGTCGTCCCATTTTATATAGGGTTGTGATGAGGAGGTTTCGGCTAGTGGCGCTGCCGACTTCCAAATTAATTGTATCCGAACGAGCTCATCTGCTATTCATTGTTCACATTGATCTCTGACTAGCATAATTATTCGGTCACGATCAAAGTGGATTCCGAGCTGACGATTTGACGGGGGTGCTTGTAGATTCGGTTTCATTGAAGGCAGCTTTCGGTAATACTCTCGATTAGGTAATTGAGATAAAGTTACTGCAATTTCGTTCGGTATACCCACTACCTTTGAATCAAGATAAGGTACTTCTCGGTATATCCACTACCTTTGAATCAAGAGAAGGTACTAAAATTAAGTTCAGTAAACCAACTATTTATACAGTACCTTTGAATTAAGATAAGGTATACCGTAATTTCTTTTCGTATACCAATTACCTTTGAATAAAGATAACAGTAGGCCTACTGCAAAACCGTCCGGTATACCCAATTCTTTTAAATCAAGAGAAGGTACTAAAATTTCGTTCGGTATACCGACTACCTTTGAGTCAAAGTAAGGTACTACTCGGTAGACCCTACCTTTGAATCAAGTAAGGTATACTAAAATTCAGTTCGGTATATAGAATTAAGATAAGGTACCTTATTATTATTTTTTCGTATACCCACTATACCTTTGAATCAAGATAAAGTACTGCAATTCCGTCCGGTATACCCATTACTTTTGAATCAAGGTAAGGTACTCTTCGGTATACCCACTACCTTTGAATCAAGAGAAGGGACTAAAATTCAGTCCGGTATACCCACTACCCCTTGAATCAAGAGAAGGTAGGCCTAGACTGCTGCTTTTTATATTTTGTGTAATCTTTATATTTACAAGATAGAGCGCTGCAATATTGACAGACTCACAGATACCTATACTTTGTTAATATTGCAACGACAGGTTTGTTGATTTTACGACACTTTAAACGGAGAGTATATACCTTGGTAATTTATACTCCAAATATTAATGACCATACAAACTTACTTGGTTAAGAGCACAGGAGAGCTGTTGATATTATAAAACATTGTTGAAAACGACACCCTTGAAGTAATGTAGTTTTAGAAAAAGATTTCACTAAAAATGTTTGAATCTGAGAAAGGCTTCATGCATGAAGCCTTTCTCAGTCATTTGAATGCACGCAATTCTATGCAACAAGGGTGTCTTTTTTCTTTCATATTATTTTCTTGCAACTTTCGATGACCAATTGAGCCAAAATTATCACAGGTTTGTTATTTTATGCATATGTTGGGATACACCAAGTGAGGAGACTGGTCTTTGAGAATTACCGACAGTATACCCTGCCTTGACACAATTTGCCGCTATGGAATCCCACATATTGGGGAACACAGGGTCTAACTTCTTATAGAGCTAACAAGTAAAGCATTGCTGCTTACATTTTAAATTTTACGAAGTCGAGACCATAATAACCCGTGGAATTGCATGTTTACAATAAAGCCACAGAGCCTGGACTTCCTGCAGGCACGATTTGTACACAGCTCAATGGAAAGAAACATTTAATGATCGAGATTGCACTGACCGATTGTTACAAACCTTTATAAAGAAAGGGGGGGAACATCTCAAAACTTGTTCAGCTGTTATTTTTTGTAACTCTTGAATTTATGTGGAAATTATTATACAAAATGTTAAACTTCCCATAATCAAATGACCAGTGTATAGTGTCTTGCCTGCCAGAAAGGCCCTACAACGTACAAGGTCAATCTATTTACAAACATGGTCTAATACTAATAGCAGGAAACGAACCACAAATACCTAATTTTCGACGGTTCCCTGCTTCTTCTATAAGCCAGAACAAATTAAAAGAGAAGTAGTTTATACGCCACTCCCCCCTTATAATATGTGTCATCTCTATCAAGTCGCAAAACGAAAAAAGGTAATTTAAAACGTCCGATCTAAATAATATGGCTTATCAATGTCACTCATTCTAAAAAAAAACACTTTAATAGTCAATGATTTACACCGCTGGATTAATCTTTGCACCTAATATTAGATTAATGCCTCAAAAATTTGACATGAGTTGTCCCTTCGGAACGAGTCCCTGGGAAGACGGAAAATGAAAATATTTGTCATGGTTTTCATTTTCTGCGAGTGATATTGCAATCTCGGGGTGAATGGTTGAATGCTGAGTGAGGTCGACTTGGGAGTAATGGTTTCAACACCTGGTCAACTCGTCACCGGTAGCTTCTGTCGTTATGAATCAAGGACCAAAAAATGCTTAGTAAATACATGAACAGGGAACCAGTGGTAACCAGTGTAAATTTCAAGGCATATTGGCTGGTAAACCATTTTCTACGTTGTCCATTTGTACCATTCCAATATTTGTTTACTGTACAACTGTGGCTAATGGGAAAGGTGTATTGTTCTTATTTTTAAATAGATATACAAACAATAATAATAAACAGTAGATGTTCAGCTCATTTTTATCCATTTACATTGATATTTATATTGAAAATTAGTTTTAAAGAGTTTTCACGAAATTTGTAATTGTTATTTACATATATTATTCATTGCCTATCATGTTGTTATTTTGATTTAATTTGTTGTTTGTTATAATTTTGGAGGGTGAATAACGAGAATATAAACAGTCGAAGATATGAAATAAAAATAACTGCATAATAATTGGAGGCGCAATTAACACTGACAGTTTTTTTTTACCCAGCGAGCAGTTAAATTATCCCATTTCCTCATAGTTTTGAATGCTACTTTTAAACCAACGTCTATACCCGGAAATACACCATCGACCGAGCCATTACACTATAGGTGATCTAGCCTCCCATACAAGCAGCTGACGTAATCTCAACTCAATCACTAGATTTAAAATCAGATTATTCACGTTTAAAATACTAGCTAAAATTTACCGTGCGACTTTAAAAACGACTACTATACCGCTGCGCGTTGACGCAATGACATTCCACAAAAATTAATAAATAATAACCCGAATGACGTTTTTCCCTCGAGAATATTAAATATTTATTAACCAGCAACGTTTCTGATGTCACTGTGTGAGGGAAACAAAATTAACCTTTGCTGCAAATGTTGGACTTAAAACAGTATTAAAATCTAAAGGCTAAAACAAAAATATGACATCACACCCACTGATGCAATATGCATGGGCCCCGTTAAAGAAAACGCATTGTTTAGCTTTTTAGCCCTGGTACAGCATGCCAGTCAAACCCTCAAACAAATTAAAGCAATAATTATTATTATTGATTGGACATTTACCGTGGCGAGGTCTTCTTGTTTTTCCTTCGCTAAAACCAATAACCAAGTCTTTATTTGAAGTGAAAATGTACCCCCTTTTTGTTGGTAAAAAGTAGCATCGTTGTTCATTGTTTCTCCTTTGCTCTTTTCAGGCATGTTCCTTGGTGGGAAAAAGTAGGAATATTTCATCGAGGTCAAGGGTTGACCTACTTATACACGTCACGTGGTGTAGGCCCCCTAAGCTTAGTAGAATTTTCAGGCCATGTAATCACAATTTTTCTCATTTTTCCTCGGGCGAAAAAAACCCAAAACGGAAATCAGACTTGTGAAGAATATCATGCCTGTCTTATTATGATAAAGATTAGGTAACAAGAGAAAAGGTTTAATGTGCGGGGTCTCTTTTTAATCAAATAAATCATAATATTTTTGTCGACGACAATAAGATTTATTGGGTTGGGCTTCTCATTTTTTTTTACAAGAAAGCTATCTTAAATTCCCCCAAAAGAAGAATAGCCATTGCTGCAAAATAGTGACCTCACTGGTCGAATTCATTAAAGGACTTATTTTCGTCGACTTCTCTTCTGCCCACCCTTTATAACAAACCTTGAATTATTGAACGATATCTTCAGACAAGGGGAATAAATTGCCTTGCAAAATGCAAGATAATAACCATTTAAGCATGAACGCAAACGTTGCCATGGAAACGGTTGGTCATCAAAAGGAGTTACGGGACTAATTTTCAATATCGATTGACGCAGGAAATTTCTACCGGGAATTGTTATACAGAGCTTGAAATAAATAATTCCCTTTTATAGCTGAAAAACAGCAAACTTCGGAAACACACACTCCATGGTCCATCTATAAAAGCTTTTCTACCTAAATATAGGCCGGGTGAAACATTTCAAAATGTGATAAGAATGAGTCGAAGGAGGAAGATAAATTTGCAAAAATAATTATGAAATAGCTTAAAGGCATCGTACACGTTTGGTATATATAAGGACTCTGAAAATGTATGACAATAAAAACTTACTTGGTCAGAAGTACAGCAGCTTTGGATAGTATAATGCATTTTGAGAGTCTTTTTACTTCGAAGGACTGCGGTTATGGAAAAATATATCACTTTTTATCCCCAAAATATTTTGAACATTGAGAAGCGTTATACGGTAACGCTTCTCAGAGTGTGTATTCCAATTCAGATTATTCTTCCTGCGTGGACATAACCGCTCCAGATTTTCGGCAATATCTCAAAAACGCTACCACCTTTTGAAATGAAATTTTCACAGCTTATAGTTTTATGGTCTATATCTACAAATTATATAGGATTGAAACAAACAATAGGCTCCAATTACCAAACGTGTACGATGCCTTAAAAGAGCTGCCGCGTTGGCGTCTGTTACAACGCAAGGAACCACATAATGAAATACGCATTGACGGAACTAAACTCAATATAAAATTGCGGCTTTCAGATTTATTTTTATTAGTTATGGTGAATTTAAATATTATATACTCCACTTCCCTCTAATGTACAATTAAGTTTTTTGTGTTTTTTATACAGAAATTACAGGAATTTGATCTTTCAATAGAAACATCGATCTATTTTGTTACATTCTAAGCTAGAGAAACAATAATAGCCCGCAGAATGAATTCACTTTGAACAATCCCTTGATTTTTGAAAATGCTGTGCAGTTGTGGGCGATGTCAAACAATGAACGCTTTTCCCCCAACTTTGCAGAAATAAGGAAGTGATTTCTTTAAAAAACAGATAAATAATGAAATAAGGAAATTGGTTTTTGATATTTCAGTTTCAAACAACTCTAATTTGCATATTATTCAACAGGACTTGAATAATTAAAGGTACAGTTTTGTCAATAAAAAAAATGCTGTCTTAAAATCTGTTAAACAATTATTAGAAGAAGACACATATTTTGCAGTGCTTTATTTTTCAAACAGGATTTATTGAAATTGAAATTCGAGATTGGTTTATTTTGTAAAGATATTCTTTCAAAAAATCATGTTAACAAATTACAGCGATGAAACACACTCACAAACTGCAAGATTTACCAAACAGAGGTCGAACATCATAGGGACCAATATAAACCAGCATAAATATTTCAACCAATCAACTACACCCTTAACTCCACCCAGTGGTTTGGGCTGATTTCCACAAATTCAGTACTGAATCGCCAAACCAATAAGCAAGGCCAAACCAACCATGATTTTTTCCCCCTTCAATTTATTCACCGTTTAAAGGTATTATACAGGATTGGTAGCTGACAAAATAGTCACTGACAGTGTTTTTGTTTTGTGTGATCAACCATAAACATGAAACAACAAGCCTGTGAAAATTTGGGCTCAATCCGTTGTGTGAGTCAAGAGAAAATAGTGTAAAACCATGCACAATTTTCAGCATGTAAACACATTGTCCTTAATTTTGGTTGTAACAACCAAAATCAGCTGTTTTCAGCTACAGTTTTCTCGAACATAACTTCATTTAAAAAGAAATGTTTCACATAAAAAAATGGTTCCAGTATGAACTTCAGTAAGCTTTCAGACTAAAATTAAACAGTGTTTTCTATCCTCACCAATCCTGAATAATACCTTTAAGGCACTGAACACGTTTGGTAATTGTCAAAGACCAGTGTTCTCACTTCGTGTATCCCAACATATGCATAAAATAACAAACCGGTGAAAATTTGGGCTTAATTGGTTATCGAAGTTGCAAGAAAATGATGAAAGAAAAAACACCCTTGTTGTACAAATTTGTGTGCTTTCAGATAGGAATAAAAGGCTTTTTGCAAGAAGTCTTTTATTATTAATTAGTGAGAAATTACCTCTTTCTCAAAAACTACGTTGCTTCAGAGGGAGTCGTTTCCTACAATGTTTTATACTATATATCAACAGCTCTCCGTTGCTTGTTACCAAGTAAGTTTTTAATAAGTTAATATATATTTTGAGTAATTACCAAACGTGTACAGTGCCTTTAATAACAACGCCCATGAATAGTGAATACAAATCGTGTCCGCGTTGACGGCTACGGCTGTTGCTAATGGCGTTACTAAGGCCATCCTATATACTTCAACGCATGTGACCAAGTCACAGCCATAGCCACTAGATCGGAAACGGCTTAAATCAAGCTTTTGTTTTCTTAGATTCGGGAAGTGTATTTTTTCAAATGCCGGGGTCAGGGGTTACCTCCGATCATTAGATTAGAAATGTAAACAATTTTAACAGGAAAAAGACTGAACCACAAAATAGAGACAACAGTTTCATTGGTGTATACATATAAATCAAGATTGAAAACTTTCTATTAAAACAAAATGACCTTCGAAGTGTCAAGAGAAATTCAAAAACATGAGTGAAACTGCTCTTCGTTTTGGTCAATTAATTATACCGAAACCTCAATTATGTTATCAAAATATTAACTTTTTTTTAAAGTAACATGCCCAGCATGATAAATTGTAACTTATTTAACAAATTTGGAATACAATTTCCGTTCTTTTAGTCTTGGTATTTCTCCTTAACTCGGTCCCAATTTGGGACACAATTTTCATTCTTTTCGTCTTGGTATTTCTTCGTAACTCAGTCCCAACCAAAGGAAAGAAACTTTAAAGCAAACACTACTTGCAGGGTACTTTCTTGGGAAACTTCAGTGAAAATATTAAATAATCTTTGTTAGTATCCAAGACTTTTACAAAGTTTTAGAAAGTTTTACAAACCGATTAATACAAGTACATAGGGCCATGTAAAGGGCGAAGGGGTGGGGAAGGGGGAGGGGGTTCCATTCCAGAACATCAAATACACCCAAACAACAAACATGTACAATTTAAACGCCTACAACCATTCTAAATCTGCTTAAGCAGTTAAATGAAAAATATGTCATTAATAATGTACACCAGAATTTACAAACAACTAAATTTAGTTACCCGTAGCAATACAATTTGAAGAGAATAAGATAATACTAAACAAAAACAAGAGGGCTGAACCTTTTTTCTTTTAGCTTTTTGGTAGCTTAGCAAGAGAAGTTAAAACTTGTTTATTGTTTTATTAGCCAAGAGAAATACAGTGTAAGATTGAACTTTGACCTCTAAGCTTTCTTATGGTTCCAATATTACACACAGGGCCTAAAGGCACTGGACACGTTTGGCAATAGTCAAAGACCAGTATTCTCACTTGGTGTATCTGAACATATGCATAAAATAACAAACCTGTGAAAATTTGGGCTCAATTGGTTATCGAAGTTGCAAGAAAATAATGAAAGAAAAAACACCTTTGTTGCACAAATTTGTGTGCTTTCAGACGCCTCAGAAAGGCTTCAGACCTTAAGTCTTTCTCAGATTCAAATATTTTTAGTGAGGATTACATCTTTCTCAAAAACTACATTACTGCAGAGGGAGTCGTTTCTCACAATGTTTTATACTATCAACAGCTCTCCGTTGCTCGTTACCAAGTAAATTTTTATGCTAATATATATTTTGAGTAATTACCAAACGTATCCAGTGCCTAAAGTGCCATAGTTTGCACTTTCCAGATTCTTCTTCCTTTGTACTGGGTGAAGAGGCTGAAACTCAGATTTTACAGTCTGTTTACGTTTAAAATGACATTTTATGCAACCCCTTATTTTATTCAACATGCACATCAATCCATTATTTACGCTGTGTAGATCGATTGATCGTTTTAGAATGCCATATTCGATTCAAAACCAGGTGTTGTTAATTCCATTAATTAGGCAGATTGCAATATTTGTGTACTATTTTGTTTTCTTATGACAAATTTATCCGTTATTCACTTTTCAACCAAACAAAGATTTCCACAATCGAAAAATGTTGTGTTAATAATCCGAAGACTGCTCACTAGGTGACGCCTTTAAAGGGTTCTTGCAGCCTTTACACCGACATTTTGAACAAGCAATTTCGGACACAAAGCAAGGACATCTATGCCCCTGACAAGTGTTGAGTCCAGGGAACTTTCCGCCTGTGCCACACCTACACCCCTCCTTGATTTCAAGCTTGCGCCCCGCCTTTAAGAGTTTGGCTCGATGACCTGAGATGATGAGTTTCTTGGGGGTGTTGGACAAGGCATTGAGGTCTAGAACCCCATTTGAGGTCGTCAATCGAGACGAGCTTGTGGATGCAAGGAGGCGGCTTTTAGATCTCCTCTGGTACTTCCGTTTGACTTTAGCAATACTCAATCCAGGGTGGATACCCGGTTTACTTTGTGAGTGGTGACCCAACTCAAGTCTTTTCTTCCGTTTGATCTTGATCTTTGGGGAGGATTTATTATCCGAATTGGGAGTTATGGTCACTGAGTATTCATCCAGGCCACCCTCCACCGACACGTAAGGCTCTGCTTCGCTACCGTTCACAGCATCCGTCCTGGTGGAGTGGTTCACAACACGACGTACCTCCCCCGTAACTTCCGGGTTGGCGAGTGGGACTCCGCCACCTTCAAGGTGACCGTTTTGCATGGAGTTATTACTCGCTGCTGTGGTCGAATTCATGCTGGCTTTGGCCAGGTACTCCACAATGTTAAACCCTGAGATGTCCTGAGACCTACTGCGTTCATAATGGCTATCATTTATCGCCATGCCCTCCTGTAAAATCGATAGTCCGGAGCTGTGACTGTTTGTCCCTCCATTCGCACCGACCAGGTTCCGTGCAATCGGCGTGTCCGCGATGTACTCGCACAATTTCTTGTAACATGAAAGCAGTATTTGCAACTGTTTCACCTCAGTGAAGAGACTGTAATCTTTACACCAGCTACAAGAAGGTTTTAGGAGCATTTTTCCGCCAAGACAGTTGCGACAGACAAAGTGTTGGCAAGTTGAGTTGCCTGGTCCCATTGGGTCACTCAACAGACCAGCGCACACACAGCAGGAAAGCGACTGGCGTAGATAGGGCAGTCGACGGTACAAATCACCCCAAGTATTCGGGTCGTTATGTTCAGCCTGGAGAATATACCGGCACGTCGACACGTACAATGTCGTAGCGTTCATCTTGCTACTGGATGGCTGAAAATCAACTCCAAAATGTGGCCGTGAGACGCCTTTTTGGCGCGAGAACTCGTACACTTCATCCAGAGAAATGAAAACTACACTGCATCCCAAAAAATACTACACTGCCATGCATGCATTCACCACACACTAGACGATCGATGTTTACTGGCAATGCTTACGTCACGTAGAGCTGACCTCCCTCACTTTAGCTGGTTACACACAACCTAATCGCGTAAGAAAATCACACACTGGTGCCCAACGGATGCTTTGTATACATAAATAGGCGCGGAGGCTGTCTGGTGCCTGTCCGTGACTTATGTGTAGGATATAGGCGTTGAAACCAGACTATTCTATGGAGGTCAAAAGAGTTGATCATCCGTTCTGCTGCTGACCGCATGAGTAGGTAGCAGACAGGATGGCCTTGACCACTTAATTATTCAGCCTTTTTTTTAATGAAAGGTTTTTAATATCATAATCATCATCGTAACCAGTTTGTTGGCACCAAATTCAGGAAACTGAGCACCGTAAAATGCAATAGAGGATGGTGCCCACAAAGGGGCTCGTTGAATTTTTTAAAAAGAGGGTGGGGCCCTGCGGTCTTGATACGATACACATAGTTGGAACATAGAGGAATTCTTCCATTATGGTTGGGTATAAATTGTTTCTTGTTAATCATTTCTGTTCTATCCAGATATTGTATGTTATTAATTCCGGGTTATTGGTTCTATCCAATGCTGATATGAGCATCATGCCCCGAACTGAAAAATATATGTACATAACAAATACTTGAAGTGGAATAGCAATTATATCAAAATAGTTGTAATATTGTGCAGGATAAATCAGTCAAATAATGGTATAGTAACAAAAAGACCATAAAGAAGGATTGAGGCACATCTGGGTCTTGAAAATGGTTCTTAATACTGAAATAATAAAGTCTGCACCCCCCCCTCATATCACCCCACCCCCTCCGATGTTCCAGGTCAGATGTCTACTTCGTCGTTTATAGAGCACATCCAATTACACATTCTGAATTAACTAAGACTGGAAATCGAGGGTTGGGGTGGGGGTCGGGAAAGGGGAAAAAAAGCTGCGTCCACTTGGATGACCACACGGTATAATCATTATAGGCCTGTAGGCCAATCATGACATGACACACAGCAAGATCGCCATCTCAACAATCCCCTGTCATGACAGCACTGTACGGGATCGATTTTCACTTCCCTCTTTAGAGTGCCCCTTTAAATTGCATGGAAAATATATTGACCCACCTTTCCGGCCCCACCCCAACCCCTCAATCTCCATTCTTAGTTAAAGGCATCGTACACGTTTGGTAATTGTCAAAGACCAGTGTTCTCACTTGGTGTATCCCAACATATGCATAATATAACAAGCCTGTGAAAATTTGGGCTCAATTGGTCATCGAAGTTGCAAGAAAATGATGAAAGAAAAAACACCCTTGTTGTACAAATTTGTGTGCTTTCAGATAGGAATAAAAGGCTTCTAGCTAGAAGTCTTTTATTATTTTAGTGAGAAATTACCTCTTTCTCAAAAACTACGTTACTTCAGAGGGAGTCGTTTCTCACAATGTTTTATACTATCAACAGCTCTCTGTTACTTGTTACCAAGTCAGTTTCCATGCTAATATATATTTTGAGTAATTACCAAACGTGTACGACGCCTTTAAGATGTGTAATTGGATGTGCTCTATATAAAGAACGAAGAAGACACCGACCCGGATCATTGGAGGGGGCGGGGTGATGTGATGGGGGGTGCAGACTTTATTATCTCATTGTCAAGACCCATTTTCAATGGAAGAGGTCAGTGTCGCGTACGATAATTATAAATTATGTGCCCTACTTCATTGCTGGGGTATTTTTTTTACTATACACCATAGTTCGACGTATTTATCCCGCACAATATTGTAATTATTTGATATAATTACTATTCCACTTGAAGTATTTTTTATTACCATTGAATATTTTTCAGTTCGGGCATGCATGCTCTGGTCATTGGTTGGAATCAATAAGCTGAAATTAATAACATCAATACATCATAACAAGTTATAAGAGGTTATTTATCGCCAGCATTGACACACCCTTCTTATCAATATTGGCGTGACGTAGCCGAGCGGTTTAAGAGCACTAGTCTCAAGCTCTTGGCCCAATTTCATAAAGCTGTCTAAGCAGAAAATATTGCTTAACAAATTTCTGCTGAGCACAACTAAGCAGGATACCAGTTACATTTTGTACATGTAAAAATGGTATTTAGCTGGTAAACTTTTTCTGGTAAGTGGTAAGCATAATTTTGCTGTGTTTAAGCAACTTGTTTATGCTGTTCAAAGGCAGCTCTATGTATTGGACCCTGGTGCTTCCGATCAGCAGAGTGTGGGTTCGAGTCCCGGTTGTAACACGCGGTGTCCTGGACCAAAGAACATTACCATACACAATTATTGCTCTGTCTTTCTGATGAGACATTAAGCCGTAGGTCCTGTACTAGGCAGGGGCGGATCCAGGATTTTCCAAACGGGGGGGCGTGAAAATATTCCAAGCAGCAAAATGATAAATGAAGTTTGTTGCCCCATTTCTCCCTCCCCTTCTCCCTCTCTCCCTCTTTTTTTCTTTTCTCCCTCTTTTTTTTTTTTTTTTTATGAAAAAGGGGGGGGGGGGCCCCCCCCACGCCCCCCCCCTGGATCCGCGCCTGCTAGGATTAGTATTACACGTAAAAGAACCCAGAACACTTATCGTGGAAGAGTACGGGGTTAACCCCTGTGTTTCTGGCTCACATAGCAAGCACAGTTGTTTACTGGTTTCCTCAAGCTACAGTGATTAAAGGCACTGGACATGTTTGGAAATATTGTCAAAGACCAGTATCCTCACTTGCTGTATCCCAACATAATATGCATAAAATAACAAACCTTGGAAAATTTGAGCTCAATTGGTCATCGAAGTTGCAAGAAAAAACACCCTTGTTGCACAAATTTGTGTGCTTTCAGATGCCTGAAAAACACTTCTGGCCACTTCAGAAGGAGTCGTTTCTCACAATGTTTTATATAATCAACAGCTCTCCGTTGCTCGTTACCAAGTAAGTTTTTATGCTATTTTTGTTTTGTTTTGATTAATAACCAAATGTGTACAGTGCCTTTAAGTTCAGGCATCCTTGGTTTATTTACCAGACATTTAATAATTATAGTAATTAATATTTTTCATCATTAACTGAGCACCATCATTTATCAAACCCATCGGCCTTCAGCACATCATCTCGTCCCCAGTTGTCATGGTTTTTCATTTCGTTGCAATTAATAAAATTATAATAAAGTAGAACAAAGAAATCATCACGAAACCACTTAAATTGATTCCACCATTATATTATTACCCAAATCAAACTGTGTTTGTTGAGATAATTATAATTTACTGTACGCAAATTTATAGTTTCAGTAGGCCTATCACCAGAGAATAGGTCTTTATTTCTTGGAGTCTCTCTAACAATTCTCTCTCATTTTTAGCAAACATCTTTGTGTGTGTATGAACAGTCCTTTACTCTAATCGCCCCCAACTCGTATAGCATCGATCAAGCCTATAAAAGACGCCCTCCAATAATTATCCGTTTACGTCATTGTGACGACATTTCTTAAGATGGTCAGATCAAACGAACGGATAACCTCGAGTCATATAATAGATGACGAACCCCGTCATCTGTTATTTGATCTGCGGGAGCGTCGCTGAGCTCAAGCACCATAGGTGGAGCTACAAAAATAGCCTCAATGATCGTCAAAAAGCCGAGGTTTTTCTAAGGCGCGGAAATGAGGTAATAGACATCTGGAGGCCTTTAGCGCCGGAGAGCTTTGCAAAATCTCGAGTTGTAAGAAATGTGGATACCGGTCAGGAAATGAAGGAAGCACGTGACATTTAATAAGGCAGCCTGACACCTATAGTTTCGGTTCTTAGACCTTTGTGTAAACATTTGAAGTTGCATATACACAAATTTAATCTCAACGGATTATGCTTTAGATTTTCAATTTTTTACACTTATGGTATACTGTTCATCCTCTGCGGGATGTTCGCTCGAATTTAAGTATTGAGAGCGCCCTCTGTTGATGAATTACACCATGCAAGCATCGCATGAACCGCGCAGGGGGCACTGCGTCTTGAACCAAGACCAGCTGGCCTCTTATGGGGAAAAATTGGGGGAAAATAGTAACAATAAAAATATTTAATTCACATTTTTAAAACTAGTTTGAACGCTACAAACAAAGAGATTAGTCATCAAAAAATAATATCAAAATAATAAACCACAAGGGAAACTGATTGGGTAAGTTTTGTTTAAATGATTTGGGGTTGAACAAAGAAAAATTGACTAGAGCGGGATTTGAACCACCAACTGAGCCATCTAGCCCTTATGTTGGCGGTCTCCCTATTTCGTCAATATCTTTGTTCGGGCATGGAGGGTTCGGGTGTGCCAGTAAGAAGCCATACAACCGTTAACTGCCGTGTAGCCAGGGATCACACCCATTACTAACTCTAACTCTTTCACTTTCCAGGTCATTAGAATAATCATATAAATCAGTGATGGGATCATAGAGTTCAGATGAGTCAATAGACGTCGAATGGGCTACTTTCTGTGGAAATTGGCCGGAAAAACCCATATTATTGCATTTTTTTACTATTTTGTTTCATTGCAAAGTTTCCTTCAGTGTCATCTTGACTATGAAATGCATGCCAATTTCTTGAAAATGTGTTTAAAATTGTGTTCCGGGAATCTTATTCTTTAGAGGATTTTAGGGGGTAGGCCTACTACTGTACAAGAGGAAAAGAGTATTAAAGTATGAAAAATGTTTAGGGGGGTACCCTCTGCCACATATATCGGGCATGGTATAAAGTTTGATATTAATTTGTACACATCATGCTGTCTCATGTTCTCAAAAAATGGGACAAACTATTCAAAGGAAACGTTTAGAGCGACATTTTGACACCGAGAACCAAAACCAAAAGATGGTTATTTTGTTATTTCGATTGCCCGAAGTCATTACATGCCCCGCCCCCCGGCCCAACCTTCGAAGTGCTAACTGTCCCGATTATGTCACTTGGTGGCGCTAGACTTCATAGTTTATCGTCGACTGCCGAGATGGGTCTTGCTTCGAGATTTGCCACAAATATCTTCTGCAAAAATGCCTCATTTAAGGGACCTTTTGTGTCTCTTAAGATGCAGAGTAGAACATGTACGATGGCGGTGTTGGCCGACGTAAGGAGTAAGATAGAGCAAAAGAGACGACAAGCAATTGAAGGGGGTGGACCAAAAAGGATCGAAGCTCAACATAAACGGGTAGGTAACCAAGTCGTGAGTCAAGTGCCACCAGGCAGTAGCGAAGGGGGAGGGCGGGGTGTGTGGGGTGTGCTTAAAAAGTCAAGTGTTTTATGTTAAGTTATGCTCAAGTTTGGTTTAATTTGTGGTTCGTGTAATCATAAAGCATCTTCTAAATGTGTCTTTTAAAAATAATTCTGCAAAACTACCTTCACTCAGTTTTATTTTCTGAGGCATCAATTCAGAATATAATTTAATTTTATAATTATATCGGCTATTGCAAAAAAATACTGCCTGGTTAATTTTGCTGAAGAAAAGCCGAAAGGCACTGTGGGAAGGAAATAGGTGCAAACAGTGTTCCCTTTTTCTTCCCACAATGCTTTTCGACCATTGTGCGAAATGAACCAGGCGGTATATTTGCGATAGATAAAAATACATTGAAGTTTGTTATGGTTAACTTTATCGTTTAATACTATACATGGGGGGCTGGTCATCTCGCCCCCTAGCAAGCTCGCCCCCAACAAAGTCGCCCCCTGCAAAGTCGCCCCCTAGCCGGCTCGCCCTGGGTTGTTACAGAGTCGCCCCCTGGCAATGTCGCCCCCAAACAATGTCGCCCCCTAACAAAGTCGCCCCCTGACAATGTCGCCCCCAGCCAATGTCGCCCCCTCGCAAAGTCGCCCCCAGATGTTATTTAGTTTGGAAAAATAATGCTCCTTATGTAATATAATGGCTTAATTATTGTATTGAAAGGAATATTGAGTATTAAAGCCTACTCTGTATGTTTAGTTTGTGCTTGGGTAAAAAACGTCATCAAATAATAAACTCCTTGCTCCAAATTTCTTAAGTTTGTCAATGATTTTATTACTTAGCCTACCTCTTATTACACTTAATAGACATTTAAATAAATCGTTAGCCTACTTCTTACAGACATTTTTTTACAAAATATAATACATGGCATTTACTGAACTACAGATGGAACATTTAAAAAAATCGTTTGTCTACTGGTTACTACACTTACAGACATCTTTTACAAATATAATACATGGCACTGAACTTTAGATGGAACATCTAAAAAAAACTGTTTGCCTACTGGTCACCACTTATAAACATTTTTTTTCAAATTATTATAATACATGGCAATTACTGAACTATAGATGGAACATTAAAAAAAATTGTTTGCCTACTGGTCACCTAACTAAAATAACATCTGGGGGCGACTTTGCGAGGGGGCGACATTGGCTGGGGGCAACATTGTCAGGGGGCGACTTTGTTAGGGGGCGACATTGTTTGGGGGCGACATTGCCAGGGGGCGACTCTGTAACAACCCGGGGCGAGCCGGCTAGGGGGCGACTTTGCAGGGGGCGACTTTGTTGGGGGCGAGCTTGCTAGGGGGCGAGATGACCAGCATTCACAATATTCCTATACATGCTATAGGGGGCCTATGTAGTCAATACAAAATAAAAGTTTTTATACTGATTTGAAATTAGGGCCTCACCATTAGCATTATCTTATTTTGATTTTTGGGTCAAACAAAGACAAATTTACAGGAGCGTGGCTTGAACCTGCGACCTTGGGATTGAATGAAGTCATCCCGCATTATCAACAATTATTTAAAATTTACCCAGTCAGTTTCCCTTGTGGATTATATGGGCTATTTTGTTTGTTATCTTATTTTATCTTTTCCATTTTAATAATTTTGGAAAATTATCATAGAACGTGTTAATTAATTATTTATTCATACTCATACATAGAGGTTGTACAACAAGCAACTGGATTGTATATGTTTGGTAATTGGAACCGACTGTTTGTTTCAATCCTATATAGTTGTAGATATATACCATAAAATTAACCTGTGAAAATTTCATTTCAAAAGGTGGTAGCGTTTTTGAGATATTGCCGAAAATCTGGAGCGGTTATGTCCACGCAGGAAGAATAATATGCAATTGGATTGCAGGAAGAATAATATGCAATTACACAATCTGAGAAACGTTACTGTCAGAAACGCTTCTAAAAATTCAAATTTTTGTGCATAAAAAGTGATATCTTTTTCCATAACCGCAGTACTTTTAAGTGAAAAGTTTCTCAAAATGCATTTTACTATCCAAAGCTGCTGTACTTCTTACCAAGTAAGTTTTTATTGCCATTAATTTTCAGAGTAACTACCAAACGTATAGAGACCCTTTAAGCTTAACATCTTGTACACCCCCAACCCTCCCCCAACAACTCCAAAACAAAAAAAACAATAACAAAAAACTGGCAAACGGCTCTTTGTTTTAATTGTTCCATTATGACTTATGTCTTTATCTTGTTGGTAGGCTTAAGTTATGCATATTTATTTCTAGTAAGGGCCTATGTCTACATGTATTGATCTCATTTTTCTAGGGGAGTGGAAGAGGATGCCGATGTTTTGTTCAGTCAGACTATTACATTTAATGCTCTTTGGTTGTCTAACGTTACTCTCCAGGGGAAACTAACAGCACGTGAGCGAGTGAACCTACTCGTTGATCCGGAGAGTTTTGTCGAGTTTGACATGTTTGCAGAGCATCGATGTTCTGACTTTGGCATGGATGCTGATAGCAAAAAGGTTTGTGAAAAAAAAATTCAAAATGTTCCTGCAACAATGTTCATTCAATTTACCAATTATGAATGTCATTATGAATGATATGAACCCGTGCAATTTAGGGCTGTGCATCTTGTTATTTTCCTTTAACCCTAACCCCCATCAGGGTCCCTCCACATACCCTGCTTAATACAACAGAATGCAACACAGTTGAAATGAGAACCATGCCAAATGCAACAAAATGCAACAAGGGATTTTGTTGCATTGTGCAGGCATGTTGTTTGTGTTAGGACTGAGCAAGGGGGTTTGCCCTGCTAAATGCAACAGTATGCACATAAGTGTAGTGGTGACTACAACAAAATGCAGCACCAATATGAAGTCACTTGACTGCTAAATGCAACAAATTCAGTCAAAGAATGACATCTGAGTTGACTGCCAAATGCAACAGATTACAACAACTTTTACCATTTGGTTTATATTGTTGCATTTAGCATGGTTAGGGTTAACGGTTAAACGGAACTCTGACTTCTGGTTATAAACCGTTTAACCTTTCTATCGATTCCGATCGGACCACATGTGAAAGGAGCAGATGTCTACACACTTTCCAGGATGGATCAGGATTAAAAATAAAACATCACACTAAGGCTACACCATAGCCAGTCTTCACGGTCACAAAACCACAAACCACAGGTGTGGCCCTACCAAGCAAAATGTAGAAGAAATTGTAGAGTATCGAAAATAAGGTTACAGATTGTACAGGATTAAGATAGGACAGTTCCACCAACAAAAAGGAATGTCAGTCATTCTCCCTGGATTGTGTCTGAGGCTAACATTTGAAAGAAAAGAAAGGTCCCATTTTAAGTGGTGTTTGAAGCTTTGCATGGTGTTGAAAGTAAGAAGTAACTATAAATAGTAGTAAACTTGCGGGTACAACCATGTGTAAAATCTCTTTTGGGAGGAGTGTTGGTTCTAAAAAGAACCGGTTGGGTCTCGACGTTTCGAACAGTATACTCTGCTCGTCTTCAGGAGAAGAGGTCCCATTTTGTTTGTTTTTGTTTTGTTTTTATTGTCGACTTTGGGTTTTTTTTACAACCCTACTGTAATACAATTTATTAAATTTTAATTGTGTGGAGTTTTGTGCTATTGTTAAATTAATCCTTCTTTTATAAAGTAAGATTGCGTTGAGAGGATTCAATTGTTTTGTCTTGTCTTTTAGTTTCCAGGTGATGGCGTCATAACTGGTCATGGTTTAATCCATGGCAGAGTTGCGTATATTTTCAGCCAGGTAAGTGCAACTTAGTATTAAGTTTTTAACCAGTTAACACAAGGGATCTTTCATTATTTGAGCAGAATTGCCGGAATCATTTTTCCTTTGACAGTACCGCTGACACAAAGAAACCATGACTTAACAAAGCCAAGAGAACAAAGATTCTGCTTGAAGCACCAGAATTTGTCATTTCTCTTTCGTGATACCATATTCACACACCGTGAATAGCAAAACCTCTGCCGTGTGTGGCCGCCATTTGGGCTTATTTCCATGACCAGAACCAAGAATGGAATCTCGGTCTGCTCAGACTTGCCTCCATTGAGCCGAAATACAATGAAATACAACGGGTGGAAGCCTCTCAATGACACGTAATCCTCCTCTTGCAATAAAAGGACAAAGGCCAGGAAAAGAGGATTTGACGATTTCAAAATTAGGGCTAGATAGCTCAGTTGGAAGAGCGCCTGTATGTTAATCCGGAGGTCGCAGGTTCAATTCCCACTCTAGTCAATTTTTCTTTGTTCAACCCAAAGTTTTCTAAAGACGCTATATTATTTGTCTTTCTCTCAGGACTTCACAGTTCATGGTGGCAGCTTGTCCAGCGCTCATGCCAAGAAAATTTGTAAGATCATGGACCAAGCCATGGAGGTTGGAGCTCCTGTCATAGGGTTGAACGACTCGGGAGGAGCTCGGATCCAGGAAGGGGTGGAGTCTCTAGCCGGGTATGCCGATATCTTCCAGGTATGGATGATGTGCTTCTGGTACCCAGTACCTACCCATAACCATATCCACCCAACCACACCCAGTTTGACACCCAAACGGGTGGTCGGGTTGGCGTAGTGGTATCTTTCCTCGCCTTCCACCGAACAGTCTAGGGCGGATGACTCATGTTCTGTAATTTTACAGAATGTGGGTTAGAATCCTGGCCTGGTCAGTCGCGGCACTTTTGTCCTTGAGCAAGGCATGTTATCATAATTGCTTCTCTCCACCCAGGAGTACAAACGGGTACCGGCGAGAGCTGGGGAGTAACCTGCGATGGACTGGCATCCTGTCCAGGGGGGAATAGAGATATTCTCAGCCGTTTTAACGCCAAGGAAACCGGATATAATCACCAGCCTGATGAGCTAAATTGGCTCAAGACAGACTTTACTTACTTTTACTTCTGGTACCCAGTAGCTACCCATCACCCTATCTACCTGACCACACCCGGTTTGCACCTATCGAGGAGGGTGGTAGATTCCTTTTATGATGACTGAAATAATCCTCCGTTCAGCTTTTCACACCTTTTAAAATATATTCTTTTACTTTAACAGAGGAATGTGTTGTCATCTGGAGTCATTCCTCAAATCTCACTCATCATGGGACCATGTGCTGGTGAGTAGTCTTTACTATAAAGGCCTGAGTAACTTAACACTCAAAGATAACTCATCTTGTACCTGAATCAGTACCGATTCCACTACCTGTATAACACCTGATTCAGACAGGTGCTCCAGAGTCGAGCCGATACAAATAGATTAGGAGCGACTCTAGGTCGACCCAAAATTCTTTTGGTTTTTAGACAGGCGGAACATTTACATTAGGTTCGGCTCATGACAAGATCGACGTCTGAAACCAAGACACTCCAGAGTCGTTCCGAACGACTGCAACAGTCGATCTTTCTACTTTCAGCTTGTCCAGTCGCTCCTAAGTGTTTCAGACATCGAACTTTAATTTTGTTCCGCGCGACTCTAGAGCGCCTGTCTGAACCGGGTGTGAGACAACTATAAGTCCCCTAATGGAGTACTGTTGTCACATTTGGGCCGGAGCTTCTGCCTGTCATTTATCTTTATTAGATAGAGTGCAGAAGCGTATTGTTAATCTTGTTGGTGAAGGGTTGGGATCAACATTACAACCTCTTTCCCACCGTAGGTCTGTAGCCAGCCTCTGTCTTTTCTACAGATATTTTCATGGTAAATGTGCCACCAGTGTGTCCGACCTAGTTCCTCCTATCAGGATGTTTGAGCGGGAAACCAGACTTTCTGCTTCTTCTCACCCATACACTCTTGATTTTCTGAGATGTAGAACAAGGAGCCATTCAAACAGCTTTACTCCACGTACTGCATCTCTTTGGATTTCCTTGCCTGGTGCATGTTTCCCTCCATCCTACAATCTAGACTGTTTTAAGAGGAATATCAATTCCTACCTTCAGCTCTCCTGAGTTATTTTCATCTTCAATATTTTTCTTCTTGTAGCCCCTTACCAAGAGTGGTTTGTAGCCTTATTTTGGGGTAAATTTGCATAACAAAAAATAGTTGTAAAAAATCCATTTGATATCTTCTCACTTTTAGGTGGCGCTGTTTACTCACCTGCATTGACTGACTTTACTTTCATGGTTAAGGTATGACTGTTTCTTGTCCATAAATTACCCAGTGAAGGGTCCTCCCCAGGATGTTTCAATCAAAACTGGGGGGGGGGGGGCATTCTTGAACCAAATTTTTGAAGTTTAGCCTGAGAACGCTAAATTGAAACAAGATTCTAAGAATGTTTTTTACTTGGTGTTTATCTTTGGTTTTGAAAGCCCTACTGTGCAATCTGGGGCATTCAAAATGATTTTTAAATGATTTTTGTGAATTTGATCTGAAATAAAAAATAAATAAAATACATTTATCGACCCCAGTTTGCGCATATTGGCCATTATTCGCGCGCACGCTAGCTTGTGCATGGGGGAGAACACTGCCTGTGGTTTCAAAGTTGACGCCAATTACTCCAAATCCTTCAAAAGCCATCCCCTGTTTTGTCAGATTGCTTTTTGATTCAGCCCAGCCACCCTAGGCATCAGGCCAAGCAGACCAACCGTTAGTCTGTCCAGTTTACCTTAGACTTTAGGACTTTGACTGATGTTTAGTAACGGGGGTAGGGCTATTAGTTGTGGCATGTCGTGGCCGAACAGTTATGAGCACAGGATTCAAGCTCTGGTGTTTCTGATCAGCAGAGTGTGGTTTATGAGTCCTGGTGGCACTTGTGTTCTTGAGCAAGATACTTTACCATTACTGTTTTGTCCTTCAAAGACATTAAGCCGAGGTTCTTGTGTACTAAGATTGAAAATGCACGTAAACAAAACTAAGAACACTTATCTTTGAAGAGTAAGGGTTAACCCCAGTGTTTCTGGTTCACATAGCAAGCACCCTTGTTTACAGGTTTCCTCAGGCTTGCGAACTACAGCGATTACAAGTTCACTTATGAGGCATCCTTGTTTTCTTTACCAGAAATATATAATAATAATCAACAAAAATAATTATTGAATTATTTGGGGACTTTATTTTTGCTAAATCGGTCGTTAAGGTGAAATTTCTTGTTGTTGTTTTACAGGATACCTCGTTCCTCTTCATAACAGGACCAGAGGTCGTCAAGGTAGGTTGAAGGATTGGTACTGGTACCAATTTAACAGTCAGTGCTTTCAGATTGAAACTAATCAATAATAATTTTGTTTCCATAATTACTAACCCTTTGTGTTTGATCCACCGGCATCCCCTCCCTCCCATAACACTCCCATCCCGCCCTCTATAGTGCTTATTGTTCCAACGAAATTTCTAAGCGATGTTTTCTAGTTATAAAGTTGGGACTTAGTATTCAACCACAATGATTACTATTTATTGATGGAATTCTTCTACTCTTTTAGGCTGTCACTCAGGAGGATGTTACATATGAGCAGCTGGGAGGAGCCAAGACGCATACATCAATATCAGGTAGGGTGTGGCCTAGCCCTGGCGACCTTTCACTTTCGTATTATACTACAGTGACGTCCTGGATATCAGGGTCCGTTTCTCGTTCGAAAAATTTTCAAAGCTTCATACTTAAATCTTACCTGCAAGAAGCAACTTATTTCACCGGATTCACATTCAATGGCGGCATACTTTTTTCTGCGGTGGGTTTTGGACGTCGTATGTTCCAGAAACGGACCCTGATATCTATAGGACTCTGTATCTGTGTACAGCACAGAGGAAGAGTCCTGTATAGGGCTAGGTGTGGGATAAGCTTGCGTTCGGTTACTCGGTTCTACCCGGTTCCAAATTGAAAACCGGACCTGCGTAACCGGATACCCGCTTTCGCCGGTTCCAACTTCAAAAGACCTGAGTCCCAATCAAAAACGGCTTTGTGGAACCGAACCAGGAACCGAACCGACTCTATAAGTTGCGGCCTGATGTTGTAAAGCAGACACCGCTAAGACTTTAGAGCTGGGCCCAATTTCATAAAAGCCTGTAAGTACAGAAACCTGCTTAGCACGGAAAAAACTTGCTTAGAAGAAACAGGTAACCAGCTAAAATTTCTTAGAGATTACGTTGTTGCCACTGGTTCCCAACTCATTTTTTGCTTAACAAACGAATTTGCTGAGCAGTATTTTCTGCTTAACAGCTTTATGAAATTTTGGCCCGGATATGAGGAGTATCAAATATTGCATGGGGCTGTATTTATACTGTGAGTGTTAATACCACAGTCCCCTGCACATCACAACGAGTATGCAGCATATACAGCTGGTGCTAAAAAACGCCCTCGGGTGTGATAAAGCGCTCTATAAGAACTGCGTATTCTTACTGCCGCGCATTAACAAAATCCATCAAACTTACAATGCATCCAAACAATCGTGCTCTATACTGTAAGGAACAACAAATTGGAACAAGCAAAACAACTTTGAATGTTGATCTTTCTTGCAGGAGTTGCCCACGGTGCCTTTGAGAATGACATCGATGCTCTGTTGAAACTCCGTCAGTTGTACAACTTCCTCCCTCTCAGTAACCAAGACCCCGCCCCTCTTATGTCCTGCGACGATCCAAGGTAATGTCACAAACATTCTGATAGAATTTAAACTTTGTGGCGTGTCGTGGCCGAGCGGTTAAGAGCACCGTACGCAAGCTCTGGTGTTTCTGAGCAGCTGAGTGTGGGTTCGAGTCCCGGTCGTGGCACTTGTGTCCTTAAGCAAGATACTTTAACATAATTGCTTTGTCCTCCGGATGGGACATTAAGCCGAAGGTCCTGTGTACCGGGTTTGGTAGTGCACGTAAAAGAACCGAGAACACTTATTGTGGAAGAGTAGGGGTTAACCCCGGTGTTTCTGGTTCACATTGCAAGTACCCTTGTTTACAGGTTTCCTCAGGCTTGCGAGCTACAGTGATTAAGTTAACTGATGAGGCATCCTTGGTTTCATTACCAGAATATATAATAATAATAATAATGATTCATTTCTCACTGATCTAAGAAGCATCTTAGACGGTCCAGTACGAGGCACAAGATCGAGTCAAAGTGCAGCTCATCTTTCTTGTTGAGTGATAGAATTTTAACTCTTTCAATATGGCTTCTTGTGCCACTGTTTTTAATGCCGTTTATGAATTGGCAGCTACAGCTACGGCTACAGCTAGATTTCCGCGTCATCAGGCATTGAAGATCAGGACGTCCTTAGCAACAGTCGTAGCCTTAGCTGTAGCCGCCAATTCTGATATGGCAACATTGTCCAAGAAACTTTATTTTCTCCACTAGTCTTTATCATTTTGATCTTCTCTGATTTCTACAGTGACCGGTTGGTTCCCGTTTTGGATAACATTGTACCACCAGAGACCAACAAACCTTATGACATTCTGGATGTAGTCCGTGCTGTAAGTTCATCTGTTCGTCTTTTTTATTTAATTTTTTTTATATGAGGAGCAAATGTGAACAATAGCCCACCAGACATTAACAAGGTCAATGAACAGAATGAAAATAAGAATCAGACTGAAGGCTCTTAAAAGAAGAACTCTGATGGGCGAATCAAATGGTTCACTGCAGCTCAGAGTTGCTAGACAAGTATAACAGAAAACAAAGATATATGGTATTCAGGAAACACTGATTTATGTAAGAAGAAGGTGCTCATGCACATGGCATTGAAGAACTGAATCCCTTCCTCAGTAATGTTGCCAACAACAGAGACTGGAAGACTGTTCCATAGGGGGACGGCAGTGGGAATGAATAGTCTGTCCAAGCAACGATTTCTTGCAGCTGGCAAAGAGAGAGCATGTTCTGGCAAAGATACACTAAAGGGGGGTTGCACAGCCCCTTAATAATACGCAGTTCTTATATAGCGCTTTATACTCCCGATGGGTGTCTCAAAGCGCTCAGTATTTTTTCCTACAAGGTAAGTGGAGTTACGTGTTGAAGTATGAGATCTATTCCTTTACATAGCACCATGTAATGGTTTACAAGGTGCTGTGGCACAATATGCAGCCAATCAAACCAGAAACACCAGGGCGAACCCCTTCTCTGTACGATAAGTGCACTGGGTTCTTTTACGTGCATTACACAACACACAGGACCTACGGCTTAACGTCCCATCCGAAGGACGAAGCATGTGGTTAAGTGTCTTGCTTAAGGACACAAGTGTCGCGACTGGGATTCGAACCCACACTCTGCTGATCAGAAACACCAGAGCTTGAGTTCGGTGTTCTTATTCGCTCGGCTACGACACGCCACCCTAAAGTATGGTGGGGGAAGCAAGGCTGATCTGTCTGTCTGTTTATTATGGATGGTTTCTGTTTTGTTAAAACCTTGTTAATTCAGCCAGATTTGAAACAAGTTTAAAAGACTCGGGCAAGAGCACTGCAAAACATTCCTGATATTCTTTCAAAGTGATTTTAAAGTCATTATTGTGATACCTGAGACTTCTGTGCAGTATCCTCTCTCGTTAACGAGTCAATCTTTTGTTCTACCTGCTTCAGGTTGTTGACAGTCGTGAGTTCTTTGAGATTATGCCAGCACACGCAAAGAATATCATCATCGGCTTTGCACGGATGGGTGGTAGAACTGTAGGCATTGTCGGTAATCAGCCAAAGGTGGCGTCAGGTGAGTGGTTTCCGAGAATGGTTATTTTCTTTTTCATTCAATTTTTGATTTATTTTGTTTTTAAGTGCTACTCCTCTTCCGTGAGAGCAGATAGATCGTGGAAGTCTCGTGTGTATTAAAACATATTGGGGAACAGGGTTCTCTCCATGTACAAGCTAGCGCGTGAATTACGTGCCGATACGTGCGAATTAGGGCCAATATGCAACAAAATAAACAAAATATTAAAACAAAATGTTGTTTGTTTGGTTGTTTTGGGGTGGGGTTTTTTTTGGGGGGAACTTGAGATCAAATTATAAAGAAAAAACCATTTAGAATGCCTCAGATTGCATAGTAGGGCTTTTAAAGCCAAAGATAAACACCAAGTAAAAACATTCAGAAGACCTCGTTTCAATTCAGCGTGCTTAGGCAAAATTTGGGTACAGAATAACCCACACTTTAAAAAACATTCTGGGAGAAACCTTGGGGAAACTTGAGTTCCCACGTACATTGAGTTCCCACGTATATTGAGTTCCCACGTATATTGAGTTCCCACGTATATTGAGTTCCCACGTAAACAAGTGTGCTTGCTATGTGAACCAAAAACACCAGGGTTAACCCCCTACTCTTCCACGATACTTGCACTATACCAATGCTAGTACACGAGACCTACGGCTTAATGTCCCATCCGAAGGACAAAGCAATTATGGTAAAGTATCTTGCTCAGTGACACAAGTGCCATGACCGGGACTCGAACCCACACTCTGCTGATCAGACACACCAGAGCTTGAGTCCGGTGCTCTTAACCGCTCGGCCATGACATAATGATCTTACTGTGGGAAAATAAATCTTTAAAGAGCAAATCCTCTCACAATCTCATCCTCCTCCCCAGGTTGTCTAGACATTAATTCGTCCGTCAAAGGAGCAAGGTTTGTCCGTTTCTGCGATGCGTTCAACATCCCCCTAGTAACGTTTGTTGATGTGCCTGGTTTTCTACCTGGTACTGCACAGGAATATGGTGGGATTATCCGACATGGAGCTAAACTGCTCTATGCATACGCTGAGGCTACAGTACCTAAGATAACGGTCATCACTAGAAAGGTAAAACTTGAACTCAAGTTGAATTGCTTTTGGTTCCCTGATTCTGTCGTACTCATTCATGTTTTCTTTTTTGGAGTCGTAGCATTGCCATTTTACGTATCTGATATAAATATATATTTTGTTTTCTCCGTTTTTTTGTTTTAGTCTATCCTTTTTATATTTGTATATATATTTTTTAGTCTATCCTTTTTATGTTTGTATATATATATATATGTGTGTCTGTGTATGTATATATATTGAAGTATATGCATGTGTATTATATGTTTATAATATACTTAATTGTTTTAAATATATTTTTATCTGTTAAAATTGTCTTAATTCGGCCTCTGGCTGCCATAACTGTTTTTTAGTCATTAAACCATTTCAATTCAAATCAGGTTTATAATGGCTCTCCTAAAGCACATGTGTCACATTGGTATTTGTCAAAGACCAGTATCCACACTTGATGTGACCCAACATATACATAAAATAACAAACCTGTGAAAGTTTAAGCTCAATCGGTCATTGGATTCACAAGAAAAACCGTTGGGAAAAAAAGCTTAAATGTTTTCACTGTTTTCAAACATTGAGCTTTGGACTTGCAAGTTTTAAACTAATAATTTTTCTCATTTCTCAAAATCTATTGCATTTCAAGCAAAAATATTTCAAAGGTTGTTTCCCACCATGACCATCTTTATACAATGTAAGTTATGTGCAAATCTGTCAACATTTATATTTTAACTCTTACCAATGCTAACTCTTTCAGTGCCCAGCTTTTTGAGGTTTTTCGAAATTCTGTATAAATTGTTTTTTTAAGTCTTTCTCACCAAACAAAATGTATTTTGCTGATTTGTGTTGCCTTGGTACATCCCAAAGTCAGTAGTGTTTCGTGATAACATATATACTATGGGTCGTACATGTACGATTGATGACACTTTTTGAGTACATAAATGAAATCGTACATGTACGACCTTGTAATGCCGATGTGAGAGTTGTGCGTGGCTGTCATTTGACTTGGTAATAGCAGTCATTGCTAGGAGGGCCATTGCAACATTTGTTACCAAGTCTCACCATACCATTCTGATTCTTTATTTATTTCTAGGCGTACGGCGGAGCCTACGACGTCATGAGTTCAAAACATCTAAGAGGTGATGTAAACTATGCATGGCCCAGCGCTGAAGTAGCTGTCATGGGAGCTGCGGTAAGTGATACCTCTATTCTCTTCAGACGTAGGATTCAAAAAGGGTCTCCAAGGTCAAAGTTCAGTTTTGTGATCCACTCATTTTACCAATAGATTGGGGCCCTTATGAAAAAGGAAAACAAATACAAGTCTCTAACCTCAAGTTAAAACGGTTTAAAATGCCACTGTGCTTGATACTCTTCAAGTGCAGTTTTTATCCAAATCCAAAAACGTTTGATGACGTCACATTTCAGATATATGGTCTATACATTTTTGTACGGAGAATTTTCAGTTCATTCCTGAATTTTGATGATATTCAATCAAAACGGCATTACTGGCATACGTAAGCCAATTTTGGAGCTGGAAGTATCAAAAATACTTGCATGTGTCGCAGATCGGTGTGTCTGACGTTATGACTATTCAACGGGAATGCCTACCTTAGAGAAGTTACATAGTTAAAGTAAACATCAACAAAACTAGATCGACGTAACCATCCGATAAAAGTAGTCAACGATAACAACATCAAAAGCTGGCGCTATTTGGTTCTAATAGTTTGATTTGGGGGTTTTGGTCATCAGGGAGCAGTTCAGATCATCTTCAAAGGACATGCGGATGTAGTCGAGAGAGAACGAGAGTACATCGAGAAGTTTGCTAATCCATTCCCAGCGGCTACAAGAGGTATGATTCTACCTTCTCCTTTTCCTTAAATGGTGTGTACAACATTGGTAATTGCCAAAGACCTGTATCCAAACTCGATGTGACCCAACATACACATGAAATAACAAACCTGTGAAAGTTTAAGCTAAATCGGTCTTCGGAGTCATGAGAAAAACAGTGAAAAACCCCCTTATGTGTTTTAACTTTTTTTCAAACATCGGAATTTATCCTGCAGGATAAATACTATTATTTCACTCATTTCGTAAAAACTATGGCATTTCAAGCAAAACTATTTCAAGGGAAGTTTTCTACCATGACCATCTTTATACCATGTGAGTTATGTGCAAATCTGTGAGCATTTATATTTTCATTCTTACCAATGTTGTACACACCCTTTAACAAACCCGTTTGGGTTGTACAGCTGGGCCCAATTTCATAGAGCTGCTTAAGCAGAAAATGTTGCTTAACAGATTTATGCTAAGCAAAAATAAGCGGAATACCAGTCACTGATTGTGTATGTGAGATGGGATTTAGGCTGGTAACCCTATTCTGCTAAGCAGAAATATTTTGTGCTTAGCTACTTTTTGTGCTGAAAGCAGCTCTATGAAATTGGGCCCTGGTGTGTCAGGGCCGAGTGGTCTAGCGCACCGAACTCGAGCGCTGGTGTTTCTGATCAGCAGAGTGTGGGTTCCAGTCCCGGTCATGACAGGCGGGACGTAAAGCCGTTGGGCCTGTGTGTTGTGCAAAAAAGAACTCAGTTACACGTAGGCTTAAAAAAAAAATATTATGTAGGCGTAACAGGCCAGAAAAAATAGGGTAGGTAGGTCAGGATTTGTTTTCTTTTTTTTTTTCTTCAAATAACAGTTAAACGAAACTTGTGAATTCCAGTTAACTGTTTACCTGTTTCTACCCTACCGTTCAAATCAAAATCTTAAGCCAGCGGATGTCAACACACTTTTCAGGTTTAATAGAACACTATACCCACTCTTAACGGTCACAGAACCAGGTCATAAAACCACAAAGACATAGCGCAGGCTTGTGGTTTGGTTGAAGCAAGAGTATTACAACTGCAGAGCATTAAGATTAAATAAAGAAAAGGATGTAAGTCTTTTTTTTCACTTTCGGCTTGGTTTGTGGTAGGAATTTTTTTTATTTTAATCATTGACAAAACTTTAGCTAGAGGAAAAAAAGTTGAAAAAAAATTAAAATATCCAGGGTCGGCCGTATTTTTAGGGTCGGTTGGGTAACGCCAACATAACAATTTCTTTTTTTAGGCCTTATTGCTAAGAGAAGGGGGTTTTACCTCGGTGTTTCTGGCATGGTTGGTTGCAGATTGCGCCACGTCACCTTTGAACCTTTACAAGGTGCCATGTAAATGGGTTTCATTGTGGGTCTTTTAGCATACCTGTCTTTTATAAACATTATGGATGCTTTGAGATGTCCGTAGATAAAGCATTATTAAAGAACTGATTATTATTATTATTATTATTATTAAGTCGACACCTGTTAATCAGATCTCACCCTTATGATTTTATGTAATTTAATACATAAATAAATAAATAAATAAATGTATTAATAAATAATTAGATTTCAAAATAATGTTTTTAAACTGATGTCTTTATTTTTTTATGGTGTTTAGGGCCTATGCTATTTTAAATGTATATTGTGTTTTTAGTGATTGTTTTTTGTTTCTTTACTTGTTCATTGTGTGCTTTCACTTTATGGTATCTAATTAATTATTTGTTTACTGATTTACTGTATATCTTGTTGTGATTTCCTGTACAGCCTTTTGAGATTTTATGTAAAATGTTATATCAAGAATGAATTATTATTATTATTATTATTTAGGTTTTGTGGATGACATCATCGAGCCACGGATGACACGGAAAAGGATATGCAGAGATTTAAACCTCCTAGCCAGCAAGAAACAGAGCAATCCGCCAAAGAAACACGCAAACATGCCTCTGTGATCGTACATTATGGTACAAGTCTCTGCGATCTTATAACCAGAAAGAGTGTGAAGTAAAACATACAAGGTATGCCAACTTATATTAACACATTGGCTTGATATGGTATGAGAAATAAAAACCAACAACCGGTGCGCTAAAAATGTCAACATTTAGAATGAGTGTGGCTGCAGAAACTAAACAGGTTCAATTTTACTGGACTGAGAAACGTATATTTTTATGCCATGATCTGCTGAGTTTTACATTTTTAAAAAGATATTTCTATTTATTAAGATCAATTCTAAAAGAAGTCTTTGGAAGCAGGTAGCATTTGACCCCCCGCTCCCCCATGGACCCTTTTGAGCTTTCACTTCCTACCTCCTCCTTCGGACCCTTTAGAGATTTCGCCCCTACTTCCGCCCTGTGGACCCGTTTGAGCTCTAACCCCTACCTCGTCCGTAGGGCCCTTTAGAGATTTCGCCCCTACTTCTTCCTCGTGGACCCGTTTGAGCTCTAACCCCTACCTTGTCCCTAGGACCCTTTAGAGATGCAGCCCCTACTTCCTTCCCTGTGGACCCGTTTGAGCTCTCACCCTTACCTCCACCCTTCTTCACCATCGAAACCCCTCTCCCTACCTCCTAATCTTTCCTGTCAAGTCATTTCAAAGACGTCAGTCCTTTTGAATGATTTGTCAGAAGACCTATCCCCCCCCCCCCCCATCCTCAGTGACATGTTGGTTGTACTGGAAAACATAAGGGAGTTCCTTGGGAGAGAAATCTTTCCAAGTTTTTAATCCATGACATTACTGAGTTTTGAGAAGTTCAACATCTAAGGACCCTTTGTTATGATAGACAATTTATTGAGGAATATTTGAGGTTAAACTTTGATTCTTAGTGTGTGTCCAAACATTACTTCAGTGGATCACAAGCTGTAAGTTGAGCTAGACCCATCGAGTTCTGATCAACTAGAGTGGAGAAAAAAATGAAGATTTACTATCCACGTTTTTGTTGTTGTGGTGATTACAAATGGTGAACTTACACCTTGAAATTGCCCACGGTCCAAATTTGATAAACTGAAATAGGTCAAGTGTAACTTGCTCTCACAAATTGAGAATAAAGATTCTGTTTTTCTTTCTTGGAGGATTTCAGTGGTTTGAAATCCAGTTTGAGGAGTTTTTTCAATAATTTACAAAACTTGGGGATGCAACTTCATCTGTTTGGCTTTGTAAGGTTTCAGGAAGGAATGCACAATAAAACCTTGGGGGAAACCGTTGGGCAGGCCTGGAATTATTCAGAGGTCATGGAGGCCATGATCTCTGTTGCCCTGGTCTTGGCCTTGGTGCCCCTTTAAAAGTTTTCCCCATAGACTTTAAAGGGGCTGTGTCGTCATGATCAAAGCAGCCTGTGGCAGTACATGGAATTATGAACTCTCACCGAATTTCTGCATGCGCGCACGCTCTCCCTAGATATGATTCAGAGGGAGAGCGCATGCCTGCAGTAACTGGGTGAGAGGTAGGCCGCATCTGAATTGGCGACTACAGCTATGGCTACGGCTGTTGCTAAGGGTGTTGCTAAGGACGTCCTATTCTTCAATGCATGATGATGCGGAAATCTAGCCGTAGCCATAGGTGTAGCCGGCATTTCGGACAGAGAGTTCATAATTCCATGGACAGCCACAGGCCTGCTTTGATCATGATGATACAGCCCCTTTAAGAATTTCCAATGGAAGTGCCCTTTGCAAAATGAAATTGGCGTTGCCCTCTGAAAGATGAAATTCCAGGCCAGGTGGGGTTGCATTAGGTTCAACCCAGAGTTACCGCTTGTTCAATTTTGTATTCCTCCCTGACCAGGAACAATTTATGTAAAGGCTTAAGCCCTCAAATTTGCTAAGCACCAGAAAATCTTGCTAAGCAGAAAATGGTTACCAGCCAAAATACCATGTAATATCTGCTAAAAGGCTAAGCAGAAAAAAAAGTTACCAGCCAAAAATACCATGTAATATCTGTGAAGCAGAAACAAAGTTACCAGCCAAAATACCATGTAATATTGTTTATGACTGGTTCCCTGTAACTTTCTGCTAAGCAGTTCCATGAAATTGGGCTTGGCTTTTCAGAGCTTTACTCTTACTTTTGGAGAGCAAGGTTAGAAATGAATCTAGCTTTAAAAACAAACAATGACACATCAGTCTATACAAGATAAACAATAAATTATGTATACAATTTGTTTTCACCCTTACACCGATGTGTATTAGGCACTGTATACTCAGTACTTTCCCGAGTTCTGTGACAAAAATCCACAGGCAAATCACTCGGGTGTGATTCGAACCCTAACGACCTGTGCATTGCTAGAGCAGATGTCTTACCACTAGACCACCAAGCTAGCCCGGTGGCTAGAGGCAGTTCAAATCCTATGTTTTAGCAGTGGGTACCGCAACGATTTATTAGATATTAATTTTGCATCGGGGAAAAAGAATGTATTTTGTTTTTACCCTTACACTGCTGTGTATTAAGCACTGTATACTCAGTACTTTCCCATACTAGTGGAAAGACATCTGCTCTAGCAATGCAAAGGTCATGGGTTTGAATCCCACCAGAGTGATTTGCCTGTGGATTTTGTTCACAGAACTCGGAAAGTACCGAGTATACAGTGCCTAATAGTACACATCACTGTAAGGGTAAAAACAAATTGTATTCTTTATCCCCGATGCAAAATTAACATCTATGATATAAATTATGTAAAGAAAAGATTTGATCTTAATAGGAGGGATCTTGAGTCAAGAAAACTGTTGTGAATATAATTTGTGAGGATGTAAAATAAAACACGACTATCAACACACTTCAGTATTTTCTCTTCCCAGATATAAATATTTATTTTGCAAACTTGTTTTGTTTTTATTTTATAAAAACACACCCTTACTGTCTGTCAGTCAAATACCTTTCAAAACATACTACATCCTTTGGTTCGTTCCGTTTGACACAACGGCGTGTCCAATAACCTCTCATCATCTTCCACGCTTTTAAGTGCCAACATTTTTAAAGAGGGGCTCCAAAGTCAAATTCAGTTTTATGATCCACTCATTTTCCAAAAGATAGAGTCCTTATGAAAATGGGAAAAACATTACAAGTCTCTAACCTCGCGTTAAAACGGTGTAACATGTCATTTTATTTGATACTCTTTATAGGGTCTGTATACGTTTGGTATAACTCTGAAAATTAATGGCAATAAAAACTTAATTGGTAAGAAGTACAGCAGCTTTGGATAGTATAATGCATTTTGAGAAACTTTTCACTTTGAAGTACTGCGGTATGGAAAAAGATATCAGTTTTGATCCCAAAAAATTTGAATCTGAGAGTAACGTTTCTCAGATAGTGTATTCCAATTACAGATTAATCTTCCTGTGTGGACATAACCGCTCCAGATTTTTTGCAATGTCTCAAAAATGCTACCACCTTTTGAAATGAAATTTTCACAGGTTAGTTTTATGGTATATATCTACAACTATATAGGATTGAAATAAACAGTGGGTTCCAGTTACCAAACATATACAATCCCTTTAAGTACACTTTGTTGAAATCCAATTTTTTTTTGATGATGTCACATTTCAAATGTATGGTCTGTACATTATTGCAAATTAGGATTGTTAGTTCATTCCTGAATTTTGATGATATTCCATCGAAACGGCATTGAATTTGAGCTTTTGACTGATGCAGAAATTCCTCTTTGGAATGTACAGACCCATTTGCTTGTTATGTCCTATGACGTCATGTTTCAAAGTATCAAATAAAATGACATTTTACACCATTTTTACGTGAGGTTAGAGACTTGTAATTTTGTCCCCCACTTACATGAGGACTCTATCTATTGGAAAATGAGTGCAACATGAAACTTAAATTGACCTTGGGGTCCCACTTTAATGGCCCCCACACATCATGCATAAATAAACAAGTGTTTACAGCTCTGGTGAAATATTTATAAAAATTAATACTTACAAAAGAAAACCAAGAGTTGGAGATTGGATCATTGCTTGTACCATTTTTACAAATTAAATATAAATACAAATATCTAAATGATGCTGATTGGATTGTTGTATATTTACTACCTTAATTGGGGTATACTTTAACCCCCCCCCCCCCCCCCGATTGTAACCCTCTTCTCACAAATTTACAAATACAAAATATTTTTAAATTTAATACAAGATAATTGTTGAGGTCAAGATGCGATCAGGCTATTGATACGCAAAGGCAGCAAAAGGTCAAATTTTGAACTTTTGCTTTTAAACTAATAAGTCCGATTTCAGCCCAAAATTATTTAAAATTTACCTAGTCAGTTTCCTTTGTGTTTTATTACTTGATATTGAAATGAAAAGTCGAATCCCCTTAAGGTGATCCCTCTGCTGCCGCTTCCCAGGTTGTATTGTAAACTTGGCTACACGACAGTTACAGGTTGAATGCCTTCTGACTGGCGCCCCGAACAAAGATAGGGAAACTGCCAACATAAAGGCTTAGATAGCTCAGATGGTAGAGCGCCCTCACGTTAATCTGGAAGTCGCAGGTTCAAGTCCAATTTTTTTTTTTTTAACCCAAAATGAATTAGTCAAATCTTAGGCCGTGTCTGAATCATCGGCTACGGCTACGACTGTTGCTAAGGATGTTGCTAAGGACGTCCCATACTTCAATGCATGATGACGCAGCAATCAAGCCGTAGCCAAAGCCACCAATTTGGACACGGCTTTACAAACTGACAATCAGAGAGGTTTTTTTTATCCAATGCAAATCTTGTTCCCAATGGGCATGATTGAGGACTTCAAAAGATTCAAAGCACCACATAAAGGCACCAGACTTAAATAACAAATTTGCACCACAATTGCATGATTAAGTGAATAAACTCTTTGCGGCATATCACAAACTTAGTGATAAGCAAACCATGGGTAGACATCAGTGGTAAACAAATAAATAAATCTAAAATGGTTTAAAGGTATTGTACACTTTTGGTAACAGCTCAAAATCAGTGTCCACATTTTGTGTGATTCAACATATGCATGAACAAACAAACCTGTGGAAGTTCGAGCTCAATTGGTCATCGAGGTCATGAGAAAATAGTGAAAAGAGACCTTATGTGTTCTCTGTTTTTTCAATCATCAAGTTTTTATTGCGCGTGATAAAAACTATTGTTTTACTCATTTCTCAGAAACGATAGCATTTTAGGCAGAAATATTTTAAGGAACCATTTCTACCATTACTTACTTTAAATCATGTAAGTTATGTGTGAATCTGTGAACATTTGTGTTTTTTGATCTTACCAATAGTGTACAGGGCCTTTAAAATACAGTGCAAAGATTTTAAAAAACAATGAATTTTTTATATAAGACACAACAAATAAATGTTAAAGAGACATTCATTTTGAATGTTAAGTGCATATAATTTTTAGTAAACTGTGTTTCAACTCCTTGACCCAAAATCAAAGAGCTGCTTACAAAAATTAGCTAAGCACAAAACAAATTATGCTTACCAGAATAAGGTTACCGGCCAAAATTCCACAGGTACCACTTGTGACTGGTTTCCTGCTAACTTTTACTGAGCAGAATTTGTTTTTCTCTGCTTAAGCAGCTCTATGAAATTGAGCACTGGACAGCCATAAAAAGCTGATTTTAGATTTACAAAAAAATTCAACATGGCTGCCACATGTCAAAGGTCATCCACCTTTGTGCGTAAATTTAATCTGAATAAATAGACATAAAACTTTCCTCACATTGAGAACTAATAATATACAAAAGCTAGAACAAAAAAAACAGAATTACTGAAAGCTGCCTAGGATACGAATTAAATGTACAAAAACTTTGGAAAGTAAGAAAGAGAAGAAAAGTCAATGAAAATGAAAAATTTGCTCGATACATTTTTATTCATCACTTAATTTTTTACAAGTTGATCGAGCGTTCTGAAGCGATAAATAACTTTGCGTTGTAGCCATCGATTATGCTTTGATCATTTTCAGGAAAAAAGCTAGACTAGAAAACTGATGCCACTGATACGTGGCGATTTACAAAACAAATTTCCTTCTCCAGTTAACAAAACAAATTTCCTTCTCCAGTTAACAAAACAAATTTCCTTCTCCAGCTAACAAAACAAATTTTCTTCTCCAGTTAAAAAAAAAGTCCCAAAAGTTCTTTGGAGATAGTGTTGACATCACACTCTGATACTGATGCTTGTCAATATACCGAGCTTAAATTTACATAAAAAAAGCCTCCTAAATCGTGCAAAAAAGTTCAAAATTTGAGTTGACTTTTAAACAGGTAAAAATGCTTAAAATTGTCTGAATACTTGACGAGTATTACCCTGTTAAGTGGCTACATGCACAACTATCTTGATTAGTTAGTTTCTCATGCACTCACTAAATTATTTTTAAATACTACAAACCTTCACATTTTTTTAAGATCATCTCCGCTTTCACACACATTTTAAAACTACCTGCAGCTTTTCCATTTTTAATATATAATCTACAATAATATACAGTGTGGAGATCTAGAATCATTCATTCGCTTGATATAAAAATTGTGTTCATTTCCACCTTTTCCAGATAAATCTTTCTTTCATATTTCCTCTTTTTAAATTATTTGATACAAGTGATAATTAATAAGTATCTGAGTAAACGCAACGATAATATTGTCATTACATCGTATTTTTCCACCCCATCTTCCTAACTTGAAGCTCCAAGGATTATCATTTTGGACGACTTATAGGTTAGGCCTGGGCGACTAGTGAAATTCACTACCTGACTAGTTGCTTCAATTAGTCGTGACTTTGACACTAGTCGCAGCTACTTTCAAAACCAAAGATTGGGGATCGCCGCAGGTGCAAGATGGTTAAATTCAGGCTGAAATTAGAAGTATGCATTGCAATGGACGCCATTGCAGTAAGCAACTCTTTTGATGCAACAATATGTCAGAGCAGACAATGACAATTAGGCTTGAGCTACGAGCGAAATTCACTACCCAACTAGTCGTGCTTCAATTAATCGTGACTTTGACACTAGTCACGACTATTTTGTTCAGTAGTCATGGCGGCGTGATTAACCGGGCAGTTGAGAAGCGGTAGTCGCAACTAGACATATCAATCAATAGTCGCGCCTTCGACACTAGTCATACCAGTCGGCCAGGTCTAGTGACTAACTCAACATTTACCACTATCGCAGCCTCAATTTGCAATCAAGGAAACAAAACTTATGAAATGTAAAATGTGAGTGATATTTGAGGCTTTGCATGGTGTGGATAATAAGAAATAACTATAAATAGTAAACTTGCCGATAAAACCAGGTATTAATCTCTGACTGTTGGCTCTGAGAAGAACCGTAAAGTAAATTTGGTTTGATTATTTAAGAACAACTTTCCCATGGGGGTCCTTATTCAGAGCACAAATTGTAAAAAATACCAAAAACAAACTTATCTGAATTAATAAATAAACTAAGTAGGTAGTCATGGAATTTATCGAAGAACACCAAGAGTTATTAAAAATCGTTGCTGGTCCCATGAAGTGATCTATATTTCAAAAATCCAAATATTCTTTGCAAATCTGTTTTTTTGCACAAATTATAATATACTCATTACTGTTAACTTTTTCAGCAAGTTTCAGTACCCAATATGTAATAGTTTTGTTATTACACTAATTAGTATGAACGATGTATTACTAGATTTGCCATTTTGTGTTTCCACAAAGTGACCTATCTGTCGGACCTTAAATTTAGCATTTTTACAAAGTGACCTGTAGATGCATTGGTTTGTACAAAGCGCTCTGCGGGCAAATCTTGTTTTTGTTCCTTCATTTTCACGAAGTGACGTATGTGTTTAGAGTTTAAGAACCCATTAAAATAGATGCAAGAATGATAACATATTGACAGTTCTGTACAAACGAAGAAGTCAGCTTTATTTTTGTCAAAAAACAATTTCAGACTCCAAAACAGCAGTTTAATAAAATAGTTCAAATTCAACTGCGATTTTCGCCAAACACATATATTTTTTGGCTGTGGACCATATAGGTTACTTCATGGGACCAGTGACAAAATCATAAAACATGGTCGATGGAATAAAACAAGAGTAAGCATTTAATAAAAAATAAAATAAAATAATAGAACTAAATCTTTGGTAAAAGAAACACACTAAATGTACACTATTGGTAAACACAGTGCTGTTTAACATACTCTAATTTCATACAATAGAATGTTGCATCATTAGGAATAAATTATGGTTTTTAATAAGTCTTAGTTAAAGAGACCCAATACAGCATCGCTAACCTGTTATTAATTTCAGAAACCAATGCACAACACTCCTTTTATATTAAATTCTGAATACTGTTGATTTTTGTGTATACAGGCTAAATCCTATTGGTACTCGTTGCATTTTCACTGCATAGATAATAAGTGATTAAATTTTGATTTTGAATTGTGACACAAAGACAGCTTTGGGGGGGGGGGTGGGCACAATTAACCCACACATATTACAATTTAAAATTGTTTTCAAACTCCAGAGCCAATTCCTAGGAAATATTTACCCCAGAGAATTCCTGGAGAAATTAAACCCCACCACCACCCCATATTCGTTGTTTTCATCGGGGAAAAAAATAAACACTCTGTATGCAAAACCTGGGGTAATTTCGCTTAAAGGGGCTGTGTTGTCATGATGATATTCAATCAAAACGTCATGTTCAAATTTCGCTCTGAAAGAGTATCAACAAAAATGACTTGTTTACACAATTTTAATGGGAGGTTAGAGACTTGTATTTTTTTCCCCCTTTTCATGAGGACTCTATCTATTGGAAAATGAGTGCATCACAAAATTGAATTCGACCTTGAAGCCCCTCTTAAAGTGTCTTTTTATTTTCAATACTCACTGAATGCGGATATGAATGGAAGACTTTAGACCACTAAAAATAGGTGGCAGCAGATTTACCAGGTAAATTTCCGTTGTCTATGTAGGTCTGAGAATTCGCACATTACCGAGAACAATGGATTTACCTGGTAAGTCTGCTGCCACCTAGTGTCACCAAAAGTCTCCAATTGATCTGAGGATTGACTACAAGTCATCCTCACCCTGTTGTTTCTGTGTATGAATGCTTTAAAGGCACTGGACACGTTTGGTAATTGTCAAAGACCAGTATTCTCACTTGGTGTATACCAACATATGCATAAAATAACAAACCTGTGAAAATTTGGGCTCAATTGGTCATCGAAGTTGCAAGAAAATAATGAAAGAGAAAACATCCTTATTGCACAAATTTGTGTGCTTTCAGATGCCTGAAAAAGGCTCCAGGCCTGAAGTCTTTTTCAGATTCAAATATTGTAGTGAGAAATTACCTTTCTCAAAAACTACGTTACTTCAGAGGGAGTCGTTTCTCACAATGTTGTATACTACCAACAGCTCTACGTTGCTTGTTACCAAGTAACTTTTTATGCTAATATATATTTTGAGTAATTACCAAAAGTGTCTAGTGTCTTGAAGTGAATAAATTAAGTTTATACAAGGATTTCTAATAATCGTTTAAATAAGAAAATGCATTTGCATTGCATGGCACTTATTAAATGTTTCCTACCCTGGAATGCACACAACGACAACTTCATTAATTACTGGCATTATCTATCGGAGATTGAACGTTCATATTTCAATTTGGAATCATGTCACTTAAACATAATTATCGTCAAATTACAAATAAGTATATAATTTTTTTTTACCCTTACACTGATGTGTATTAAGCACTGTATACTCACTACTTTCCCGAGTTCTGTGAAAACTAAAAATAAGTAGTTTTGAAGGAAGGGTTTGGTGCTCTTGCAAGATATTTCTTGAAGCACAATTGTCCAAAATTTATCAAAATCCATATGGGGATTTAGGCATAGCTTACAGGAATGCAATAAGACACTTTCGAAGATTTCAACAAAGGAAAGCTGAATTTCAATGATTATACTTGGTGCAACTGCAAGAAGTTCTTACGTTGTTACCATGCACACTCAACACTGCATACACGTCGCGACTATTCCACCGATAGAGGACGATGGAATAAGTCGGGTTTTTGTAACAGCGCCCTCTATCGTCTGATGGTTCTTGTATACAGAATAGTCTGCGATAGTCGAGTGATATTGAACAACGTCTTGCACCAAGACAAGACAAAAATATACAAATAGTTGTTATTTTTACTCAGCATTGTTTCCCTCCTTTTTCAGTTACTTTCACAAGATAAAAATTCCCAAGAGATTGAAAGTTAAAAGAACATTTGTTCCCTTCTTTTCAGTTACTTTCACAAGATAAAAATTCCTAAGAGATTGAAAGTTAAAAGAACATTTGTTTTACTTACCAAGTAAGCAAGAAAGAAGACTTTTAAACAAAAGTTACAAAAGTGGCAAGAAGCTGATCTGATGAAACAACACTCCAAAAGGAAACCTTCATCAAAATTTTCCATAAAAGATGTTTTTTGTGTCCAGAGATTATCCGAAGAATGCGCCATATTAGAGTTCCTACATACTGATGTCGTGCGGGCAATTTGGATTTGCAAACATCTATGGTTCCTGGAAAATAAAAGATGTCTGGTTACCTGTTTAAAATGGCTTTATTCTTGTAATAATTTATTATTTATTATATATTTCTGGTAATCCATAAGTGAACTTAATCACTGTAGCTCGCTAGCCTGAGGAAACCTGTGAACAAGGGTGCTTGCTACATGTATGTGAACCAGAAACACCGGGGTTAACCCCTACTCTTCCACGATTAAGTGTTCTGGGTTCTTTTACATGCACTACCAATGCTAGTACATGAGACCTATAGCTTTATGTCCCATCCGAAGAAAAAAGCAATTATGGTAAAGTATCTTGATCAAGGACACAAGTGCCACGACCAGGACTCGAACCCACACTTTGGTCAGAAACACCAGAGTCCAAGTATGGCGCTCTTAACAGCTCGGAAATGACGGACAAAAAGCTAAAGTGCAGGCCTGGTATTATGTTCTTGTACTGGAGCTTCTGCTGGAACATTTCAAAGAGCACCAAGGCAATAACCAAGTGGCTTAGAAGCAATTGCCTCTGTTGCCTCCATGAAGTATCACAGCTGAAAATGACAATTTTCGAAAATTACATCAAAATGCCTTTTTTTTTACAACCACAACAGATTTGTATATTCGGTTTGCGGTAACACCATGTGTATATCTACTTTGCTGTGTAGTTTTTATTCTTTGAGAACTTGTCTTGCTATGTATTCTACTGCCGCGGAGTAGATTTCGGAATTCAGGAGACTATTCTACTGCTGCGAAGTAGATTTCGGAATTCAGGAGACCACCAAGTTCTGAAAAGAACTGTCCTTTTTCTTAACTACTACCTGGGCGGGAGGTAGGAAATCGGTCGGGACTACTACTTTCGCTTAGTGGATCGGGGGGACTTCTCGTTAATACCTTCACTGCCGCGGAGTGAGATCTTAATTGGTCTCAACGTTTCGACTAGCTTGCTCTAGTCATTGTCAGGAGACTGAACTGTCCTGCTTCTTAACTACTACCTGGGCCCAATTTCATAGAGCTGCCTCAGCACAAAAAGTAGCTAAGCACAACAAAATTATGCTTACCAAAATAAGGTTACCAGCCAAACTACCATGTAACATGTACAATTTATGACTGGTATCCTGCTCATTTTTGCTAAGCAACCAATTGTTGAGCAGTATTTTCTGCTTAAGCAGCTCTATGAAATTGGGCCCTGGGCGGAAGGTAGGAAATGGGTCTGGACTACTACTTTCGCTTAGTGATTCGTTTTTTCTCAAACTAACATCTAAAGCCGGCCTCAGGTCGACCTTGCGTCAACAAAAAACAGTCGGCGACTGACTTCCAGGATCACACTGCGCCTGAGCTAAGACCATCGGGAACTTTCCAGTCGGCGATTATTTACGACCTGAGCGTAACTGCGATGATTTTAAAACAATCGGAAACAGTCGCCGCTCGAAAAAATTAACAGTCTCATGAGTAGAACAATTTCAACTTGTCCGACGTGATCCCGACGGTCGGGAACCAATCGCAGTCGACCTGTGAGTATTTTGGGACATCGTGCGTGCGCAAGAAAATCGTAGGTCGACCTGAGGCCGGCCTAAGTTGCTTGACTTACTCAAGAGTTGTAGGTTCATTTTTTAGACATCAGCTGCGTGTGGAGCGTAGGGCGGAGGTCTTCGAGGTGCAGGGATGGGTCTAATGTTTTGTGAATCTACGTTCTGTAGAGGGCCTACTGCAACGACGGGCTGGTAGGGTGATTGCGACATCTGGTAGGCAGGACGGGATGGTGTACTCTGAGGTGTGGGAATGTAATTCCGAGGTATCTGGGCAACCTGAGAGAATCAAATTATTGTCATTATTATTATTTGTTTTCATTTTTTTTTTTAGGTGTTCAGGAACTCCGCCCGGAACACCTTGATTTCGTTTATTTTTATTATTTTGTTAAAGGGATTGTATATGTTTGGTAATTTGAACCCACTGTTTGTTTCAATCCTATATAGTTGTAGATATATACCATAAAATTAACCTGTGAAAATTTCATTTCAAAAGGAGGTAGCATTTTTGAGATATTGCCAAAAATCTTGAGCGGTTATGTCCACGCAGGAAGAATAATCTGCATCGGAATACACGATCTGAGAAACGTTACTGCAGTAACTCTTCTCAGATTCAAATTTGGGGAGATAAAAACTGATATCTTTTTCCATAACCGCGTACTTCGAAGTGAAAAGTATCTCAAAATGCATTATACTATCCAAAGCTGCTGTACTTCTTACCTATAGTAAGTTTTTATTGCCGTTATTTTTCAGAGTCATTACCAAACGAATACAGACCCTTTAAATGAAGGTTGACTAAAAATACCAAACAAACAATAAATAAATAATGGCCACTTAAGGTAATGTTTGAAACAAAGAATACAAATGTGGAAATTTTGATAATATTTTTTCAACCAACCATCTTGATGGGGGGGGGGCTGCTCATCACAAAGCTACAAACGAGACAGATCATCATAAAACTGTCTTGAAGAAAATTTTGGTCTTAAACAAAATTTCAGACCATTCAACCTGTGGTCTGAACATCCAAGAAGGAAATGACTCGTAAGTTTTTGTCTTTGCCTTCTACTTTTTTCCCACAGATATCCCCCTTTTTAGTCTGCCTTATTTTTTTTTAACTTTTGATTTTGTCTTTTCTGTTTCCAACCTCTTGTCAAACCAGCACCTTCCCTCTCTACCCTCTCCCCTTTGTCTTCTTCATTGTTCATCCCTTGCTTTTTCTGTGAGCTTTTTGCCTCTCTCTCTTTTCATCTCTTTCCACTTGACTGCTTCCTGTACACCAGTATACCCTACATGTTTATGTGTGTTGATTTGTCATTTAGCCTTCGAGAAAGAATCTGCTAGGATTTAAACATTAGGCCACTAACTACTTTTTGCATTTGAGGGACTTTTTTTTTTTTTTTTCAAAAAAAAATGGCCGCCCGACACATTATTCAAGACAACCGGCCGGGCTATTTTTCAAGATGGTTACCAGCTTTTTTCAGTGTGCTTTTTTGGTGTGCATTTTTCGGTGTGCTTAAGTCTAAAATACGATCTTGTTCATTTTAAAATTCATTTATTTCGTCAGGGATTGTTAAAAATGTATAATTTTTTCTTAAAAAACCCATTTTGGCCTAACAGAACTTGTGAATAAGTTTAATTCTTACCAGGTTTCTGTAGCCACTGACTAACGCAGCCACCACTACGCCCTGAAAGCTAGCCAAAGAAAGAAATGACACCGACGTCCAAAGGAGATTTATGTATGACCCGCTGATGACATCACAGGAATTCACTCCAGAGAAATAGGATGGAATCTCTGAAAGCCTGGAATCAATAATCAATAAGTTCTTACTTTTAATAATCAATAACTTCATATTTTTAATACTCAATAACTTCTCACTTAATCAATAACATCATTCTTGAGTAGAAGCCTTTACATTATTGTATTGTGGTGCTTCTTTCCTAATTATTTATTAAAATACGAGAATAAATCATTTATTTTTTAAATTTTTGGTTGCACAAGGTGCTTCTTTCTTAATTATTAAAAAAAAGACAGAATAATTTCTTTAGTTTTTACATTTTTGGTTGTACAAAGAAAAATTTACAAGAGTGGGATGAATGTACCAGCTTTCTACCAACTGAGCCATCTAATCCCTATTTTGTCAGTGGAAAAATTGACCAGGGCGGGATTTGAGTTTGTATTGTTTGTAAGAATGTGTTGCCCTAGTATGCCTTTTTGATTGGAATTAAAAAAATGCACTAAAACACCTGTTTTTTTGTCCTGCTAACTTTCTGTCTAATATGTTGGTATGATACTTTCTGCTTACTCCCAATGCTGGGCCTTGAGACATCAGATGATTTAACCAGATAATCCATCATATAAAGGGGATTTAAATAATCACTCCTAATCTCTCTTAATCCAAGGCAAAATTGGCATCAGATCGAGTTTATGTAATCGAGGGTCCTTTCATGCGAAGATGTTCCTGTTTTTCCTGTAAAGCTGTGTGTTTACATGTCGAGGGAAGGGGGGCCCGGGGCATAGTGTTAGCCAGAGGGGTGTCTGGGTGTCTTTTGGACACCCTGTTTAAAATTATGACACCCTGTTTTATCTGTCATTTACATGTAAATGTATTGTACGTGAACAATTTGGACACCCAGTTTTTACATTTTCATCAAATTTGGACACCCTTTTACCAAATCTTGGCTAAAACCTTGGCCCTCTCTTGATGTCTTACCCAACGGACTGAAAGGCGCAGTTGGCTTCTCTCTGTGTCGTCACATAGCAACAGTAGCAAGTACTGAGCATGCTCACTGACTTTTCACATCCAGCGCTGACCTGACAGTTTGCTAATCCAGAGCTGGAATGATTGCACTTTAAGATATCCACTCTCTGCTCAGTTGACCAGAAAAGAGAGAAAACGTTAAAAAAACCTTCACTTCACTTGAATTCTTACACTGTTATGACACACCTTCTATGCACCTTTTTCCCCTGACTTTCATAGAGGTAAGGTCATCGTTTGGTAATGACCCCGAAAAAAAAGGCGTAGTTTCTATCCGAAGCTTACTTGACACAAAGATGGTAATGGTGGTAAGCATCCTTTTAAATTATTTTGGCTCATATGTTCTCATTGATTAGGAATCAATCGAAAAGTTTTGAATCTCAAAAACTCGCCTCAATTCAAATTTCTGTGGTGTTTGTTTGTAAATGTTGCGGCCAGAGATTGGTAATGCTGATTTGTTGACGTAATGCTGGTTTATAGGCAAAATTATAAAGAAAGATACAATAGAAGTCAGATGAAAACAGCACAAAACAGCCCAAAACTGTCTTGGTATTTTCAAATGAACGTCGAATCCATCTACACTTAGCGAGGTGACAGTGGGTACCAACCGCATTTCTGGCCGCAGCATTCGCCAACAGACACCAACCCTCAGAAATCTGAGAAAGGATTCATTCATGAATCGTTTCTCAGATTCAAATGTTTTGGGGTGAAATATTATCCAAACCATATTGCTTTGAAGGGAATCCTTTCGCAAAATAGTTTACACTATTAACAGCTGCAGTGCTTCTCACCAAGTAAGTTTTTATGGTCATTAATTATTTGAGTAGTTACCAATCTATGACCCCACCTTTAAATGTACAAAAACAATGTTGTTTCTTTCCTGTTGCTATAGACTGTGCAAGTCTCGCGCGTATCCGAACATTGTGACCCCTTACAATGTGCGAGTTTGTTTCCTTCACGCGTTAAAGCAATGTACGTGGGACCAAAGTGGTCCCAAAATGTTCGAATACGCGCGAGACTTGCACGGTCTATTGCAATAATTGATTCTTACCGAAACTGCAGAAGCAGTTACCCCATCAATGATTGCACCAATAAACGCCAGGATGATTCCAATAACCAGACACGCAGTACCCCCGACCATCCAGCAGCGTCCCTCTTGTTTGTTGTAGACGCCAACTAACGACAGTAAGGCACCCAGAAGAAGCTGTTGAATGTAAAAAGACCAACAAGCTGGGAATGACGGAGGGGTGAGGATTTTACTTGGTCTTGACTCAACAAACGTGATAACGATGGGAGACTTTTGAGACGATAGTGCGCACCTCACTCACCGGTCCTTTTCTATTGTTTTTATCGCTGAGAACAATGGAAAAGGACCGGTGAGTGGGTCGCCCTCTACGTCTAAGAATGCAATTAGCCTTTTTGAGATGTTAGACACTATAGGAGTGCACTGTTTGGTTTGGGTGAATACAGACAAATTTACCCAAACCAAACAGTGTTATAGTAATGTGTCTGCCATATCTCAAAATGGCTTATGGGAGGGTGTGATCAAAAAAATAAATAAATAAATAATAACAAAATCAACAAAAGTTTCATGAATTTCATGTTTCTCCAAAAACCAACTAGTTAGGATGCCCCTCCCCCATTGAAAACAAAATCACAAAATTGTTGCAATAACTTTCAAATATTGTGGCGTGTGGTGGCTGAGCTGCTTAGTGCATCAGAATCAAGTTTTGGTGGCTAAGTCATCAGGGTGTGGGTTCTAATCCTGGTCATGACACTTGTGTCCTTGAGCAAGACACTTGACTATACTTACTTCTCTTCACCCAGGGGTAAATGGCTGCCTGTGAGGGCAGAGATGGTTCTTGTGATTGATTTAGCTTAGTGCGCTACATATTTGGCAGCACAGGCTGTATACTCCCCAGGGAGCTGAGATGGTTTAAGGAATGAAATAAATGGCACAGTGACCAGGGGTTATAAAGTTGGAGCACCATGAGCGTCACGGAGTGACAGAATGGAGCACTATTTAAGAAGCCACTATTATTATTAATATAATATTATAGTAATAACTTTACCATGGATGTATTTAATTCCTCAATGATGTAAACCCAAACCCCCTTAAGTGTTAGGCTTAGTTCAATGGAATGCCCTGCTAACTCTTAAATTGCTCCGTGCAACTAGGCAATCCTTATATTGACACAAAAAAGTTTGTCCTTGTACTCACCCCTCCGGCTGCCCACCACGACCCTGCGTTTATGTTATGCACCATCTGATATGTAGTCGCCCCTATTGCTAACTCAATGATGGACAGTAGAATCAGAATAATGCAGCACACTGCCGCTATTTTACGTCGTTTTTTGGCTTCTGTTAAAAAATAAAATTAGTAGATTCATGAGGAACCTTAAAGGGACACGTTGCCTTGGATCGGGCGAGTTGGTCTATGAGAAGTGTTTGTAACTGTTTGTTATAAAATGCATTATGGTTAGAAAGGTGTTTTTAAAGTAGAATACAATGATCCACACAAATATGCCTCGCAATTGCGTGGTTTTCCTTTTACGTCGTGAACTAATACGGCACGCCATTTTCTTTGACTCCACAAAATGGCGGACGTGTTAGTTCGCAAAGTAAAAAGAAAACCACGCAATTTCGAGACCTTTAAGTGAAACCTCGACCCAAAATGCCATTTCATTCTCATCAGAGTCCGTCTGTAAATCAAACCAAAACATATTTCATACTCTCATTTGTTTAGTTTCTTATTCCAGTTTTTAGAGATGATTACTAATAGATTGGTTGTTTGTTTGTTTTTTGGTTTTTGGTTTGTTGGAGGTCTTGTGGTGTTTGTTTGTTGGGGGTGTTGGGGGTGTTTGTTCGTTTTTTTTATTTCCATTCAACCTTTTCACATGAGTATTTATTGGTTTGTTTGTGAGGGTATTGGGGTGTTTGTTGGTGCAGTTTTTTTTTTTTTTTGGGGGGGGGTGGGGTGTCAGGGTTTGCCCTTAACTTTTTAGTGACTAGCCAGCAGGACCAGCTAGCTTGTGATTTTACTGGTCCACCACCCTTTTCACTGGTCCATATTTCAAATGAAATGGGGATAGTTTTCAACACTGAACTAGCCAGCCGGACCACTTAGAGAAAACTTTCACTAGTCCTCAGGTATTTTAACTGACAACTGTTTGTTTGTTTGCTTATTTATTTCCATTCATACATTAATGTACTGTTTGGTGAAACCCAAACATTATCAGTACATGGTAATTAAAGATGTAACACAATACAAGGTTTACGATTCACAGCGCTTTTTACAAGCATATCTGAGCTTTAACACAATTAACTAGCTAGTTAAATTAAGTTTACAAACCTATGTGCATTTTGTCCATAATCCTCCTTTTCTCACTGAAGGGCTCCAGGTTGCTCTACAAAAAAACAACAAACAAACAAACAAAATTAGTATTTACTTCTCTGAATTTTGTGCGTTCGAAATAATCTAGAATGTGATCTCCAAAGGTCTGACTGTACCGGAACCGTGCATAAGTAGATTGTGTTTTCAGCCCCTTTCTGATTGCGTGGTTTTCCTCTCAAATCTTAAACTGAACATGTCTTCATCATCTTCTCTACACAGGTATCTTCAGGCCTACGGGTCACACTGCTAGTCTCTTTTGAGGGTCCATTTCATTACCAGAAAGATATAAAATTAAATAATAAACTGTAGTTTGAGTTTTCTTGGTTTTCTCAAAACTTTCCCCCTTTCTGAGTGGTTGGCTTTCCTCCCAAATCTGAAACTGAGCTTTCTTCATCATCTTTTCAACACCAGGCCTACTGGTCACAGTGCTAGTCACCCTTGAGAAGGTCCCTTTGTTTTATTACCAGAAATATATAATAATAAACAAAACAATAATAAACTATCGAAAACTGTAGCTTAAGTTTTGTGGTTATTCTCAAAACTTAAAATAAATAAAAATGTCACAAATCAGTACAAGATAATTTAATTGTTGAAAATACAATGCTATATCCCTTAAATCATCTCAACTGTGAAAATGAGGCAAGTGGTTTCTTAAAAGAGACAACCTGAGAGTGCTCTACTTCTTAATGTATTTCCTGTCTTGAACTGCTGTGGTATTTTACTTTCATGTGTACGTTGGTTTCAAACTAAGTTATTATACCCAGATAATAACCTTCATATCTGCCAGCTCCTTCCTGCCACTTTTGTTTTGGTTTGTGGTATGTGGTTTTATGACAACCATCACAACATATTATAAGGAACAAAGAGCAGTTTACAAGGACCATTCGCGCTTTGCATACATACATGTAGGTCATCTAGAGGACACCATGGCTGCATTAGTTAGTAATCGGCCAACCATCACATCATGACAGTTCGACCCAGCATGTACATGTACATTTAGACCCATTGCATATGACGTCACACTCTGAAAAAGGAGGCAGATCATTGGACGATAGCTGTTCTCTGTGCGTAAAAACGTGCGCGTGACCTCAGCGTATCTGTAGCGTTTCGCGTTATGCAAGGGGATCTATTGATTTCTATAGACCCGGAGCGCGCCTCCGAACAATGCGCGTCATTTTGGGTGTCAAAACTCACTTTTGTGCATGTTTGTATACGATTTTGACACCCAAAATGACACCCAGGATAGGCGCACGTGAGTACGCTGCGCGTTATGCAATGGGTCTATACCATGCCATGTGTGCTGATAGGGTGTCCCCCCCCCCCCCGAAAAAACAAAAATGTTCCCATACTTTAAAACACTCTTTTCTTCTTGAACAGAAGTACCCCCCCCCTTAAAATCGTCTAAAGAATATTCCTGAGATTCCTAGAACACAATGAAGACATAATAGGAGTGCGGTAGCCGGTAAACCATGGAGGTAGAATCCATGGGTAAACCCAGCACCAAAAGAGCATGTAGGTGATTCCACCAGGGCTCAATTTCACAAAGCTGTTTAGCAGAAAATTCTGCTAAGCAAATTTGTTTTGCTAAGCAAGAAATGAGTGGGGTCAGCCACAGCAATGGTTAACTGTATGGTATTTTGGCTGGTACCCGATTTTTCCTAAGCAAGCGTTTCTGCTAAGCAAATTTCTTTCTTTGCTAAAGCAAGAAAATGAGTGGGGTATCAGTCACAGCAGTGGTAACTGTATGATATTTTGGCTGGTAACCTATTTTTCCTAAGCAAGCGTTTTCTGTGTGCTTAGCAAGTTTTTGTGCTTGCATGCTTTATGAAATTGGGCCCGGCCAGTACACTCTAATTTCCGATGCAGTCATAACAAAGACTCCCAGAGGAACATCTGTATATCCTGTGTGGCTGATTTCGATAATAGTTTGTATTTTTTTTAACATCGTGACAAAAATTGGACGCTGGCCATTTTCAAAATAATCTGTGTATATATAATGCAATATTTTTTCTTGACTGCTTTGTTTTGTTTGTTTGTGTTGGACGGTAACCGAACAATAGATTTGCTCTAAAACTACTCCAGGCAAGTCTAAGTTTCCCAGTCAAGTCTGGACTAGTTCCAGTTTGCCACATCACTATTTTAAAAATGCATAACTTGTATTTATTTCAAAAACAAGTGATTTAAGTGACTGACAGAAGTTGTTTTTTTGCCCCTAATGCAAAGTGACAACGTTTTGTTTGACACAATTTGGGTAAAGTGATGAAAGGGTTGCCCCCTGCCCCTCCCCCAAAAATACTTAATATTAAACACTGAAAAGGATAACAAAATATATTTAGAGGAATCAACTGGAAAATTGTGAGAATCAACTCAGAATTGAAGAAAAGAACGTCTTTGTTGCTACATGGCATGGTTTTGGTTACGTTAGTTATAAACCAAGATTGAATAATGATAGAAAAACTAGATTTAGAATCCTTTCCAGTTTCGTACACAATGAGATTATCAGCGTTCTCCCTAAGCAGTGGTCTGCTGGCCAAATGCTAGTTGTAAAACACCAGGGCCGAATTTCATAGAGCTGCTTATGCAGAAAATATTGCTTAGCAATTGTCTGCTAAGCAGAAATGAGCAGGATACCAGTCACAAGATGTACATGTGACATGGCAGTTTGACTAGTAACCTTATTCTGGTAAGCATAATTTGGTTGTGCTCAGCTACTTTTTGTGCTTTAGCTAAAACAGCTCTATGAAATTGGGCCCTGAGGACCAGTCAAAAGTCTCTCCAAGTGGTCCAGCTGGCTAGTTCAGTGTTTTTAAAAGCATCCCTACTGCATAAAGACTAGTAAAGAAAGCCATCGACAAGTGAAATGACAGCTATAACATGTCCCCACAGGCTAGTGACTAAAAAAATTAAAGGGCAAACCAAGATTATCACTCATGCAGTTACAGCACTCATGTCATTCACATAATTGTCAACAACTCAGAATACAATGGCTTTCTATCTGACACAGAAATAAGTACATCCTTGATCACTTGTTGTAGGTCACAGAGTGAGTGCTTTATATGGTTCTGGCAAGAGGCCAAGACAGGAAAATCCACTGCGCTATAGTCTCAAAACATGTGATTTCTCAGGATTTTTGCTGGTGTCAGGATTTTCTTAAAATCTCCTTGAGCCTTTCAATTTTATTTCAAGAAATAAAGCAATCGCCAAAGGGGGAAAGTACTAGTCCACACTGCGTCCAAACCTGTAGTTTTGTATTTTTAGTGATGCACAGAGTAAACCTCCTGAAAATTGTAACATCTGGGAGGTTCAGGGTCTAGGGGAAATCAAGGCCAGAAAGCCATTGTTCAGGAACTTTCACATTCATCCAATCTCATCCCCGAGTCTGATGAAACAGAAATTCAGTCTTTTTTATCTATTCATTTTAAAGGGATTGTATTCGTTTAGTAATTGGAACCCACTGTTTGTTTCAATCCTATATAGTTGTAGATATATACGATAAAACTAACCTGTGAAAATGTTATTTCAAAAGGTGGTAGCGTTTTTGAGATATTGCCGAAAAATCTGGAGCGGTTATGTCTACGCAGGAAGAATAATCTACAATTGGAATACACAATCTGAGAAACGTTACTGCAGTAACGCTTCTCAGATTCAAATTTGTTGGGATAAAAGTGATATATTTTTCCATAAACGCAGTACTTCGAAGTGAAAAGTTTCTCAAAATGCATTCCAAAGCTGCTGTAGGTACTTCTAATACCAAGTAAATTTTTATTGCCATTAATTTTCAGAGTCATTACCAATTGTATATATACAGACCCTTTAGCTTATAATAATTCTTTCGCACAAAACAATCTGGTGAGTTTCCATTATTGTTTATGGGCAGCCTGGTTACGTTACAAAATATAATTTATAAATGAGTAAGATTAAAAAATTCTTCTTTCTTTCTAATATGGACTTCTAAGTATGCTTTTATTGGTTTCCAATAAAATTCAAGACCATTTCCTAGAAGATATGACAGCATGTAAGATATTTCCAAGTCAATGTCATAGACCACGTAACCTGTGACATCACGTGTTTACAAAAGAGCCACAGGGCCTGGACTTCCTGCAGGCACGATTTGTACACAGCTCAATGGGAGAAAACATTAAATCTGATGTTTTAATTAATTGCGCTGTCAAATTTTTATAAACTTTTGATATGAAGAAAAGGGGGCACATCTTAAAACTTGTTCAGCTGTTTATTTTTTATAACTCTTAAAGGCCCTGTACACTATTGGTAAGATCGAAAAACACAAATGTTCACAGATTCACACACAACTTACATGATTCAAAGTAAGTAATGGTAGAAAGGGTTCCTTAAAATATTTCTGCCTAAAATGCTATCGTTTCTAAAAAAAAGTAAAACAATAGTTTTTATCACGCGTGATATTTTGAAAAAACAGAAAACACATAAGGTCTCTTTTCACTATTTTCTCGTGACCTCGATGACCAATTGAGCTCAAACTTTCACAGGTTTGTTTGTTCATGCATATGTTGAATCACACAAAATGTGGACACTGATTTTGAGCTGTTACCAAAAGTGTACAATACCTTTAACTTTATGTGGAAATTATGACTTGAAGCAGCTCTACGAAATTGGGCACAGCTGTCTGCTTTTTGTTCAATCTTTATTCACGCAGAACTTTGTTCTTGTTTACAAACTAAAATCGCTGACCTGGAACCATGGGGTTCATTGTTTCACGCTTCATCGACCAATTACATCCTAACACCAGCTCATTACATATGTAAACAAACTATTATCTAAAACAGGCAAACTGATTCTGCAGGATCACATGGAATGTGTTTGTGCTCCATCAGGGTGACCTTCTGTGTTTGTATTGGCTGTTTTGTTTGGAAACAGTGATCTTGGTTGCTAAACCAAGGCAAGCAATGCTATTGTAGTTCATTCAGCATGCTGGTACACTTTTATCACTGGCTGAACAGAGGCTTGCCCTGTGGGAATGAGCTTGTACAATTCATGCTTTTAAGACCCTGGTTAAATCTGCAGGTTGATTTTACCAGGAAGGAATTAGTTTTCATGTACCAGTCACGGCACAGAGCAAGGGTTACATTTGAGTAACTTGGACTTGGAGAGAAAAACAGTTATTGTGGAAGAGTAGGGGTTAACCTCGGTGTTTCTGGATCACATAGCAAGCACCCTTGTTTACAGGTTTCCTAGAAGGCTTGCGAGCTATAGTGTTAAAAGTTCACTCATGAGGCATCTATGGTTTCATTACCAGAAATATAATAATAAAAGTGCATAGGGACCATAGAACTATAATAGGCTAGTCTATTTCTACCTCCTCCAAGATAGTGTTCCGTAACAACTTTAGAATCTTCCCAACTATAGTTGGGACCAAACCCAACTTGAGTGTTTCAGTTGGGACGGCCCAACTATAAATGGGATCCTGAGATCTTTCACAGTGCAGGAGGATCGGACCACTGGAACATAGGGGGTAGTCCATGGGTGGTTACTAGGCTGCTGGCCCGTGGCGCAGGTACACATGTGATGGAGCAAGGACATGCAGTAATGGATTCTTATAAATTTTTCTCAAGCTTTTCTTTGATAATTACTAAATATTACATATGAGCTCCTTTTAAAATAATTAGGTTTCCGATACAAATTAAAATAATGCAGTTTCACTGAGTTGAACTAACGACTAATAACGACCAACGACTTGATTTGCTGGTTCAAGCTTTATGTCACTTTCTGCCCTTAGTTTCAGTGTTTTTATTAATAGCAAATCAGCAGGTTGGTTTTTCTGCTGGGGATAGGGTGACCACAAACCACACTAATTAAAACTGTACACGCTCGCTCCAATACCAATATTGGTACATTGGAGCGAGCATATTGCAATATATGCAAATTTATTGGTCCATGACTGTAATTTGAACTCATCAATTATGAAAATATATAGATCTACAACCTTCATTTATCAATTTGGATAGATTAAAGTTCTCCTTGAAGAAAGTAATTTGTGCTGGTAATTGTAAAAGCACGCATTGTTACAAATGTGTGACTGCGGATAAAAGCCGTAATCTTCAAGCAAACTTGAATTCTCGATTCTGATTGGTGTGATATAAACCTTTATTGCGTGGCCCATACCCTGCGTATTGCGCTGTTCTAACTCCGCGTATTGCGCTATTTTAAACTATGAATGTAAAGCTGTTCCAACATGGCATGTTGCGTTAAATCTGCTCGTCAAATTTGCTTGAAGATAAATTCGTCATCACACATGCGCTCGTAGGATACGTAAAAATATAGCATTAGCAGCGTCCCATATCCAACTTGTCCTATGGGTCGCAGAAGTGCACAATTTCTCCATATTCCACTTTGATGTGTGATAACTATTAAATTAACTACAATATTGAAACACAATGAGCAACAACAAATATCAAAACAACACAATCAAACTGCTAATCATCTTAATGTTAATTCAAATTAATTTGTATTACTTTTGTATTTTGGTGTTAAAAATTAGATGTTAATATTTATTGAAAGTCTGCATATGCTGTTGAGATTTTGTTTGTTTGTTTGTTTGTTTTGTTTTGTTTGTAAAAAAATTGGAATCTATACATGTATAGATTTCACTTTTGTGACAAACAACACAAACAAAATAGAATCTCAACAACATGTAGTCTTTCAATGAATTATGAAAAAACCTGCTGCTTCAGAGATATCAAACAAAACAACCATTCATAAACTTTTCTTTCTCTTTTGGAGTATCGTTGTTGCGCAGTGTCAAAAACAAATAAAATAAAATCCAAAACAATTTGCAGGTAAACACGTCATACACCAGACAAAAGTCAGACAAAATTTTACCTTAAAACACAGGATCTGCTCCCTTCAACACGGAAAAGATTACTGTTTGAGAGGTCCGTTTGTGAACAAAGAGCTAGAAAAATTATGTTCTGCTTCGGCACAAAGCGCGCTACACTGCCATGATCATCAGCTGTTATTATTGATGTTGTTTTTTTGTGTGCAAAATACAATCCTGGAATGTCAACATTATTGTAAGGTCAGAGGGAACCCCAATCAGACTCTGACCAATCAGCGAAGGCCTCTAAGGGATTACCTCATTTGCGTCTAAAAATAAAATGAATCCCATTGGTTGACTCGGGAGTAACCAGGAGCTCATTTCTGAATGGGATCGGTAGAGGGCGTACTGTCAACATTCCAAAAATGGCGTCTGTTTTGAGTATTTTTTTGTTTTCAGCAACGGTAAATTTAGTAACTAATTTGTACGATATCATCAACATGAAAGTCCAGGAGATATTGACGAAATGAAGGATTTCCGCAGCTGATCCCATTGGTGTTTAGTAAGTTTGTTCATATTTTTCCTATTATAAACTTAATTTGTGGTGACATTTTCAGACTGTTCTTTCTTGAATGATTGAAAATTAACGTTCTATGTCAGTGTACACTGTTACTGTACATGGTGTATGATGATTGACATGAATGATGGCATTGAAATTGAATTGATTAAATGATTCAACAAAGGTTACTTTTCTAGGTATGCTAAAATTACATTTGTCTGTTAGTAACATGTAAGCCTAATTTTACTTACTATACTAATAATACTGTACTGCCGAGGTTTTACTAAACGCTATTTTAAGCCAGCAAATCTTCTTTATTTTAGCACCCTCTTTGAATTGAGGCAAGGAAAGATACATGCGATTAATACCCTTTTGAGTTTTGATCCTTATTAAGTGAAAAAGTGGCAGTCGAATTCACCATCTTTAAAAAAAAAAACAAGCAAAATAGCATAAACTGTTAAACAGCATAAAAATAATAATATTTTTAAAAGATCAAATATTGGCTGTAGTGTTATTATCGATAACCTTTTGTGTTCTCTTCCTCCCTATAGTGATGCATGGGTCATACTATCCTTCCCCTCGCGGGACAGCCGGAGGGACAAGTTATGCCTACACCAATGGCCATGTGCCGAGCACTACGCCTCGTGCTGCACCCACTTCCATTAACGAGGTACCAGGGTTCACCTTCCAGAAGAGACAAGATAGAATCGACTGGAGGAAAATGGGTAAGAAAACACAGCTCAACTATAGAATGCAGGGCCACTTCAGAGCTGCCTTCCTCCATGATAAGAACACACTGGTGAAGAGGGATTGTTTAACAAAGGGAAATATAGTCCACACACCAAGTGGCCCTGCATTCTATAGTTACTCCGAAAACACAAACAAAAACCACATTCACACACAAAAACATGATCCTGAAAGTTAGGGTCATACGTCTTTATTTCTGTGCTTTGAATCTAAGAAATTCTTTGGATGATTTTATGGGGGTACTTCTGTACAAGAAGAAAATAGTGTGTTGAAGTATGGGAACATTAGGGTGGATACCCTCTGCCCCCCCCCCCCCCATCTGCGGTCCTACTACTTGCCGTCAACTCGCCGACTTGCCGTCAACTCGCCGTCAACTCATTTCCGTGCCGTCAACTCATTAAATATACATAAAAAATTTATAAATGGGGCATGGAAGTGTTAAGTCTGGGCTAAACTACATATTTCCTGTGGTTTTCGGTAAAATTTCATTTACAAAAACGATTTTGTGTTGATAAATACATAGTACCAATCATTGACATCTTGGGCCAAGACTAATCCATATGCAGGAAAAGCGCCCTCAGTTGCCATGTTGTGCAAGCGAGATAATTTTTTTCACAGGAAAAAAACTAAATTTTTATTCCGAAATGTAACCTAAAACTTATGAGAATTCTCTTTTAGCTAATACTTTACAGTTCTATGCTTCTTTTGTGGATTTTAAATGTATATTGGAGGAGTTGACGGCGAGTTGACGGCACAAGTGAGTTGACGGCGAGTTGACGGCAAGTAGTAGGACCCCCCATATCAGGCATGGTAAAATCCCTGCACTGCTTTTAAAATACTGACAACTTTTTTAGACTCTAACTGTGAATTTGTTTTTATTTATTTCTCAAAAGCCTCTGTAGATGTTGATCGCGTGATGAGAGAATTAGATTTTGCAACGTTACAAGACGTTATTATGAATGTTACCTTCTGCGACATCACAGCAGAAGTGGATATGAGAGCCATCGATCCGAACTTTGTCAAGCTCTTCCAGCTGTCGCAACTTATTGCGGAATATTTACTGGTAAGTTGTCAAAGAATTGTCGGTTTATAGGCATCATGGTCATCTGACGGTGGTCACTTGAACAATCGGAGCACACCAGGGGTCTCCCCAGGTTTGTTCAAAACTGTGGGGCATTTTGGACCCAAATTTTAGAAGTTTGGCTGAAGCACGCTGAATTGAAACAAGGTATTTGGATGTTTTCTACTTGGTGTTTATCTTGGTTTTAAAAAAACCTACTGTGCAATCTGGAGCATTCTGTATGGTTTTCTCTTGATGTTTTTTGTAAAAATTATAAAACAATTACAAAATATTATTATTAATATATATATTTTGTTTGCGTATCGGTCGAAATTTGCGCGTATTGGCCCGATACACTAGCTTGTGCATGGGGAGAACCCTGCACAGTGCTATTTTTATGCCCCGCTGGCAAAGCCAAAAGGGCATATAGTGTTTGCATTGTCAGTGCATGCATGTGTGTGTGGATAGGTATCCACATTCAAACCGGGGACCTATATAACAAAAGGGATAATAGGTCCACGGTTGCTATCACAAAGGAAAACATTGTGGTCCATGGTTGCTATCACAAAGAGTTGAACAAAGGAGGGTCCACGATTGCCGGTGTTAACACACGTGCGTGTGTGTGTGTGTATGAAGTGTGGACCTGAGAACAAAAGAGGTCCACATAATGTAGGGACTTGAAACACTATGTGGACTTACACACGTCCACACAGTGTTTTTTTACAGTGTTTAAGAACAGGATTTGAAGCGGGTGGGATTCGAACCGGGGACCACAGAGGAGGAAGGCAGTGTAAGACACCGCTAGGCCTTCCTGTTCCCCTTGAAGATTGTCCCGAAAAAACTCTGAATAAAGAACTCCCTTCTTTATTTCTTTTCTCAGCACTCCCAGAATTATCTGACTCACAGTATCGGACTAACCCAAGACAAGGTCCAGCAGGTAGAAGGTGCTCACAGCTCCACCAAGGCGGAGACCATCAAACTCAAGGAGGAGCTAAAGAAACTAAAAGATGAATGTCATAAACGCAAGAAGATGCTGAAACAGCAGCAGAATCTCATCCAAGCTGGAGCTAATAATTATCACAAGGTGGGTAGAGTTGGGAAGGTCGTGCATTCTGCTCTACCAGCCAGGCTCCTAGTGGATGATACCCATGCCTACATCCTTACGGACTGTGAAGGGGTAACCCTGTTTCAGCCCCAGGAGTAAGGTGGCAACGTGCCTCTGGTGGCAGTTGATTTGGGTCGATAGCCCAAATCAGTTGAGTGTAGCCCTCACCTTGAAGTGGCCGTCTGGCCTTGTGATGTTAGGCAATCTCTTATAAAAAAAAAAATTAAAAAGAGGAAATAAAGGAAATATTTTGTTTTCCCAGAATCTCGCCATTTTGCTTACAGAGAGTTTTGGATGACCACTAAATCTTTGCTTGAATTTGAAGATGTGAGAAATAGTTAATGGTCTGATGTTTCAACCCTATCAGAGTCTTTCTCGAAGATGAAAATGACAACACAACACAACACACATAAACAGGTATACTGGTGTAACAGAAGCAGTCGAATGGACAAAGATGAAAAGAGAGAGAGGCAGAAAGCGCACAGAAAAAAGCAAGGGATGAACAATGAAGAGGATGACAAGGGGGGGGTGGTATAGGAAAGGGGGTGGTTTGACCACAAGAAATAAGGACAAAATCAAAGGTTGGAAGAGGGAGATAAAGTAATTAATTGGTGAATAAGGCAGACTAAAAAGGGGGATATCTGGTGGAAGAAGAAGAAGGCAAATTATGCAAAAAGTTGTCAATCAGTTTCCTTCTTGGATGTTCAGACCATAGGGTTGAATGGTCTGGAGGCACCTTATCCACAGTTTCTCCCAACTGTTTTGGGGATCTTATATTTGAAGACACTAAAGAAGTAAGTTTTGTGAATAAGTTTTGTTTTGATTATTTTTTTTTTCTCAGTGCCCTTACTGCTCCAAGGCATTTGTTCACTCGGCTTACCTTCAGTCTCACCTACAGCGCAAACATCCCGAGTATCTTCCTCCATCTGCCGACTCGGAGACCAAGAAACAAAGCCAAAGAATGCAACACGAAATGGAAGAGTTAAGAGAGAGATTAAGAATGACGGAGACGCAGATGGAGGAGGAGAGGAGGATGGTACAGTCCCAGATGACTGCTCAAAGGGTAAGAAATAAGAATGAAGCTAAGAAACGGAGGAAGAAGATGAGATGTAAGATGAGGGAGTTAAAAGAAAGAATTGATTGGAGTGGAAAGTGTGTCTCAGTCTGAGATGGTTTTTTTATAGGGTAAGAATGAAGCTAAGAAATAGAGCAAGAAGATGAAAGTTAAGATGAGGGCGTTAACAGAAAGAATGGATTGGACTAGAAGGTGTGTCTCAGTCTCAGATGGTTTCTTATTGAGTAAGAATGAGGCAATAAACTGAGCAAGAAGATGAGATGTAAGATGAGGGAGTTAAGAAGAAAGAATATGACACAGGATTTGATGTATTTGATTTCAGGAGAGCCAAGCCAAAGAAGAGAGCAGGAGACTTGAGGAGTTTCAGAAACAGCAGATGGAAGATTGGAAACAAGAACAGCTTGAGTCTCACAGAGTAAGAGAAGATTTAATTCTCCATCACTCTGAGAAATATTAACATCTGAAAATTATTAATACAGGAGTCTTAGGGCACACACAGGGCACAAATCTACCAATAAGGTACTCAAGGCACTTGAACAAAGAGAAATGTTTAAGACTTGTTTTTGAGATTTTTGAATTATGAGACCGATTTTATGTAGCACCTTATAAGGGTTTACAAGGTGCTGCCGCGCATTCAGCAGCCACTGTTAGAAACACCAGGGCAAACCCCCTTCTCTTAGCGATAAGTGTAACTGGGTTCTTTTACGTGCATTACACAACACATGGGATCTATGGCTTAATACGTCCCATCCGAAGGACGCAGAAATAATGGTCTTGCTTAAGGATGCAAGTGTCGTGACCGGGACTTGAACCCACACTCTGCTGATCAGAAACACCAGAGCTTGAGTCCAGTGCGCTTGACCGCTCAGCCATGACACGCCAGACTAAATCTGAGAAACGGGTACAGTTGAGAAACGGTTACATCTGAAGTGCTTTAGATTGAAAAAGCTGGGGATACTTATTCCAAATATTGAGTTAAGAGTTTTCCATTGTCAGGCCTGATGCTTCACGGAGGCAATTGCCTCTGTTGACCCTGGTCATTCCTTGGGGGGCCCCTTGAAATATCCCAATAGAAATTGACAATTTCCTCATAGAGGTGCCCTTCTCATAGGATAAAACGCCTTGGTGCACTTGCCCTTTCAAGAACGAAGCATCAGGCCTGAATTGTTGCACCTCTAAACCCTTGACTTAAAGGGTGTTTGTAACATTGGTAAGAGTAAAAATATAAATGTTCACAGATTCACACATAACTTACGTGATATAAAGATGGTTATGATGGGAAACTCCCTTTGAAATATTGTTGCTTTAAATGCTATAGTTTTTAAGAAATTAGTAAAACAATTAGTTTTGATCTCATGAGTCAAAAACTTGATGTTTGAAAACAGTGAAAACACTTAAGGTTTTTCCCCACTTTTTTCTGGTGATTGCAATGACCGATTGAGCCTAAACTTTCACAGGTTTGTTGTGTCATGTCAATGTTGGGATACACCAAGTGAGGATATTGGTCTTTGACATTTACCAAAAGTATAAACTGCCTTTAATACTATATAAGATTTCATAATAGATTTTATGTTCCCTTCTGTTCTGGCAATCTCTTTGTCTCAGGCCGACATGGAGAAGATGAAAGACATGTTCATGAAGGAGCTGAAGGAGATGAACGATAAGTACTCCCACTCCCAGACGGCTCTTGACAGTCTCCAGTCAAAGAATGGTGAGTTTTAGGGCTGGCAACGTCTCAGCCCATCAGTTGATTTCCTTGGCTTCTTAGCGCCAGAGAGGATCATAGCGCCTTGAGTCTTCTTTGGCGCTAAGACAGTCTCCAGTCAAAGAATGGTGATTTTCAGGGCTGGCAACGTCTCGGCTCATCAGTTGATTTCCTTGGCTTCTTAGCGTCAGAGAAGACTCAAGACGCTATGATCTTCTCTTTATAACACATCTCAACTTATTGACCTTTCTATTTTTGATATGAAAGAAACAAATCTGGTTGGCATGGACGGCCGAATGTTAGCAAAACATTCAATCGTGTTTAACAGATGTTGTGACCAAATTTAACAGTTCTGCAAACTTTCAGTAAAAAACCCAAATACATCCCATGATTGGTTGGTTTGTTTCCAACAAATTCAACAATATTTTTGAATGTTTGTGTAACATTGTTACAAACTGTGGCTATGTGTTTTTGCTTTGCATTGATGGCTTCCCATAGTTTGTCAACCTCGGTTGGCAAAAACTCGGGCTGTGACGTTGCAATAGGAAGGTCTATTAAATCTCAAAGTCATTCAGAAAAAGAAATGTCCGGTTCCTATGGTCAGTGTGAGACCAGTAGTTATGGAACTTCCCCCTTGAAGATAAATCTTGGCACAAGGTGAAGTCGACCTTTAAACGTAAGCTTTCTGTTGTTTGAGAATGTGTGCTTGATGCTTAAGCGGTCAAACAGTGTGGGCCACCAGCGGTTGTCTATGTTAAAACAATTCGGTAACGAGAGGGTTAAGATAAATCTTGGCACTGTGTTTCGAAGCCTCAGGAACATGGTGTGTCGTGGCAGAGCGGTGTACTTCATCGGACTCAATTTCTGATGGTTGAATCATCGGAGTGTGGGTTCGATTCCCGGTCAAGACACTTGTGTCCTTGAGAAATGCACTTGACCATAATTGCTTCCCTTAACCCAGATATATAAAAATTGGAACCTGATAGGGCTGAGACAGTATTGTGTTGGATTAACCCTTTAGTGCTAACTTAAGCAGCTTGGAGTTGAGAAAGTTAGAGGAATGGTCTAAAAGTATGCCCGATGAACAGGGTTGTAAAGCACCTTGATCTAGCTACTAGGATATGTGCGCAATATAAGAACCTATTATTGCTATTATTATTACATCAACTATGAATAGATTCTTTTTGTTCTTTGTTTTAGGTAAGAGATCAATGCTTGGGACATTACAAGACGAAGACGACATCGCCGATCTGAAGGAATTAGTCCAGAAACAAAAAGAAGAAAACGAGCAGAGGAACAGAGATCTACAAGAGAAAGTGAGTAAAGATCTTTAAGAAACTCTCTAAAAATGACGCGTGGACTGCAGGAGTTTTAGTGCTCCATTAAACAAAATACACTGACATCCGGGTTGGTTTGCCAGAAGGTAACCAAGGTTGTACCACGTTCTTGATTGTTGCTTTTTGTTCGTCCGTCAGCTCGCATCTACACAGTCTTCCTTACAATATCAGAACAAGAAATTCAAAGAGCAAACCAAACAGATGAAGATGGCTCACGGCGAGGAGATGCAGCATCTTAAGAAACAACTTAGAGAGACAAGAGAGGCACTCAAGATGGAGCAGAAAGGAGGCAGCAACAGCAGTAAGAAATCTGAGAGACGGATCCAGCAACTCTTACAGGTGAGGCCAAGAATCTTCATTTTCATAGAAACTCTGCAGAATTTCTTTACAAGGAGTTGCTAAAGCCGGCCTCAGGTCGACCTACGATTTTCTTGCGAACGCACGATGTCCCAAATACTCACAGGTCGACTGCGATTGGTTCCCGACCGTCGGGATCACATCGTACAAGTTGAAATTGTTCTACTCTTGCGACTGTTAATTTTTTCTAGCGGCGACTGTTTCCGATTGTCTTAAAATCATCGCAGTTACGCTCAGGTCGTAAATAATCACCGACTGAAAAGTTCCCGATGGTCTTAGCTCAGGCGCAGTGTGATCCTGGAAGTCAGTCGCCGACTGTTTTTTGTTGACGCAAGGTCGACCTGAGGCCGGCTTTAGAGGAGCAACCTAGGCCCAGTTTCATAAAGCTGTTTAACAGAAAATTCTGCTTAGCAAACTCCTTTGCCGTAGGTCCCGTGTGTTGTGTAATGCACATACAAGAGCCCAGTGCACTTATTGTAAAGAGAAGGGGTTCGCCCCGGTGTTCCTGGTTTGATCGGCAGCATATTGCGCCACAGCACCTTGTCAACCATTACATGGTGCTAAGGAATAGGTCTCATACTTCAAAAATGTAGCTCCGCATGGAAAAAAATACTGAGCGCTTTGATCGCCCATAGGGTGTGATAAAGCGCTATATAAAAACTCATAATTATTATTATGTAAACATTTAAAAACCTTGCTTAAAATCTCAAACTTAACATGAAGCCAGTGTAAGGCGACTGAGATAGGAGGTGCATGACACCATCGGTGAGAATTCGGGACCGGATCATCATCAGTCATAGGAAGCAACACTTGAAATCGATCTTATTGTTTTCCCTCAGGAATCAAAGGAATACCAGAGAACACTGAAAGAAAAGGACAGACAAATCAAGTTGATTCAGTCGAGACCAGTAAGTACAAAAATGCCAAGTATTGAAATGACATCTTGCCTCTGGGTTTAGCCTTAAACCTTCATGTTAATTTTAGAATTATTGTTTAAGAAGGATCGTTACAAGAACAGAAATTTAAGACCTATGGTTTTGTGGTTTTTTTTGGACCACTTGGGGTTGGTATTATAAAAAATTTACCAATTATCAGAACATCGCGTGTGGTGTGTCGTGGCCGAGCGGTTAGTAGCACCGGACTCAAGCTCTGGTGTTTCTGATCAGCAGAGTGTGGGTTCGAATCCCGGTCATGACACTTGTATCCTTGAGCAAGATGCTTTACCATAATTGCTTTGTCCTTCGGATGGGACATTCAACCGTAGGTCCCGTGATCTAGGATTGGTAGTGCACGTAAAAGAACCCAGAACACTTATAGTGGAAGAGTAGGGGTTAACCCTGGTGTTTCTGGTTCACATAGCAAGCACCCTTGTTTACAGGTTTCCTCAGGCTTGCAAGCTACAGTTATTAAGTTCACTAAGGACGCATCCTTGGTTTCATTACAAGAAAACATATAATAATAGTTATAATAATAGCGTCTTAGTAGAAAATAGCAAGCACTCTTGAAGTGCTCTTAAACCTGGATCAAACTTCACTTGAACACAATGTGGAAGTGAATTGCAGAATAGTTTTAAAAGAAAAACAAAATTACAAAGGTTGAGCCCAGCATTTAGGTTCATTTGCTTGGCTGTAGTTCTTAACATTGACTTCACTTTCGAATAACTGGATAAAGTTGCACCAGCCTTTACTCAGGGGTATCACTTTTTACTCTTTCACGCGCCGAGCGGTCGCTAGCGACCGGTTTAAATCCCTTCCAAAAAATAGTTGTAACACGAAAAATACAAATCACATGGCCACACAGTTTTTCAGAATGTAAAAGAGGACTCTTGAGGGCGCTATTGTGACCTGGTTTTTTGGGGGGTCGCCAAAAAACAAGTAAACAATTAATGTGTCCATAATGATCATTTAAATGGTGCATGAAAGGGTTAAATATTTAAAGAACACTCAATTGTTGAAGTAGCTTCTCTCGGCCGATGAGTGGCTGCTGTTACTTCTCTAGATGTTACTCCCTCTGTGGACATGTAACCTTAAAGGTATTGTCCACTTTTGGTAACAGCTCAAAATCAGTGTCCACATTTTATGTGATTCAACAAATGCATGAACAAACAAACCTGTGAAAGTTTGAGCTCAATTGGTCATGGAGATCACGAGAAAATAGTGAAAAGAGACCTTATGTGTTTTCTGTTTTTTCAAAATATCGCGCGTGATAAAAACTATTGTTTTACTCATTTCTCAGAAACTATAGCATTTTAGGCAGAAATATTTTAAGGAACCCTTTCAACCATTACTTACTTTATGTATTATTAATCATGTAAGTTGTGTGTGAATCTGTGAACATTTGTGTTTTTCGATCTTACCAATAGTGTACAGGGCCTTTAAATGGAGATAATTATATGCCCCACTGCATTTATGAATTCAAACTTAGGATTCGAACTGCGTCTAGCTACCGGTGGTCTAGTTGGTAAGACATCTGCTCTAGAATGGCAAAGTTCGTGGGTTCGAATCCCACCCGAGTAATATGCCTGTGGATTTTTGTACACAGTACTCGGGGAAAGTACCGAGTATACAGTGCTTTACACACATCGGTGTACGGGTAAAACCAAATTAATATGCACTTATGAACTTGTAAGTTGGATGATGTGGGAATACCTTAAAACAACCTCTTGTATTTGATGTAGCCACCGCTAGTCGCCCCGCCAGTCGTCAAGCCAGCAGCGGTCAGCACACCGGTCAGCACACCGGTCACTACCAGTGGTCATCAGGTCGTTGAGATTCGGAGACTTGATTTACAATACGGACAGGTTTGCCTCCCTCTTGTGCCCCTCTTCCAGTCATCATCACTTGCATCAATTATCGTATCTCATCAGCTCGGCTGTCACCATCATGGGGGGGTTGACTAATAATGCTCAAGGACTGTCCTAATTTTTACGTTTGTTTTTAATGATTTATTTCAGGAATGGATCCCCATAAGGCCACATAAAAATAAAAAATTGTTGAGCGTCCTTTTTTTTCTTCTTTTTTTTGGAGTGGGGAAGGCGGTTTTTTATTGTTTTATTTTGTTTTATTTGACATGATAAAATATGTAATAAACTATAAAGAAATCATCACAATCACTATAAAACAGAGGGTTTGTGTGATTTTGATGTTTTTAATTGTTTTGTTAAACCTATTTAACTCCTAGATGACATTTTCTGTAAACATTTTCAAAAAAACTAAAAGGCGGTGTAGCCCTAAGTAAATATTTGAAGATTTGTTCTTGTTTTTGCCAACATGAATAACCTTTCTTAAAACATCTTTTCCAAACTGTGCATGAGGCGCAGATGGGAGCTAAATTTGACTGAAAAGATCATTGAAAAGGCCGTTTTTTAATATAAAAAAAATATAAAAATTGGGTCCTGAGGTATCGTAGGGTCGGGCAGGGACGATCAACAATTTGTTTTATTTATGTGGCCTAATTTACATAATCATCATCTCAGGTTAAAGTGACTGTACATTGTTGGTTACAACCCAACCTCATTCTCAATTGAGTAGTCCGAATTGTTATCAATTTATAATCTATCCAATCAATACTTTCATATTAATAAAGTAGGTGAAGAAAGTTTGAAAATGAGAAAACAGAATTAGCTGTTGCAAACTGCTTTTCAACCAAAAGGACCTACGGTATAAATGCAAAAAATAGTTAATGGCCTGACGTTTCGACCCTAGCAGAGTCTTTCTCGAAGGCTAAATGACAACGCAACACACATAAACAGGCACTAGGAGAAACTGTTCGTCTGAGTAGGAAGAAACTGTAGATAAGGCGCCTCCAGACCATTCAACCCCAAGGAAATGATTAACAGCTTTTTGACTTTGCCTTCTCCTTTTTTTTGGTCACTCTCATTCACCAATTAATTATCTGTTCTCCCTCTTCCCACCTTTGATTTTGTCTTTTATGTTTCGAACCAACCTCGTCCCCATGGTTTACTTTATTTCCAACCATGTTTACAATAGTAAACCCTGGGAGGGAAACTCCTTACTTGGACCCTGATTGGACAACGACTGGTGTACAAAAGTCTAAAGCATACATGTTAGGTTGTACTCATTCAGTATTCACCATGTTCACAGCCAGACTATTCTAATTTGCATACGTATCCAAAAAATGTGGATATGCAAATGATCCAATACCAGGGTGAGAGAGCGGTCAACCTCGTACTGCTCGACACACCATGGGGACGAGGTTGGTTTCGAACCTCTTGTGGTTAAACCGGCCCCTTCCCTCTACCCCCCCTTTGTCACCTTCTTCATTGTTCATCCCTTGGTTTTTCTGTGCACTTTCTGCCTCTCTCTCATTCTTATCATTTCTTTCCCCTTGACTGTTTCTGTTACACTAGTATACCTGTTGTCATTTAGCCTTCAAGAAAGACTCTGCTAAGTTAACTTTTTTTCTGAAAATTTCAATTGCATACCAAAGGACACATTGAATTCATTTTAAAAAAAATCAAATTAAGAAAATAAATTATTAGTTGTCGATTATGTTTGTCAACCAAGCTTTTAGTTGGTTATCACTTCACTCATAATAATACAACCTTCACAGTTTTTTACGATAATGTTTCTTAAAACTAAAGGATTCCGAACAAAATGTACAGTCTCTTAAATCTCTACTACCACCAATTCCTCTGACCTTGCCTTCACAGTGCACCGTGCTGCATCGCCCAACCACCCATTGGACCAGACAAACCAATCCTACCAGATTCCAAAGGTTTGGGTGTTGAGTTGCCGTAGTTTTGTGCCGAAGAATTTTGGATGAATTTGGGAATGTTGTTTGGAGACCATTAACAATGCTTTGGATGTCAGATTGTTTTTTGTTTTTTGCTGGTGTATTTGTTTAAGTGATTTGAGAATGGAGCTTGACAAATTTGTTATGTACCTAACCTAAGTTTTTATTCAATTTAATAATATAATATGTAGTCTATCAATACTCAAGGCACTTGAAGAAACAGAAAGATTTTAATACAGGTTTTGAATTTCTTTTTTAATAATGAGACCTATTTATGTAGCACCTGATAAGGGCTTACAAGGTGCTGCGGCGCATTCAGCAGCCACTGCCAGAAACACCGGGGCAAACTTCTTCTCTTAGCGATAAGTGTGACTGGGTTCTTTGACGTGCATTACACAACACACAGGACCTAAGGCTTTACGTCCCATCTGAAGGATGAAGCAATGGCCAAGTTTCTTGCTCCAGGACACACAAGTGTCAAGACCGGGACTCGAACCCACACTCTGCTGATCAGAAACACCAGAGCTTGAGTCCGATGCTCTTAACTGCTCAGCCACGACACGTCATTTAATCTGTCCAAAACAGGTGGCACCTGTGGCAATACAGTGGGGTGGAGGGGAACTACTAACAGGTGTTTTTGAAAATCTTTAAACATTTCAGTTGTGTATTATCTGTTAACTAGATCCATAAAAATAAACTCGGTGTAGTTCTAGTGGCTAATACTCCGAAAGATGATGCAAATTAATGTGGGACTTCAACATCCACTCAAACAGTTCCGGACATTTTTTTAAATGTTATACAACTCCCTTCTTTCCTTCTGTCTGTTCCATCGCGTTACGGCCGTAGAGGCCGACATTGTGATGGCATTTGTCACACAGAACCTCTATTTGTCTCAGTCTTCTGCTGCCCTAAGAAGTTGTGCCTAATTAAGACCTGTCCATTCCAGTAGTAAACATTATTGTCCACCAATAAACACTTTAAAAGTTATCTGAGAGTCCACAGTTCAAATCCTGTTTTTGTTTGGTTATTACGGTATATTTATGCTCGTTTACTAACACATAACTTGGCTTTTAGTTTGAGAGCCTGCCAGAAATGAAATTGTCTCTACTTTGGTAAATGAAGGAAACTTCTTGATGTATGGAATGATTTTGATTGCTTGTCTAGCATGTCATGGATTTGAGGAATGTGCATGTGTCTTGCACAGCTGTTCCTTTTTGTGGTCCATAAGATCACGGTGAATAACTTTTTGCAATAGATCCCTGTACTGATGACGTCACAGGTTTTTTTTTTCGCATTTCTTAGAGAAAGGTTCATACTTTGGAAATGACCCCCCCCAAAAAAAAAAAAAAAATAAATAAATAAATAAATAAATAAAATAAATAAAAAATTGTGTAATTTTTATCCGAAAGCTTACTTGTTTGAAAGATGGTAATGGTAGTAAACTGTGACGTCATCCGTGCTAAGGTCTATTCAACATCTTTAATCTTGAACAAATTTTCTTTTTTTTCTTTTTTTTTCTTGTTCATACAGGCAGTCACCAAAACCAAACATCATCAAATTATTTTCATATAGTGTCTTAAAGAACGAATCGTTTATGAAAACATCAGTCATGCAATTTTTCAGAAAAAAACCCTGATTTTGTCTTCTGCTAGTGCCTTTGAAAACTGGAAGACACTGTACCAAGTTTTGTGTGCTGGGCAATTCCCTCTTCATTTGTAAAAAAATAAAGTTGTAATAAAAATGAATAAAGACATGTCTCAAACATAGGGCCTCGTCACACAGGGCAATTTTTACTGGCAACTTGAAGGCAACCAACTGCACTGCATGCAAAAGAAACACTTCGGGAGGGCAGGAGGTTTTTTTCTAACGATGTCTTACAGTCCTCAAGAAAAATTATGTGAGAATTGAAGAGCGAATGCCTTTTCTTCTTTGAGATTGCCTGGAACTGTGTGCCTGTGCACAAACCAATTGCGAGTTAGATTTGAATAATGTCTTGTACAATGACTTGCTTAGTCACAACCTACCGTTTAAATTTGAATTCCTCAGACTATAGAGACAGTTGCTATGTCAGATGGTTCGGGCAAGTTTTAGCATAGATACCTATTAGAGGGCGTGTATGGCACAGTTATACCAGTGTTTGCCCATCTGGAGGTTGCCATACAAAAGCTTGCCCCAAACCATTTGAGCAACTGTCTCTATAGTCTGAGGAATTCAAATTTAAGCGGTCCCTCATGACTAAGTCATTGTAACAGACATTATTCAAATCTAACTTGCCAATGGCTTATTGCCTCGTGTGACATGGCCCGTAGACATTGACATCAAATTTGAATTCAACATCATGCATTCCACAAGCCAACATATCTATCACACATTTCTCATTAAAGTGAAACTTTGAACCAAATCAAACATGATCATCAATTTCACTGACAACTTTTGAGTTGGCCTATCTTTAAAGGGATTGTATACATTTGGTTATTGGAACACAATGTTTGTTTCAATCCTACATAGTTGTAGATATATACCATAAAACTAACCTGTGAAAATTTCATTTCAAAAAGGGGTAGCGTTTTTGAGATATTGCCGAAAATCTGGAGCGGTTATGTCCTCGCAGGAAGAATAATCTGCAATTGGAATACACTATCTGAGAAACGTCACTGCAGTAACGCTTCTCAGATTCAAATTTGGGGGGGATAAAAAGTGATATATTTTTCCATTAGCGCAGTACTTCAAAGTGAAAAGTTTCTCAAAATGCATTATACTATCCAAAGCTGCTGTACTTCTTACCAAGTAAGTTTTGATTGCCATTAATTTTCAGAGTCATTACCAAACGTGTACAGACCCTTTTATTGACCAAGTCTTCTTAATCTTTACAGAAATCTCCAGCCAAACCTCCTCCGTCTCCTCCAGCCAAGAAGCCCAAGCCGGTTCTTCTTGCCAAGTCTGTCAGTTCTACTGAGGATGAAGATTCAGGTATAAATGATATTAAGGAACCTTGTCAAAATAAGTCCAGGACAACCAGCGGATAAGTACCTTCCAAGACAAGGTTTTTTTAACCCACCGTTAATTCACCTTGTTTGAAATTTGGTGTCGGTTGAAAACATGGGAGAAGTTCCCACAGTGCCTGGGGTTACATTTGTTTACAAACCGCAGAGACTTGGATTGCTATCTAACTGGAACACAAGCAGGGGGTCTCTATATGTCTCACTAAAAAATCACAACACACATCTTAATTAAATATAATGACCTCCAAACCTTCCAGATCACTCCAAAACCGCAAGTTTGTTTATACTACATTTAATCAGCCGGTCAAACCGCAGAGCTCTCAGCGGGTTGCATTGGCACTTGTCTTTAGTGCATCGGAGAACTGTGTGCCTTTCAGCGAGTAAAACCATGTCTGTCATAGAAATACAGTCCAATGGAAATCCAACAAAAATTTGACTTCGGAGAATTGTTATCCGACTACCTGTCCTGGATTAATTTTGACAAGACCCATAACCTGTTATTGTTGGATTATTATCTTAAAGGTAGAGTCATAGATTGGTAAATACTCCAAAAATGAATGACTATAAAAACTCACTTGGTGAGAAGCACTGCAGCTGTTGAAAGTATAAACTATTTTGAGAAATGATTTCCTTCGAAGTAATATGATTTGGATAATTTTTCACCCCAAAACATTTGAATCTGAGAAACGATTCATGCATGACTCATTTCTCAGATTTCTGAGGGTTGGTGTCAGTTTGTGAATGCTGCAGCCAGAGATGCTGTTGGTACCCACTGTCACCTTGCTAAACCTGGATGGATTTGACGTTCTTGTTAAAATACCGTTACAGTTTTTTGCTGTTTTCAGCTGAAACTTTCAAATGTGACTTTTATTGTATCTTTCTTTATAATTTTAGCCTATAAATCAGCATTACGTTGACAAAAACCAATCTTTGACCCTACCTTGTGGCCGAGCAGATAAGAACACTGGACTAAAGCTCTGGTGTTGTTGATCAGCAGAGTGTGGGTACGATTCCCGGTCGTGGCACTTGTGTCCTTAAGCAAGACACTTAACCATTATTGCAATGTCCTTCGGATGGGACGTAAAGCCGTAGGTCCGGTGTGTTGTATAATGCACATAAAAGAACTCAGTGCACGTATCGTAATAATAATAATAATAATAATAACAAGTTCTTATATAGCGCATTTTACAATAAACGTCTCAATGCGCTTTACATTAGTGCCCTGGTCATTGGGCCAATAACATTCCTTTAACCTTTCTCAGCTCCCTGAGGAGTATACAACCCTGGGCAACCGTGGTGCTCCGAAGTCTTTTTCAAACACAATATCAACCTCTACCCTCGCAGGTACCCATTTATACCCCTGGGTGAAGAAAAGCAATTATAGTTAAGTGTCTTGCTCAAGGACACAAGTGCCATGACCGGGATTCGAACCCACAACCTGATGACTAACCACCAGAACTTGAATTCGATGCTCTTAACCGCTCGGCCACGACACCCTACGAAGGGGTTCTCCCCAGTGTTCCTGGTTTGTTTGGCTGCATATTGCGCCACAGCACTGTGTAAACCATTACATGGTGCTATGTAAAGGAATAGGTCTCATACTTCAATAGCTCAGCATACCTTGCAGGAAAAACTTACTGTCTGTCTGTTCAAGCACTTTGAGTACCTTACTTGTAGATACGTGCGCTATATATAAGACTATATTATTATTATTATTATTATTATTATTATTATGAAACCTGTCTACTTTATTCCAATAGAAGCCAAAATATGATTGAATCACTTTACATAAAGAAATGTCTTCTGATATTATTCCCATCATCAGAGATTGTTGCCGCTTCCGAAGAGGAAGAAGGAGAGATATCAATGCGATCTAATCCTCCTGATCCCCTAGGTATGATGTTGTGGGATTAGTAGCACTGCTAATCTTTCCCTGCTGATTGCACCTCTTGTCCATACAAGCTCACCTCTGACTGCAGTTTATGTGATAACGACTTTTTAAAATCATGCTCTCGTTTTATAGCGTTTGAACATGGAGGAAGGAATATCTATATTCCTTCCTCCATGGTTTGAATAAGGGAGTTGGTGAGGAGGTCTTGCATGCACATTTAAAACTGGCAGGGTCATGGCCGTACGACAATGAACATAGCCGAATGCGAGGTCTTTTATTGCACGGCCACGACCCTGCAAGGTTTTAAACGGCCATTTTAAAACTGAGTTACCACTCTTTTATTCCCATCCATAAATACCTAAGTGTTAAAAACATCAAAAAAACTTTAAAAGTTGTGAAAAAATCTGACAGTTTACTCTCAGCTGTGCTCACCTCGACTCTGCGTTGAATTTCCATCCATGTTGAGCGCTAAGAGCAGCCCCTCGTGGAAGTTTCGACCTTGCAAACTTGCGTGCTTAAAGGCACTGAACATGTTTGGCAATTGTCAAAGACCAGTGTTCTCACTTGGTGTATTCCAACATACATGTATGCATAAAATAACAAGCCTGTGAAAATTTGGGCTCAACTGGTCATCGAAGTTGCAAGAAAATGATGAAAGAAAAAACACCCTTGTTGTACAAATTTGTGTGCTTTCAGATAGGAATAAAAGGCTTCTTGCAAGAAGTCTTTTATTATTTTAGTGAGAAATTACCTCTTTCTCGAAAAATGCGTTACTTCAGAGGGAGTCGTTTCCTACAATATTTTATACTATCAACAGCTCTCTGTTGCTCGTTACCAAGTAAGTTCAACAGCTCTCTGTTGCTTGTTACCAAGTAAGTTTTTATGGTAATATATATTTTTAGTAATTACCAAACGTGCCTTTAAGTTTCTAACTATCGCATGCAAGTTTCAAACTTGTGCCAGCCAAATACGCTACCTACCAACTTAAATTGGGGGGTGAAATTTTTGCGATCCACCCACTCATCTGATGGCACCCTCTTTTGACTCAATTTCCTCAGGCCATGTTAGACATGTGTTGATATATTGCACTTTTAAATATGGCCACATGATCTCCTATTGACCAATAAGAATGGAAAAACCGTCCCATGTACAATGAATGGTGTGATTACAAGGTTAAAATGATGTTCACGTTTCATGTTCAAACACTCCATTCAAAGGCTGTTTCATTTGGCTTTTCACGTTTGATTGCACGTCATGTGACAGCGAATGTCAAACCAGCCTCACGTGTGATTGCACGTCATGTAACAACGAGATTCAAACTGTGCTCATGTTTGAATGCACGTCGTGTGACAGCGAGTTTAAAATCATGCTCTCGTTTGATTGCACGTGTCATGTGACAGCTAGATTCAAACCATCACGTTTTATTGCACGTCATGTGACAAGTTTATAATCATGCTTATGTTTTGTAATGTCAACTGCTTTTTTTTTCTTCAAATAACAAGTTTAAAATCATGCTCACAGGTCATATTTTATGTGGGATCTTTCCATTGAAAAATGTCTTTATTTGTTGATGGCACTGATCCATTTTCTTCTTCGCAATGACTCTGCTGCTTTGATTTTCATAGATCACAATTTTGTTGTTTTTGCCATCAAATATCTCAAGCATTATAATCCAGATGAACCTGATATTGAACTGACCTTTAAACATACATGTAGGTAGTTCTATTGACCCATTGAGCCCTGGCTGTGGCTACAACTCTGGCTGTGGCTCAGGTTTGGCTGCAGCCATAGGTTTGGCTGTGGCTACAACTCTGTGGTTTGGCTGCAGCCATAGGTTTGGCTGTGGCTACAACTCTGTGGTTTGGCTCCAGCCATAGGTTTGGCTGTGGCTACAACTCTGTGGTTTGGCTGCAGCCATAGGTTTGGCTGTGGCTACAACTCTGGCTCTGGCTCAGGTTTGGCTCCAGCCATAGGTTTGGCTGTGGCTACAACTCTGTGGTTTGGCTGCAGCCATAGGTTTGGCTGTGGCTACAACTCTGTGGTTTGGCTTCAGCCATAGGTTTGGCTGTGGCTACAACTCTGGCTCTGGCTCAGGTTTGGCTCCAGCCATAAGTTTGGCTTTGGCTGTAGCTACAACTGTGGCTTGTGGCTTTTGGAGACAAGGCCAGACACAGAGTCAACATTTTGAAAGTGGCTCAGAGTAATCATTCATGTAATTCCCGTATCTCAAGGATAAATGTTTTTTTTTATCATGCTTTGCTCGCTAATCTACACCATTCATGGAACTGCATTTATTTGTCTTGAAATGTTTAGTTTTGTGAAATCCGACCATTCAAAATCATTCAACTGCAAAGGTTGTGTATGGTGGCAGTACTGTGCATAAAACTAACTTTGTGTGTGTGTTTACTGTGTATGCATTCACTACATGATATCATGTTGCAGGCTGGCATAGTATATCTATCAATCAAAACCACAGTGGATGATATTGAATGGTCAGACAGACAGTAGGAGGGTTAACTGTGTGCTGTTTAGATACATTCACCACATGATATATCACAGGCTGGCACAGTTTATCTGTCAACCAAAACGACAGTGGTAATATTGAATGGTAAAACAGTAGGAGGGTTGATGGTGTACAGTGTAGGTACATTCACCACATGATATCATAATGCAGGCCGGAGTAGTTCATCTATCGATCAAAACCACAGTGGATGCTATTGAATGGTAGGAGGGTTAACTGTGTACTGTGTTGATGAATTCACATGATATCATATTGCAGGCTGGTATCTATCATTCAAAACCAAAGTGGATGATCTTGAATGGTCAGACAGTAAAAGAGTTTTACTGAACGAATTTCCAAAGCTCATAGGGAATTGTGTACTACTTTGTTCAACCTTTGAAATTTGAAAATGGAATGTGCACGCCCCAAGGTTTACCATCGTTCCTTCCCATATTTAAAGGCACTGAACACGTTTGGTAATTGTCAAAGACCAGTGTTCTCACTTGGTGTATCCCAACATATGCATAAAATAACAAGCCTGTGAAAATTTGGGCTTAATTGGTCATCGAAGTTGCAAGAAAATGATGAAAGAAAAAACACCCTTGGACAATAATTGTGTGCTTTCAGATAGGAGTAAAAACTTCTTGCAAGAAGTCTTTTATTATTTTAGTGAGAAATTACCTCTTTCTCAAAAACTACGTTACTTCAGAGGGAGTCGTTTCCTACAATGTTTTATACTATCAACAGCTCTCCGTTGCTTGTTACCAAGTAAGTTTTTATGCTAATATTTGTTTTGAGTCATTACCAAACGTGTACGATACCTTTAATCCATCATTGTGTATTCCTTATCCATTTTCTCCTTGCATGGCATTCCTCATGTATTTCTTCACAGCGTCTGACAATTCTGAGGATTTCTCAGAAGGAGAAGTTTCATTTGTAGACGATGACGATGATGATGATGATGATGATGATGATGACGACGAAGATGAATCATTTGGTATGGTACCCATGACCTTTGACCCGCGAGGTGCAGTGTGTGTTAACCGGGGTTGTGTGTGTGTCGACATTTGGCAGTAATTTGACAGTTTAAAATCATCCACTATCTCTCCACGTTGATATCGTTGACCTTTGTCACACCGTGCTAAAACAGGGAGCCATTTTGGTTCCTAATACACAAGTCTATGAGATTCAAAATGAGGCGTGTTTCCAAAAAGACTGGTGCCTTTTAAATGAAACCTCTGTCATTATTGATATGCTGTTGGGAACCATTTTGGCACCCTAAGGTTTTTTTCCAAACCTCGGCTTAAGCTCCATGTCCGGCGCCGGGCTTCGTTTGATGCTTGGAACGCCGTGCAAAATGTACACTGCTCCAAAATTGATGACAGACCCAAAGCCGGAGGTGCAGCCCAAGTCGAGGTTTGCAAAAAAGACCCTAATGAATCAAAGTGAGGCTCGAGTCCAAAATAGACTGGTACTTTTTCAAATAATTATCTTTCTGTAATAAATTTGTATTTGGAGTCTGGGATTTAGCCTCATTAGTGTGACAATGGTTTATTGATACCATCTTTAATAGAAGACTATGCTAATGTTTTCCTTTCAATTCTTCTAAGGAGGAACCAATTTCATAAAGCGTACAATTTGTTTTCTAAGCAAAAACAGAGCTGGACACCAGCCAGAACAATGTGAATTACATGTTATTTTGGCTGGTAACCTGTTTCTGCTAAGCAAGATTTTTCTGCGCTAAGCAAATTTGTGAAGCTTTATGACATAGGGCCTAAGGTACGATTTTTCTCTTTTATCAGTGTCTTCAGAGTGTCTACATTCAACCTGATGGTGGATTGGTTCTTCTTATTAACACAGTTTTCAAACGACTTTTCAGGACTAGTTACTTTTTCCTCTTTCGTGTGTATTTAGCAGAGCCATCTTCTTGATTTAACGCTTCTTTCTTAAGCTCAGGATGCTGATTCTTACATCATCTGAAACTGGAGTTGACTTGATTAGAGTCGTAGCTATTTACCTGTTTGCTGTTCCTCATACTGACACATCTTTGGATACTCACAAATCCTTGTTCAAGCTTTTGGTGTATCAATACATTTAATAATAATAATACATGTAATGTAGAATAATTATAGAATCTTTAAGATGCAGGTTTCGTAGAAGCCTCTAAGCACCTCAAGCAAGCTTGAAATACAATAGACCCCTTGCATACACTACCAGCGCTAAGGACAACGAAACAGGCACTTATGTACGCGTCACACGCAACTATCGGCCATTGGTGAGGTCTTCCTTTGACCTCGGCGAGGGCGCTGTCATATGCAAGGGGTCTGTACTAACGATAAAACAATTCATCTTTGGTAGAGTGTGTTTGAAGACTAAACAAAAATTATTAAACAAAAAATGTAACATACCTTCTTACTAACCTTAAAGACATGCAGATTATATTGTAAAGGTCTTATGTTTTAAAACCTACCAGGGGCCGATTTCCCAAAGAGCTTAGACTGATTTTAACTGTGTATTAATCTCAATTGCTAGGCAAAGCAGAATGCCACAGTTCAAAGCACTGTGGCATTGTTGACAACTCATCTTAAGATAAATCTTAGTTTTTTTGTGAAATCAAGCCCAGTTTCTTTTTAACTCTTCTCTTGCCTTTGAGGGAACACACTGCAAGGTCTGAAACAAACGGCAAAACTTTAAATTTAAGTTGAACTGAGACTCTGAGTAATTGAAACAGAGGTTTTTTGAGTCAGATTTTTCAAAATGCATTTGCTTAATGGCTTTAATAGATGTTAAATTTGCATCGGGGATAAAGAATATAATTTGTTTTTTGCCCTTACACCGATGTGTATTAAGCACTGTATACTCAGTACTTTCCCGAGTTCTGTGAACAAAATCCACAGGCAAATCACTCGGATGGGATTCGAACCCACGACCTTTGCATTGCTAGAGCAGATGTCTTACCACTAGACCACCGAGTTAGCCCAGTGGCTTGAGGCAGTTTGAATCCTATGTGTTAACAGTTTAATGGCTTTCTCGTTTTACCTCTGAACCCAATTGCAAAGTAGAATTTCACACCACAAAATGGTGGCCAATAGTTTGTTGAAAAGGTTGGTTGGAATCTATTTTGTCACTAGCCTCTCGCTCACATTTATGTGAAGTGTTTCAACCTAAGAAATGTCAATCTAAGTTTTCTAAAAATACAATTTTTTTATTTCTGAATTAAACTGAGAACTGGATTTCTTTTCTACCAAATTGTTTCACAAAAACAGATGAAGACGAGATAGCAAAGCTGAAAGAGGATCTGTCGTTAAGGCTGCAGAGAAACCTGGAAAAATGTGGAGTACCTGAGGTAATAGTTCTAGTCTTCTTAAATTTTGTTTCCCTCGTTCTAAGAAAATAGAGATTCTGCTCATGTTCAGTGGTGAACTCTAGATATCTGGTTCAATTTTTCAGAGCTGCATTTAATGTTTTGTTTTCAACAGCTGTTGGGTTGCTCTTGGCAATCTGCTTTATTGTCTTTGCAAACGGTGTATTTTATTCTTTAACAGTAGGGTCATAGATTGGTTTTTGTCAACGTAATTTCTAGGGAAAATAATAAAGAAAGATAAAATAAAAGTCACATGTGGAAGTTTCAGCTGAATACAATAATAAGAATAATAATAATAATAATAAGACTTGTAATGCGCACATATCCACCCTGCTGGGTGTTCAAGGCGCAGTGTCCACTTGTGTTCAGTGTCCACTTGTTGAGAAAACAGCAACAAACTGTCACGCTATTTTCAAAAGAATGTCGAATCCATCCACAATTAGGTGAGGTGACAGCGGGTACCAACCGCATCTCTGGCTGCAGCGTTCGCGAACGGACACCAACCCTCAGAAATCTGAGAAACGATTCATGAATGAATCGTTTCTCAGATTCAAATGATTTGGAGTTAAAAAATGATCTAAACCATATTACTTTCGAAGGGAATCCTTTCTCAAAATAGTTTATACTATCAAACAGCTGCAGTGCCTTGCACCCAAGCAAGTTTTTGTGGTCATGGAGCATTTACCAATCTATGACCCTACCTTTAATTTGCTTCTTTAAGTCAAACATCTCAAAAGACTCAATAATATTATTTGAAATTTTTTAATATTGTCACATCATTGTTATTATTATTATATAGTTCTGGTAAGGAAACCAAGGATGCCTTATAAGTGAACTTAATCACTGTAGATCGCAAGCCTGAGGAAACCTGTAAACAAGGGTGCTTGCTATGTGAACCAGAAGCACCGGGGCTAACCCCTACTCTTCCACGATAAGTGTTCTGGGTTCTTTTAAGTGCACTACCAAACCTAGTACACGGAACCTATGGCTTAATGTCCCATCCGAAGGACAAAGCAATTATGGTAAAGTATCATGCTCAAGGACACAAGTGCCACGACCGGGACTCGAACCCACACTCTGCTGTTCAGAAACACCAGAGCTTGAGTCTTAACCGCTCGGCCACGACACACCAAGCCACGTCTTGTACCCTAACTGTCCATTTTGTCATCCCCTAACCCCTCCGTATCTCCCACACAGGGTGTCAAGGGCATCACAGCAAGCTCCTTGGACAACAAGTTGAAGAGAATGAAGGAGGAACGCCAGGCCGTTGCCCAGAGGTTCGGAAAACTCTACGATATAAGGAAGTCGGTGAAGGAAGAGGTTGAAAGAAGACTCGTTCAGAAACTGAAAGGAAGGGAGACGTCTGTGAAGATGATCAGAGGCAGGGAACATCCTCCTCTCAAGCGACCAAAATCAAGTCAGTATCTCTCAAAGACTTACAAAACTTTTAGTTTTGGGATGAAAAAAAAAAAATATTGAGGTGGTCGGGTTGGCGTAGCAGGTATAATATTCTTCTTTCTTAAACAGCTACTTGAGCGAATTTATTTTAACGGGAATGCTATTGAAACTTGTTTATAATGTTTTTGTTTATCAGTTAAATGTAATTTTGATAATTGTACACTTCTGAATTTTTAGTAATTATCAATCAAAAATTTGGCCCCAACCTCAAGGTTTTGAAGAACTTGAAACACTTCTGCCGTTGACGGCGTGTGTCAAAATGACAACACTTTGACGTCATGTGAGGGAGGTTGCTTTGTTATACCTCCACGCTTCAACAAAGCGGCTATACAAAACGGAGCTCCCACATATGATGTAACAAGAGTGATGACGTAACGGGGCTTTTCGCGAATCTTTCTGAAAAGCACCGGAGAAGGGTATTCAAAACGATTGTTTTTTACACAACTAAAATCTGTTTTATCTTACATGAACTCAATTTCCTTATTTATGAAACTATTTTAAATGAATCTTAGAAAAGATCACTTGTTTGCCGTTTTCGTTCAAGTAGGTCTTTAAATCTGATTTCCAATTTTTTGGGACCTCAGAAAAATAAGGAAAATTGTTGTTAAATAGCCTGAAAAGTCTATTAAAGACTATACCATATATGTTGGTCCTCCTACTTTTTTTCCAATGGCCAAATGTCATGCTTGGGGTAGCCAGATCTTTTCTTGCCTTCCACCTCTAGGACCCCGGTTCGAATCCCACCAGGGGCACTATGTGGATTTGGTTTTCAGTCACTACCGGATTGCGTGGGTTTTCCCTGGGATATCTCTCTGGGGTTTACATCTAAAACTGAAACTTCCGTCTTTGTCTTCTCTCCATGGAGTTCGCTTTTCTGAGAATCCTTGGCTTCACAACTAGAATTTTAATAACTGAAATTGAGATAAAAATACCAACTTTTATATAGGATAGTAACCCTGAAGCCCAAATCTTTACGATACCTTATATCACTGATTTAGAGTGAAGGTTTTGTGACTCTTGGTGAAGTTGGAAGTGCGTGTAACTATTCTATAAAAAACAAAAATGTCAAGTGAACAGTTGCGTTTTAGATGCATTAACATTATTAAACTGATTCCCTACCAAACGTTTGTGCAATTTGTCAGTAAAACAGTACCATCCGCATTACCATGAATTATGTATTAACAAATACCTGGATTTTACTAACTTCTAAACTTGTATAATTTGTTTTCACCCTTTCACCAATGTGTATTAAGCACTGCACACTCAGTACTTTCCCCAGCTCTGTGAAAAAATCCACAGGCAAATCACTCGGATGGAATTCGGGAAAAGTACTGAGTGAGTGTGCAGGCTTGCTTAAAGGTATCGTACACGTTTGGTAATGACTCAAAACAAATATTAGCAGAAAAACTTACTTGGTAACAAGCAACGGAGAGCTGTTGATAGTATAAAACATTGTGGGATACGACACCCTCTGAAGTAACGTAGTTTTTGAGAAAGAGGTAACTTCTCACTAAAATAATAAAAACTTCTTGCAAGAAGTTTTTGTTCCTATCTGAAAGCACACAAATTTGTACAACAAGGGTGTTTTTTCTTTCATCATTTTCTTGCAACTTCGATGACCAATTGAGCCCAAATTTTCACAGGCTTGTTATGTTATGCATATGTTTGGATACACCAAATGAGAACACTATTCTTTGACAATTACCAAACGTGTTCAGTGCCTTTAATCGGTGTAAGGGTAAAAACAAATTATATTCTTTATCTTCGATTTTAACATCTATTAAAAAATTCTAAACTTTTGTTTTGTATTCCTTACCAGCATCCCCTACGCCAAAGACAACCCCGAAGCTTTCAAAACTCCGAGACAACCATCCCATTCCCAAAACGCAGCCCCAACCTAAGACTGCAAAATCAACCCCTCACTCTTCATCAGCAAAGACACCTGCTGTGATCCACGCCCATCAATCAGTTAAGGAGAGACCCAGAATCTCAAAGCAGGAACCTCCACCCATTGCACCAAGAAGCCCCGAGGTGCCGAAGTCATCGTCGCTCAAGTCTGGTACCAAGATACCGGGATCTCCAGCGAGAGTGTAAGTTGAATATATTTGGGGCAGCAGGCTTAAAGGGAGGGTGAACCTTTGGTAATTACTCAAAAAATTAATGACCATATAAAAAACTACTGGAGATGAAAACTTACTTGGTAAGAAGCACTGCAGCTGTTGATAATGTATAACATTTTAAGAAACGATTCCCTTCTAAGGAATGCGGTTTTAGAGAAAGGGTTTCTGCATGAAACACTTTCTCAGATTGTGTATTCCAATTATGGATTATTCCTCCTGCGTGGACATATCCGCTCTGGATTTTCGACGATATCTCAAAAACGCTACTGGCCCCTTTTGAAATGAAATTTTCCCAGGTAAGTTTTATTGTATATATATCTACATTTAAATCGGATTAAAACAATCGAATGGTACCAAAAATCAAAGGTATAGTTTGCCTTTAACTATTGCCAGGCATTCGGGTCAATAACCTCGGTTAATAATAATAAGTTCTTATTGAACGCTATTTCATATAGATCACAGCGCTGTGAAAAGCATCAAACCTTATCAGATAGATAAAACATTCTAGAAGAAGGATGGTCTAACATTAAAAAACAAGAATACTAAAAAGTTTAAGTGTGTCTTTAAAGGGATTGTATACGTTTGGTAATTGGAACCCACTGTTTGTTTCAATCCTATATAGTTATATTTATAGATATATACCATAAAACTCATCTGTGAAAAATTTGTTAATCGCAACCACCTCCACGCCATCAGAATGCAGCTGCATGTAGTGATTTGTTACGTGGAATTCTCTTTTGATTTGATTCAGATCATTTGATATAAACGGCCACAATGATTATGACGACAGTGACGACGACGACGATGACATCGATGATGATGACGACGATTCTGAGGAAGACATTTCTGAAGATGAAGATGAAGAGGAGAGTGACATCACTATGGATGAGGAGCACATCAAGAAACGAGAACCTGCTCCATGTGTACCTACTGGCCAGCTCGCCCAGAGAGGGAAGGCAGAGGGGATGGATGATGACAGCGATTGGGATTCAGAAGATATTAGTGAACTGGATGAGGTGAACCAGGATAAAGGAAGAGCCAGCCAGCAGCAGCAGCAGCAGCAGCAGCAGCAGCAGCAGCAGCAGCAAGGAAGGCAGGGTAGACCAGTTACTTCAGGAAGGCCCAAGGTAAAAACTGGTCCATACTTTTTTGCTAGTAGTGATAATAATAATCATAGTACATAATAGTGGCTTCTTATATAGCGCTCAAATCCATCACTCAGTGACGCTCATGGCGCTCCAACATTATTACCTCTGGTCTCTGGGCCATTTATTTCATTCCTTAAACCATCTCAGCTCCCTTGGGAGTATACAGCCTGTGCTGCCAAATATGTAGAGCACCAAGCTAAACCAATCACAAGAGCCATCTTAGCTCCCTTGGGAGTATACAGCCTATGCTGCCAAATATGTAGCGCACCAAGCTAAATCAATCACAAGAACCATCTCTGCCCTCACAGGTGCTCATTTACCCCTGGGTGGTGAGAAGAAAGTATAGTGTCTTGCCCGAGGACACAAGTGTCACGACCGGGATTCGAACCCACACCCCGATGACTTAACCATAAGAACTTGATGCCGATGAACTAGACCGCTCGTCCACGACACGCTAAACAAATGTTTTAAGGACATCTTAATCTAAGCTCACTTGATATTAGGACATTTAAATTGACAGTCTTTTGAAATATTCTTAAACTTTTTAAATACAGTCGACTCTCGTTGTAACAAGGTCAATGGGAATGGCCAAATTACCTCTTTATAAACGGGAACGTTGTTATAAAAGGACAGCAAAACAAAGAAACACAAAGTAGAAACTAGATTCGGGACTTAAGACTTTGGTCTCTATAAGCAGAACCTCTTTGTGAAATAATGCTCTTTATAACAAGGGTTGACTGTATGATAATATTGTTCTTAGATTTGGTGGAATCTGTGTGTGTTATAAGAGAGAATTTAATGTTCTATTATAGGTTGTTTTCTGAATTAAGGGAACCCTTTTCCTAGAGGTTATTGGAGTTTTTTTAAACTCGAAGAAATCTTGAGAAATTTGCGTCTCAAGAAATGTAATTCTCAAAGAAATCATTTTCCATCTTAACCTGTTTTGATTGGCAGAGTCCAGCGATCACCTGTTTTCTGAATTAAGGGAACCCTTTTCCAGAGGTTATTGGAGTTTTTTAACTCTGAGATATCTTGAAAATTTCTCTTCTTAAGAAATGTACTTCTCAAAGAATTTGTTTTCCATCTAATCCTGTTTTGATTGACAGAGTCCAGCGATCGCCAGAATGGCTGAAAGTATAGAGCGACAGCTGTCCACCAGACGGTCAGACCATAAACCAGTAGGGGGAGTCGACCTCGGCGGTACTGGTCAATCCGATAATCTCAGACCAGACTCAAGGGATGATGGCAGGTCACCGTCTCCAAGGATACCAGTAAGCTTATTCAAACCAGGGCCCAATTTCATAGAGCATAAAATGTTACTTAACAAATTTCTGCTTAGCAGAAATGAGCAGGATACCAGTCAAAGATTGTACATGTGACATGGTAGTTTGGTTGGTAACCATATTCTGATAAGCATTATTTTGTTGTGCTTAGCTTCTTTTTGTGCTCAAGCAGCTCTATGAAATTGGGCCCAGAATGTTATTAGGGCTCGAATTTTACACTGGACCGCAGGCCTGAGGCCAGCAGTTTTGGTGTCGGGCCAGTAAACTTATGACCAGACAAGTCCAGCAGTCTTGTGTTTTTAATTGAATATTAATAAAGAATAATACCTCACTGTGTAACATCTTGAACAAAAAATAATATGTTCAAATGTTGGCTTTGAGTCTGATAAAATACCTTTCAATTCTATTGAGTAATGACTTAATGAAGTATACTTAATGTTAATTCCCATAAAGACAAATAAAATCAATCTTCTCTTACATGTCTTAGCGCTTGTTCAAATAAAAACAGTTAACTTAAATGCATGTTAAACCTGCGTCCACGCAGGAAGAATATTCTGTAATTGGAATACACAATTTGAGAAATGTTTTATGAATGAAACGTTTCTCAGATGGAAATGTTTTTGAATCTCTCTCTCTAAAACCACATTTCTTTGAAGGGAGTTGTTTCTCAAAATGTTATACATTATCAACAGCTGCAGTGCTTCTTACCAAATCAATTTTTTATGGTCATTAATTTTTGGAGTACTTACCAAAGGTGCACCCTCCCTTTTAATAAGGTGATCTTTTTCCTTTCTTTAAGACTTTACCGGATGCAAGTGATGAAGACGATGATGATGAAAGCCTAGCCATCTCATCTCTTGATGGAAGCAATTATTCTGTGCCTCGCTCTAAAGCTGCCTCTTTACCGGTCCCAGCGTAAGTTTCTTTCTAGTTCAAAGCATTGTTGTTTGTAACTTGTTTTGTTAATTTTTGTACTTCCTATCTTTGATCGTTTGTCTTGTCTCTTTCTTTTGAAATCATTCTAGTTACTTGTTAATCATTCACGTACCCTAAGGGGGGCCATTGGTTTGGTGTAGTGGTATGTTTTTTGCCTTCCAACTCTAGGACCCCAGTTCAAATCCTGTCGAGGGTAGTATGTGGATCGGGGTTTTCAGTCCCTACCTGACTGCGTGGGTTTTCCCTGGAATAATTCTCTGGGGTTTTCCTTCCCACATCTAAAACTGAAACTTACTTTTTTGTCTTCTCTTCATGGAGTTCTTGGCTAGTATAGTGATTAAGCTCGCTTTTCTGAGAATCCTTGGCTTCACAACCAGAATTAATCAATATATTTATAAATATAAGCTTCAAGTCTTGGTCATCATTTTGACTTCATTCCCGTTGTCCCTTCAATCTCTCCGTAGGCCGAGACAAGGTAGACCTCCTACAGCTGGTGGCAGGAAGTCAGAGTCCGATATGTCCAACACATACGGAACCAGTATGTGGGGATCATCTAAAGGTAGGATAAGCATATTCAATCAAGGAACATGAATAATCAAAACTATTTAGTGCCGGTTTGGCGGGAGATTCTGTCCCCCCAGAGATTCTGTACCCCCATACGCATAGTGTTAGCCAGAGGGGTGTCTGGGTGTCTTTTGGACACCCTGTTTTATCTGTCATTTACATGTAAATCTATTGTAAGTGAACAATTTGGACACCCAGTTTTTAAATTTCCAGCAAATTTGGACACCCTTTTACCAAATCTTGACTAAAACCTTGCCCATACGGCGAACTGTGTACAAACTTCTTCTGATAGCGCCCTCTTTTGAATCAACCTCCTTCAGCCCATGTTGATTTCCCATAATGGGGGACAGAATCTCCGGGGGACAGATTTCCCCAGGACAGCGATTTCCATAATAGAACAATTTAATGGTGAGTGCATTGTCGCAGAACATAATCACAAGGTGGAATCTGGAATATTCCATTTCACGAGGGGAAGTGGGAAAAAAAAAAGCCGGATTTCACCAAGTGATTTTATTCTGCGACCATGCATGAACGAAATGCATTCAATATTTGTTTTATATAACAAACACATAGATCCTTGTCATTCTAATTTTGTTTTCTTCTTCACAATAAACACAAAATAGACAAGGAAACTCGTCTTATAGTCGATGCTAGCTAAAATCAATCATGTCTTTGACGGATGGCTTCCAGATGGCTTGACGGATTTGAATTTGTTTTCCCGAGTCTAAAGGCTCTTGTCTGATGGTTCAGACCATTTGAAAGGGATTGTGTTCAACCCCCAAAATAAATTACATAACATTGTAAAATGGAGTGTTGGAAACAGTCTGATGGTGTAAGCGAGTGAGTAGATTCTGATGGCGACACAGAGGGTTTTATGGGAGGGCGGTTTGACATAGTGGCATCTTTCCTCACTTTCCACCTCTAGGATCCCGGTTTGAATCACACCGGGGGGACTACGTGGATTGGGTTTTCAGTCCCTACCTGACTGCGTGGGTTTTGACTGGAATAATTCTCTGGGGTTTTCCTCCCACATCTAAAACTGAAACTTCCTTCTTTGTCTTCTCTCCATTTGGTTCTTGGCTAGTACAGTGATTAAGTTCGCTTTTCTGAGAGTCCTTGGCTTCACAACCAGAATTAATCAATAAATAAATAAATGGAATTTCTTCTTTTTCTTTCGCCTCGTCTCCCCTTCAGGTCATGGAGAATCAGGAACAGCGAAAAGTTCTCTCGTCTCCGTCACCGACATTGACGATGATGAATTTGACCTCAATGACCTGTGACCTTCCTAATCTCATTACCTCATATCAATCAGTCTTTCTCGGCAGTCTTGTCTCATCCGTCCGTGATACAGTGACAATCTTCAACTTCAAAAGGTTCACATATTCAAAAATCGTCAAATTTGTATGAAATAATTTGTGCTATATAATTTCAAAGTTGATTCAGCGAATTGCTCTGCTGGTGGTGCACTTGCTCAATAACTTTCAGGTAACCGGTTCGGATCCTGTCGCGGTTACTGTTCCAGGGTCATAAAATGTATTTTTGTATTCAAATATTACACTAAATTTTGCTCAAATTAAAAGATAACATCAATACCAAAGATTATAGAGCGCTGAAGGCACAAGATGGGGAAGTTGGGCTGAAATTGAAATGTGACGCCATTTCAGCAAGCAGCTATTTTGATGCGACAATAGATCAGTGCAGACAACGACCATTGCTATCAATGACATAACAAAACATTTGCTTGCTGTAATGGCGCCCATACGTATTGCACGTTCCAACAATAAATAGAGCTTCAGTTCTCCATCTTGCGCCTTCGGCGCTCTACAATCTTTGATAAATACATTCATTACTTAATATTTAAAATATTGAAGTCTTTATCTAAATTCAATTCTGTATATAAAACACTTAACAAGTAAATTCTGATGCCAAATTTTAAATAGCTTCCTTCGTTTTTTTGCACTGAAATTGAATTTTGTTGGAATCCAACTTTTGAAGAGTTTGTCTTACAAAAAGCACAATGGATAAATGAAGTTTACTTTTATAAGCGTCTTTCAGATAAGAACTGAATTGTGAACTGTTTTATACCTGTTGATAAACCCATTAAGTGTGCTATGTAGGAATTAAGGTAAGGAACGCAGGCTTGTTGTTTCGATGTATCCATGTTATTTACTGCTGTATGCTGCCTAGTGACTCGTTGCACGCACATCACACTCGGCGACAGTGCAACACTCACCATTTTGGGAGTCAACTGGTAATAACGCCACGTCGCCAAAAATTCACACTACACTGTATAACATACAGGGACATTGACTCTCAAAATGGCGCAACCAAGATTATTGTGATGATGACATCAGGGTCCAATTTCATAGAGCTGCTTAAGCACAAAAACTAGCTAAGTACACAAAAATTATGCTCACCAGAAAAAGGTTACCAGCTAAAATACCATTTCCCATGTAGCATCTGTGACTGGTATCCTGCTGATTGTTGCTTAGCATAATTTTTTCAAGCAATATTTTCTGCTTAAGCAGCTCTATGAAATTGGGCCCAGGGTCCAATTTCATTGAGCTGCTTAAGTCAGCTTAAGCAGACATTGCTTAACAAGTTTCTGCTTAGCAAAAATGAGCTGGATACCAAATGTATACATGTGACATGGTATTTTGGCTGGTAACCATTAATCTGGTAAGCGTAATCATGTCCTGCTTAGCTACTTTTGTGTACTTAAGCAGCTCTATGAACTTGGGCCTAGGTGAGATTGGTAAATATGCTGAGTGTAGAGCGGTTGATCATTTGAAGATTGAACTTGAGTGCGGTTTGAAGACTGCTGTGTGTTTAGAGGAATTACCCCCAGCTTAATGAGAATCCCAACTGTAGTTGGGCATTTCCCAACTATGGTTACGGCTGGCCCAACTATTGCTGTGGCTGGCCCAACTTCATTGTATTCTAATTTGGAAAACCCCATTTACAGTTGGGGCAGTTACTCAAGTTAGGAGTTTGTTTAAACATAAAAACATGTTTTTGTAATTAGATGAAATGATTTCATTACTACATGAAAATTGTATGTAAATTTTCAAAACAATCAGACAAAAGTGCTTCCCATTAAGGACAAAAACAAAACAAGTTAACATCACGGCATGCTTCAATGCATACTCGCCTATACTTTAATGGCTCACATACTATTATATTGTACTTATCAAGCTTAAAGGGTCTGTATCTGTTTGGTAATGACTCTGAACATTAATGGCAATATAAACTTACTTGGTAAGAAGTACAGCAGCTTTGGATAATATAATGCATTTTGAGAAACATTTCACTTCGAAGTACTGCGGTTATGGAAAAAGATATCACTTTTATCCCCAAAAATTTGAATCCGAGAAGCGTTACTGCAATACACTTCTCAGATAGTGTATTCCACTTGCAGATTATTCTTCCTGCGTGGACATAACCACTACAGATTTTTGGCAAAATCTCAAAAATGCTACCACCTTTTGAAATGAAATTTTCACAGGTTAGTTTCATGGTATTTATATCTACAACTATATAGGATTGAAACAAACAGTCGATTCCAACTACCAAACGTGTACAATCCCTTTAAGCCGTGTCCGTATTGATGGCTTTGGCAGTGGCTATGGCTGGATTGCTGAAAAATCCAATTCTTCAGTGCTGTCATTGCAGCCAGTGACTGTAGCCATAGCCAAAGTTGCTTGATTCAGTTGCCGCTTCGGGCATTACACTCCTATAGGTCTATTTTGATACAATTTTCTTAAATTTCTTGTTCAAACTTTTGTGAAAATTTGTTTACATGTAAAGAGGCTTATGGGATTGCATTGTAAGATTTAATTATTGTTCTACCAGGGTTTGCCATTTTTCAGTGACTAGCCAGCAGGACCGGTTAGCTTGTCATTTCACTGGTCCACCAGCTTCTTCACCGGTCCATATTTTGGGGTTTCCTTTCTACATTGTCACTAGCCTTATGTAATTTGAAGCAATAATGAACAATCAGTGGTTTACATGTTGCAGTGGCAAGTAATGAACTAGCCAGGCGGACTAGGTAGACATAATTCCAACTGGTCTTTGGGTGTCTTCACTGGTATTTGGCCAACGGACCACTGTTAACAGAGAACGCTGACTACATTTAACATTTTCAGCCAGTAATTTTGCATAGCAAAATATTGTAGACTGAACATGTTCGGTGCATACTGAACGCTAATATTGAGTAGAAAATGATGATTTTTGAGTAGAAAAAAATTTGTGCATTTTGTGGAGCATTTGTAAATGCTGTACAAGGGAATTCGTTCACTGTGTATCCAAGCTCATTACCAAAAATGCCCTTAGTTTTAGATGGGATAAAAAACATCTTCACTAGTGATATGATCTAAGAGTTTTTGCTTGCAACAAAAGAGGAATAATTATTCGGTTTTTTGGCCATAATAGAAGTATGCCACCCAGGTTGTTGTTTTTTTGACAGTGTAAAGAAAGAAGCTTTCATTTTTGTTTTTCAAAACACAGGAGTACAGCTCCAAAAGCGATCAAAGTACTTTCATTTATTGTAGCTTCAAGAATATTATGGACGTTTAGAGATAGGAAAAAAATTCACCCTACTGCTTAAAAGTGTTGTACATTTCATTTTTAAAAGTAACGAGGGTATGTCCCGTTGCCAAATGGTTTGACCAAAGTTTTTGTAGACCGTCCAACAAACCATGGTTTTGAAAATGGCTTAGTTAGCCTCGAGCTGTGTGTAGCTAATTGTTGATTTGAAGTCACTTTCTTAATTTCATACCCTTTCTTTTGTATTCCGTGAAACTGATAGTTTTGCTGCCAGCTTTGTATTGTTTTTAAATTAAGCATCCAGCCATTTTGTTTTCCATCCGAGCTACTATTCATTTAATTCAGTTCAATTTGTGAATATAATTTATTTATTGGTATAAATATGAATGTAAATATGCATTTGTGCTGAACAAGTTTCAACCCTTTGTATTCAAATCAGTAATGCTTGTTTAGAATTTGAAAAATGTTTTTGAACAAATGTTTCTAAACGAACCCCCTAAAGAATTCATTTTGTTCAAATTGTAATTTCTAATTCCTCAGAAGTAGTTGACTCAGATGCACTTTTTTTCATTGACAAACTTGTGAAGGATGATTGATTGATGCAGATTTTCTGGGATGCATTACTCCATGGTTCGCATCCATGATGGAAAAAGGCAGAAAGGTGTGTCGCCTTCTCTTAAAGGCACTGGACACGTTTGGTAATTACTCAAAATATATATTAGCATAAAAAGTTACTTGGTAACAAGCAACAGAGAGCTATTGATAGTATAAAACATTGTGAGAAATGACTCCCTCTGAAGTAACATAGTTTTTAATAAAGAGGTAATTTCTCACTGAAATATTTGAATCTGAAAAAGACTTCAGGCCTAAAGCCTTTTTCAGGCATCTGAAAGCACACACATTTGTGCAACAAGGGTGTTTTTTCTTTCATCATTTTCTTGCAACTTCGATGGCCAATTGAGCCCAAATTTTCACAGGTTTGTTATTTTATGCATATGTTGGGATACCAATAAGTGAGAATACTGGTCTTTGACAATTACCAAACGTGTCCATTGCTTTAAAGATTGTCAAATGACTAGAGTTACTAAAATGTCAAGTTTTTTAATTGGATCTTAAAACACTATAATTCAAAAAACTTAAGTTGAATCTGTAATAAATTTATTATCTTCTTGCCCAGTTGTGTATTAATTAAACAACTTCAGTATAATTTGTTTCCACCCATCTTCCACATTATTATAGTTTAACTTTAGTGGAACTACTTATTCATGCCAGGCTCATAAGTAAACCATTAAAATGGAAAATATAGTTTGAGCTTGGTCAAAGTATGGTTTGATTGTTCAGAATTAATGCTGATAAGAAAAAGTCTACAAATGCAATTTTTGTAAAAGGGTTGTATTAAAAAATTGTAATTGAGCATTGTACTTTGTCCTTGTCTTTACTTAGTTGATTATTGTTAATAACAATAGATTTGTTTGAATGCTTTTTTTATAAATGTTTAAAGCTTGTGTTGTCATTTAGCCTTCGAGAAAGACTCTGCTACTTTTGCTAGGGTCGAAACGTCAGGCCACTACTATTTTTTGCATTTTAAAAAGCTTAAAGGCATTGAACACGTTTGGAAATTGTCAAAGATCAGTGTTCTCACTTGATGTATCCCAACATATGCATAAAATAACAAGCCTGTGAAAATTTGGGCTCAAATTGGTCATCAAAGTTGCAAGAAAATGATGAAAGAAAAAACACCCTTGTACAAATTTGTGTGCTTTCAGATATAGGAATAAAAACTTCTTGCAAGAAGTTTTTATTATTTTAGTGAGAAATTACCTCTTTCTCAAAAAATATATTACTTCAGAGGGAGTCGTTTCCTACAATGTTTTATACTATCAACAGCTCTCCGTTGCTTGTTACCAAGTAAGTTTTTATGCTAATATTTGTTTTGAGTCATTACCAAACGTGTACGATACAATTTTGGGGTAAAAAACTTGTCATTATCTTCTCATTATGAAATTTGTGAAGCATTAAAAACGTTGCTTGACAAATGTATTTGCTCAGTAGATTAACAAAAACCCAGCCCCCACCCAAAAATTAATTCGGGAATTTGTATTTGTATGGAAAACTGTGTTTAAATTCAAAACCTGCCTGACACTAGCTCGGTTTAATGCGCCGCGCGCCCTCTATTGACTAGTTCTACTTTAAACTGGTACCTGATCATTGCATGCACGCGTTGCTGTACTGTTGTAGGTCTGGGTACCATACTTAATTCAAAGTGTACGGCGGTTTTTATAACCAGACTGAAGCTACCCGCGGATTGGGCCAGATTTTCCATCCGCGGATTCGGGGGTTGGCCAGCCGCGTATTCAGGAAAATTAGAATCCATGCGGTAAAAGGTGGTGAAATTTCTGTTTTGCAATTTTTTTCAAATTTAACGAATTTTTTATTAATCCTGCTTTATCGGTAATTTTTTTTCAAAATTCAGAGAAAACATATCACTGGGCATACTCGAGGGAAGAATTAGACTGTTTAGCAACCTAATTAGTGAGTAGTTAGCCGCCACAATTAAGAACTCGTCAATCAGACCATTTATACACAACTGTTGGAAAACTTGCAGTCGCCCAAAAGTAAATGTACCCTTCATGTTGCAAATTGTTTTAAAATTTTGTTCTATAATCTGATAAACCACACCACTGGGCACACTTAATTTTGGAGGTGATTAAATTTTATCACTAATTAATACCTAATTAGCCGCTAGAATACACGCCATTTTCTATCACACCTTAGGGTATGGTATACTAATTGTACACAAGACTCTATTAATGAATGTACTCGCCGTAAAGTAAATGTACCCTTTATGTTGCATAAAATACAAAATTTTATTCCATAATCTGATAGACCACACCACTGGCCTCACTTAATTTTGGAGGTGATTAAATCCGATCACTAATACCTAATTAGCCGCTAGAATACACGTCATTTTCTATAACACGTTAGCGGTATGGTACTTGTACACAATACTTACTATTATGAATGTACTCGCCGTAAAGTAAATGTACCCTTCATCTTGCATAAAATATGAAATTTTATTCAATAATCTGATAGACCACACCACTGGGCACACTTAATTTAAATACTATTATTTCACTCATTTCGTAAAAACTATGGCATTTCAAGCAAAACTGTTTCAAGGGAAGTTTTCTACCATTACCATCTTTATATACCATGTGAGTTATGTGCAAATCTGTGAGCATTTATATTTTCATACTTACCAATGTTGTACACCCTTTAAATCTTTGTTTAAGTAAATGTATGCAATTTTAAGATTACAATAACATGCACTATTTATTTTACTTTTATTTATTTAATCTTGATTACTGAATTCAGAAAAGTTGCTAGATCAAGGATGACTAATTTCTCAAAGGGGGAAGAATGTGACGAGTGTATGAAGTACCCCCAGTTCATTTGCGCTTACTTTGATGACGTAGCATACTAGTGACGTATTGTTTACTTGTGGTGTAGCTTATTTTATTGTACAGCGCCCTCGCAGCAAAATACAATCCTTTGTTATTTTTCGCGGGTTTTGCTATTATATTCTGTACGAAGACCCGATGACATCTTGATTTTCTGCTCTTGAGTTTATGCGTTGTTTTTCAAGTTATCACTTTATTCTGTACTCGTATTCTTTGTTCATCATGTAAGTATAATTAAGATTAATCTCAGTTAGACTGATGGATACATGATCATGCATTTAGTTGTATCATAGAAGGAATAATTTGATAGTTCCGATTCCGAAGTATATCATCCCATTAAAAATGTTTGTGCCTAACGGCTACCGTTCCTATAGATTCAAACATGCCGGCCTCTATTTGAGAAATTAGGCTAACCAGTTGAATAATGAATTGGGGCGCTTATCTGCATTATGGTTTGGGATACAATATATTATTATTATTATTATTATTTTTTTTTTTTTTAAAGATTTCTCGTTTTTACGATGAAAACATTGCCATTGAATTCGGCACTGTCAGTGACGGTCGTTGACAAGGTTTTTTGAAATTATTTTGGTGCATGCCAGCACCAAATTTGTTTGCGTGCCAGGGCTTCATATCAGCAGTCTGGTGACATGATCGGGGAGCAGGCTGGAGTTTATTTTGTCGTTTTTGTAACCATGATTTGATGATTTCAAGGAACGATCCGCCTTTCCGGACAGGTTAGGATAGAATGACCTAAATTAAGTAGATAAAGTCAAATACAGAATTTTAGCCGAGAACTAAACAGGTAACGTGTGGTCAGTGTTATAAAAAAAAGAAAACGCAAAAAATACTAAGTGTGGCCTGACGTTTCGACCCTACATTGTCACGTATTGCTATTTAATTGATATGGGCAAAGACATGCTCTTGTGGGTTCAATAAAACCAGTTTTGAGCTGTGACAGAAAAATGTCAGACAAGTCCGTTGTGTTTATATTTTGTATTATCAGTGTATAATTAACTGACTACCTATTACTGAACATAAATATTAGTTTTTTTCTTTTTTTTTGACTCGGCAGTCTTTTGGTGACCAGTTTGCTTTTAGTAGCATTTAGTTCCAGAGAGACTTCTTACATCATCTTTCCAGCTATTTGTCTTTTGATATTCAGTGGAGTTGAAATCTTATTTGTAAATATGCAGGTAAGTTTATTTTATAATTTTTTCTGTCTGAGGCGAAATAAAAAAATAACATGTTTAGCGTTCCCGTTTAGTGTTTAGTGTTTAGACCTTTTCTTGGAGCGTTTCGTGTGTGAGAGCAAAAAATTGACAAATCAACCAGAGAAGGTCTTTCACCAAGACTAACTATATAGCAGAAAGCTGCTTACCGGCAAGAATATATGTGCTAACTATATAGCAGAAAAACAGGTGTGAGCAAAAGGGTATTTCATAAATGGTTTAGAAGATTTGACAGCGTGTGCGCATTCGGAGGAAAGATTTGGAAAGAAGATTACATTTGACAACGAAACAGGAGGAAATAAAGAGAATAATCTCTTCTGTCTGGATGCTTTGATTCGTCAGCATTTGTTTTTTAAATCTAGACTATTCATCTAGAATATTTCAATCATTCAGGTTCGTTTTAGTCATTCTATTTGATTGGTAGGTATTCATTTGAATTTCTACTACCTATTTACAATTGATGAAATTGATTGGTTGACTATTTATTTATTTATTTATTTATTTATTTAAACCATATTTAACGAGGGTAACCCATCCAGCACAGCTGATCATTTGGGGCCCTCACGTACATGTAGTATAAAAGAAAACATCAAAGATAAAATTTTTTTAAAAAAGACAAGACTTGTTTGGAGGTGCTTAAAGAGGGATATAAAAAACCCTAACAATGTACAAAAGGACTATCATTAAAGAACAAATGGATGAATTATAGCCTCTTGCTGCTTGCTTTCACAAAATTGAATGATCTTTGCGGCCTATTGAATTTGAATGATCTTATTCAACCAGTAAATGCTGAACTGTTTAAATTGAATTACCCCTTTAGGCTGTTGAATGCTGATGCGACAGATTGTCCATTTTCAAACGAAATTTAATGAATTTTTTTTTAAATCGGCAGGGGAAACCTGCGTAAAATGGAGGCTAGAATTGGGATGAAAGTATATGGTAGACCTCTTGCATTGACCTGTCATTGCTGAGGTCAAACAATGGAAATGTGAAGTAACTATAAATAGTAAACTTGCGGGTACAACCATGTGTAAAATCTCTTTTGGGAGCTAGGAGTTGGCTCTGAAAAGAGCCAGTTTTGACATTTCGAACAGTATACTCTGCTCGTCTTCAGGAGATTTACTGTTCGAAACGTCGAGGCCAAAACTGTCTCTTTTCAGAGCCAACACTCCTCCAAACCGAGATTTTACACAAGGTTGTACCCGCAAGTGTACTGTTCATAGTTACTTCCTATTGTCCACATCATACAAAGCTTCAAATCACTTCAATGGAAATGTGTATGCGCTGCGCACAACTCTCAATCAATAATAGGTCTTCAATTACCTCAATGAGGGTGCTGTTTCTGGCTTATGAAGTCATATGCAAGAGGTCTATTCTGTCCTGATCGAGATTGTACCAATTGTCCTTTGAAACCAAATATCTCGTCTTGTTTTCAGTTTGGCTACGAGACCTATGAGTTCTCACTTCAGACTTCATTCTTCATCTGGGCGGGGCTGTGCTCAATACTCTGTCTCTTACTACCAAAGAGAGGACATATCTCCTACCCACTGCTCCCTGATGACTACAGGAAGAAAGTGCCTGTTGGTGACATGGAAGGAGTTGATGGTATCTATACTTTCAATTTGGAGGAATCTCATGCAGAAGAAGAGGGACAGTATTCTCCAGTGATAGGTAACTTTTTAGTGAAAACAAAGACTCAACATGTATATTATTCCACAAACGGGCTATGACAAGTCAATAATGTGTTTTATATACCACCCAAGTAAATTCTTGTCATTTGATTGGAGGATTGGAGTTCACGAGACATTAATTATTCACACCATTTCATGGTATGTCACTGAGCGTGCATTTTTGGTTTTATACAGCGTGCATTTCTGGTACTATCTATCTTTTGTACTATTGCACGCTAGACTGCCACAAGCTCACACGTGTCACACCTGTGCACGGTAGACCATAGCATTATGTGGGCGCAGGCGCTGTACACAGCAGCTTACAGGCTCTTGTTTTTACAATTAATAAATAAGTATAAATAGCAGAATGGCCTACATTATTCTGAAAATTTTGTTTTTCTGCTCGAAATTTTTAAGATTTACTTGATGGGTGTTGCATTCATGCATTGGAGAGAATATTTTAATTCGTAGAAAGATGGCTTGTTCCATTCAACTCGGCTTCACCTCAGTGAATGGAGCATTCCATCTTTCAACTCATAATATTTTCACCATTGCACTCATAAACATTCATTATTCGTATAGTATAAAACACCTCTTGCTGGTTCTCTATCCTGGTTGGCAAAAAACCCCCATAATATAGGCTAGTGCATGAAGTTTGTGCAACTATGACCTAGATGTGCGTCAAGACATCGCGCGCATAATTTGCAGAAAATAATTCCAAAACCGGGCACCATACTCAACATTTTGTACTGGTTACAGCGCCCTCTCATGATGTGAACAGTGAACAGCAAGTTAAAAAATATAAACTAGGGAAACTAAAAGAGGTCCTTTAAAGGGTCTGTATACGTTTGGTAATGACTCTGAAAATTAATGGCAATAAAAGCTTACTTGGTAAGAAGTACAACAATAATAATAATAATAATAACGAGGTCTTATAGAGCGCACAAATCCACAAAAGTGCTCAGGGCGCTAATACAGAGAAAATACAAACAAAAATAACAAAAAAAAACAGATTAAATACAAAAGAACGGATCTATAGACATGAGGTGTGTTTTGAGAGATGTTTTGAAAGAGTGAATGGAAGTGGATGTTTTGATGTGAAGAGGAAGTTGATTCCAGAGACGTGGTGCCGCAATAGAAAAAGATCTGTCCCCCCAGGTGCGATTAGACTTGATTTCTTGAAGAAGATATCTGTTAGCAGAACGAAGGTTGCGAGATGGTTTGTAGATGTTGAGCATGTCTTGGATGTAAGCAGGTGCTTGCCCATTTAGAGATTTGAAAACAATGAGCAAGAGTTTATATATGATTCTAGAGGATACTGGGAGCCAGTGAAGATCTAAAAGAACAGGTTTGATATGAGAGTATTTTGTTGTTAAGGTGACCACACGAGCAGCAGTGTTTTGTATGCGTTGAAGGCGGGATAGCTGAACATCTGGAAGCCCAAACAAAAGAGAATTTCCCATATCAAGACGAGATGTAACAAAGGAGTGGACAATCTGTTCTGTGGAAGCGCGATCAAGATATTTTCGGATCCTTCCTATGTTGCGGATGTGAAATGAAGCAGAACGAACTGTGTTAGAAATGTGGCTCTTGAACGTCATCGATGAATCAAAAATGACACCCAGATTGCGTACTTGGCTGACTGGTTTGATGTGAGAATCCCCAACAGTAATAAAGGGAATAGAGATCTTCGAAAGTTGCTGTGGAGAACCAATCAACATGAACTCGGTCTTACTGTCATTAATTTTCAGGAAGTTGACGTTCATCCACTGACGAATTTCACAAACACAAGCCTCAATGCGATTGATGCAGGACTGGATAGTATGCATTTTGAGAAACTTTTACCTCAAAGAACTGCAGTTATAGAAAAAATATCACTTAATATACCCCAAAATTTGAATCTGAGAAGCGTTACTTCTCAGATTGTGTATTCCAATTGCAGATTATTCTTCCTGCATGGACATAACCGCTCAAGATTAATATCTCAAAAATGCTACCACCTTTTGAAATGAAATTTTCACAGGTTAGTTTTATGGTATATATATCTACAACTATATAGGATTGAAACAAACTCTGGGTTCCAATTACCAAACGTATACAATCCCTTTAATTTTTGCTCATGGTTGTCTTGCTCATGAGTCAATTGTTGAATTAAACAGTTCAGCTAAAAAAATAATGATATATGTTTGTTTTTCATATTTGGGTAAGAGGTGTGTTATAAAACACATATGGACACTGCAAATTATAATTCGGTCACTAGGGCCTGTGAGTGACCAGATCTTCTGGTCACTCACAGTCTCTCACACTGCATAGACATGCACTAGTGACCTTGTAAGGAACAATATCATTTTAGTTTTGCCATACTTCCATTCAACTCATAGAAAGAATAAACGTCATTTATTTTGTTCAATACAGAAAAGAATAGAGCTATGCTCAATAATGATGTGGCCATCGAAGACAACACATCATCAAAGATTGAGCATCCAGAAATTGAGGACACTAAATCACAGGTGCCACACACACAAACAGAGGACACCACATCAAAGCTATCACACACAGTAACAGAGGACACCACATCATCACAAGAACCACACCCAGCAACAGATGACACTGCATCATCACAAGAGCCACACCCAGCAACAGATGACTCCGCCTCATCACAAGAGCCACACCCAGCAATGAAGGATGCCACATCACCACAGATGCCGCACCAAGCAATGGATGACTCCGCCTCATCACCAGAGCCACACCTAGCAACAGAGGATGGCACATCACCACAGATGCCACACCCAGCAACGGATAACACTGCATCATCAAAAGAGCTGCACCAAGCAACGGAGGATGCCACATCATCACAAAAAGAGTCACACCCATCAACAGATGACACCAAATCATCAGAGAAGCCACACCCTTCAACATCAGAGAAGCCACACCATGGGGCGAGAAGTGTACATGTGGCATCCCCAGCCATGACAAACACCTCGACAGCACACAGGACACAACCAGCCACAGAGAGCAAACTCACTGAGAACACATCCATTAATGGAAACAGTTTTGAAGAAAGAAACTCTAAATCACCACAGGACAGGGATCTCTCCATTACAGAAGATGCTTCCGCACAAAGCGTGACTGAAGCCGTGAAGAAGTTACGCTATCCATCTCTCAGATCCTGTTTGTTATATTTGCCTTCACTCTTCCTGCTCATCTGGTTCTCGTTGCTTCAACTCAACATGTTTTTCTTTCTTGGGACTCTCAACCCAGACTTGGTGCAACTGACAAACAATTATCAGGCTTTGGGTAAGTATGGGTTAATAATAGTAACAATAATAATATTAATAGTGGTTTCTTATATAGCGCTCAAATCCGTCACTCAGTGACGCTCATGGTGCTCCAACATTATCACCCCGATCATCGGGCAATTTATTTCATTCCTTAAACCATCTCAGCTCCCTTGGGAGTATACAGCCTGTTCTGCCAAATATGTAGCGCATCAAGCTAAATCAATCGATTGTGAGACGAGGGTTTCAATCAAGATAGTAGTAGACACCTCAAATGGTTCTTCCCTTTGATTGGTTTAAAGCACGTCACATGATATATCTTATTTTTACTAGAAAACTGTGCGAACGCGAGGCACTACTATAACTGTGGCAACCGAACGTAGTATACTTATAGCAACCAGTGTATTATACCTATAGCAACAGCAGCTTCTTGATACCAAGACGTCTAGGCACACTTTGGGGTGTTAAAACAAAAATTGACTGCTTTTACTTGTGCTATGGTTAAAACTACAATCCTACACAGACAGAATTAAACATAAAAATGATCTGGTATAAAACATTATCTACGTTTTGTTTAACTGTTCACATCCAAAGTTTATTATACAACAAAGTCATGAGATGAATGAAACCCCTTTTTAGTAGCGTTGACCCTAATTCTGTCCAGGTGGGTTTTACCAAATATCATTGATGCAAAATTATCCAGGGCAAGGGACAAGTTTTATATTTATTTGTAATTAAAAATCGGGGCATCAAAAACACAACAACAAACAATCACTTTACTGATTAAAAGGTTGACATAATTCCTATAGTATTTTGTCTTCTTTTCAAAATGAGAAAAAATAATTAGCTGCTGCAAGCTGCCTACCAACCAGGGGGACCTATGGTATATATATGTGCAAAGAATGGTTAAAGTGATTGCATACGTTTGGAAATTGGAACCACTGTTTGTTTCAATCCTATATAGTTGTAGATATACCATACAACTAACCTGTGAAAATTTCATTTCAAAAGGTGGTAGCGTTTTGAGTTATCGCAAAAATCTGGAGCGGTTTTGTCCCTGCAGGAAGAATAATCTGCAATTGGAATACACTATCTGAGAAAAGTTACTGTCAAGTCCGAGTCACCGAAATTGTGACTTGAGATGGACTCGAGTTTGAGTCCTGGACTCGAGTGCTAAAACTCTGATAATAGGTCAATTTCCCCCTAGCAAAGTTACAGGATCTTTAAGAGTAGTTAACTTGTGTTTTTTACTTATTATAAATGTGAGATGAATGTTCACCAAATCTGTGTTCTTAACTGTATCAGGACTGGGGGTGGGTGGGGATGGCAGACGGGTGGGGGCACATTGTGCCCCCTACAATTTGTTATTGCCCGTAGCTTTTTAAGGCTGCATCACAACACACATAGAAAAGAAAACAATACAAACTGCGCTAGAACATTATTTCTTTTAACAACTAAAATGTATAGCAAAAAAATAGTTCAGTGGAAATAGCCAATTAAAAAAGAAAAGGAACAGAAAAACAGGTTCCTTGCAACCCCTTATTTAATTTATGTCAGAGGAACCCCAAAAAGAGGAACCCCAACCCCAGTGCCATTAGATGATTGAGTAAAATAATGAATGTTAAAAACAATGGTTTATTTTACTTCAGAGGGAATCACGTCCTACAGCCTTGGAAAACGATAAAAAAAGAGCGTGATGAGCAACATTTGTTATCGCCCATTTGTCTTGAAATTTCACTACATCATAATGTCTATAGGGTAAACAACAACAATTAGCAATTGGTAAATCAAACATTTATAGAAGCAATTTAACCCCAAACTGGCACGGAAATGGACCCTGTTATTTAACAATGAAAGTCCCAACTTTATATATCGGACTGGATAACACTGTTCTTTGTCAGGAATATTTAAAGCCTTTCTAGGAATACCTAGACAAAAAAGAAAACTCAAATGAACTCTTTCCAAAGTGTCTTGTTGGTTGGACAAGGCCGGGCACCAAACCGGTGATGCATGCTCATGTAATGGCCTACTTAAAAGCAATTTATCTGAAATGAACTGTTTTAATTGTATTTTGTGTTGCAGTATGCTCACCTTCTCCAAAGAGATCTACCCGTCAGGCCTATAGTAAAGGAGCTGCACTTTCCAGCAAGGTAAATTGGTGCTTGGAGTTTGGTGTTTGGAGCTTGGAGTGTGAACATTGAACTTTGTAGTTTCCAGTTTGTAGTTTCCAGTTTGCAGTTTCCAGATTGTAGTTTCAAGTTTGTAGTTTCCAGTTTGTAGTTTCCAGTTTGCAGTTTCCAGTTTGTAGTTTCCAGTTTGCAGTTTCCAGTTTGCAGTTTCCAGTTTGTAGTTTTCAGTTTGTAGTTTTTAGCTTGTAGTTTTCAGCTTGTAGTTTCCAGTTTGTAGTTTCCAGCTTGTAGTTACCAGCTTGTAGTTATCAGTTTGTAGTTTCCAGTTTGTAGTTTCCAGTTTGTAGTTTCCAGTTTGTAGTTTCCAGTTTGTAGTTTCCAGTTTGTAGTTTTCAGTTTGTAGTTTCCAGTTTGTAGTTTCCAGTTTGTAGTTTTCAGTTTGTAGTTTCCAGTTTGTAGTTTCCAGTTTGTAGTTTCCAGCTTGTAGTTTCCAGCTTGTAGTTTTCAGTTTGTAGTTTTTAGCTTGTAGTTTCCAGTTTGTAGTTTCCAGTTTGTAGTATCCAGTTTGTAGTATCCAGTTTGTAGTTTCCAGCTTGTAGTTTCCAGTTTGTAGTATCCAGCTTGTAGTTTTCAGTTTGTAGTTTCCAGTTTGTAGTTTCCAGTTTGTAGTTTCCAGTTTGTAGTTTCAGTTTGTAGTTTCAGTTTGTAGTTTCCAGTTTGTAGTATCCAGTTTGTAGTATCCAGTTTGTAGTTTTCAGTTTGTAGTTTTCAGTTTGTAGTTTTCAGCTTGTAGTTTTCAGCTTGTAGTTTCCAGTTTGTAGTTTCCAGTTTGTAGTTTCCAGTTTGTAGTTTCCAGTTTGTAGTTTCCAGTTTGTAGTTTCCAGTTTGTAGTTTGCAGTTTGTAGTTTCCAGTTTGTAGTTTCCAGTTTGTAGTTTCCAGTTTGTAGTTTCCAGATTGTAGTTTCCAGTTTGTAGTTACCAGTTTGTAGTTTCCAGTTTGTAGTATCCAGTTTGTAGTATCCAGTTTGTAGTTTTCAGTTTGTAGTTTTCAGTTTGTAGTTTTCAGCTTGTAGTTTCCAGTTTGTAGTTTCTAGTTTGTAGTTTCCAGTTTGTAGTTTCCAGTTTGTAGTTTCCAGTTTGTAGTATCCAGCTTGTAGTTTCCAGTTTGTAGTTTTCAGTTTGTAGTTTTCAGCTTGTAGTTTTCAGTTTGTAGTATCCAGTTTGTAGTTTCCAGTTTGTAGTTACCAGTTTGTAGTATCCAGCTTGTAGTTTCCAGTTTGTAGTTTCCAGTTTGTAGTATCCAGTTTGTAGTTTCCAGTTTGTAGTTTTCAGCTTGTAGTTTCCAGTTTGTAGTTTTCAGTTTGTAGTTTCCAGTTTGTAGTTTCCAGTTTGTAGTTTCCAGTTTGTAGTTTCCAGTTTGTAGTTTTCAGTTTGTAGTTTTCAGTTTGTAGTTTTCAGTTTGTAGTTTCCAGTTTGTAGTTTTCAGTTTGTAGTTTCCAGTTTGTAGTTTCCAGTTTGTAGTTTCCAGTTTGTAGTTTCCAGTTTGTAGTTTCCAGTTTGTAGTTTTCAGTTTGTAGTTTTCAGTTTGTAGTTTCAAGATTGTAGTTTACAGTTTGTAGTTTCCAGTTTGTAGTTTCCAGTTTGTAGTTTCCAGTTTGTAGTTTCCAGTTTGTAGTTATCAGTTTGTAGTTATCAGTTTGTAGTTTCCAGTTTGTAGTTTCCAGTTTGTAGTTATCAGTTTGTAGTTTCCAGTTTGTAGTTTCCAGTTTGTAGTTTCCAGTTTGTAGTTTCCAGTTTGTAGTTTCCAGTTTGTAGTTTCCAGTTTGTAGTATCCAGTTTGTAGTATCCAGTTTGTAGTTTTCAGTTTGTAGTTTTCAGCTTGTAGTTTTCAGCTTGTAGTTTCCAGTTTGTAGTTTCTAGTTTGTAGTTTCTAGTTTGTAGTATCCAGTTTGTAGTATCCAGTTTGTAGTTTCCAGTTTGTAGTATCCAGTTTGTAGTTTCCAGTTTGTAGTTTCCAGTTTGTAGTATCCAGTTTGTAGTTTCCAGTTTGTAGTTTTCAGTTTGTAGTTTTCAGTTTGTAGTTTTCAGTTTGTAGTTTCCAGTTTGTAGTTTCCAGTTTGTAGTTTCCAGTTTGTAGTTTCCAGTTTGTAGTTTCCAGTTTGTAGTTTCCAGTTTGTAGTTTCCAGTTTGTAGTTTCCAGTTTGTAGTTTCCAGTTTGTAGTTTCCAGTTTGTAGTTTCCAGTTTGTAGTTTCCAGTTTGTAGTATCCAGTTTGTAGTATCCAGTTTGTAGTTTTCAGTTTGTAGTTTTCAGCTTGTAGTTTTCAGCTTGTAGTTTCCAGTTTGTAGTTTCTAGTTTGTAGTTTCTAGTTTGTAGTATCCAGTTTGTAGTATCCAGTTTGTAGTTTCCAGTTTGTAGTATCCAGTTTGTAGTTTCCAGTTTGTAGTTTCCAGTTTGTAGTATCCAGTTTGTAGTTTCCAGTTTGTAGTTTTCAGTTTGTAGTTTTCAGTTTGTAGTTTTCAGCTTGTAGTTTCCAGTTTGTAGTTTCCAGTTTGTAGTTTCAAGTTTGTAGTTTCCTGTTTGTAGTTTCCAGTTTGTAGTTTTCAGTTTGTAGTTTCCAGTTTGTAGTTTCCAGTTTGTAGTTTCCAGTTTGTAGTTTCCAGTTTGTAGTTTCCAGTTTGTAGTTTCCAGTTTGTAGTTTTCAGTTTGTAGTTTTCAGTTTGTAGTTTTCAGTTTGTAGTTTCCAGTTTGTAGTTTCTAGTTTGTAGTTTCCAGTTTGTAGTTTCAATTAAGTAGTATCCAGTTTGTAGTTTCCAGCTTGTAGTTTCCAGTTTGTAGTTCCAGTTTGTAGTTTCCAGTTTGTAGTTTCCAGTTTGTAGTTTTCAGTTTGTAGTTTTCAGTTTGTAGTTTTCAGTTTGTAGTTTTCAGTTTGTAGTGTCCAGTTTGTAGTTTCCAGTTTGTAGTTTCCAGTTTGTAGTTTCCAGTTTGTAGTTTCCAGTTTGTAGTTTCCAGTTTGTAGTTTCCAGTTTGTAGTTTGGAGTTTGTAGTTTTCAGTTTGTAGTTTTGAGTTTGTAGTTTCCAGTTTGTAGTTTCCAGTTTGTAGTTTCCAGTTTGTAGTTTTCAGTTTGTAGTTTCCAGTTTGTAGTTTCCAGTTTGTAGTTTCCAGTTTGTAGTTTCCAGTTTGTAGTTTCCAGTTTGTAGTTTCCAGTTTGTAGTTTCCAGTTTGTAGTTTTCAGTTTGTAGTTTTCAGCTTGTAGTTTTCAGCTTGTAGTTTCCAGTTTGTAGTTTCCAGTTTGTAGTTTCCAGTTTGTAGTTTCCAGTTTGTAGTTTCCAGTTTGTAGTTTCCAGTTTGTAGTTTCCAGTTTGTAGTTTCCAGTTTGTAGTTTCCAGTTTGTAGTTTTCAGTTTGTAGTTTTCAGTTTGTAGTTTTCAGTTTGTAGTTTCCAGTTTGTAGTTTCCAGTTTGTAGTTTCCAGTTTGTAGTTTCCAGTTTGTAGTTTCCAGTTTGTAGTTTCCAGTTTGTAGTTTCCAGTTTGTAGTTTTCAGTTTGTAGTTTCCAGTTTGTAGTTTCCAGTTTGTAGTTTCCAGTTTGTAGTTTTCAGTTTGTAGTTTCCAGTTTGTAGTTTCCAGTTTGTAGTTTCCAGTTTGTAGTTTCCAGTTTGTAGTTTCCAGTTTGTAGTTTCCAGTTTGTAGTTTTCAGTTTGTAGTGCCAAGTTTGTAGTTTCCAGCTTGTAGTTTCCAGTTTGTAGTTTCCAGTTTGTAGTTTCCAGTTTGTAGTTTCCAGTTTGTAGTTTCCAGTTTGTAGTTTCCAGTTTGTAGTTTCCAGTTTGTAGTTTCCAGTTTGTAGTTTCCAGTTTGTAGTTTCCAGTTTGTAGTTTTCAGTTTGTAGTTTTCAGTTTGTAGTTTTCAGCTTGTAGTTTCCAGCTTGTAGTTTCCAGTTTGTAGTTTCCAGTTTGTAGTATCCAGTTTGTAGTATCCAGTTTGTAGTTTTCAGTTTGTAGTTTTCAGCTTGTAGTTTTCAGCTTGTAGTTTCCAGTTTGTAGTTTCCAGTTTGTAGTATCCAGTTTGTAGTTTCCAGTTTGTAGTTTCCAGTTTGTAGTTTCCAGTTTGTAGTTTCCAGTTTGTAGTTGCCAGTTTGTAGTTGCCAGTTTGTAGTTACCAGCTTGTAGTTATCAGTTTGTAGTTTCCAGTTTGTAGTTTCCAGTTTGTAGTTTCCAGTTTGTAGTTTCCAGGTTGTAGTTTCCAGTTTGTAGTTTCCAGTTTGTAGTTTCCAGTTTGTAGTTTCCAGTTTGTAGTTTCCAGTTTGTAGTTTCCAGTTTGTAGTATCCAGTTTGTAGTATCCAGTTTGTAGTTTTCAGTTTGTAGTTTTCAGCTTGTAGTTTTCAGCTTGTAGTTTCCAGTTTGTAGTTTCTAGTTTGTAGTTTCCAGTTTGTAGTTTCCAGTTTGTAGTTTCCAGTTTGTAGTTTCCAGTTTGTAGTTTTCAGCTTGTAGTTTCCAGTTTGTAGTTTCCAGTTTGTAGTTTCCAGTTTGTAGTTTCCAGTTTGTAGTTTCCAGTTTGTAGTTTCCAGTTTGTAGTTTCCAGTTTGTAGTTTCCAGTTTGTAGTTTCCAGTTTGTAGTTACCAGTTTGTAGTTACCAGCTTGTAGTTATCAGTTTGTAGTTTCCAGTTTGTAGTTTCCAGCTTGTAGTTTCCAGCTTGTAGTTTCCAGTTTGTAGTTTCCAGTTTGTAGTTTCCAGTTTGTAGTTTCCAGTTTGTAGTTTCCAGTTTGTAGTTTCCAGTTTGTAGTATCCAGTTTGTAGTATCCAGTTTGTAGTTTTCAGTTTGTAGTTTTCAGCTTGTAGTTTTCAGCTTGTAGTTTCCAGTTTGTAGTTTCTAGTTTGTAGTATCCAGTTTGTAGTTTCCAGTTTGTAGTTTCCAGTTTGTAGTTTCCAGTTTGTAGTATCCAGTTTGTAGTTTCCAGTTTGTAGTTGCCAGTTTGTAGTTACCAGCTTGTAGTTATCAGTTTGTAGTTTCCAGTTTGTAGTTTCCAGTTTGTAGTTTCCAGTTTGTAGTTTCCAGTTTGTAGTTTCCAGTTTGTAGTTTCCAGCTTGTAGTTTCCAGTTTGTAGTTTCCAGTTTGTAGTTTCCAGTTTGTAGTTTCCAGTTTGTAGTTTCCAGTTTGTAGTTTCCAGTTTGTAGTATCCAGTTTGTAGTATCCAGTTTGTAGTTTTCAGTTTGTAGTTTTCAGCTTGTAGTTTTCAGCTTGTAGTTTCCAGCTTGTAGTTTCTAGTTTGTAGTATCCAGTTTGTAGTTTCCAGTTTGTAGTTTCCAGTTTGTAGTTTCCAGTTTGTAGTTACCAGTTTGTAGTTACCAGTTTGTAGTTTTCAGCTTGTAGTTTCCAGTTTGTAGTTTCCAGTTTGTAGTTTTCAGTTTGTAGTTTCCAGTTTGTAGTTAACAGTTTGTAGTTAACAGTTTGTAGTATCCAGCTTGTATGTTCATGTTTGCAGTTTCAAGTTTGCAGTTTGGAGTTTGTGCAAGCCCTATCCCGTAAGATCTTCTTCTTTGTAGAGTGTAAGATCTTCTCTTGAAGTTGTGATATTTTCATTATTAAATCACTTTTTTCATCTGTGGAATTTTGTTTGAATTCTTTTTTGCATCTGAGATCTACCCGTCAACAAGTAGATGTCTTGACTGGCCTACAGTAAAGGAGCTGCACTCTCCAGCAAGGTAAATTCCTAAATAAAGAATTAACGAAAGTTAGCTTTTGGTTATTAAAACTGTCCATGCCACTTTCTTGATTAGTTTCATTCTGGGGATTCAGTGATAAAAAAGCTCATACCAGCACCAATTGTCAAGAGAACTCTTTGAGGCAATTTAGATGCTGCCTCATATGTCTGTTGCTTATCTTGATTGCAATGGCCAAAAGAATCCTGATATGCATGAGTTCCCGAGAACTTTTTTTCACCGTTTTCATTTTGGTTGTATTCAGTTTTGAGGTTTACACCAAATTCTCAGGTAAAGCAATTTTTCTGAAACTGACTGTTTTAATCGTTTATTTGTGTTGCATCTGAGGCTCACCATCTCGAAAGAGCAAAGTGATCTACCCGCAACAAGTAGATGTCTTGACTGGCATATAGTAAAGGAGCTGCACTCTATCCAGCAAGGTAAATTCCTAAATAAAGAAATAACAAAAGTTAGCTTTTGATTATTAAAATTGTCCATGCCACTTACTTGATTAGTTTCATTCTGGGGACTCAGTGATAAGAAAGCTCATACCAGCACCAATTGTCAAGAGAACTCTTTGCGGCCTTTGAGATGCCGCCTCATATGTCTGTTGCTTATCTTAATGGCAACAGCCAAAAGAATCCTGATATGCACGAGTTTCCAAGAACTTTTCTTGGCTGTTTTCATTTTGTTGTATTCAGTTTTGCTTGAAGTTTACACCAACTTCTCAGGTAAAGCAATTTTTCTGAAACTGACTGTTTTAATCGTTTGTTTGTGTTGCATCTGAGGCTCACCATCTCGAAAGGGCAAAGTGATCTACCCATAACAAGCAGATGTCTTGACTGGCCTATAGTAAAGGAGCTGCACTCTCCAGCAAGGTAAATTCCTAAATAAAGAAATAACAAAAGTTAGCTTTTGATTATTCAAATTGTCCATGCTACTTTCTTGATTAGTTTCATTCTGGGGACTCAGTGATAAGAAAGCTCATACCAACACCAATCGTCAAGAGAACCCCTCAAATTTGTGTTGCTTATTTTTATTGCAAAAATATAAACAATCCTGAAACGCACGATTTTCTCAGAACTTCGTTCGCTATTTTTAGTTTTCTGTATTCATTTTTGCTTGAATTAAAAAAGCTGCACTCTCCAGCAATTTTAATTCCCGAAAAAGAAATAACAAAAGATAACATTTTCCATGCCACTTACTTGAAAAGGTCAAGGTCTAGGTCACGATGCTGAGTTATAACTAAATGGTTTCCGGATTGTAACTTGAGTTACAAAGGGTATTTGGACATGTAACTTGGGTGGAGGGTTGCTCTTAGAGAAAGGAAAGTTGTTTTGCGGCTGAATAAGGTCAAAGGTCCAGGTCTTTGTGTTGTGTCATAGCTATCTGGTTTCTGGACCTTAATTTAAGTGGGGGGTTGCTCTTAGAGAAAGGAAAGTTGGGATTGTTTTGTGGTTGAAAAGGTCAAAGGTGATGAGTTCAATTTCACAGGTTAAATGTGAAGGTCACAATGCTTGGGTATACAAACATGGTTTGGTGATATTTTGCGGTAGCTACAACATAAGGGCTGAGGGGTATCAACAGCATCGCTGTTATTTTTGAGTGATTGACATTCATTAATAGTTTGGAGACTTACAGATCAAAACGTAAGCCACGCAGGCTGATGGAACTACATTTAAAGTGTCCTTTTGTGTGGTGATGATAACAAGTCTGATCTGTTCAGTGAGGTCTGCATCAGTAGGCCACAACACTCCACCAATTATCATAGAACAGGACAAGAAATGAATGCATAGTCAGAGTATTGGTCAGGCTCAATCCAGATTGGATATCCAGCAGAGGCAAACAATTTTAAAATCACGGAGCAGTCTGTACATGTAGGGTAAACTCTCCTCTGTTTGAGTTTAGTGACCAAATGTAAAAATACTTGATTTGGTCGGACGTGGTCACTGACCTCTGACCTCTGGCCAGTCCCTCCCACTACTATTGTGGGCAAAATAGTCACAGACAGTGTTCATGTTTTGTTTGATCAACCATATACAATGTACATGAAATAACAAACCTGTGAAAAGTTGGGCTTAATCTGTTGTGTGAGTCAGGAGGAGATAGTGAAACCATGCACAATTTTCAGCATGTAAACACATTTTCCTTAACACATTGTTCCGAATTTTATTTCATTTCAGTCTGGTGTTTGGAGTTTGACGGCAAAGTTTGACGGCTGGAGTTTGGCGACTGGAACTTGGTGGCTGGAGTTTGGCGGCTGGAGTTTGGCGGCTGGAGTTTGACGGCTGGAGTGAGAAGTCATCGAACACTGCATCGACGATGTCGGAACATGGATGAATCAGAACTTTCTTAACCTAAATGATGCAAAAAACTGAATTCAGGATTCTAGGTTTCGAACAGCAAATTAGGAAAGTCAATATTGAACATTAGAGTTGGTGATGCTCACATTGAGCCTTCCACTAATGTTCGTAATTTAGGTGTGATGTTTGATGACTCAGCTATGACAATGGAAAGCCAGGTGACAGCAATATCTAAGGCTGTTTTTATGTCAATTAGGAATATTGGCAGAATACCGGATCACCTCACAAGGGATGCTGCCAAAACCATTGTCCATGCTTTTATAACATCCAGATAGATTCATGCAACTCGCTTTTATATGGAATTAACAGCATACACCTCACTCGTCTTCAACGGCTACAGAATATCGCGGCAAGGATGATCACGTACACCAAGAAAACAGACCACATCACACCCGTGTTTGCCGACTTGCACTGGCTCCCCATCCAACAAGGAGTTAAACATAAACTGTGCCTCATTATTTTCAAGATTTTACAAGGTGATGCCCCAGCATATTTAAGTGATCTTGTGCGATTATATGCCCCAGGGCATCGTGGCTTACGGTCTGCACAACAAAACTCCTTCAGGAAAAATGGCGAATCATCAATGGGGGAGAGAAGTTTTGGAACTCCCTACCTGAAACTGTGAAACTTTCAAATTCACTTGGCATATTCAAGAACAGTTTAAAATCCTATCTGTATAAAGAAGCGTTTGGTTAACTCTATTTCTACTTATGTAATGCTACTTTCTCTTTTATTTTGGTTGTTTTGCAAAAAGAAATGCAAAAAATAAAAAAACAACCCCCCAAAAAATGCGACAAAAAAAAGATACGACGTTAAACAAAAAAAATAGGATTAAAAAAAAGAAACGTAACAAAAAAAATTCTTTTTAAGTTTTTAAAAATCTGACAAAAGGTAGCACATATGGAACACCATAGGCTTGTCGCTGGCTGAAATGAGTGGAGCTGTACTTAGGGTAAAAGTTCAACCTCCTCCGCGAAAAAAAATGTGGCGCATCAAAACAAATGCGGGAGGGGGGGGGGAGAAATGTGACCAAAAAAATGAGACGGGGGGAAAAAAATGCAACAGGAAACAAAATTGACAGAAAACGAATGCCACAGAAATAAAAATGAGACGGGAAAAAAGCAACAGGAAAAAAATGTGATTGTAAAAAAAATGCGACTGAAAAAATGCGAAGCAAACAAAGTGTGCTGAGAAAAAAAATGCGACAGTAACAAAAAACGGAACAAAGGTGAACACCATAGTCACCTATCCTGGGGTGGTGTACCTTAAAAATTAGCTGACAAAGGAAGTCCTCCTTGTTCTCTGTTCAAACTTCCAACTTGACCCAAAAAGTCAGTGTTAAGGTCAGGGCTCAGGACTAGCAGTCCATAAGGGACACTCAGCTTTTCCACTTGACCCACTGGAATAATTGGTCATAAGGAAGTATGTTGTTGGGAAAAACACTTAAAACGGTTACACCCCTATGTTCCGACACCCCTATGTTCTGACAACCCTGGTGTATTTTCCTAACCCTAACCCTAACCCTAACCCTAACCCTAACCCTAACCCTAACCCTAACCCTAACCCTAACCCTAACCCTAACACTAACACTAACCCTAACGCTAACCCTAACCCTAACCCTAACCCTAACCCTAACCCTAACCCTAACCCTAACCCTAACCCTAACCCTAACCCTAACCCTAACCCTAACCCTAACCCTAACCCTAACCCTAACCCTAACCCTAACCCTAACCCTAACCCTAACCCTAACCCTAACCCTAACCCTAACCCTAACCCTAACCCTAACCCTAACCCTAACCCAACCCCTAACCCTAACCCTAACCCTAACCCTAACCCTAACCCTAACCCTAACCCTAACCCTAACCCTAACCCTAACCCTAACCCTAACCCTAACCCTAACCCTAACCCTAACCCTAACCCTAACCCTAACCCTAACCCTAACCCTAACCCTAACCCTAACCCTAACCCTAACCCTAACCCTAACCCTAACCCTAACCCTAACCCTAACCCTAACCCTAACCCTAACCTAACCCTAACCCTAACCCTAACCCTAACCCTAACCCTAACCCTAACCCTAACCCTAACCCTAACCCTAACCCTAACCCTAACCCTAACCCTAACCCTAACCCTAACCCTAACCCTAACCCTAACGCTAACGCTAACGCTAACGCTAACGCTAACGCTAACGCTAACCCTAACCCTAACCCTAACCCTAACCCTAACCCTAACCCTAACGCTAACGTTAACCCTAACGCTAACGCTAACCCTAACCCTAACCCCATGTAAATCATGAGGGGGTTGTCGGAACATAGGGGTGTCGGAACATAGGGTTGTCGGAATATAGAGCAGTCACCCTTAAAACAATGGGTTTACAAAGGTATTGTTGTAATTCGCTTGTCATCAGATTACCTTCACTAATAATTATAATTTTACTAAAAATTTATGTTACTTTTCTGGGGAACATGGACATATCCATTAACTTTGGTCAGCAGTTTTGTGAGCTCTCATTGTGGGAACCTTTGATAAGGAATTTGGGTGAGGTTCTGCAATGGCTAATAAATCTAGAAGACAAAGATTTAGTAATTCTATAAAATATATTATGGAGGAAAATTTCCATTTCCTGACATTACTGTAGGGCAGCTCTGCTGTAGGGAACCCAAGTGCGCCCTCAGTGTTCAAGTAACTGATCCAACTTTGTGATTAGCATAATTTATTTTAAAAAGTTGTTTGGGGTCGCGACCTTTGGGCTCACTCTCTTTTCATTTTAGCTTTGAGCAAGAGAGAGCTCATTTATTTTTGTCAAGGTATTTCTCTCTATTTTGTCAGAGCTATGCTCCATATAATATTTATCTGGGAGGGATAAGCTCATATAGTTATCTGTGAGTATTGTTCTGTATCAAATCATCATTTCATTCCAGAAATATTGTCATGTTTAGGTCTGATTGAATCATTGTAAACTTGTGTGTGGCCAGGGTCCTTTTGTGTTGACCTTTTGCCCTTAATATAAGTGACTGTGCTGTGCATTGTGTATACAATTATATTGTGTATTGTGTGCTTTGGTATTGGAGGATTAAAATCAGTACAGGAGATTATTTTATATGTTTGATGTCATATGTCAGTGTTCAAGTGTTTGATCCAACTTTGTGATTAGCATAATTTATAATAAAAAGTTCTGTTTGGGGTCGTGTCCTTTGGGCTCACTCTCTTTTCCATTTTGTCTCTACAAATGGCATCTTAGACAGGATTGTATTTGCCATTTTTCTACATTTTTCAATATTGCTACTCAATACGCTTTTTTAACATTGAGTTGAATATTTGAATATTATTATGTCGGTTTTTACCCGGATTTAAATCCTGGTCTACAGGTTTTCTCCTGAGGATTGATGTAATCGTTTTCGCGTTTTAAATCGCGAACAATGGATGCGATGGTCACCATCTAGCTTTTGCCTTCTCTGCATCAACCTGAGGACTTCATCAACGGATATATTTTGTTTAAATTGTATGTTGTGCTACTTAAATTGTAAAGTTCCATTTATGGAATTTTATGTAATATTTGACATTTTTATGCAAGCTATTTTGCAGATCTGTTTTACTTTTTGAAGGCAGTTGTGTCCCTTGTGGATCTTTTAAACATTAATTATTCTTATAAACAGATAATTTTAGAGCCAGTGGTAGGCCTGTGCTTTTGGATAAAGTGTTTTTATGTCAAATAGATTTTTTGTTGCACACATATTAATGTGAAAACTTAAGGTTTTCAGCTAACTGCATTTTTCTTATACATTTTACACCTGTGAAAAGGGTGTATATACACTTTATGACTTTTTGTGCATTTAAATTGCCTTGGCATATTACTGTGTAACATTTAACAAGTCTTTGTAAGACTATATGTCAGTTGGAAATTTTTGAGTTGCAATTGTACTTTTTGTTTACAGTAAGGTTAGACAAAGTTTGGATTTGTATTTTTATTGTATTTTTATTGTCAATGATTTATGCCTCTTATTGTATTTTAACAAGTCCTATTTTGTGCGTACATTGCTAGTATTTCATTTCAATAATGTATGTGCCAGACAATATTTCAAAGTCAAACAGTGTTTAAGCTGAAATCGTTTTGAGTGTCTTCACAAATTGTTTACGTGAAGAGGATGAAGATGCTTGTCCTGTTAATACAAATGTGGTCAATAGCATCAAAGCTGCATAGATGCTAGATTTTCTATTATTCAAGTGTTCTGAAAATTTGAATGCAGACAGGGTTGATAAATTGCAGTCACCTGACCCAGTTACTTTTTCTCCTTCGATTTCTTGTATGAAAGATTTACTTTTTGAGGAGGCTGAGCCGCTTACTATTAAGCCAGTTGTTCTTGAAGCTGCTAGTTTTTGTAATGTAGAGGTGGCATGAGAATTAAGTTTTTGTTTCTCCTACTGTGAGTGTTTTAAGTGATAGCCACCATGTCAGCTTCAATGGCCACTCATTTAGTTTGCCAGATGGCAAAGCGAAGGAAAAAGTAGGGAAGTTTCCCTTGTATTTAGGGGTTGCAATTTATTCTCACATGTGTGTACCTGTTTTGGCAGTCCTGGTGACCATGAGTAGGCCCACAGTATATTTTATCTGGGGCCAGTTGCCAAATGCCATTACTTAATTTGTGGAATATATTAACAGAGGAGTCCCGCATATTACCGGTGCCAGCTCAAGCTGCCTCTGATCCACATATTGGTGTCAGCTCTTGTGAAAGAGATAGGATGTTTTTGCCGCACCATCAGTTGTGTAGGCCCTACTCCTTTTCATTGTATGAAGTTCAAGTTTCCTTGTATGTTTTTGTACAACTGTTACTGTACATGCTATTGAAAATTTGGCATAATGACGTTATGTGCATGTATAGTGTATTGACTTTTGGATCTGTATAATCTCATGATTGTGGAGTTGCTTTTATTCAGGTTTATATCCTGACTCGTCAAAGTTTGGTTCATGGAGATAGTTGTGATGTACATGTATTTATCTTTCACTATCTTTGTGGTATGGGAATTTGATGATGTCTGATTTTGAATTTCTAAATTTGTTCCCTAAGAACATGTAATGGTATTGCCATCAGAGTGTGTGTAGTGACGGAATTGTGGGTTACTAATTTTAGTGTAGTTGCTAAATGAAATATTTTTGTCAGCAGTTTTGTAGTTTGGTGTAATCCAACTGTTTGTGCTCACCAATAATGGGATAGTATATAACCTTTTGGAGTGAGATATATGACATGTGTCTGACATTTTTAGGACCATTTTTCAGGCAATGCTTGTATTGTATTAAATTCCCTTCTCGTATTTAATTGTTGTTGTTGCCCTAAGTACTATTAGTGATGGGTCTTTGCTCCCTCAAGTGTAGATGTTATTTGTGGGAGAATTGAAATAATTTAGTCACCCAGCCTGATATGGTTTAGTGTGTATTTTGAAGTTGGTTGTGTTGTCCAACTCTGTTTTGTTCTCACAGTGTGGGTGAGACTATTTATAATCTCCCACATGCTTGTCTACCCTTGTGGACACATACATTTTTTAGTGATTGATAATATAAGTTTACCTTTTGCTTTCCAAGCCGCAAAGTGAACTGTTAGCCAGTTGTATTTTATTCTCCAGTGTAATCTTGGCCTTGAATGGAACCAAACTGTTTTGCCTGCCTGTTTAGATCCAATTTTTCATTTTTGTATATTGTAGTTTATAAAAGAAACACTTATGTCTGTAGTGAGATCCAGGATAAATGTGATTGGGATTTCACGACAGGTTTTTGCATTTTTTGAATGGTTTTACACCAAGTGCTGTGTAAATTATTCAGAGTTTTGACATGATTTTAAATAACCATTTGGTTGTATAGTGTATTGTCATGGTTGCTCTATCATAAATAGAGACAAGCAATTGCCATGTGAGTGTATTATGTCTGGTTCAACCCTGTGGTTGACCTCAATGTATAACACTGTATCAATTTGGGTATTTGAGATTAGGTCAAAGAATGTATTGTTCATGCATAGTGTGTGGCAGTTTGTATTTAGAAAACCTGGTCTTTGTGAACATTCAGTGGGTATCATTATGCAGTATTGCAGTGTATTTTTCTGATGTGTAAATTATTTTGTACATCTTAAATGTGTAGTAGGATGGAGCTGGTGCATCATTTATGAGATTGTGTTAAAAATATGCGTAATGGTTTAAAGGTGTAAATCATTGTAAATCATATAGGCCAAATGTCATTTTCATAAATCATACTAGGTCGCACTTGTATCTGTTTTGTTTTGGACCACTCGGGTCGCGTGGTCGTAAAGGGAACCTGCAGGGAACCCAAGTGCGCCTTCAGTGTTCAAGTGCCTGATCCAACTTTGTGATTAGCATAATTTATTTTTAAAAAGTTCTGTTTGGGGTCGCGACCTTTGGGCTCACTCTCTTTTCCATTTTATCTTTGAGCAAGAGAGCAAGCACATTTATGTTTTGTAGGGAGCATGGCTCTGATGGCCATGCTCCATATAATATTTATCTGGGAGGGATAAGCTCATAGAGTTATCTGTGGGCATTGTTCTGTATCAAATCATCATTTTACTCCAGAAATATTGAATCATTGTAAACTTGTGTATGGCCAGCCTCATGTTGTGTTGACCTTTTGCCCTTAATATAAGTGACTGTGTATACAATTATATTGTGTATTGTGTGCTGTAGTAGTATTGGAGGATTAAAATCAGTACAGGTATATTTTTGATGTCATATGGATTCTGCTAATTTTGGTGTATTCTGGTGAATGCTTGTCCTTTTTAAATAGAGGACCGGCCTCCTTCCCATGTCTCTACATTACCAAGAAGGACTGAGAGAGGTATAAGGGGAAACGAAACAAATAGATAGACATCGATAGTTTAGGAGTGAGTAGGACATGCTAGAGGCCAACAAAAAATTAATAAAGGTACATGTTTATTGTACAGTTTTTTTTATATAAAAACAAACATGGTCAAAATCTCTTTTTGTTATGGTGAATCTGAAAAGAGCCGGTGGGTTTTCTTGGCATAAAGCCATGTTCATCAACTACGCCTTGCGCCCTTCGGTCCACCGAGGAAACCGGCCATCTGCCCCGCCGACTAGGTGACAACTTCCAGCCCTTGAAGAATCTGTCGACGCTTACCGTCATTTTGGGTGTCTGCATTAATCAGACTGGCCCCCGCTTTCTTTACGAACCGGTTTACATTATGGTGATCTTTCACGTTTGAGTTTATATGAAGCTGATAACGCTTTTCATAAAAGGAATGGTCATCATAAAGAAACCAAGAGGGACTGAGAGAGGTGTAAGGGGAAACGAAACAGTCTTCAAGTAGAGCTAAAAAATCCACTTCTATTCTTAAAGGGCATATACCGGTTTACTGTTTACGTAATTTAGTGACGTAGAATTATGGACAATCATTTTTAGATGTTTTTAATTTTTGTTTTTTCACATAAATGTCACGTATAACGAGAAATGATCGGAAAAAAACAAAAGCGGTCAAAGGTCAGCGTATATACGCTTTACCAGCCGTTGTTGCAAGTAGACTAGTGCTCTGTTTATGTAAATGTTATTACTACGGCGAGGCATGAGGATCCAGTCTACATATCCATCCAACTCAAAGGCGAGTATAAACAACCGCCATAATACACGCGTCAGTCCAATGCTTATGGTCCAATCTACGTTCCTTCGACATCCAAAGATCGACACCCCCAAAACACATAGAAATAAACCTAAAATTATGGTAGAACAACAAGAAAAAATCCAAAAATCATAATAAAACCAAAGACGACTGATAAACGTGGTGCACAAAGTAGGCCATGTACCACTAGTAGTATAGTAAGTGTGTACAAGTGATATATCGCTTACGTATGATAGAAAATGGCGCGTATTCTAGCGGCTTGATTGTGTCAAGTGTTGTGTTAAATCCAATCACTAATTAATACCTAATTAGCCGCTAGAATACAGGTCATTTTCTATAACACGTAAGCGGAATTGTGTAAAGTAACATACCGCTAACGTGTTATAGAAAATGGCGTGTATTCAAGCGGCTAATTAGGTATTAATTAGTGATTGGATTTTATCACCTCCAAAATTAAGTGTGCCCAGTGGTGTGGTCTATCAGATTATGGAATAACATTTCATATTTTATGCAACATGAAGGGTACATTTACTTTACGGCGAGTACATTCATTATAGAGTCTTTGTACCATACCCTAACGTGTTATAGAAAATGGCGTGCATTCAAGCGGCTAATTAGGTATTAATTAGCGATCCGATTTTATCACCTCCAAAATTAGTGTGCCCAGTGGTGTGGTCTATCAGATTATAGAATAAAATTTAAAAAAAAATTCAACATGAAGGGTACATTTACTTTACGGCGAGTACATTCATAATAGTAAGTATTGTGTACATGTTTACCACACCCTATACGTGTTATAGAAAATGGCGTGTATTCAAGCGGCTAATTAGGTATTAATTAGTGATCGGATTTAATCACCTCCAAAATTAAGTGTGCCCAGTGGTGTGGTCTATCAGATTATGGAATAAAATTTCATATTTTATGCAAGATGAAGGGTACATTTACTTTACAGCGAGTACATTCATAATAGTAAGTATTGTGTACAAGTTTACCATACCCTAACGTGTTATAGAAAATGACGTGAATTCTAGCGGCTAATTAGGTATTAATTAGTGATCCGATTTAATCACCTTCAAAATTAAGTGTGCCCAGTGGTGTGGTCTATCAGATTATAGAATAATTTTTTTTTTTTTTTTTGCAACATGAAGGGTACATTCACTTTTTGGTGACTGCAAGTTTTCCAACAGTTGTGTATAATGGTCTGATTAATGAGGTCTTAATTGTGGCGGCTAATTACTCACTAATTAAGCTGCTAAACGATCTAAATTTTCTCTGAAGTACGCTCAGTGATATGTTTTCTCTGAATTTTGAAAAAAAATTACCGATAAAGCAGGATTAATAAAAAATTCGTTAAAATATGAAAAAATAGGAAACAGAAATGTCACCACCTTTTACCGCATGGATTCTAATTTCCCCGAATACGCGGCTGGCCAACCCCCGAATCCGCGGATGGAAAATCTGGCCCAATACGCGGGTAGCTTTAGTCTGGTGTTTTTATAAATTCAAATTCTACTCGGAATAGTGTTCCAAAAATGGCAATTTTATCGGAATTTCTTAGACATTGAGGTAAGTGTTTCATATGAAAAATACTTTTGAGATCTATTGAAAATAAATTATGACATTATGGACTACGTAAATTTAGTAGTATTGTCTTTTTAAGTCAGAGTCTGGTTACACAATTTGCAACCTAGCCGTATTGCATCAATTTCGTGAGATTAATATTTGATATTTGATTTGTTATATCGATAGTTTTGCATGTTTTGATATTAAAATAATTATTCCTAATATTACAGTAAATAAAAAGCATGAATCATTTGTGACGTGCCATTCGTAAGGAAAATCTTTGCCTGTAGAACCAGTAACTGGGGCGCAGTACTGTTTTTGAAATTTTGACATTTTCGGTCGTGAAATTTTGACATTTTCGGTCGTGAAATTTTGACATCAAATGCAGTCGTACTACTACCGCAGATGTCAATTGGTTCAAAAAAGGAGTACTGCGGCCCAGTTACTGCTGGGAGTGCTGGGTCTATGTTTCCTGTTGTGTTGTGGCCGAGCGGTCTAGCACACTGAATTCTGTGTTGGCTGAGTCATCACGATGTGGGTTCGAATCTCGGTCCCGGCACTTGTGTCCTTGAGCAAGACACTAAGCTATAAATGCTCCCTAGCGTTTATATCCTAACTTATGGATCCTGCCGAGTAACGAAGTAGAACTTAGAAGTAGAAGTATTGCATGGTGGTTGGCAGGGTTGGGGAGCTAGGGGTAAAAAAAAAATTAATTTGAACGTTACGTTAGGCTAGTCATTAAAGTATAATTAAAACTAAAGTAAATTTTAAAATTAAGTTTAAATAATCAAAAACAGAAGAATACGATGCTGACTGCCACTTTCACAAGATTCAGGCTGTCTTTTTAAAAAGCATTGTTTTTGTATATTTTTAAAGTTTGTACCCCATCCCCATTAACCCAACAGGAATTTTACATTCTGAATCCAGATGTAGATCAAAGCTCTCTACAAAAGTGACCATGGCAACCTCAAGGGCTAGGTCAATTAAGACAAATTATCGTTTGAGTCCCAACGAGGAGGCAGCGCTCATTACAGAAGAGAAAGCAAAGAGACGTAAACTACGCATTCAGCAGGTAAAAAGGAAAATTATTTATTGTATGCTTTTGACAGTTTGAAAAGGAATACATTTTTTACATGTATTATACAACTGTCTGCAAAATCAATACTTGTTGCACCAATCCTAAACCTTCCACCCTCCCGATGGAAGCATACTCATAGCACATAATAATTCCACAGGACCCACACACACTTATATGCAGTTTCAAGCATTTTTGTCAGACTAGTGACCAGATTTGCAAATTTTTTACCACTTTAAAAAAATCATATCACATATTATAAAGATTATAGATTTGATCTTTAATGTGTAATGAATCAATTTAGAACTCTTTTAAGTTTTTTTTCTTCTTTTTTTCTAAACATCATAAAGGAATCTTCAAATTCTTCATATCCCATTCCTGTAACTAACACACACAAAAACTGGAACTTACACCCTGCACACTTTCTTGAAGATGTCAGGAAATTCATTCTTAGTCAACATTGAGATGAACTAAAGTGATTTAAATTCTGGTAATCAACCAAACTCTTCTATGTCTTTACTTTTTGAATATGACAATAATGTACAACTATCAACTGATAAAAGTATAACGATAATGTTGGTTGTGTATTTTGTTGAAACCATAGGTACGTGAACAAGAGAGAAACTTTGCCTCTAAGATCCGAAGTAACGTCAGCAAGAAGAAAGAAGAGGAACTTCAGAATCTTGCTGCTCATCTGAAGCAGACTTGGCAGCGGGAGCATAAGGAGAAGGCAGATGCTCTACAGAGGGTGTATGAGAGGAGTCTTGGTAGTGTCGGAGACGGACACAGGGCTGCAAGGATCCAGGTACTGGCGGAGAAATCTCCACCATATTAATAATAAAAACTAGTTCTTATATAGCGCTTTTTACAATAAACGTCTCAATGCGCTTTACATTAGTGCCCTCTCATTGGGCCAATAACATTTCATGCATTTCTTTAATCTTGGTCAGCTCCTTGGGGAGTATACAGCCTATGAGCTGCCGTGGCGCTCCGAAGGCTTTTTTAAACACAATATCAGCCTCTACCCTTGCAGGTACCCATTTATACCCCTGGTTGAAGAGAAGCAATTATAGTAAAGTATCTTGCTCAAGGATACAAGTGTCATGACAGGGATTCGAACCCACACCCTGATGACTTAACCACCAGAACTTGAATTTGATGCTCTTGACCGCTCGGCCATGACACCCCATATTCCACCAATAGTCCATAGGGCTTAAAAGTTTACACTAAACCGCAGGCTCGAGGCCATTGATTTTAGCGTCAGGCAAGTAAAATCACAACCTCAAGTCCAGCAGTCTTGTGTTTTTCAACTGAATAATATTACCTCACTGTGTAATAACTTCAATTTTTTAAAATGAAGTTTGAATTTTGATTTTGATTCTGATAAATATCTCTGTTAAGTATCAAAGTGTGACCAATGAGACAAATGAGAGAATGCTTGTTTAAAGGAAAACAGTGTATAGTCTTATAATCTTATAGTCTTAATCCTGGTCTTGTGAAAGGATTAAGCTACAAGCCCTGTGGTCTTGTGGATTTTTCCCCTAAATTCGAGCCCTGGTCCACTTAAACACCCAGTTTATCACCTGCCTCATTTCAATATTTAACCTTTGCTGGATTCAAGCCCAGAATTTCTGAGAGAGAAGTCTGCCATAGTTTAAAAAGTTGAAATATTTTCTTTCTTAACGTAAATGGAGCAACTTTATCAACAGGCGAATACTTTGACTTTGACACTTTGGCTAGTTAATATCTATAGGGGCTCCTATTGGTAAAAAAAGAGAGTGACCATTTGATTTTATTGGGGGGCAGGGGGCAGGATTCCTCTATTTATAGGCATGATATTCTTCCTACTTAAGTCTGATTTCCGATTTTTTGGCCCTCAGAAAAATCAGCAAAAGCCTGAAAAATCTATTGAGGCCTATACCATATGTACATGTAGGTCAGCCCTTGTACTCAATAACAGTTTCCTACTTTTTTTTTCCCAGGGCCAAATATCACGCCTGTGTTTAAAACAGAGAGATGTAAATGGTTATTTGTACAGCTTTAAGTTTGTAATATTTTTGTTTGTAAACCTTTAGCCTCCGCTGACGGAGATCAGAGCTGCTCAGTCTGTCAAAGATCAGCATGCAGCCAAACAACGCTACGGCGCAGCTTTGAAGAAACACCAAGAAAACAAGGAGGCCCAACATGAGAAAGAATTTGCTACCATCGTAGCTCGGAAGTCTGCATTACAGATTGAGAAAGTTCGAGCTGCAAAGATTGCTAGTTTACCTTCACCTTTAAAGGTATCAAACTTTGACCATTGATAACTTTAATAACTGTTGTAACTTTCCAATTTTTTCAATCTCTGAAAATTCTCTTTAAAAAATCTTCTTCGTTTTTTGTATTTGGATCTTGTCTGCCTTTGTACCTTTTATTTCTTAGTGCGCAATTGTTTGTTGACCTCAAACAACAAACACAAATATTTTCTCAACTTTGACCGATGATAACTTTAATAACTGCTGTAACTTTGCACTTTTTTCAATCTGAAAAATCTCTTTAAAAAATCTTCTTTGTTTTTTTAATATTTGAAATCTTGTCTGTCTTTGTACCTTTTATTTCTTAGTGTGTAATTGTTTGTTGACCTCAAACAACAAACACAAATATTTTCTCAACTTGGACCATTGATAACTTTAATAACTGCTGTAACTTTCCAATTTGTTAAATCTCTGAAAAATCTCTTTAAAACGTCTTCGATTTTTGTAGTTAAAACCTTTTTTGTCTTTGTACCTTTTATATTTTAGTGTTAAATTTTTTGTTGACCTCAAACAGCAAACACAAATATTTTTTCAACTTTGACCGTTGATAACTTTAATAACTGCATAAACTTTCAATTTTGTTCAATCTCTGAAAAATGTCTTTTAAAAAACTTGGTGGGCAATACCGATCTTTGTTTTTTTTATTTGAAACCTTGTCTGTCTTTGTACCCTTTTTTTCCTTAGTGTGTAATTGTTTGTTGACCTCAAACAGCAAACTTTTCTCAAGGCCGAGATATATTGATTGGTATCATCTCAATTCTTAAACAGTTTTTTTCAGCCAGTTTCATATTGTTGATAATTTCAGGACCCCCTTGATGAGCTTGACAACCTTGGGAAGGAGAACAAAGTTGTGACTGTAATCAGTGGTTTCAGTACGAGTCATTATCATCTGCAAGGAGAGTATGTGGAGAGAGCTGAGCCGCATGAACAGGTAATTTAGTTGAACTCTCAGCCTCGCCACCATGGGCAGCGCTCCGTATCAATACCTCTCGTCACTAACCCCCTGGAAGGGAAACGCTGAAAAACACCCTTAGCAACAGTCTTAGCCGTAGCTGTAGCCGCCAATTCAGGCATGGCCTTGCTGTTGCTGTCAGGCATGTGAAATCTCCGCTTTAAAGCGGATATCCGCTTTTTCCTTTTTTTGCCGATTTTTTATTTCCGCCTTTTTTTTTTCGTTTTTTTTTTCCCCGTTTTTTTTTTTTCCCCGTTTGTTTGTTTTTTCCCCGTTTGTTTGTTTTTTGTTTTTGTTTTTTTTCCTTTTTTGGCCTTTTATATGTTTGGCAACAATAATGTACAAGTACAATAATGTGAAATAGCCTAGTTACTGGATCAATGGGGTGCCCCAATTCGACCAGCGTAAATGCGTGACGCGCGCTCACTTGACGTTCAACGATCATTCTTACATCATGTAGTGTTTCAGCTCTTTTTTTAAGGGTCCACTCACAGGCCTGTGCTGTATTGTTGGTTACTTGGCCATAATGCCAGTACAGTGGACGAGGGGTGAATTGTAAATTCTCCAAAATGTCCCTGCTGGCCTTTCACAGCTTCTTGTAATCAACATCTGCACGGACTGTTCATTATGACTTCAAATTCAAGCCGTGTACATATATGATCATGTTGTAAAGAAACCTTTAAGGTTGAAGAGCAGTGATAAGCCTGTTCAGCTGTGTGAATGCCTTTTGTTTTACAAATCCCTGGGGGGTCATGTAAAACAAAAACAAGTAGCTTCCCGAGATTTAAAAAAAAAAAAAATGAATTTGGTTTTCAAATGATTGATATCTGCAGACCCCTAGAAGAGAAGTAATTTAAAAGAAGATTTAAAAATATGTTTTTGATAAGTGAAAACGGCGCATTTTTTCTTTTAACTGTCGGCAACAGCTACCCTACAGATGAGGAGTGGAATTTGATATTATGAAACTCACAGCGTTTTAAAAGGAGATACCTTAGGCCGTCATTTGCGTTGCGACCAAAATATTTTAACAAAAATCAATATTTTGTTTTCCCAAATTTTCTTAAAATAAAAATTAAAAAAATAAAAATAATAATAATGTTTAAACAGGAAGAAACTATATATTGAACATAAAGCAGTGTACTAACCTACGGTCTTTATACATTCCTGACTTTTTATTCTGGTGAAATTTCAGTACTGCTATGCACTCATCAGCTGGTAGCTCCGGTACAGCATTCATCTCAACATCAACAACATTAAATCTTGTTGGTTGAACAGTTGTTAGTATTAAAATACTATTCAGAGACATTTAACAAAAGAGTTCAATACAGTGAAAGTGTTGTGTTTTGTGTTTGGACTTAAAGGTATCGTACACGTTTGGTAATGACTCAAAACAAATATTAGCATAAAAACTTACTTGGTAACAAGCAACGGAGAGCTGTTGATAGTATGAAACATTGTAGGAAACGACTTCCTCTGAAGGAACGTAGTTTTTAAGAAAGAGGTAATTTCTCACTAAAATAATAAAAAAATCTTGCAAGAAGATTTTATTCCTATATCTGAAAGCACACAAATTTGTATAACAAGGGTGTTTTTTCTTTCATCATTTTCTTGCAACTTCGATGACCAATTGAGCCCAAATTTTCACAGGCTTGTTATTTTATGCATATGTTGGGATACACCAAGTGAGAACACTGGTCTTTGACAATTTCCAAATGTGTTCAGTGCCTTTAATATTTGAATACCAAAGAGCCCATATTCCGACCGACCCTACCTTTTGAGGACCCTCTATGAACAAACAAATTTGAATATTTTTTGGCCTTATCTTGACTGCTTCCCAGGAGGATGCTCGTTTAGCTGCACAGGAGGAAAGAAGAAGAGTCAAAGAGGAAGATGAAGATGCGGCGAGAGAACTGAAGGAGAGACACGAGAAAGCCCATCTGAGACATCAACATGCCAGGAAGCAAGAACTCTTGCACCAAGATTATAATAAACTGATGGAGGAACTTGGTCATCTTGAGCAGGCTGATCGAAGACGGAGACAGGGGATCGTAGCTAACATTCCTGTAAGTAGTCTTTGAAGACGTTCCTAGAAATTGAAAATCGTGCAGTGATGTGAAATTTCAGACTTTATCTGAATTACAAGTGATAATAAACCACAAGGGAAACTCATTGGGTAGATTTGGCTTCTGACTGGCACCCCCGAACTTTTTGATGCTGCCTGATGAACAAATGTGCATTAATTTTGTCTAGGTAAAAATACATCCTGCTCTTTGATCTACGTCTATAACACTAAGGATACTGTTCCTAGAAGCTACTTGAGATCTGTAACTCCAGGGGTTATCAAAAGGTGGAAATGCCATCATTTCAATGTACCTTCTAAGATCTTGAGTCAAGTTTCAGACCTTTTTGTCAGCAGTGACTCTCACCCCTCAATGTGTCTTGTCTCTGTTAACAAGAAAACAGTAACACAAAACTTTCCTTTAATTTAAAACAAAATGACGACCCTACCTTTAAACATGTGGCTTGATTAATATTAGACACTGACCATTTTTCTTTATTTTGTCTGGTTAGCATCAAGTGTTTCAACCACCGCATAAACGTCTTGAAGATAAACTAGATGAGCAGCAGAAACTGGAGCAGGCATTTGAAGACATGTACATGGCAAATACCGGTATGCTTGACTGTTTTTCTCATTTTACACAATTTTGGACGTAAATATTACACTCATAAAGTTTGTTTACGGCCCTGTAGATTTGCATAGCTGCCAACTTTCCCTGATTCTGCAGAAAGCTCCCTGAAAAGAAACCAATCTTTCAATGTTCTGAAAAATTTAAAAATCTTCCTGATGATGGATAATTTGTCCCTATTATGTTAAACACGTTGAATGTAATTCTAAATATCTCCCTGATTGTTGGACAAAATCTCCCTGATTCCAAGATGCAAATGTTGGCAGCTCTGGAGTTGCAGGAGGAATTTGTTATTCAAATAATTGTTCTTATTCCATCTAAAGATTACACCGGAGACTTGGTCCTTGCCCTGGAGCCTAAACCTAAAGGTGATGCTGATCTTGACGTAACTATGGATTCAGTGACTGATGATGTTGGTATCTCGCTCCAACCGGTACCTCCTGAGATGAGTGACGATGTGGAGGCAAGATTGCCAAGACGGGGAGATGAGGAGGCAAGAATGCCAGGAACGATAGATGAGGAAGCAAGAATGCCAGGAAGGATAGATGAGGAAGCAAGAATGCCAGGAAGGATAGATGAGGAAGCAAGAATGCCAGGAACGATAGATGAGGAAGCAAGAATGCCAAGAAGGACAGATGTGGAGGCAAGAATGCCAAGACGGGGAGATGAGGAGGCAAAATTCACAAGACAAATTGATGAGGAGGCAAGATTCCCAAGAGGGACAGACGAGCAGGAGAAGGAGCAAGAGAGAACAGTCATGGAAGATGAGAAACCAAGACAGACAAAAGGTGAGGAGAGATATTTAAGTACATCTTAATTTCTCTCCCACATGAAAGTAGAAACAATAGTTTTCTGATGAAATGTAATTCAATGACATTTTTTAGTTGTTATATTTTGACAGCATATAAGGTCATTCTGTCTATTTTCATTTTGTGGTTTTACTTTCATTTTGTCGGCTCTTAGTGCAGCATTATTTCCTCAAGACAAAATGCAATAAATTCAGTGCTTGACAGTAACCGGTTTCATCTGAAGCCTTACCAATTTGATGGGGGAAAAAAAAAAAAAAATTGTGTTTAAATTTGAACAGAAAATTTGGTGAGACTTATTAATGTTTGAAAATAAAGAAGAGGAAACCATTCACTGACCAGGCCCAAATTTTCTTGGAGTTGCTTGAGCACAAAAAGTAGCTAAGCACAACAAAATTATGCTTACCAGAATAAGGTGACCGGCCAAAATACCATGTCACATGTACAATCTGTGACTGGTACCCTCCTCACTTTTGCTTAGCAGAAAACTGTTAAGCACTATTTTCTGCTTAAGCAGCTCTATGACATTGGGCCCTGCTTTGAACTGATGATAAGTAGATAACAACTTAACGTCTTGTACTTTGAACAGCTCCCTTGAAGATGCTGATGAATCGTATCAAGTCTCAGCGAGAGGAGCTGAAGAAGAAGAAAGTTGTTCTAGAGATACCGAGCCAAGAATCACTCATAGCAGAGGAAGCAAAGTTTCATGGCAGATCAAGAGACTTTCAAGGTGATCATTTGTTACATTTTAATTTTATTTTATGCAAGTTCTCCCCAAACAAGGCTAAAAGCCACTCTTGGTAAGGGGCTACAAGAAGAAAACATTTATTAATTTCATTACACATCAAACAGCGCAAGCACCAATAACAGGATGGTGATTAGGAAAGGAGAAGAAATGTTCGGTTTTAGATGTGGGAGGAAAACCCCAAACGGGGAAAAACCCACGCAATCAGGTAGGGACTGAAAACCCAATCCACATGCAAGGCTCCGGTCTGAGGTGGGATTTGAACCGGGGTCCACAGAGGTGAAAGGCAGGGAAAGAAACCACTCAGTCAGCCTGATGCCCTAAGATGAAATTAACTCGGGGAGCTGAAGGTAGGAATTGATATTCCTCTTAAAACAGTCTAGATTGTAGGATGGAGGGAAACATGCACCAGTCAAGGAGTTCCAAAGAGATGCAATACGTGGAATAAAGCTGTTGGAATGGCTCTTTGTTCTACGTCTCAGCAAAGCAAGAGTGTAGGGTGAGAAGAAGCAGAAAGCCTGGTTTCAAGCTTAAAATTCCCTGATATGAAGAACCAGGTCGGACACACTGGTAGCATATTTACTAAAACATATATGTAGAAAAGACAGAGGCTGGCTACAGACCTACGGTGGGAAAGAGGTTGTAATGTTGATCCCAACCCTTCACCAACAAGATTAACAATACACCTCTGCACTCTATCTAATAAAGATAAATGACAGGCAGAAGCTCCGGCCCAATTCTACATAAACTTCCTTATTCTAGATGCCAGATGTCTTTAACATTAGACCACCGATCTCACCCTGTGACGAGATGCTCATTCAACACTTTTTAGGCCAATCTAGTCTATAATGATGCAAAATTTTCACAAACCGCAAATTTTTTAAAAATCATCTGTTTTGGCAATCTAATATTTTACACATTTTGGATATTATCTTTGACATTACCATTTTCCCCAAGTTTTCACAAAGAGATAATTGTATTAAACAGTTAATTACCCATTAATTAAACTGACTAGGATTTAAAAAACAACATGAGATTTTCATGATTTAAGAGCTCCACTTTCATGGTTGGTAAAATGTCAAAGTGTATTTGGCAAACAGTCTCTGCAACAATGATTTCAAAAACAGTTTAACATCAAACGCGGTTTTCTCCAAACATTAAAGTTTTTGATGCAGGGGCTAAATTATCTCTTCGAGAAAACGGTGACAAAATTTGGAACCAATATACAATTTGTTCAAGATTTATTTGATTGAACTACCACATGTATCCCTCAATTTTTGTATCCATCTTGCAAACTTTTAAGACTTATTGCGTGTCGTGGCCGAGCGGTCAAGAGCACTGGTCTCAAGCTCTGGTGTTACTGTTCAGCAGAGTGTGGGTTCGAGTCCCGGTCGTGACACTTGCATCCTTAAGCAAGACACTTCACCATTATTGCTTCATCCTTCAGATGGGTCGTAAAGCTGTTGGTCCCGTGTGTTGTGTAATGCACGTAAAAAAAACCAGTTACACTAATCGCTAAGAGAAGGGGGTTTGCCCCGGTGTTTCTGGCAGTGGCTGCTGAATGCACCGCAACACCTTGTAAACCCTTTAACAAGGTGTTACATAAATGGGTGTCATTATTAAAATAAAATAAAACAACTTCAAGAAACTTGTCTGGAAATAAATAATGATAAGTGCTTTGAGACACCCGTAGATAAAGCGCTATATAAAAATAGTTGTTATTTTTATTATATTTATTTATTTTCCTCCCACCATCAGGTCCGTCCTCCCCATCTAATGAAGGCTCTCAGACAGCATCTGAGAGTGAACGGAGTACGATAGACACCTTGGAAACAGGAACGATGTCTGAAGATAATAACAAAGACAATGAGAGGATAAGGAGAGAGGATGAGACTCTGCTTCATCCAATGGAGAGAGCTGCAAAGATAAGAGAAGCAGTCAAGGTATGTGAAGTGACCTTCGCACATTCAAGATCCCCACTCTACTCAAGTGTTCATTGTTTAAATTTCTTAAAATGACTTTAGTTTGAGTGGACTCGAGTTTGCCTTTGACAAACTCGGGTCAGTACTCACCGGTTTGAGATGGAGCAGTTTTCAACACGATCTCTCTTATAGGATCTTGACTTAGTGAAGTGTGAACAGGCAGTTTATTATGCCACTGCTTGAAAGTTTACTGAAACAAAATATCCACAATTAGGTTATTGTTTATACTCTACAGTAATAGGGAAAATGGCTAAAGTTATTATGCAAGCAACTTTGAATCATAAAAATTGACCAAATATGTCTCAAGAAATTGTACAATAAACAATTGATACGCTCCCTTACAGACCCGAATCCTTCTATTATCCAAGAGCCAAAGTGAAGGATTCAGAAGGTTTGGGGCCAGTAGGCCCAATCAACAAGTGCTTATCACAGGGTCAGGCATACCAATCTTATCCAAGTCCAAACAATTTGGTGTGGAGTGACAATAGGAGAAGAGGATATTGGACGAATTAGGCTGCACGCTAACCAAACTGCCTGGTCTGTAAGAGTTAATTGAATGGATGACCCAAGACGGCCTTTTGCTTTTTGTGTACATTGTGTTGAACGTGAAAGAATGAAAATTTGATTCGCAGATGATATATTTATTTTAGTTTGGTGATGTTTTAACTGCAGATGCCAGATGTTGAGTTGCAGAAGAAAACACAGCAAGAGATAATGGCCAAGGAAGACTCGCAGCGTCTGCGACTCGCCGAGCAACAGCTGCAGGATCATATAGATCACAGGGACCATTTGCAGCTGCTGCAGGATAACCTGCTGCAGCGACAACTGATGCTGCAGCAGCAGGTAAAAGAGCAAGAACGACAGCACAGACAGCAGCTTCAGTCACAGCAGCAAGACCACGTCCAGCAGCAAGCAGCTATGTGGAGCAAAGAACTGCAGGAGAAGCATGAGATGGTAAAACGACAGATTGAACTAGATAATCAACGCCGACAGCAGCAGCAGCAGTTGGAACAGCAAGGGTATGCTCAGCAGCAGGCAGTATTGTGGAAGAAAGAGCTGCAGAAAAAACAGGACATGATAAAACAGCAGATTGAAATAGACCGACAACGCCGAGAGCGCAAGCAACAGCTGCAGTTTGAAACACAGCAAGAGGAATATCGATCAGACACCAGGCCAACGCAGCAGGAAATGCTTCGACAGCACCAACAACCAAATCAGTATCCTTATGCACTAACCCAAAACCAGCAGCAAGACCAACAGCAGCAAGATCAACAGCAGGGAGATCAACAGCAGCAAGATAAACAGCAGCGAGATCGACAGCAGCGAGATCGACAGCAGCGAGATCGACAGCAGCGAGATCAACAGCAGCGAGATCCACAGCAGCGAGATCAACAGCAGCGAGAGCAACAGCAGCGAGAGCAACAGCAGCGAGATCAACAGCAGCAAGCTCACCAGCAGCACGTTCAACAACAGCGAGATCAACAGCAGCAAACTCAACAGCAGCACGATCAACAACATGATGTCACTCACTATCATGATCTCCCCGAGAACCTACTTCAGAATCAAAACAAAACTCTCGCACATCAGCACTCGCTTAAACAACATCAGATCCCAGCTCCTTTGCAAGAGGTCGGTCTCAAGGAAGACCTTATCAGCCATGATTACCAAAGGACTGACCCCATAAAGGTCCAAGTAGTACCAAAACACTTTGATCAGAATGCAGGGAAATCACTCAGTAGTTTTGAAAGTAAGATGCTACCAGAGAGCCATCCTGTTTACCGCCCACCTGAAAAGATTGACTCCACTTCCTATCCCATTCCTCTAAGCAGAATACATCAGGGACACAGTATGGAATGGCAACGACTCCATGGACGTGAAGCCCAAGGAGAACCTGCACCTGATCCGGCAGACGGAGACCACATCCAACTGCCGAGCCGTGACACGCTGAAAGAAGCTCAGCGTAGTCTTCAGCAGCGACGAGAACGACTCATGCAGGAGTACCCGGAGCTTAAGCTACCACCATACGACCCCTACATCATGGAAACCACGCCATCAGGACCCGCGTCACATGCCCTGCCGTTCACTCCGATACACCCTGGGGAGTACCCGGAACTTAAGCTGCCGCCGTACGACCCTTACATCATGGATGACACGCCGTCAGGACCCCAGTCACGTACCCTGCCGTTTACTCTGATACACCCTGGGGCACAAACAGTGAGGGATAAAGTAGTGACGACAATGAATCAACCAACGAGAGGTGACGTCATTCCTGAGGTGGACTTAAATGACAATATTCTCGGAGCAAGTGAGACTACTCTGGGTACAGGCTCGGCTTCTGGTAAAGGTAAGGTCAACGTAATGCTAATTTATTTGCAAAATTATCAAGAAAGATACAATAAAAGTCACCTGTGAAAGTTTCAGCTGAATGTAATGCCTACTTGCTGAGAAAACAGCAAAAAACTTTCACATCCATGTTTAGCGAGGTGACAGCGAGTACCAACTGCATCCCTGGCCGAACATTCCCGAACGGACACCAACCCTCTGAAATCTGAACCACGATTCATGCATGAATCGTTTCTCAGATTCAAATGTTTTGGGTTGACAAATTATTCAAACCATATTTGAAGGGAATCATTTCTCAACATAGTTCATACTAATCAACAGCTGCAGTGCTACTCACCAAGTAAGTTTTTTCTGGCCATTCATTTTTGGACTTCTTACCAATCTTTGACCCTACCTTTAATACAGGTTTAACGGATACATTCTTACCAACAGGTGCTCCAGGGATGCAGACCGGTGTATTCAGAATTAGTCAAGGCACAAGCAGTGAGCCATCAAATGTAATAACTTCATCTTCAGTGTGGACTGGTGCACCTGTGATGACTGAGGGTCTAGTCACAGCAGGTGACTTATCCACAGCAAGATCAGGTGTAACTACAGAGGGCGCTGTAACATGTCCACGGTCAGCTAATGTAGCTGTTTCTTCCATTGCCAAGCTCCCCTCTGGTACTTCTCCACCAGACGTGTTCGATCCGTCATTAAGGAGGCTTGACCAGTCTCCCCTCAGCCAAATGGAAAAGTACTTAGCCCAGTTTGTATTCTCAACAAATCATTTAACAAAAATTCACTCATTTAGAATTGCTCCCGTACTTCGGCACAATGATGCGGTCCTGTGGAACGTTCTATCGGTCCAATGGATTGCGGGTGTCTGCCCACAGGAATGTTCTTTTACACCAAGAACATAGCCGACTTTTTAGGCGCTCCATTAGCCATAGAAAACTGAAGCCGTAGAAAACTGAAAAACTACTACAAAGTTTTTCTGTGCTAGACACTGTCCTTAAGAAAAGTTTGTCGATTTTTTTTTTAAATTCTTAATTTGTTTTGTTTTCCACCAGGCAACTTGAGCAGCATCGACAGATTTTATTGAAAACTCGTCAGCAACTGCAGCAGGAACAGCAGCAACAACAGCAAAGAATCCTAGACAAGCAGAGGGTGTTGGCGCAGAGGATAGAACAGCAGAGACAAGACCAACTGACCAGACACCGCACACAGGATGAGATATCACAGTCACTATCACAGAATGTGATGATGTCATCAAGTGTAGGTGCACAAGGAATTGTGACGTCACCGCAAGATGAGGTGATGTCACATCGAGGAATCGCTAAACCTGGATTGATGATATCACAAGTATTATCACAAGATATGATGACGGCGCGTGGAGGTGCAATCGCATTGGGAACTCGTGGAGAGACGTTAGAGTTATCGGAAACCCGTGAAGATCACGGAAACATTGAATCAAAATCATTCAAACAAAGTCAGTTGATTTCATCGGACTCTGATGCAGATCAAGCTTCCGTTGGAGACAGAAATAACTTCTCATCCAATGCCGCTCCTTCTTACAAACTCCCATCAATTACTTTTGGGGACTCCACATTTCAGTATCGACCACTGCATGGAATGAGCGGTGAATCACCGCAGGGCTCAGATGGACCGCCAGTATTCCATGCCTTGTCTCCAGAGAGCAGTGACAACCTCACTGGGGAACATCTTGAAGATGTTACCAGCATCTCTCAGGATGATGAGAGTGGCGTATCTAGAGAAACGGAGCCAGTGCAGCAAGACTGGAAAACTATCTTAGCATCTCACTCCCAACCGACGCCCGTCCAACCTCACCAGCCCACTTTGCAATCATCAAGACTCCTACCGGCAAAGCACCCAAGACCTCCTCCCGCTCCTCTAAGACTCCCCCAGACCCTTCAGGAAGCTGCTCCTCATGAGCTGAGTACAATCATTGAGGCGGAGTCTCCCGGAGCAGATCGCATCTTAAGAAACTACCCATCGACTTCCCTGATTGCATCAACACCACACAAGACAAGTCCTCCTCACGATGACACTCGGAGAGAAATGGATGCAGCGACTCGTCCCTTCCTCCACGATTACTCCCATCTCACGGAAGATAGTAGCAAGACACCACAGATGGCGTTCACAGTAGATGAAGTAATCAGCAAGTACACTGGGCGTCTTGAAGATTGGTTAAGTCATCCTCAGCATCGTGCTGTAATTTCATCATCAATTCCAAGTTTTGCTGAAGACATCGGACAAAGAGTCCTATCTTATCCTGCATCAAGCGTGAGTTTTTAATCTTGTACATCTTTTTGTTACAAAACTAAATTTGATGTTTAAAGGTAGGGTCAAAGTACTCCAAAGATTAATGACCATAAAAACTTACTTGGTGAGAAGCACTGCAGCTGTTGATAGTGTAAACTGTTTTGAGAAAGGATTTCCTTCGAAGTAATATGGTTTGGATAATTTTTCACCCCAAAACATTTGAATCTGAGAAACGATTCAAATTTCTCGCTAAACGTGGATGGATTTGACGTTCATGTGAAAATACTGTGACAGTTTTTTGCTGTTTCTCAGCAAGTAGACTTCACATGCAACTTTCACATGTGACTTTAATTATATCTTTCTTTATAATTTTGCCAATAAATCAACATTACGGTGAAAAAACAAAACAATCTATGACCCTACCTTTAACTTTTGTCTTTTTCAGAACATCTATTGGTGATTTCAAGAAATTTCATTTCAGCGTATTATACTCTAAAAACATTGCTTGAATCATATTCTCCAAGAAACATAATAAAATGTACCACTTATCTATTGCCATGTTAGACATTTTTCAAATGGTTGTTACTTGTTTAAGTACATGAAAACAGCAAAAGTGTTTCAACAAGTGAATGGACATGCAGGTTTATACTGAAAATAATTTGAGTTGACTGAAATAGGGATTGAGTTTGAAAGATAACGATTTTCCGTTTTTCCTACCAGATGTTGTCAACTGGACCAGTAGCATCAGTACCAATGCCCCCCACATCAGCGGCAATCTCACACACATCTCACATCCCTAGCCCTTCAGTCGTCCAAATCGCATTTCCGTCTACCAACTATGAGGGCGCTTCACCCTCAGCTGACTCCCAGTTCTCGTCCTCGGTCTCACCGTTGAGCGAGCACACCCTCCGGCAGACTCAGGACTCATCCGATAATTCCTTACTCAGCGAGGGATCCGTTGAGAAGTTCCTTGCTCTCTCAGCAACAGAGGATAGCACCTCCGATGCCGTATCGTCAACCAGTGCCAGGTACCAACCACACGTAGTTATCAGTGAGAAACTGTCTACGAGCAGTCCTTTTGTGAAGGACTTTGTGTTGGATGTTTCCTCAGGAAGTGGATGGCGAGATTCTAAGATCGTACAACCGGCGAGAGCAGACGAACCAAGCGCTTCTGCAAACACAACGAGGCCGAGACAGAGTCTGGCATCTCATGAGTATAGTCTGGGACCGGTGTCTCCACAGAGTGCCTGGACCGATACGGATACACAGAGCGGGTCGTATCTCAATAGCGAGGTACCAGTCATACCGATGTACAGACGGCATATACCCAAAGACGGCATGCCGATGTTTTCTGATATATCACTCAGCTATGGTAATACGTCATTTGAGAGTGGGCAAAGTGTACTGCCTTCATCTGACATGGGTCCTATTCTTCAACTAAAACGACACGATCTGCCTGAGGGTGAGAACGTTTCCGGATTTGATAGTAGTGCCTCCCCACAGGGAGTCTCTGAACCATGGTTCGTGCCACAGCACAGTTTAGATACTTCAGAATTTCAACCGCTGGGAGGGGGTGCCACTCCTCAGCAAACTCCTGATGACACTACTCCAAGACGAGACGTAGAAGTCAAATGCAGGACTGTTGTAGGAGCAGAGGATGATGGGAAGGATGATGACTCATCGAAACTGTCGTACGCCGGAGCTCTCCGTGAGGAATCCCATGATGCAATAGTGTTGTCTGATGACACGCTACAAGAAGCCATGAGGAATATTGAACTAAGTGAAAGTGAGACGTCCAAGGTGAGTCAGATCCTTTTAACCCTTTCATGCACCATTTATTTTAGAGATAAATTGATTTTATGGACACATTAATTGTTCACTAATTTTTTTGCAAATGGCGACCCCCCCCCAAAACAGGTCACAATAGCACCCTCAAGAGTCCTCTTTCGAATTCTGAAAACTGGCCGTGCGATCTTTATTTTTTTTTGAAGTGATTTAAACCAGTCACTAGCGACCGGTCGGCACGTGAAAGATTTAAAAGTAGGTTCATATAGATTGGTTTTTGTCAACGTAATGCTGATTTATAGGCAAAATTATAAAGAAAGATACAACCAAAGTCACATGCGAAAGTTTCAGCTGATTACAGTGTCTACTTGCTGAGAGAACAATGCAAAAAAACCTGTTGCGGTATTTTCACACGAACATAAAATCTGTCCACGTTTAGCGAGGTGACTGCGTGTACCAACCACATCACTGGCCGCATCATTCACGAACGGACACCAAACCGCAGAAATCTGAGAAACAATTCATGCATGAGTTGTTCCTCAGATTCAAATGTCTTGTGTCCAGACCTGGACTCGAACCCACACTCTGCCGATCAGAAACGCAAGAGCTTGAGTCTCGTGCTCTTGACTGCTCGGCCATGACACACCACTTGAAACGGTACTCTTTTTGCTCCCACTCCTTCTGCATAAAAATCTTGGGTATACAACTGCTCAACACAGCATTGAAGACCAGGGCCCAACTACATAAGGCTGCTTAAGCACAAAAGGTAGCTAAGCACAACCAAATTATGCTTACCAGAATACGGTTACCAGCCAAAATACCATTTTTCATCTACAATCTGTGACCGGTACCCTGCTAATTTTTTGCTTCTAAAGCAGAAACATTTTAAGCAATATTTTCTGCAGGACCCAGGGTATTGACCCCTCGCATATGCAGAATGCACCTCATTTATCTAATTTGTTTTCTATGTATCAATATTTTTTTCTTCATATTTCCTTGTGGGCTGCAAAGCACTCTGACTTTGTATTTTCGATTGAAGTCATGATTTCTAATATTAGAAAATCCTGCATTTTAGGAAACGGGAATCATCGAGGAGCCTGATCTAACTCTCATCTCTCTCAATACCACAATGACATCATCTGTTGCCCCTGACGACGGTGACATCACCAACGAGGAGGTGAAACTCGGACAGTGGGAATCTGACAACCTGGGTAGTGATTCGCTCGCATCATTCCTGCATCATGAAGAAGAGTTATCATTGGAGAGTCCAGCCAGAACTGGTTCAGACCGGTCTGGAGTGGATGGATCCGGTCTGTCATTAGATCAAGTTCTCCTTACCACTGGTGAGTAAGAGTTGAAGATTCATATTGAAGAGTCCGAGAGGATTTTTAGTGCCATCTAGATATCTTCTGTGCTTGGCATGTCTTGTTAGTAGGGTCATAGATTGGTTTTTGTCGACGTAATGCTGATTTATAGGCAAAAGAAAGATACAATAAAAGTCACCTGTGAAAGTTTCAGCGGAATACAGTGTTTATTTGTTGAAAAAACAGAGAAAAAAAACCTGTCAAGGTATTTTCACAAGAACATTGAATCCATCCACGTTTAGCGAGGTGACAGCGGGTACCAACTGCATCTCTGGCCGCAGCATTCACAAACGGACACCAACCCTCAGAAATCTTAAAAAATGATTCATGCATGAATCATTTCTCAGATTCAAATGATTTAGAATCTAAAATGATTTAGCCGACGCTACCGATGGCTTTTTATTTAATTTGAACCAGGATTTAAGCGAAATTTTAGGAAACATTATTATTGTGCTTTTTTATAGGGGGAAATATGACATTCATTTTGCTAACAGCAATCCTTAATATTTCAACAAATTTGAAAGATTCTATGGGTCAAGCGATATGAAATGGTATCAGTGAGGATGCCCACTTCATTTTAATGTTGGGTTATTCAACAATACTGCAGTACAACGGTCAAGAAACCTAGAGAAAAAAAATGCAAAAATGAAAACTGTTCTTCTTAGTATCATGTTTCCTTTGACTTCATTGCTTGGTTCTGGCAGGACCTTTTTCACAGAATAAACCTTTTTTTTCACCTTTTTTTTATCGTGGCCAGACACTTCCCAAGAGGGCGCCACCACACTGCAGGAGGCATTTCTCCGCCACAAAAAGTCCTTCATCGAGTCATGTCACTCGCGACAGCAAGAGGTCAAAGTTCGTACTGGGAACCAACAAGCCACTGCATTCTCCAAGACGCTGGATAACTGGAAGAGGTCGAGGGGCGGCGGGAAAGTTCAAAGGTCAACGAAACCAAGAACAGGTGAGACTCAGATGGTTCCCTGTCTCCTGTGAAACTCAAAATGTTCCAGAAAAAATGCAAACACTTGTGTCAACCCCAAAAATGCCCGTTATTCTTGTATACTGTGATGTTCTGTCGTGGCTGAGCTGTTAACAGCACCGGACTCAAGCTCTGGGCCCAATTTCATAGAGCTGCTTAAGCACAAAAAGTAGCCAAGCACAACAAAAATATGCTTACCAGAACAGGGTTACCAGCCAAACTACCATGTCACATGTACAATTTGTGACTGGTATCCTGCCCATTACAAGTTTTAAGCAACTTTTTCTGCTTAAGCAGCTCTATGAAATTGGGCCCTGGTTGTGGCACTTTGAGCAAGATACTTTACCATAGTTGCTTTGTCCTTTGGATGAGACATTAAACCGTAGGTCCCATGGACTAGGATTGGTATCGTGGAAGATTAGGGGTAAGCCCTGGTGTTTCTGGATCACGCAGCAAGCACCCTTGACCTTGGAGCCCTGATATTTAAACATACCCCGATGCAAAAGCTCAAGTCTAAATTGGTTTCGTTTCAGCATCAAGTCCCTCTAAAGGCCCTGCGGTCAAGGGTCAAAGGTCAGCTACCAGAAGATCATCTCAAGAAGCTACTGGGTCATTAGGTCAGAGGGCACAGACTAAGGATAGCTCCAAGACAGTCACAGCGTCCGGCCGTTTGTCAGCGGAGAAAGAAATGTACAAGAGAAACGTAAGGTAGGTGTCGACTATTGGACTTGTCTCAATTCAATTATATTACAGGGATGCCAGTTTTCCGACTATTGCCGGAATTCTGGCTTTTTCAAATTTTCCCCAAATTTTTCCGGCGCTCCGTGTTTGGCATCACGCCGGAGAAAATATATTTTATTGTAAACAGATTTCCGGCGCTCGTTTGGAGCGACTCGTGTTTAATGATAATGTTTTGAAAGCGCCCTCAAGCGTTCGTACATGTATAAATGCCGGAAGTATTGAGCGAAGACTAGACTTTTCTGTCGAATGTGTGCATGGTGCCGTATGGTATGTATCGATGTATTTTGTGTGTATATCCATACACGATCTTTGGACCGTACATGAAATCGCTCTGAGAATTTTGTTTTGCGGATGGATGTTGAAAGAGAAGCTAATTTGAAACAAATTGACCGAGGGGTAAAGAATAGGTTTAATTGGCAGTGGCTGGAGTCGAAAGACAGTGGGGGTTATTTTTTATTAGACTACATGAGGAAGATCGACAACGCGGGTAAAATTTTCTTTTTCTTTATGTTAAAAAAAAAATTGCTGTTATGTTTTTTATTGTTTTTTGGTCTGAGCAGCGGGGGGGAGGGGTGACCCCCTTTCCTTCGCAGCGAATTTTTTTCAGGCTCTGAAGGAAAGAGTCACTGGCATCCCTGATATTATAAAGAATGTAATTTTGAGTGACAAAGGTTTGTACAATCTGAAAAAGGCACCTTTAAAGGTAGGGTCACAGATTGGTAATTACTCCCAAAAATATTGAGAAAGCACTAAGTGAGAAGCACTGCAGCTGTTGATATTATTTTGAGAAATGATTCCCTTTGAAGTAATATGGTTTGGATAATTTTTCATCCCAAAACATTTGAGTCTGAGAAATGATTCATGCATGAATTGTTTCTCAGATTTCGGAGGGGTTGGTGTCCCAGTCTTGAATGCTGCGGGCCAGAGATGCTGTTGGTACCTGCTGTCACCTTGCTAAACATGGATGGATTCAACGCTCGTGTGAAAATACCCTGTCAGGGTTTCTTTGCTGTTTTGTCAGCAAGCAGACACTGTACTCAGCTGAAACTTTCACATTTGACTTTTATTGCATCTTTCTTTGTAATCTTGCCTATAAATCAGCATTACGTTGACAAAAACCAATCTATGACCATACCTTTAACTAAATACTGGTGTTAAAGGTTTTAAGTTTTGGTGTTGATACTGTCATGGGCAGCCAATGTAAAAGACAACTCTCTGGTGTTTTTATTTTAAAATTTCTGCTTTCGCTTGTTTGCAGATTATACAACAAGCTAGAGGAGGTCCAGAAACAGAAGTTGACCAAAGATCGACAGAAAGATTACGCTGCTAATCGCCAAAGAAGGAAAGAGTTTGAGCAGAAACTTCAAACACGTCTCCACAAACTCACCAAGTCTGCTAAACCGGCAAGCTGATGTAAGATGGGCGTCGAACATCAAAATATAAAATAGTACATGTTAGAAATGTAAAATACCAAATTTTTATCTAGTGATTTCTAGTTCTTTGATCTTTGAGGAGTTGAGTGTATATTTGGATCTTATTTATAAAAAAATTGATAAAATCACAAGGTGTAAGCCTTGCATTTTGAAAAAGGGCCAGAACTGGATAAAATCACAAGGGGTAAGCCTTGCATTTTTGTTGAAAATGGGTCAGAAATGGATAAAATCACAAGGGGTAAACCTTGCATTTTTCTTAAAAATTGGCCCAAAATGGATAAAATCACGTGGTAAGCCTTGCATTTTTCTTAAAATTGGCCCCAAAATGGATAAAATTACAGGGGGTAAACCTTGCATTTTTCTTGAAAATGGGCCCAAAATGGATAAAATCACAAGGGGTAAGCCTTGCATTTTTGTTGAAAATGAGCCGAAAATGGATAAAATCATAAGTGGTAAGCCTTGCATTTTTCTTAAAATTGGCCCAAAATGGATAAAATCACAAGGGGTAAGCCTTGCATTATTTTTGAAAATGGGCCAGAAATGGATAAAATCACAAGGGGTAAGCCTTGAATTTTTGTTGAAAATGGGCCCAAAATTGATAAAATCACAAGGGGTAAGCCTTGCATTATTTTTGAAAATGGGCCCAAAAGGGATAAAATCACAAGGGGTAAGCCTTGCATTTTTGTTGAAAATGGGCCCAAAATTGATAAAATCACAAGGGGTAAGCCTTGCATTTTTGTTGAAAATGGGCCCAAAATGGATAAAATCACAAGGGGTAAGCCTTGCATTTTTGTTGAAAATGGGCCCAAAATTGATAAAATCACAAGGGGTAAGCCTTGCATTTTTGTTGAAAATGAGCCGAAAATGGATAAAATCATAAGTGGTAGGCCTAAGCCTTGCATTTTTCTTAAAATTGGCCCAAAATGGATAAAATCACAAGGGGTAAGCCTTGCATTTTTGTTGAAAATTGGCCCAAAATGGATAAAATCACAAGGGGTAAGCCTTGCATTTTTGTTGAAAATTGGCCCAAAATTGATAAAATCACAAGGGGTAAGCCTTGCATTATTTTTGAAAATGGGCCCAAAAGGGATAAAATCACAAGGGGTAAGCCTTGCATTTTCGTTGAAATTGGCCCAAAATGGATAAAATCACAAGGGGTTAGCCTTGCATTTTTCTTAAAAATTGGCCCAAAATTGATCAATTCACAAGGGGTAAGCCTTGCATTTTTCTTGAAAATTGGCCCAAAATGGATAAAATCACAAGGGGTAAGCCTTGCATTTTTGTTGAAAATGGGCCCAAAATTGATAAAATCGCAAGGGGTAAATGTTTGTTGAAAATGGGCCCAAAATGGATAAAATCACAAATTCGTTTGGGAAGGAAATAACCCAAATATAGCAGTTGTGCATCAGCATTGCCAATATTTATTACATTTTAATTACAAGTTATTTGCAAAATCAATACATGATTGTTCAATACTACAAGAAATATAATCAAAAGCAGTTCGGAGAAATAGAAAGAAGTGCTGGAAAAGGTTATATAGGATTGTTTCATGAAATCAGGTAGAAATCTACTTCACATTTTGTGCTTAAATGTAAAAATAATTTGTATTATATTATTTAACATTTTATGTAAATAGCAAGGTTGAGAAGGTTGGAACATTGTATAAAGTTATTTATAAAGTCAGCCTCATGGCTAAACTAGAAGTGTACAATAAGCAAATTTTGCAAATGTTCTACTCAATTTTTGTCACGTCAAATAAACTTGGCATAAATGTGCCTTTGTGTCTACTTGAAAGTTGTCTCAAGGCTCAATCTTCTAAGCTTTAACAACACATTGTACTAAAGTATTAAGAGCTCTACTGGTGAGCAAATACGTGTATTTGTGATCTTTTTTGGTTAAACTAACGTCTTAACCCTTTACAGACCAGAGCGGCCACAAGTGGCTTGTTGTACCAAAATGCCCATAGCGGCCGCAAACAGCTGCAAGGTCTGACCTACTTCCATTCACATAAAGAGGTCAAAGTAAAGGTCATGTCCGGATATGAAATTTTCCAAACCAACTTTTCTGTTTCATGTTATTTCAAAATTTGATTAAAGAAAAGAACAATACTAGCAATGTCTGGGCGTTTTGTGATGATTATACAGAAATGAATGGTCTCTAAAGGGTTGAATAACAAACCAATTACAGTTTCATGATTGGATTAGACATTCACAATTACATGTTTTGACTGGACATAAAAGACTTTTACACTAGCTTCTCTTTTTAAAGGTTTTTTAAAACTGTTTTGGGTACATTATTTTATTGTTTTCTTCAAAGAAGAAAACAAACCGTTCTGAGTGGGGGGATTGGGTTATGCTGAACCCTCTACAAGCAGTCCTTCTGAGCTAGGCATTTCACTGCTTCTTCAAACTAAAATATTCATATCAATGTGTCGGTTCAAAAGCGTTGTTGTATCACCTAAAATTGCATTTACGTAACACGCAAGTTTGAAAGTGTCAAAATGTTGTATCGCTTGAAAATAACCCGGATGAACATGCAAAACCAATAGGTGCCGAGATACGTTTTTGCACAGAGCATTCTTCAGGTGAGATACGATGTTGTTGCTTATCGAGATACGTTTTTGCATGCAGCATTTTCAGACGATATACAACATGGAGGCATAATCGAAACACGACGTTGTTGCCCTGACGCGACGATATATTATCAAAGTAAAGTTGGCGAAGCAAAAACAAAAAAAACCACCAACAAAAAAACAATTGTTAAAATACATGTACATGATGTTCAATCTACATGACTGATATTTGAAAATCGCAAAATCCAGTCCAATTAAAATTAAAAGTGCATCCTTTTAAAAATGATTCATTTCACGCATTAATTGTACAAACCATAACAATTTCCGTTGTTTTCAAATAGTTGGAATGATTCTATATATATCTAAAATAAAATGACAATTCTTCAAGACAAATTTCAGAGTTTAAGAGCCACTTCAAACTCGCGATTCAAGCAAATGAGATAAAAATATAATAATAATAATATAAAGGCATTTATATGATGCCTTATGCAATCATCCTCCGGTGACCATAATATTTTAAACGGAATTATTCCTCAAAGTGGAAATGATGTCAACAGCTTTCACTGGCATTTCAGACAAATCTTGACTTTCTTTCATCACTTCAGTTTCTTCCAAGTATAAACTGACTTTCATACTTCCAGCAAGACAAAGTCCTACATGTAAAAGGAAGAGCTAATTTTTCAAGATAACAATTTTGTGATCTTCAAAGAAGATCAGTATATTATAAGTTATCACACAAGCGCGAGTGGAATACGGAAAAATATAGCGCTTCTGCGTCCCATATCCACCGAGGCCGAAACGTATTTATCTTCAAGCAAACTTGATGCGCAGTTAGAACACGCAATATACGCAGGGTGTGATATAAGCCGTGCAACATAAGTTTATATCACACTCCTTGTTGCTATGGATCGACCAATCAGAATCGATTATTCAGGCCTGCTGGAAGATAATAGTAGATATCACACAAGCACGAGTGGAACACAGAAAAATAAATGCGTCCCATATCGAACGCAGACGCGCTAATACGGAAAAATATAGTGCTTCTGCATCCCAACCGTGGTCCAAGGTTAAACTGCAGGACTTGCAATCACAATGTTGCTGGTTCCAATCCTACCAAGCTAACCGCTGATTTCACAACGACTAGAATAAGTATTGTCATCTAGTTACTGAATCACAATTTCTTGATTTGTGCAATTCATAATCATAGACGTTAAACCAATGTTTGTATGAGAGAGATTGGCTATTGCCAGCTTGGTGTTAATATCCCCTTGTGGGAGTTTGCCAAGTTCCCTTGGACGGGAAGATCATCTAAACAAACAAACAATGAGGCCAAAGGACAAGATATGGGCTGCAGACGTGGTATATTTTTCCGTATTCCACGAGCGTGTGTCCGATAACGAATTTATCTTCAAGCAAACTTGACGCATAGCTTAAAATAACGCAACATGCGAAGTTAGAACAGGGTTTGATATGGGCTTTGTAATATAGGTTTAAATCACTCTGTTTGCTTTGGATCGACCAATCAGAATCAAGGATTCAAGTTTGCTTGAAGATAAGTATGTTTGCGCCATACTGGAAGTATAGATACAAAATTTGATTTAATTGGACAATTGTGGCAGTGTGCAATTTCTGTGCATTTGGTTGAGGTCAATACACATGTCCCCATCGCTGAGGTCAAACAATACACACGTGTACATTGCCACGTGAAACTCTCAGCCAATGATAGTTCTTCCTTTGACCTCAGTGTGGGCGCTGTTTGAGCTTGCGACGTCATCTGCATGGCGTAAATAGTGCCAACTCATATCAATATTGTTTTACAATAAAATTACAACTGTGGCTTACTTACATTCATGAAACACTTTGGTTATGGAAACTGGGACTACTGTGTTTATTTGAAGTTGTTTTCACTTACAAAAACCAGGAATTTTACCGGCAAATCAACCACACCCCATGATTAATATCATGCAATATTAAACTGAAATTTGAGACGGACCTATGTATACATTGAAACTCATGCCGACTAAATGGCATCAACAATTTGTCCATAGTGCAGGGGGCGCGCTAAGGGGTCAAGACAAGAGGTCAAGCTGCTAAACAGCAACAGGCTACCAGCAAAAGTCTCATGTAATGTATCAAATTTTGACTGGTTACCAAGTGGGTTTTTTTCTGTGAAACAAAAAGAGGTATTATACAGGATTGGTAGAGATGGCAAAATAGTTGCAGACAGTGTTCATGTTTTGTCTGATCAACCATATACATGAAATAACAAACCCGTGAAAAGTTGGGCTTAACCCACTGTGTGAGTCAGGAGAAAATAGTGAAAAACAATGCACAATTTTCAGGATGTAAACAAATCGTCCTTAATTTTGGTTTTTAACAACCGAAATCAGCTGTTGGGTTTTGTTTAGGTTTTCAGATACAGTTTTCTCGAGTATGACTACATTTCAGAGAGAAATCTTTCACAGAAAAAAATGGTTCTAGTATCCGTGGTCCTTTCTCTATGGTATGAGTGAGCTTTTAGACTAAAATTCAACAATTATATTTTTATCCTTACCAATCCTGTATAATACCTTTAAGTAAAATAGGTTTGTTATGAATGTTTTCCATGGAATTAGGCTCAGTCAGAAATATCCTCAGGACTGGTTTTTTCTTGGCTCGTCGGTCGATGCTCTTTATTTATTCTTGAGGCGGTAGCATACAAAGGCTCCGATAGCGGCCGACAAGACGGCAGTACGACCAATGAATGCCAGCAGGCCAGGAACTGACGGAGCATTCCGCTCGTAGAAGGTTGTTAGTATCGGAAGAGCTGGTACCTCCTGTTGAAGTCAAACAAAAATAACGAAAACGTTTATCAAAATTGCGAAGAATTTGTCCAAACGGGGGTGAGAGTCACTGCTAACAAAAAAGTCTGAAACAGGGATCCAGGGCCCAATTTCATAGAGCTGCTAAGCACAACAATTTGCTTAGCATGAAATTTCTTCCTTGATAAAAACAGGATTACCAACCAAATTTCCATGTGTTGCATTTTGCTTGTTACTGGTATTCATCTGTTGTTTGCTTATCCTGAAAATCACGTGGAAATTTGGTTGGTAATCCTATTTTTATCAAGGAAGAAATTTCATGCTAAGCAAATTGTTGTGCTTAGCAGCTCTATGAAATTGGGCCCAGATCTTAGGAGGTACATTGAAATGATGGCATTTCCACCTTTTGATAACCCCTGGAGATATAGATTCCAAGGAGCTTCTGGGAACAGTATCCTCAGTGCTAGAGAAGTAAACTGCTCACAAAAAGTTAGGAAACCTTTTTTAATCAAGTATATTTTTATTATTTATTACTCTCTTTGTATATTATATGTTATATATCATGCAAAGCTGAAGTATTCCTCTTTAAAATGATACCACATTTGCAATGATTACATGTTGCTGAATTTGGCTATAATGAGAATTAGGCAAAGTCACAAATTAAATGAGCCAAAATTACCGTTATCTGTGCTAAACAGTCAATAGGTAATGATCAATAATCAAACCGGTCAAGCTTGAGAACCAGACTTGTGTGCAGCCTGAGAAGAAGGTGCCAGGCTGTCATCAACGCCTTTGGATCATCCACTCGTTACTGAACTTCTTGTCTCAATAAAGTGGATTAAGATCAGTAAGTTGTCTTGCTTGTTTGAATTACGGTGTCAATTTGTTTGTTCACACAGTAACACAAAATTGCTAATTTTGGCACATTTGATTTGTGACTTTGTCTCATTCTCATTAATGTGGCCAGGTCCAGCAACATGTCATCATTGCACATTTGGTATCATTTTAATGAAGAACACTTCAGCTTTTTATTGATATGCAACATAATACAACAGGGTAATAAATAATAAAAATATACATGATTAAAAAAGGTTTCCTAACTTTTTGTGAGCAGTATAGATCAAAGAGCTTGACTTGTTTTATTTGGAGAAAAATACAGCATTTTTTTGTTTACCCGGCAGACTTTAAAAAGTCTGAATTCAGATAAAAGTCTGAAGTATCTGATCCCTGTAATACAGGGGTCAAGCTAAGGGGTCATGATAAGAGGTCGAGTCGCTAAGCAGCGACAGGCTACCACCAAAATGTCATGTAATGTATAAAGTTTTGATTGGTTACCAAAAAAAACCTACAAATGTATCTTAATTGCGAAATTAGTTGCTTACACCATTTCTCCTGTAACTTATCGTAACAACCTTCCGGGTACACGATAAAATGTTTTGCAATCTAAAAAAAACTGAAAGCAGCTCTTACCAAGAGGAACTGAATCCGCATAGAGTCTTTAAAATAAAATTATTTGGGGTGAACAAAGAAAAATTGACTAGAGCAGGATTTGAACCAACGACCTATGGCTTCACGTGCCGACGCTCTATCAACTGAGCTATCTAACCCTAATGTTGGCGGTCTCCCTATTTTGTCAATATCTTTGTTCGGGGTGCCAGTCAGAAGCCATTCAACCTGTAGCTGCCGTGTAGCCAGGGATCACACTCAAGTTTACGATACAACCTGGGAAGCGGTAGCAAAGGGATCACCTTAAGGGGATGCAACTTTTTTATTTAAAATATCAAGTAATAAACCACAAGGGAAGGGAAACTGACTGGGTATTAGTGACAGATCAGTAATTTAATGGAAATTTAATTGAACAATTGACGAAATAATAAAACAAAAATGATTTGTTTTTCTTTGTGACCAACCTGTGATTCTGGTTCATCCTGCCAGATTTCATTCTCAGCAATCTTTCCCATTCTGTGCTGAATCTAAGGACAAAGAAAATAAACGGAAAGAGGACAAATATTAGACACCAAAAATTGTTCCTTCTCTCACACCACCCTTCATATCGACTGACCTGTGACCTCCCTGAAGGGGCTATTGACCCCGTTCACCAGAGGTCAGTCGTCACACAATCAATCTCAGGCCAGCGCCGTTTAGTGCAGCATGCATTTTTAGGTTGATGCGAGCGTAGCACCACATAACTGCATGCAATTTGACTTACTAAAAGGGCAGACTACGGGCCGACGGTAGCCGTCAGTGACATCAGTGCGATGGGGTTTAGTTAGGGGGGAGAGAAATGTACACCAGGATGTGGTTAGGGTATAGGTGTACGACCTTGGGATGGGGGAAACTTCCCCCCTCCCATTCGGGGGCAAAACAGTGGGGAAAATTTGGGTACAGTAAGAAGAACAAGATTGGACAGAGAAAGTCAAAAAATACTTTTTACCCGGTATTAGAAATTAGTCCTTTTGGTTTTCTCTGTGTACAATTTGGAGTAAATCAACCCCTCCCCCTCTCCTTACCCAAGGAGTCTCTCCCCCCTCCCCCTCCACAACCCTCCCCCTCCCCGTACGCCCATGGGTTAGGGAAACATGAGATTATACCCAAGTGGGTAGATTTGAGACTACATGGGTGGTCTTTTATACACAGGCATGCAACTGCCCGATTAAAAAAAAAAAGAGGAAAATTTTCAAAGGCACAACGCAAGCGCCGAGCGAGGCAGCCAAAACGCCAAGGGACATGAGACCCACAATGGTACCCAAGAAAATGTTGAGGTTTATTATGCTCTTAGGTGCATTCTTAGCATGTACAGGCCTGTGAATGGACCCTTAAAAAAAGAGCTGAAACACTACATGATGTAAGAATGATCGAGGAACGTCAAGTGAGCGCGCGTCACGCACTTATGCTGGTCGAATTGGGGCACCCCATTGATCCAGTAACTAGGCTTATTCCACATTATTGTAGTTGTACATTGTTGTTGCCAAGCATATATTAGGCTTTAAAAAAATATATATATATTTTTATATATATACATTTTTTTACTTTTTTTTTTTTTTTAGCGCTGATCATTTAAAAAAAACGCGGAAATCCACGGAAACGCGGAAGAGTTGCATGCCTGTATTCAAGAGAGAGAGAGAGACAAGTGGAAAAGTCCTTAAATGTTCGTCTCATACAACTCACGATACTACTCCTGGAGCCAGCGGTCTTGCGAGAGTCGCGCAAAAGTTGCGCGAGAGTCGTGCGAGAGACGCCCAAGAGTCGTGTGAGAGCGGTTTTGCTATCAGTGCGCAAAGGACTTGTCTACAAGTCTAAGGGGTGTCAGGCTGACAGACTGGACGTTACCCCACAAGGTTTTCTTTCATTCTTGTGAAAAGGGAACAATGGAGAAACAATGGAAGGTATACCTTTTTTCAGTGGGGGGGGAGGGGGGAAGGGGGTGAGGGGTTGAGGGATGAGGGGGTGAATGTTTTTAGAGGGGGAGAGGGATCTCGAGGACCCTGAATCTTTCAGTGATCCAGTGAGGATCAAGCTTTCTTTATTTTTGAGGGGGTGCTGGGAGCCACCACTGTCTTGATACTTAAGTGGCATTTTATTTCAGGAAATAATTTAATTACGCAGGCATATTGGGCGGGAATCGAACCCACTACCTTCTAAAGAGTGTCATCGTGACATTAATCTCTGGCTTCAATAAAGTCAAAGCTAAAGCAACCTGCCTTACATGTTGCAAATTAAATATTAACAACAAAGATTTCATTCGGATGAAACTTCATTACATTTATTGCTCTCAAAATGTCTATTTAAATGTAGGGTCATAGATTGGTAAATTTCCAAAAATTAATGACCATACAAACTCTTGTTTACCATGAAACAACTATACAAGTTTTACAAGTGCATTTTGCACATTCTAATCTTGTAACATGTGGAATTTAAGGACAAAAACGTTTTTGAGTAATAAACCACAAGGGGAAACTGACTGGGTACATTTTAAATCAATTTGGGGGTGAACAAAGAAACATTGACTAGACCAGTCAAATTTTCTTTGCTCACCCCAAAAACTGAATTGAAATTTGTTAACATCGCAAAACACTGCCTTAAAAAAAACACCCCGAGGCAAGTAGTTCATGAATAATTCATAAATGAAGTCACATTGTTGTGATTGGTTGATGCTGAAACACGATTCAGAAGATTGAAACAAATTTCAAAAACTTTGTTGAGAAATTATCAGTTCAGTAAAATATTCAGAGTAAAATATTCAGATTTCCTTCACGAGACTAGTTAAGTAGTTGCATCCCTCACTTTCTTCAAAATATTCTTTCAAGACTTGGTAGCATATGGTCATATTAGGCTCACAAACACGGGGCCGTGGAGCCAGACGAACTTCACTTGATGTTGAATGAGAGACAGTCTTAGCGCTCAATACATCGTCGTCTGCAGGCGGCTACTGTGTACCTGTTACCCAAACTTACCTCCCTAGCTGCCCTCTCTCCAGCCTGTATAGCTCCTTCCATGTAGCCAGCCCAGTGTGTAGCAGTTTCAGTCCCAGCAAAGTACAATCTGCCAAACGGCTTACGGAGCTCTCTGCAAATCAAGCCAAACGAATTTCATAAAAAACCTGTTTTATTGATGACTGCTCTTTTTATTCGACACCACTATGTTCTGATACACTGTGCTGCTTTGATAACCCCTCGTGATCTACACGCTAGGGTTTGGGTAAGGGTTAGGATTACGAAAATACATGAGGGGTGTCGGAACATAGGGATGTCGGAACATAGGGGTGTTGGAACTAGGGATGTCGGAACATAGGGGTGTCGGAACATAGGGGTGTCGGAACATAGGGGTGTCGGGACTAGGGGTGTAGGAACATAGAGGTGGCGGAACTAGGGGTGTCGGAACTAGGGGTGTTGGAACATAGGGGTGTCAGAACTAGGGATGTCGGAACTAGGGGTGTCGGAACTAGGGGTGTCGGAACAAAGAGGTGTCAGAACTAGGGATGTCGGAACTAGGGGTGTTGGAACATAGGGGTGTCAGAACTAGGGATGTCGGAACTAGGTGTGTCGGAACTAGGGGTGTCGGAACAAAGAGGTGTCAGAACTAGGGATGTCGGAACATGGGGGTGTCGGAACTAGGGGTATCGGAACTAGGGGTGTTGGAACATAGGGGTGTCAGAACTAGGGATGTCGGAACTAGGGGTGTCGGAACTAGGGGTGTCGGAACAAAGAGGTGTCAGAACTAGGGATGTCGGAACATAGAGGTGTCGGAACTAGGGGTGTCGGAACATAGGGGTGTCAGAACTAGGGATGTCGGAACATGGGGGTGTCGGAACTAGGGGTGTCGGAACTAGGGGTGTTGGAACATAGGGGTGTCAGAACTAGGGATGTCGGAACTAGGGGTGTCGGAACTAGGGGTGTCGGAACAAAGAGGTGTCAGAACTAGGGATGTCGGAACATAGAGGTGTCGGAACTAGGGGTGTCGGAACATAGGGGTATTGAAACCTAGGCTGTCGGAACATAGGGGTGTCGGAACATAGGGGTGTCGGAACAAAGGTGTGTAACCATTTCATCAACTTCAGAAAACTACTGTTGAATATTCTGTACGTAAAAAGTTCTCTGTCTGTAAGACCCAATTATTTGAGGTGAATCATGACTTACCTTCCAAGTTGAGTAAGAACACCGGGGCCGTAGGTGGAGGTGTAGCAACCCCCGGAGTACTGCTCGTCCATCCAGTTCTTCTCCTTGTAGTTGATTGGCTGAAACAGTACATGAAGAAAATGTCAAGAGACTGTTCGTCTAAGTAGGGAGAAACTGTGGATAAGGCGCCTCCAGACCATTCAACCCCATGGTCTGAACATCCAAGAAGGAAATGACTAATAACCTTTTTGTCTTTGCCTTCTCCTTTTTCCCACAGATAACCCACTTTTTAGTCTTCCTTGTTCACTCATTAATTACTTTTTCTTCCTCTTCCCACATTTGATTTTGTCCTTTGTGTTTCCAACCTCTCGTGGTAAAACCGGCCCCTTCCCTCTACCAGCCCCCCGTCTCCTTCTTCATTGTCCATTCCATGTGTTTTTCTGTGTTCTTTCTGCTCTCTCTCTCTTTTCTACTCTTTCCACTTGACTTCTTCTGTTGCACCAGTATATCTATTTATTTGTGTTTTTTTGTCATTTAGACGAGAAAGACTCCGCTAGGGACGATACGTCAGGCCACTAACTATTTTTTCACATACAGAAAATGACAGGGAGCTGTTGCAATGACAGGCAATTCATAGACCATGTAACCTCCTGTGACATCACATGTTTACCAGAGCCACAGAGCCTGGACTTCCTGCAGGCACGATTTGTACACAGCTCAATGAAAGCATACATAACATTTTATATCTCATGGAGATTGCATAGTCTGATTTTTATCAACTTCTGATATGAAGAAAGGGGGCACATCTCAAAAACGTGTTCATTGGGCCTTGGCGACTAGTGAAATTCACAACCCGACTAGTCGCGCTTCAATAGACTGTGCAAGTCTCGTGCGCTTTCGAACATTGGGACCCGTTAAAGCGTGTGAGATTGTTTCCTTCACGCGTTAAAGCAATGTGCGTGGGACCATAGTTGTCCCAAAAATGTTCGAATACGCGGGAGACTTGCACGGTCTATTAGTCATGACTTCGGCACTAGACACAACTTTTTTCAAACTCAACGACTGTGGATTGCCGCAGGCGCAACAGGGTCAAATTCAGGCTGAAATGTGATGGACGCCATTGCAGTAAGCAACTCTTTTGCTGCAACAATTATATCAGAGCAGACAATGACAATTTCGCCTGTGCGACTAGTGAAATTCTCTACCCAACTAGTCGCGCTCCAATTAGTTGTGGCGGCGCGGTTATCCGGGTAGTTAAAAAGCGGCAGTCACGACTAGACAAAGCAATCAATAGCCGCAGCTTCGACGCTAGTCGCCCAGGCTGCTACTTTTACTCTGTAAAATTATCAAAAACCAGGCCCCAAGTGTTTAAACCACTATTTTTAAACCGATTGAACACACTTTGATTCCCTTATCTTATTAATTCCCATGGATTTATATTTTCATCTCATCATAATTTTTTTTCTTTTCTTTTTTCTTCAATTTTTTTTATTAGAAATAAAACATTCACAGCCTTAAGGCGGCTGAATTGAGATTTTAAGAAGAGTTAACAATATAAACATCAAAAATGGACAAAAGTTAGAGAATTAAAACACTGTATACCAAAATATATGAAATGAAATTACATACGTGTAATGCTTCCTCAGCTCCACCGAAGGCAGCACTGTAACATCTACACAACCTGTCCCGTCTGAAAAAGTAACCAACAATATTTCCATTACACCTATTAATTGATTAATTACATTAAAACTGTTGGTGGTTGAATAAAGAAATATTGACTAGAGAAGGACTTGAACCTGCGACTTCTGGATTAACGTGCCAATGCTCTACCAACTGAGCTATACTAGCCCTAATGTTGGTCTATTTAGTTTGTCGATATCTTTGTTCGGGGTGCCTGTTAGAAGCATGCTGATTGGCACCTTCGAACAAAGATATTAATAAAATAGGGAGACTACCAACATTAGGGCTAGATAGCTAAGTCGGTAGAGTCCTGGCACATTAATCCGGAGGTCGCAGGTTCAAATCCTACTCTACTAAATTTTGTTTTGTTCAACCCAAAAAAGAATTTCAGCCAACGTACCTTTCCTCTTTGCTGATGCCGCAAAACTCTCTGGCTTTGTTGGCAGCCACAAAACTGCATCAAGAAAGAATGAATAAAAAAAGTTAAAACGTTAGAGATGCTGCGTCAATTAATTTTCCGTTGTAAGCAATCATCTAGTAAAAATTAGTAAAGTCTGTCCCAAGCCAATATGGATCATCAGGTGGGTGTTTATATCCGGTTTCCTTGGCATTAAACGACTGAGAATATTTTTATTTCCCCTGGACAGGATGCCAGTCCAACGCAGGTTACTTTTACCCATTTGTAGAGTAAAATTTTAAAAAATTGTTTTTTATCCTCACTAATTCCGTATAATACCTTTAATCCACGATGCAATTTTTACATCTGTTAAATTGTTGTGGTACCCGCTTTTAATACAGGATTTGAAATGACCTCTCGTAACTTGGCACTGCTTTGTGGTCTAGCAATAAGATATCAAGGTCCTGTAAAGCTCATGATTCTATGGGCCGTATGTGCAGAAATCCGCGGTAAGCAGCTCCATAAAATAGGGGCCTGCTCCAGAATGGTGGGGTGTTTTTTTGTGTGTATTTTTTTTTGTATGAGATATTGCCTAACATAACAAGGCCGGACGGCCAAATCAAGGTGAGGGCTACACGTAACTGACTTGGGCTGTCGACCAAATCAACTGTCACCAGGGGCATGTTGCCACCTACTCCTGGGGCTGAAACAGGGTTACCCCCTTCACAGTCCGTAAGGATGTAGACATGGGTATCATCAACTAGGAGCCTGGCTGGTAGAGCAGAATGCACTACCTTCCCAACTTGTTACGAAGCAATTATGGTTAAGTGCCGTGCTCAAGGGCACAAGTGTCATGACCGGGTATCCCAACCCACACTCTGCCGCTGACAACATCAGAGCTTGGGTCCAGTGCACTACACCGCTCGGCCACGACACGCCACAAGTGTTGATAATACTTGGTAATACTTACCAGATAAGCGCTGGATGGCTGCCGTCAGGTTTTGTGTCATCCAGTGAATATACCATTGGACTGGCTGGATCAACGTTGAAGGTTGAGCCACAAAAATCTACAATCAAAACAACAAATGCCGACAAATAAGTCAATTAGCTGTATGCTGTTGAACACAGAGTTAACTCTGTCAAAGTTTGAATTTCAAAGGGAAGTAAATTTTTTTTCGGAATAATCTTTAGTTTCTCTCTGACTAGGGCCCAATTTCATAGAGCTGCTTAAGCACAAAAAATTAGTTAAGCACAACAAAATTATGCTGACCAGAGTAAGGTTACCAGCCAAAATAGCAAGTCACATGTACAATCTGTGACTGGTATCCTGCTTACTTTTGCTTAGTAGACAATTTTTAAGCACTATTTTCTGCTTAAGCGGCTCTCTGAAATTGGGCCCTGGTCACCCTCATCTGAGCCCAATTTAAAAGAGCTGCTTAAGCAGAAAATGTAGCTAAGCACAACTAAATTTTGCTTACTAGAATAAGGTTACCAGCCAAACTACCATGTCACGTGTACAATTTGTGACTGGTATCCTGCTCATTTCTGCTTAGCAGAAAATTGTTAAGCAATATTTTCTGCTTAAGCAGCTCTATGAAATTGGGGGTCTGGTATAACTTGAATGGAAAACATAAAAAATTCTCTCTGATCAGTTACTTATTAGACATTAAAATAAATGAAGCACCTTGGCTTGCTTTCACAAAACACTAAGATTCATCTACGAAGAACGTGGCTACAACATGTTCGAGTCGCAGGCATGCGAGGGCGCCTTCTGCAGCCAGCCACATCAACACGGAGCACAACCTGAGATCGAAAGTGGTGTTTTTTCAGGAGGTAGGAAAAACCCTTGTGGCATAGGAGAGAACCAACTCTACTCACATATGGCCTTAGCCGGGAATCGAACCGGGGCCACAGTAGTGAGAGGCGAGCGCTTTACGCACAAGCCAACCGTGCCGCCCACATCAGTGTGAGGGTGAAAACAAACAATATACATTGTTTAGTTTTTTATGCCCTATGCAATTATTACACCAATTAAAAATGGAGATAATCGACAGCTCTGTCAGCTAGTTAATGAAATCTTCAGTGCTAGTCTAGCTCCTGACCTCTATCCTTCCACCATGTCTTGTCGTAGTACACCATGCACTTGATGACACTGCCTACAGGGGCTCTAGATATCAGCTGGTTTCTTCTGGGAGGAAGGGGCGGGCTATAGTGAATCTTCTGAGTCATTGGTGGGGCCATTGCGCTGATTACATACTTGGCCTGTCAGACAAAAACAAAAAAATATCAGTAGAGGATATGACTTTTAGTTCTTGGAACTACAGTTCTATCTGAGACTTGATGAAGATGACTTTGTTTATGTCTTAGAGTAAGTCTCTTATCTTAGACTTTCCTAGAGTTGATGAAGATGACTTCTTTGTTCATGTCTTGGAGTAAGTCTCTTATCTTAGACTATCCCAGACTTAATGAAAATGCCTTCTTTATCTCTACTTTCCGAGACTTAATGCAGATGCCTTCTTTACGTCTATTTTTCTTAGACTTAATGAAGATTCCATCTTTAGTAAGTCTCTTATCTTAGACTTTCCTAGAGTTGATGAAGATGACTTCTTTGTTCACGTCTTGAAATGTGTCTCTTATCTTAGACTTTCCCAGACTTACTGAAGATGCCTTCTTTATCTCTACTTTCCTAGACTTAATGCAGATGCCTTCTTTATGTCTATTTTTCTTAGACTTAATGAAGATGCCTTCTTTATGTCTTAGAGTAAGTCTCTTATCTGAGCCTTTCCTAGAGTTGATGAAGATGACTTCTTTGTTCACGTCTTGAAGTATGTCTCTTATCTTAGACTTTCCTGGAGTTGATGAAAATGATTTCTTTGTTTACATCATGAAGTCTTATAATCTCAGACTTTCCTAGACTCGATGAAGATGGCTTTATTGTTTACTTCTTTAAAAAACAGCTATTCAATCTCATACTTGATGAAGTTGACTTCATTGTAAACATTCTGGAATGGCTATTCTATCATAGCTTTCCCTCCGACGAATTTACTTTGAACTTTTCTTTCCTAGCCTTCCCTAAGATGACGTCACTATTAAACTTCTTAGAAAATGTCTTCTTAAATGTCATAGAATTTGTGTTTAAAGGCACTGAACATGTTTGGTAATTGTCAAAGACCAGTGTTCTCACTTGGTGTATCCCAACATATGCAAAAATAACAAGCCTGTGAAAATTTGGGCTTAATTGGTCATCGAAGTTGCAAGAAAATGATGAAAGAAAAAACACCCTTGTTGTACAAATTTGTGTGCTTTCAGATAGGAATAAAAACTTCTTGCAAGAAGTTGTTATTATTTTAGTGAGAAATTACCTCTTTCTCAAAAACTACGTTACTTCAGAGGGAGTCGTTTCTCACAATGTTTTATACTATCAACAGCTCTCCGTTGCTTGTTACCATGCTAATATTTGTTTTGAGTCATTTCCAAACGTGTACGATACCTTTAAACAATAACTTTTACCTGATAGACATCTCCGTTGATGGTGTGAACGGAAACAGACTCCTCACTCTGTTCAATCTGAGACACTGGACTCTCCATCGCGATATTCTCCTTACCGATCTTCTCACCCATCTTAATGCTTATCTGCTGAGATCCACCGACGAATTTCCGCTCCTAGCATTTAAACAATTACGTTACAATTGATCAGTCAGCTATAACTAAATCCATTTGTTGACCTTATTTAATTTGAACAATAGTTAAAGGCCCTAGACGTTTCGACCCAAGCAGAGTCTTTCTCAAAGGCTGGAATGTTTTAGCCTTTCGGGAAAGACTCTTCTATGGTCGAAAATATCAGACAAGGAACTTTTTTGGGGCATTTATTCGATAGGTCCTTTTGGTTGGAAGGCAGTTCGCAACATTCAACTCTATTTCTTGTTTAATTTACGTTTCTCCCAAACAAAATGAGAAAGTTCATTTGGCAGGTCTTATTGATGTTGACCTCCTTAAAAATATCTAGTCGTATTAATGTGGACTTCTTAAAATAAATCTAGCTTACTCTTACTAAAAACACTCATGCAATGCACTGACTAGCTCATGCTTAACGGAAACGTAGGATTGAAACCATAGATTGGGTCCTAAATGGCAGCATGCGTTTAAAGGCACTGTACATGTTTGGTAATTACTCAAAATATATATTAGCATAAAAACTGACTTGGAAACGAGCAACAGAGAGCTGTTGATAGTTTAAAACATTGTGAGAAACGACTCCCTCTGAAGTAACGGAGTTTTTGAGAAAGAGGTAATTTCTCACTAAAATAATAACAACTTCTTGCAAGAAGCCTTTTATTCCTATCAGAAAGCACACAAATTTGTACAACAAGGGTGTTTTTTCTTTCATCATTTTCTTGCAACTTCGATGACCAATTGAGCCCAAATTTTCACAGGCTTGTTATTTTATGCATATGTTGAGATACACCAAGTGAGAACACTGGTCCTTGACAATTACCAAACGTGTACGATGCCTTTAACTAAATTCATGCAGGTATTATATCTCAAGGTTTGATTGTTATTTTAAAAATGTTTCACTTTGTTCAAAGTTAGGATCATAGATTGGTTTTTGTCAACGGAATTCCTCTTTCATAGGCAAAATTCTATAGAAAGATACAATAAAAATCCCATGTGAAAGTTTCAGCTGAATACAGTGTCTACTTGCTGAGAAAACAAGCAAAAGTGTTTCACCTTACTGTAGTTTCAGGTGATATATGCATTAGTACGAATGACGTCATATGGTTAATGCATGGCATTTTGTTTGGGAGTGGGACATTGGTTTGTTTGGGAGTGGGACATTGGTTTGGAAGGGGGGAAATCCCCCACCCCCGCCCCGCGACCCGCCCTCCTGGTAACAGTATGAGGAGCGAGCAGGGGCAGGGGATAGCATATTTATATTCAAGTGTCCCAACCATATTGGCCACGATTGTTGAATGGACTAGTTGTCTAAAACTACATTTCAGATAGATTTTGAGAATACCAGTTTGCTAAGCAGGGACACTATACATTGATTAGAATTTGTTATCAGCCAAAATGACACGTACATGTTAATGCTATGCAAGCTGGTAAGCATTCTGCTTAGCAGCTTCCTGAAGTTCTGCTACTAAGCAGAAACATAGCACACATAAACTAACACAAGTATTATCATGCACAGTGAGCAATGTGAGAAATGAGAGATGTTAGAGGCGTGGTAGGAAAATGTAATTGGGGTACAACACCTGACATACACAAAGAATACTCTATATTAACAAGCTGGTAAGCATTCTGCTTAGCAGCTTCTTGAAGTTCGGTTAATTAGCAGAAAAATAGTTAAACACAGTACACATAAGCTAACACAAGTATTATCATGCACAGTGAGCAATGTGAGAAATGAGAGATGTTAGATGCATGGTAGGAAAATGTAATTGGGGTACAACACCTGACATACACAAAGAATACTCTATATTAACAAGCTGGTAAGCATTCTGCTTAGCAGCTTCTTGAAGTTCGGTTAATTAGCAGAAAAATAGTTAAACACAGTAAACATAAACTAACACAAGTATTATCATGCACAGTGAGCAATGTGAGAGATGTTAGAGGCGTGGTAGGAAAATGTAATTGGGGTACAACACCTGACATACACAAAGAATACTCTATATTAACAAGCTGGTAAGCATTCTGCTTAGCAGCTTCTTGAAGTTCGGTTAATTAGCAGAAAAATAGTTAAACACAGTAAACATAAACTAACACAAGTATTATCATGCACAGTGAGCAATGTGAGAAATGAGAGATGTTAGAGGCGTGGTAGGAAAATGTAATTGGGGTACAACACCTGACATACACAAAGAATACTCTATATTAACAAGCTGGTAAGCATTCTGCTTAGCAGCTTCTTGAAGTTCGGTTAATTAGCAGAAAAATAGTTAAACACAGTAAACATAAACTAACACAAGTATTATCATGCACAGTGAGCAATGTGAGAAATGAGAGATGTTAGAGGCGTGGTAGGAAAATGTAATTGGGGTACAACACCTGACATACACAAAGAATACTCTATATTAACAAGCTGGTAAGCATTCTGCTTAGCAGCTTCTTGAAGTTCGGTTAATTAGCAGAAAAATAGTTAAACACAGTAAACATAAACTAACACAAGTATTATCATGCACAGTGAACAATGTGAGAAATGAGAGATGTTAGAGGCATGGTAGGAAAATGTAATTGGGGTACAACACAAGGGCCCTATTTCATGGCTCTGCTTACAGTAAGCAAAGAATCGGCGCTTACGGAAGCAGGGAATTCCGTGCTTACGTCAAGCGTATTGCGCGTGCGTTGTCTACGATACTAGGCATTCTACGCTTACACAGCTAGCACAGAATTTCGGCGCTTGCTCGGTAAGCGGAGAATGGTGATCGCAAGCGCCGAATTCGGCGGTAAGCAAAGCCATGAAATTGGGCCCTGACGTACACAGAGAATACTCTATAGGCCTATAAACATGAAAGTAACACTTCCACAATACTACAATACCACTATAACTTATAAGGGAACACCACCTTAACAACATGGTTCAGGATTGGTTTTAAAGCCTAGTTTCTCAAACGACCTCAACAAAATAAAAAAGTTCTTCATCAGAAGAGTTTCCAGTTAATAAAGAAGTCAGTGGAGGTGACAAATGTTAGCAAAAATCATTACACGGAAATGCATGTTTACTTTAGTTTGGTGTTAAAATTGTATTAGTACGTCACGACAAAAAAAATTAACAAATTGAAATAAAGCTGATATACAACTAGAATCATTTTGATGACTGAACTACTGTACAAGGGTCGTCAAAAAATGTTTTACAGACAACACAGAGGCAAGCCTACAACCAGTCTACCAGTCGTGGCCGAGCGGTTAAGAGCGCCGGATTCAAGCTCTGGTGTTTGATCAGCAGAGTGTGGGTTCGAATCCCGGTCGTGACACTTGTGTCCTTGAGCAAGACACTTAACCATAAGCTTCTCTCCACCCAGGGGTAAATGGGTACCTGTGAGGGCAGAGATGGTTCTTGTGATTGATTTAGCCGAGTAGCGCATTAATGTTGCACAGGCTGTATACTCCCCAGGGAGCTGAGATGGTTTAAGGAATGATTTAAGGCCCAGTGACCAGGGGTAATAATATGAAGCGCTTTGGGACGCCCTTCGGGCATGAAAAGCGCTATATAAAAACTAACTATTATTATTATTATTATTACAACAGCGACCATAATTAATATTCCACATGTATACATTTTTTTTAAAGAATTTCAAACACCAATCCTGAACCAAATTTAATGGTAGCTAGAGACAAAAAAACACTGCTAGTCAAGGTAGACATGGAATGGTTGATCACAAAGAAGAATGGTGTTTGAATGACAATGTCGATAACTGCTCTACAAGAGCAAATCAACCGAAGAGGAACAGGTATCTTACACAGCAATAACATGAGTGAACCCTGAATGCATAGCCACAACATGGTCGAACCCTGGATGCATAATCACAACATGGTCAAACCCTGGATGCATAACCACAACATGAGTGAACCCTGGATGCATAGCCACAACATGGTCGAACCCTGGATGCATAATCACAACATGGTCGACCCCTGGATGCATAGCCACAACATGGTCGACCCCTGGATGCATAATCACAACATGAGTGAACCCTGGATGCATAACCACAACATGAGTGAACCCTGGATGCATAGCCACAACATGGTCGAACCCTGGATGCATAATCACAACATGGTCAAACCCTGGATGCATAACCACAACATGAGTGAACCCTGGATGCATAGCCACAACATGGTCGAACCCTGGATGCATAATCACAACATGGTCGACCCCTGGATGCATAATCACAACATGAGTGAACCCTGGATGCATAGCCACAACATAAGTGAACCCTGGATGCATAGCCACGACATGAGTGAACCCTGGATGCATAGCCACAACATAAGTGAACCCTGGATGCATCTAGCCACAACCTGAGTGAACCCTGGATGCATAGCCACAACATAAATGCACCCTGGATGCATAGCCACAACATGAGTGAACCCTGGATGCAGTCACAACATGGTCAAACCTTGGATGCATAGCCACAACATGGTCGAACCATGGATGCATAATCACAACATGAGTGAACCATGGATGCATAATCACAACATGAGTGAACCCTGGATGCATAGCCACAACATGAGTGAACGCTGGATGCATAGCCACAGCATGAGTGAACCCTGGATGCATAGCAAAGCTTCTCCTATACTAAAAAAGGTTTATGTTTAACCAAATCTCTTATGCTTCCTACAAGCTGCTTTGATTTCAGCGGGCTCTTTCATGCAGAAAATGAAGCATTCAACACACTCAACACACTCAGCCAACAGTTGAACATACAGAAATTGTTTTTTTATTTGTATTCTTAATGAAGAGGGGACGAATAGGAGGTTGAAATATGTCTTCAGAGGCCCTTGCTTAAAGGGTCTGTATACGTTTGGTAATGACTCTGAAAATGAATGGCAATAAAAACTTACTTAGCAAGAAGTACAGCAGCTTTGGATAGTATAATGCATTTTCAGAAACTTTTCACTTCAAAGTAGTGCAGTTATGGAAAAAGATATCACTTTTTATCCCAACAAATTTGAATCTGAGAAGCGTTACTGCAGTAACGTTTCTCAGATTGTGTATTCCAATTGCAGATTATTCTTCCTGCATGGACATAACCACTCCAGACTTTCGGCAATCTCAAAAATGCTACCACCTTTTGAAATGAAATTGTCACAGGTTAGTTTTATGGTATATATATCTACAACTGTGTAGGATTGAAACATACGGTCCCTTTAAGGATGAAAATTAACAATCCTGACTTCTTCAGAAAATACAAATAAAATCCATTTCTTTTCAGGCGGAAAGTTCATGATTTATTTATTTCAGCAAATGAGCAAATGAACTGGAAAGGATGGGATGAAACTAAGTGAAAACAGCATTTGACTTTTCAAAAACTGTTTTTTTATTCTTGTCAAGTGTGCATGCTGGCATGGCAGGCCTGAAATTACACGGAGGCCATAGAGGCCATGGCCTTCATTGCCCCTGGACTTGGCCTTGGTGCCCCTTCAAAAGTTTCCCAAAGAACTTTGAGATTTTCCAAATGGAAGCGCCCTTTGCAAAATGAAAACGGCCTTGCCCTCTCAAAGCCGAAATTTCAGGCCTGGCCATGGGAGTAAATCGTGCATTGTAAAAGACATTCATCCTCGTACCTGCCCACCATTCTCAGTCAGCAAATTACGCATAAATCCCCCGCATTGTTTGATGTACCACAAGTAAAATAGCACAGACACCTCATGCACTTCCATGGTAACAATCAATCTCACGTTAGCCGCGAGGAATTGCTGTATACATCTATTGATTGAACAAAAGGAGTCACTTTGAAAATATTAGCAACATCTGTTGGGGGGGGGGGAGGAAATTGTCAGTCCATTTGTTTCTCTTCATTTACACTAATGGCAAAAAACCAAAAACAAACTTAAGTTGAGCCATACCTCTGGTCAGTTAGCCAAGTGACTCTGGGACACAGAAACCAAGAGAAAATGAACCACGCCTACTTTAGGCAGTTAATCCTAAGATGTCATTATTGATACTGTTGTCAACGGTTCCTAATCAACAAAGCAAGGTATTGGACATTAAACAAAAAGCCAAGAACAATTACGGTTGGGTTGGGGTTTACCCAGTGTCTTTGGTCTACGAACATTGTAGCAAGCACTTAGTTTACAGGTTTCCTTTGGCTTCCGAGCTACAGTATTTATTGATTTGTTGTAAGAGCTTACCTCAATGTGTATTGTTTAAAACATTGCAGCAAGCACTTAGTTTACAGGTTTCCTTTGGCTTCCGAGCTACAGTATTTGATTTGCTGTAAGAGCTTTGTGTATGGTAAATTACAAACATTGCAGCAAGCACTTAGTTAACAGGTTTACTTTGACTTCAGAGCTACGGTATTTCTTGATTTGCTACAAGAGTAGGACTTTACCCCAGTGTGTATGGTTTACCAACATTGTAGCAAGCAATTAGTGTACAGGTTTCCTCTGGCTTCCGAGCTACAGTATTTATTGATTTGCTACAAGAGTAGGACTTTACCCCAGTGTGTATGGTTTACGAACATTGTAGCAAGCACTTAGTTTACAGGTTTCCTCTGGCTTCCGAGCTACAGTACTTATTGATTTGCTACAAGAGTAGGAGTTTACCCCCTGTGTGTATGGTTTACGAACACTGCAGCAAGCACTTAATTTACAGGTTTCCTTGGGCTTCCCACCTACAGTATTTATTGATTTGCTACAAGAGTAGGAGTTTACCCCAGTGTGTATGGTTTACGAACATTGGAGCAAGCACTTAGTTTACAGGTTTCCTTGGGCTTCCGAGCTACAGTATTTATTGATTTGCTGCAAGAGTAGGAGTTTACCCCAGTGTGTATGGTTTACGAACACTGCAGCAAGCACTTAATTTACAGGTTTCCTTGGGCTTCCGAGCTACAGTACTTATTGATTTGCTACAAGAGTAGGAGTTTACCCCCTGTGTGTATGGTTTACGAACACTGCAGCAAGCACTTAATTTACAGGTTTCCTTGGGCTTCCGAGCTACAGTACACTTAATTTACAGGTTTCCTTGGGCTTCCGAGCTACAGTACTTATTGATTTGCTACAAGAGTAGGAGTTTACCCCCTGTGTGTATGGTTTACGAACACTGCAGCAATCACTTAGTTTACAGGTTTCCTTGGGCTTCCCACCTACAGTATTTATTGATTTGCTACAAGAGTAGGAGTTTACCTCAGTGTGTATGGTTTACGAACATTGCAGCAATCACTTAGTTTACAGGTTTCCTTGGGCTTCCGAGCTACAGTATTTATTGATTTGCTGCAAGAGTAGGAGTTTACCCCAGTGTGTATGGTTTACGAACATTGCAGCAATCACTTAGTTTACAGGTTTGCTTGGGCTTCCCACCTACAGTATTTATTGATTTGCTACAAGAGTAGGAGTTTACCTCAGTGTGTATGGTTTACAAACATTGTGGCAAGCACTTAATTTACAGGTTTCCTCTGGCTTCCGAGCTACAGTATTTATTGATTTGCTGTAAGGGTAAGAGTTTACCTCAGTGTGTATGGTTTACGAACATTGTAGCAAGCACTTAGTTTACAGGTTTCCTCTGGCTTCTGAGCTACAGTATTTATTGATTTGCTGTAAGGGTAGGAGTTTACCTCAGTGAGGGCGCCCTTCAACATGGTGGAAGCGTTCTTCATTTTCTGCTCCTTCGGCGGATTTTAAACCTGTCGTTTCACGCTTTTCTGGTCGTCATCAAGCCTTTTCTGTTATTTGACTACCAAGGCTACGGATTGTACATTTCTTTTGCTGTTGTTGCCTGCAAAGACTGACTTTTGATGCCCTAATTTTGAGCAATTCTTAGGTGAGTGTGGAGCATTCAGTAACATGGCGCACCGCACGCTTTGGTTTGCTTGTCTCCTTTTGTGTGCATGCTTTATCAGCGCAACGTCGTCGCCATTTTGTTCTTCCAATGGAACTAATTATTGGAGAATGCCTGGCACAACTCGGCAACTGCAATCTCGTTCCCCACGACGAAGATTTGGTCAACGCATTACCTATTACAGTAATTCCACATCAACATGGCAACTTGACCTAAGCTTGCAGGATGGAGACATTCACCCAAATCCCGGTCCTGCTCGTTTCCCCTGTGGAGACTGCAACAAGGCCGTTTGATACAGGGATACAGTGTGACAGTTGTGATAATTGGTATCACACATCTTGTATTGGCATGAGTGTCGCTACATACCATAGTTTTTCGGATTCTACCCTCCTTTGGAACTGTCATCACTGTGAGCTACTCCATTTCTCGGACTCCTTCTTTGAATCGGAGTCTGATGATATCACACTAACTGCTCTGGCTGGCGAGCAACTCGTTCCATCTCATTCAACGAGGGGCAGTACGAATATTTCCGGTTTGTTTTTCAATGCCAGGAGTATTATAAACAAAACCAATGAACTTTGGGCTTTTCTTGAGTCTGAGTCACCTGACATCCTTGGAATGGCCGAGACATGGCTTACATCAAACGACATTACAATTGAACCATTGTTACAATGCTATGGCTACACTTCTTTCCAACGTGATCAAAGTGTTGGTAAGGGAGGTGGTGTTCTCGTTGGTTTCAAGTCATCTCTCTCCCCACGTCGTGTCCCCGAACTGGAGCACCCTGAACTGGAACTCTTGTGCATGAAAAAAAAAAAATGTGGTCAGCAATAACTGGCCTATACCGTCAGCCAAATGCCACAGCTGAATTCTGGGACAACTTCCAGACGACTGTAGACAGAATTCAGCTTGAAGTCAACGATCTCCATTTTCCATTAAACCGCGGTACTTCGAAGTGAAAAGTTTTTCAAAATGCATCATACTATCCATAGCTGCTGTACTTCTAACCAAGTAAGTTTTTATTGCCATTAATTTTCAGAGTCATTCCCAAACGTGTACGATACCTTTAAGCTGAGCTCCAGTTGAATAACAGATACCATTTAAAGACACATACTTGCAGTACCACAAAGTACCTCCCATGTACCTCTCATGAGGTATGAAGGCTTAGCACAACATTAAAAATATTAATGATCACAGATTTTCACATACCTTACATGGTACATATAAAGATGGTCATGGTGCAAAACTTCCCTTGAAATGTTTGCTTGAAATGCTATGGTGTTTGGGGAGGAGAGAAGTTTTCAGATCGCAGCACCAAGGCTTTGGAACTCCCTACCTGAAACTGTGAAACTTTCAAATTCACTTGGCATATTCAAGAACAGTTTAAAATCCTATCTTCATAAAGAAGCATTTTGTTAGCTCTATTTTCTACTTATGTAATGCTACTTTCTCTTTTATGTTGGTTGATTTTGCAGAGCAGCGCCATGAGCGCCGCTTGCGGCGGATATCGTCGCTTTAAAAGTTTCTATTATTATTATTATTATTTGAGAAAAGAGTACAACAACTAGTTCTTATCTCGTAAGTCCAGGGCTCTCTCCAGGTTTTTTTTTAAAACCTAAGCACCCTGAAGTGAAATGAGGTCCTTGGAATGTTTTTTTTCTTGGTGTTAATCTTTGGTTTTTATATTAAAAGCTCTACTGTGCAATCTGGGGCATTCTAAATGGTTTTTATCTTTATGATTTTTTTGTGAATTTGATCTGAAGAATAATTTTTGTAATTTTGCATATCGGCCGCAATTCACACATATCGACCTGCAATACCTGTGTATCGGCGGATACCCTAGCTTGTGCATGGGGAGAACCCAGGGAGTCCAAAACCCGATGTTTGAAAACAGTTATATCACAAAAGTTTTTTCCCCAGTATTTTCTTGTGACTCCGATGAACTATTGAGCAACACCACCCCCCCCCTCCAATGTTCGTAAGTTCAATATCTTCCAAAATGAACAGGAGCTTTAACTATTTCATTTACAACATTGTTGGACCTTCATCAGACATAGATACTTTAGCATTATAAGGGGCCATTCAGAATAGTCAATGTTAAAAAAATTCAACTCACCCACCCAAATTTCGATTTTTAATATTGAATGGCTTCATAATATAATCTATACACTGAAGAACAAAGTAATGCCTCAAGTGAACCAGATATTTTAGATCCAAGGTCTTCAACATCAGTCGTTTCAATGGCTTTTCCTGGCTGAAACAGACGACTTTGTAATTTAATCATGAATGAAATTGACGATCTTGGCCAGATGGGTATTTTTTCTTCTTCTTTTTCGTTTGTTAATATTGTTTTCAGTTATTTCTTTTGACCCATCACCCACCCACAATTTCGAAAAATATCGACATTTTTTAACATTGACTGTTCTGAATTGCCCCTAAGGGACTGATGAGGGGTAAGAAGTACATTGACTATTAAATATTTGCATATTTTTTGGCATTGACCAGCACCTGATTAGAAACCCTCACAACCCAAATCCACCAAAACCTTACAAGGGCTTATCCGAATTGCCGGCTACAGCTACAGCTACAGCTACGGCTACATGTAGTTGCTAACTGTGTTGCTAAGGATGTCCTATACTTCAACGCATGATGATGCAGTGATGCAGTCATAGCCGTAGCTGTAGCCGTAGCCGCCGATTCGGACACAGCCTTATTCAAGAAGTTGTCTGCCAAAAGCCACTTGGGTTTAATGCACTCCATGCACCAACAAAATGAAAATGCAAACTATAGATAGAGCTAAGAGAGGTTTGCGGTAACACCATGTGAATATCTCTTTGAGTAGAGTTGGTTCTGAACAAAACCGGTGGTTAACGACTCAATCTTCCCACTAGACTCAAAGAACACCGAGCGCACAGAAGGAGGGGAGATTATGAGAAGTCAGCCATCATCAAGCACTCTAACATCACCGACCACCTAGTAGACTGGGGTGCTGCTGAACTCATCGCTCCCATCCAGGCATGGCACCCCAGACGGATCAGAGAGGCCATCAAGATCTACAAGCACGACTCGGTTCCTCAAGACATAGGCTTCCACATCTGTGACATTTGGCTCCCACTCCTCCCGACTAATGGAGCCCCTATATCCAAGGTCGCATCCCCCACCCCTTAGACTTGGGTCATCTATACCCTCAGTCTCCTCTAGGTTCCCTCTCCTTCCCTGTGCTTGTCACCAACTGATTCAGTTCAGTGAGCACACACTCCCTGCCCACTCCCTGTGGGTTTCAGTTTAGGTTTAGTCAAGCCCACACGCTTCACCGAACTAAGCCCAGCTTATCCAGTTCCCGCCTTCGCGCAACACCAAGATCAAGTACTTAAGCAGCATCCAGCAACAGAGTCCAGCATTCTCCTGAAGACGATCAGAGCATACTGATCGAAACGTTGAGTCGTTAACCACCGGTTCTGTTCAGAACCAACACTACTCAAAAGAGATATTCACATGGTGTTACCGCAAACCTCTCTTAGTTATACCTCCACCATGCAAAGTTTCAAATCCTACTTATAGATAGAGCATAACACCACAAGGCTGTCTCGTGTCTTGAGAAGGGAAACAAGAAGAAAGCTGCCGACTGCACAAAGGCAACGTCGACTTCAAGAGAATAGGCCTATAAGAGTGACTTAAAGGTCCTGTACACTATTGGTAAGATCGAAAAACACAAATGTTCACAGATTTACACACAACTTACATGATTTAAAGTAAGTAATGGTAGAAAGGATTTCTGCCTAAAATGCTATCGCTTCTGAGAAATGATTAAAACAATAGTTTTAATCACGCGCGCTATTTTTTTGAAAAAACAGAAAACACATAAGGTCTCTTTTCACTATTTTCTCGTGATCTCGATGACCAATTGAGCTCAAACTTTCACAGCTTTATTTGTTCATGCATATCTTGAATCACACAAAATGTGGACACTGATCTTGAGCTGTTACCAAAAGTGTACAATACCTTTAAACAAGTTGCCGGTTCAACTTTAATCACTTTTGCTCATTTCGATTGTGGTAATGTAAATTAGCAGGCATATGAACACGATGCACAAAATCTCGACCCCAAAAAACCCCTAAAACGTGGCCTAATATGAAGCAATTTTCACATCTCAGATTGATAATAAATGATGATTAGCAGCACTTGTAAAGCGCACACAGGGCTCAAAATTGACAATGGACCGCAGGCCCGAGGCCAATGTTTTTAGCATCGGGCCAGTAAACTTGCGACCGGACAAGTCCGGCGGTCTTGTGTTTTTGAATAATAATACCTAACCTCATCTTTATTAAAAAAATTATGTTTAATTGTTGACTTTGAGTCTTATAAATATCTTTCAATTCTGTTGAGTTTGAAAGTCTATCCATACATGTAAGACCAAATAAAAACAGTTTAATTGAGACCTTACAAGGTGTTCCATAGATGGGTCTCACAATTAAAAAGAGCTATATAAACTAGACATGAATTTGTTACAAACAAATACTGGGGTTTCGGCTCGTTTTGAATCCTAAACTTTAATGTAATATTTTGACATCACGATGACGAAAACATTTTTTTCGTACGAACTTTGGTATTCTCTACAAGATGGCACAAAGATTGTGACTTTATGACATGTGGTTAAGGAAATGTATTTTTTATATTTGAATTTTTTGTTTGGACCGGAAGAAAAGATCAAAGTGGGGGTCACGTTTTTAATAATAACAAATGTGTCATTAGCTCTGAGACGTTACAAAGATTTCAACTTTATGACATGTGGTTCACGAGATATGGATTTTAAATTTTAGAGCTTCCTGTTTGTACCGGAAGTAAAGGTCAAAGAGGTTCGTAAGTTACAAAAATTGCTCAAATATTTTAACTCTTTGACTATGGTTCAGACGATATACAATATTAAATAATAAATTACCACGCCATGGCCAAATTTATTATTAAACTATACCGCACAGACCTTGAAATGAATTGTGGTGGGAGAATTCATTGAATTTACGTGGGGATAGACCGCTACTAATATCCCCAAAACGCTTCCGTATATTAAATTATTTGTAATTGTCTAAATAACCCTATAATGCATCCGTATTTAATTGTCTTTACTTATCTTCATATCCCAAAACACGAGAGGGCGCTAATACAAGTCCACCATTGATTTTATTATGCCGTTTTATAATACAAGTCCACCATTGATTTTATTATGCCGTCGTTAGATAAACCATAGCGAAGCAGTGAACCAAATGCATGAATGGAAAGTCCAAAGGTCGGAACCATGCCACGCGTGGGATAAAGGCTGTGTGTGATGTATGGCCAGTATGCTACGTACAGCGTGAATTACGTATAATGTACACAGACACGGCGATCGTGCTTTTTTGACGGGCGTTTTTTAAATCGGTAATATCGTGAATGAATGAAAGAAATGAATGAAAAACACTCGAAACAACTGCTGCTTTGATCTAAGTTAGAGCACAGACTTTCATTTGATGCATTGTTTGTGTCTTTTAAGACTGTAATTTCTGAGATCGAACGATAACAAATTTCACGGGTTAATGCTATGAGAAATTTTTGAATGGAAAAATAATTATTATAATTATTATTATTATTATTTTAAGTCCGACTTATACAAAAGTGAGATAATGTATCCTACCTGGGCACCTATCCACCAATCACCCAAAAAGCCACCACACAGTTTGATGTGCCACAAGTAAAATAGCAGCGACAGCTCGTTGGGCTCCGATGTAAAAATCAAACGTACGCTACTTCGCATTAATCGACGGATAGTTCTGGTGACAAGAGGACAAGATTATTTGACATCAATACATCCAATGCAGACTGTCGATACGACAAAGGGTAACAAATGTGCCATGCATGGGAAAAAGTGGTATCATCAAGTAACTTCAGGTTAACTTTGACCGAATCCCTGCATGAGAATCAAAACTTTGAGATGTGCTCCCTGTTCGCACACCCCTACCTAGATCAAAATAAAAATTGTCTGGGTTACTGAAAACTTATAGCGCCCAAGTCCATCCGCGGGCAAACCTAAAGAACATAAAGTAAAGTCTGTCCCGAGCCAATATGGCTCATCAGGCCAGTGTTTATATCCGATTTCCTTGGCATTAAACAACTGAGAATATTTCTATTCCCCTGGACAGGCTGCCAGTCCATCACAGGGTACTCCCCAGCTCTCGCTGGTACCCATTTCAAGGTCTGTGCGGTATAGGTTAATAATAAATTTAGCCTCGTAGTAGTTTAATTATTTAAAATGTTATATCGTTTGAACCATAGTCAAAGAGTTATAATATTTGTGCCATTGTGTAACTTACGTCCCTCTTTGACCTTTAATTCCGGTATAGACAGGAAGCTCTAAAATTTAAAATCCATATCTCGTGAACCAAATGTCATAAAGTCATAATCTTTGTGACGTCTTGGAGCTAATGACACATTTGTTTTTATTAAAAACATGACCTCACTTAAATCTTTTCTTCCGGTCCAAACAGAAAATTCAAATACAAAAATACATTTCCTTAACCACATGTCATAAAGTCACAATCTTTGTGCCGTCTTGTACTTACAACAAAGTTCGCATGAAAACAATGTTTTCGTCATCGTGATGTCATCACGTGTCAAAGTATTACATTAATTCAAAGTAAAAAATTTCAAAATATAACTGAAACCCCAGTGTTTGTTTGTAACAAACTCATTTCTAGTTAGTATTAGTATTGTTATTTACCGAAAGCAAAGAATTCCACCATAAAAAGTTGTACTCTGAAAATCAAAACATACCTGACCCCCATTCTCTACAGACACTTGTCTGACGAATCCCCCACTTGCTGCCAGATACCAACAAAAGAAAAGTATGGATATTTCAACTGGTTCCATGCACCAGATACCCAAACAACACGACACTAGATAAAGACGGCCACTCCTGTGGGTAAAATTAACGGCATACAAAGATCAAATAAAGTCAGTCCCTTGAAGAGGCCTCCATGGATGTAAGGAAGTCTTGTACATGTAGTTTGTCAGAATACTACATGTATAATAATGATGATAATATTATTGACTCTTATATAGCGCAATTCCAAAGAATGATCATTGCGCTACGAACATTATTACCCCTGGTCACTGGGCCATATTTCATTCCTTAAACCATCTCTGCTCCCTGGGGAGTATACAGCCTGTACTACCAAGTATGTAGCGCACTAAGCTAAATCAATCACAAGAACCATCTCTGCCCTCACAGGTACCCATTTACTCCTGGGTGATGCGAAGCAATTATAGGTAAGTGTCTTGCTCAAGGACACAAGTGCCCTGACAGGGATTCGAACCCACACCCTGATGACTCAGCAACCAGAACCAGAACCAGAACCAGTCCGATGCACTAAACCGCTCGGCCAAGATACTAATCGTTTCTTAACCACTTCACATCGGTATTTAAAAAAATCTCTGTGCCCAACCGCGGTATTATATTTCAGATTTTTTTTTAGCTTCTCGAGTGATCACTTTTCTTGGAATATTAGAAGCAGGGAGCCCCGACACAGTTGACCAGCAATGTGCTATCAAGAAAGACCGCTTCATCCAGTGGGTAATAAACTTGTTTCATTTCGAGCAACGAGCGACTTTGAGTTCAACAATCAGGATATAGAACTCAATTCCAGAATTTCAAATTTCTTAACTCTAAAAATGAGATTCACCTTCGTTCAGGGCCCAATTTCAAAGAGCTGCTTAAGCACAAAAAGTAGCTAAGCATAACAAAATTATACTTACCAGAGTAGGGTTACCGGCCAAACTACCATGTGACGTGTGCAATTTATGACTGGTCTCCTGCTCATTTCTGCTTAGCAGAAAACTGTTAAGCAATATTTTCTGCTTAAGCAGCTCTATGAAATTGGGCCCTGATCAGGGCCCAATTTCAAAAAGCTGTTAAGCAGAAAATACTGCTTAGCAAATTTCTGTGCTAAGCAAAACATGAGTGGGGCACCAGTTGCAACAATGTAAACTTTATGGAATTTTGGCTGGTAACCAGTTTCTGTTAAGCAAGATTTTTCTGTGCTTAGCAAGTTTTTACGCTTACAGGCCTTATGAAATTGGGCCCTGGTCCAACCTACAAACTCACTCTCCCTAAAAATACACTTGCAATTCCTTGCGAGTCAGAACATCGTTTACAAGTGGATCACAATTTTCAAAGTCAGAGAGAACAAGGTGCTCTTTTCCATGTCCAGAACTTCACTATAAGACGTTGAGTATCTTCCCCAGTATCATCGGTGTACACCACAACCCAAGCGGATCACAACTTTTGAAGTCAGAGAGAACAAGGTGCTCTTTTCCATGTCCAGAAGTTCACTATAAGACGTTGAGTATCTTCCCCAGTACCATTGGTATACACCACAACCCAAGCGGATCGCAACTTTTGAAGTCAGAGAACAAGGTGCTCTTTTCCATGTCCAGAACTTCACTATAATAAGATGTTGAGTATCTTCCCCAGTATCATCGGTGTACACCACAACCCAAGCGCATCGCAACTTTTGAAGTCAGAGAGAACAAGGTGCTCTTTTCATGTCCAGAAGTTCACTATAAGACATTGATATCTTCCCCAACATTGGTATACACCACAACCCAAGCGGATCGCACCTTTTGAAGTCAGAGAACAAGATGCTCTATTCCATGTCCAGAACTTCACTATAAGACGTTGACATCTTCCCCAACATTGGTATACAACATAACCTTTGTTCACAAAAAGAGTGACCTTGTACATACCAGGGCCTTTCTGGCAGTTAAGATACTACACTGGTCATATGGGCATTGTTACATTTGGTGTCATGATTTCCACATAAATTCAACAGTAATAAAAGTAATACGTCTTGAGCTGTACCCCTTTCTTCATACCAATAGTTGACAATCAGATTTTAAGTTTTGGGGTTTTTTTTTTCATTGAGCTGTATACAAATCGCACCTGCTGGAAGACCAGGGGCCGATTTCACAAAGAGATAAGACTAGTCTTATCTGAAGTTAGGACCAGTAACTGGTCTTAACTTAAGACTAGTCCTATCTCTTAGCATTGCCTAGGACTAGTCCTAAATTAGGAAGAGTTTTGTGAAATCGACCACGGGGCTCAATTTCACAAAGAGAGAATGTTGATCTTAACTGCGATTTTAATCATACATGTAACTGCTAAGCAAAGTGTGATGTCACAGTACAAATCAGGGTTCTCCCAAGGTTTTTCCAAAACTGTGGGTCATTCTGGGCAATAATTTTGGGATGTTTAGCCCGAAGCGCGCTGAATTGAAACAAGGTCTTCGGAATGTTTTCTACTTGGTGTTTTTCTTGGCTTTTTCAAAGCCCTACTGTGCAATTTGGAGCATTCTATATGGTTTTCTTCTCATGTTTTTTGAGAAACTACCGTATTAAAATAAAATAAAATAACAATAAAAAACTTTTTTTTATTTTGCGTATCGCCACGCAATTTGCGCGTATCAGTCCAATACGCTAGCTTGTGCATGTGGAGAACCCTGCAAAATCACTCATGGTAATACTGACAACTCAACTTAAGATGAATCTTAGTGCTTTGTGGAATTGAGCCCAGGCTCTGTGGCTCTTTTGTAAAGATGTGATGTCAAAGGTTACATGTTAGTTGACATACAGAGTCTATTCTGTCTTAGTTAAACATCAAACCTACTCACACACTGTACTTGTTAAAGTTAGTCCATTTGTGTTTTTGTTTGTCCGGGCAATTACTACCACTAGCTTTGGCCTTTTCTGGCTATGCCCCCATTTCCAATTATCCTCTTACTGTTCTTTGTTATTGTTATGATGATTCTCTGTTAGAGTGGAAAATAAATGTCTTGAACAAAAAAACAAAAAATCTAAAAAAAATTGTCTAATGTGTTTCTGTGATCATGTGGTGGTGGTGGTGTGGGGGGGGGGGGGGGGTAGGCGAGCATAGATGTACAGTAGTTGTCCTTGCTGGTGTATGGTTTATCTATCACTCAAAATCATAGTTGATGATATGGAATGGTCAGGCTTTAGGTAGGTTTAAATCATATACATGTGAAAATGTTTGTATCATTTCTTTTCCCTTGATTCGAAGTGATAGGTTTTTGGAAATGAAGTGGTGATAATGAAGTTATCTTGAAACTACTAAACTTGTTATTATACTCCGTTGTTCCTTTATACTTCACAATTTAATGCAGTAGTTGTTTGTTCAGATTTCAGCCTCGGCTCTAAGCTGAAAGACAACCTCATAAAAAACTTACTATGAAAATTTACTTGGTGAGAAGCACTGCAGCTGTTGATAGTTTAAACTATTTTGAGAAAGGATTCCCTTTCAAGTAGTATGGTTTGGATAATTTTTCATCCCAAAACATTTGACTCTGAGAAACGATTCATTCATGAATCGTTTCTCAAATTTCTGAGGGTTGGTGTCCCTTCATGAATGCTGCAGCAAGAGATGCGGATGGTACCCCCTGTCACCTTGCTAAACGTGGATGGATCCGACGTTCATGTGAAAATACCGTGACAGGTTTTTTTCTTCTATTTTCTCATCAAGCGGACACTGTATTCAGCTGGAACTTTCACATGTGACGTTTATTGTATCTTTCTGTATAATTTCGCCTACCTTTAAGCAAATGTTGGAAGAGCAGGAAAGTTAAAACCTAGACAACCACACAAGAGTGCGACCTGACCCACCTGACCATCAAAGAGTTCGCGATAAAATCCACCAGCCACATGCAGGTACCAGCACATGAACAAAACCGACACTTCTGATGGTTCAGTACATACTACTGAACTCAACCACGCTGTGATAAATCGAACTACACTCCTGCATCAGAAGAAACAATCACCAACAAAAAGGATCACAACAAAAAGAACAACATCCTTTGGGCATAAGAAATTTGATATGTTTTGTAGCCTAGGTTTACCAATCAAGAACAGCTTGCACAGATTTTAAAAGTGAATTTTATCGCAAAAATAGTGGTAAAATTGTGACTTTTTAATATTTCACTTTAGCCGTTATTTTTAAAAGGATAGCTTTTATGTTTTTAGAGGGCAAAGTATTCCTTTGGATTTAGGAAACCATGCAACTGTTTTAATCCTATACACCAATCCTTCGCCGATCTTGAACTCTTGGTGGCAGCAGAAACGCCTCCATTACTGCGGTGGTACCTGGGGGGTGCACCCCACTAAATATGGAGAAAACAGAGCGTCGAGCTCATGAATATTTTGTAGGCCCTCAAAATATCCTATATTATACAGATTTGAGAGCCCAATAAAAGGGGTAGAGTGTAAAAATGTTGCCCAATTGTAACCTGGGGGTTGTTGACTTCCAACTTGAGGTATTTTGGATGACATAGGCCCTGAAAAACTGGTCCTATTTGCCGAGAGGTGTAGGGACATTTTTCAAGATTGATGCTCGGACGTTTGGAAAATTACACCGGTGTAGGGGTGTTTTGATTTGGAGGGAGAATAACTCGACGGGACCAGGGACTCCCCATATTAAATTGAGCAGAGAATAAAAGTTCAAGAGTCAATTAATACTTTTCCCTTTACTGTAAAAAGCTGTGAGACTTTTAAGTATTTTTCGTGTATTTTTGAATATTTAGCCCTTTGCGCTGAATGCTATGGGAGTTGAATTAGTGGGGTGCACCCTATAGGGTGCACCCCACTAAATATGGAGAAAACAGAGCGTCGAGCTCATGAATATTTTGTAGGCCCTCAAAATATCCTATATTATACAGATTTGAGAGCCCAATAAAAGGGGTAGAGTGTAAAAATGTTGCCCAATTGTAACCTGGGGGTTGTTGACTTCAACTTGAGGTATTTGATGACATAGGCCCTGAAAAACTGGTCCTATTTGCCGAGAGGTGTAGGGACATTTTTCAAGATTGATGCTCGGACGTTTGGAAAATTACACCGGTGTAGGGGTGTTTTGATTTGGAGGGAGAATAACTCGACGGGACCAGGGACTCCCCATATTAAATTGAGCAGAGAATAAAAGTTCAAGAGTCAATTAATACTTTTCCCTTTACTGTAAAAAGCTGTGAGACTTTTAAGTATTTTTCGTGTATTTTTGAATATTTAGCCCTTTGCGCTGAATGCTATGGGAGTTGAATTAGTGGGGTGCACCCTGGGTGGTATTGTGCTGCCTATCGATGAGCTTAAGGGCTGGGCTACACTAGTTAATTTATAAATGGTTATATGTAAATAATGGTTGTTTATAAATAATAGTTACATAAGTGGCAAGGTCGTACCACCGCAGTACCACCGCAGTACCACCGCAGTTTGTCTGCTGCCACCAAGAGTTCAAGATCGGTGAAGGATTGGTGTATATAAATGTAGACATATAAAATAAAACTACAAACATTTCATTTCAAAAGGTGGTAGCTTTTTTGAGATATTGGAGAGAAACAAAATGTAACTGGTGTCATAGGGAAATCTGTCCCCCGGAGATTCTGTCCCCCATACAGGAAATCAACATGGGCTGGAGGAGGATGATTCAAAAGAGGGCACTATCATGAAGAAGTTTGTACACAGTTCGCCGTATGGGGGGACAGAATCTACTGACACACCGGCACTGAATTAAGTTTCTAAACTTACCTAGGATCCTTATAGTCTTAACAATTTTAAACTTTACAATCATTCCCATTTTATAGCATTTTATATTCTTTTAGTCTTCATTTCATGTGTCAGTGATTTATTTAATTTATGTATTATTATTATTTTTATCACACTTCACACTGGCAAAACACTAAAAGTTATTAGAAGGTACAATCCACAATATAGAACTATGGCTGAGAAAATACAAAATAAATACAAATATTCAAAATTGTATAAAATACCAAGCCAGTGATTGGCAAGGAGGAACAGGTGATCAGCACCTCTACAAGACCGTTCTACCACAACAATTGTCAACAAATACCCCGCCCCCACGACGAATGTTTCAGGCTTAAAACAATAACATTCTAATGACTATTTAATATTTGATTAAAATCTACAAGAAAATCATGTATATATGACACTTTAATTTATTTCTTACTTTATTTTCAAACACCGGCCTTCAAAATCTCGTGGTACCACTATTTACAATATAACATAGAACACGACAAAGTCAACAATGCTTACCTCAAAATTCTAAAGAATTGTCCTCTACCTTTGAAGGTATCGTACACGTTCGGTAATGACTCAAAACAAATATTAGCATAAAAACTGACTTGGTAACAAGCAACGGAAAGCTGTTGATAGTATAAAACAATGTAGAAAACGACTCCCTCTGAAGTAACGTAGTTTTTGAGAAAGAGGTAATTTCTCACTAAAATAATAAAAACTTCTTGCCAGAAGTTTTTATTCCTAATCTGAAAGCACACAAATTTGTACAACAAGGGTGTTTTTTCTTTCATCATTTTCTTGCAACTTTGATGACCAATTGAGCCCAAATTTTCACAGGCTTGTTATTTTATGCATATGTCGGGATACACCAAGTGAGAACACTGGTCTTTGACAATTTCCAACCGTGTACGATGCCTTTAATCATTAAGTTAAGAGGGGGGAGGGGGTAATATGCCCTCCACACCCACCCTTGTTCTTCCAAGATACTTTACATTCTGGAAAACTTCATCTATGTGAGGTTTGTGTCTTTTCGCTAGGCTTCAACAGAATGATCGATGCACGCACTTTGCATTAGCCCTATTCATAATAATAATAATAATAATAATACGCAGTTCTTATATAGCGCTTTATACTCCCAATGGGTGTCTCAAAGCGCTTAGTATTTTTCCTACAAGGTAAGTGGAGTTACGTGTTGAAGTATGAGACCTATTCCTTTACATAGCACCATGTAATGGTTTACAAGGTGCTGTGGCACAATATGCAGCCAATCAAACCAGGAACACCGGGGCAAACCCCTTCTCTTTACGATAAGTGCACTGGGTGATTTTTTTGTGCATTAAACACACAGGGCCTACGGCTTAACGTCCCATCCAAAGGACGAAGCATATGATTAAGTGTCTTGCTTAAGGACACAAGTGTCAAGACTGGGATTTGAACCCACACTCTGCTGATCAAAGACACCAGAGCTTGAGTTCGGTGTTCTTATCCGCTCGGCCACAACATACTCAAATATAACATTCCAATACAATAATCATTCAACAGTGTTCAATACACAATTTTTTTAAGAGAACACCAACAGTTTTGTTACTGCGAACGAACTGTACTCGACAACAGATCGCAACATACAGAAATATACTCTTTACTCTCAGATACTTTCTTGACAAACCACTTGAAACCAGTCGGACGCACAGGTTGTGTGTGGCGGCACAACTGTCCAGGGAATAACGGAAGAATATGATGGAACTAACTGTGTACATGATGTATGTATACATGAAGGGGAAAAAGGTGGAGTGTGCAACAAGAAGGTGGTTACTGAATACATTCAAAGGTTCTCAAACAGGTTATCAAAAGTATCCTGGACTAGTGGAAGATGACGAGGAAGGAGGGGGGTGAGTTCTTGGATATGGTTTTATGACCAAAAAAAGGTGAGTTTTTACTACTCCGATTAAAAACTGACACATCGTGTGATGGTAGCAATCACAAAGTACCTGGCCGCCGTTATCAGTCGATATAAAGCGAGTGTATCCGCCAGTCTGTTTGATATACCACCCAACGAAGAGGACCGATAGCTCTTGGGGTTCCATGCAAACGCCAACCACGCAACTTGTAAATAAAAGATGGCGGACGCTTCTACACATTGGGGGAAAGAACAATTTTACACTCTTGCCCTGAAAAAAAGGGTGTCAGGTTTTTTTTTAAAGAATAATTGGGCTCCTAGGCGGTCCTCATGTTAAGAAGCAGGAATGGCTTATACTTGACTTACACTTTTACCTGTAAAAAGAAACCGGACAGGATTTGAGCCCGGAGGACTCAACCCAAACTTCACGGAGATGATATGATGCAACCGTATGAATCCCTCCCTCAACCCTCAGGGTCAAAACTCATGCCAGATATAATTGTTTTCAATTATTCCTCAGCCAAGCTTAATGTGGGGATTAAGGGATTAAGAGAACATGGGATTAAGGGATTAAGGGATAAAGGGATTATTACATATCTCTGGGAAATACAACAAATGGGCCAAAGGCAAAAGTTGATGTAGTTTTTTGCATTTAGCAGTCAACTCAAATCCCATACCTTGTTGCACTGTGCTGCATTTAGCAGGATCCTGTACATGACCTTGGCATCCATGTGCAATCCCAGTACCCAGCAAAAATGTAAATTGCTTATTGGTGCATTTTTAGCAGGGTTGAATGCCCACAGTGCCAAGGCCGGCATAAACCACTTCACTTTTAAAACCAAGACAAACACCAAGTAGAAAACATTCCGAGGACCTCGTTTCAATTCAGCGTGCTTCGGCCAAACTTCCAAAAGTTGGGATCCAGAATGCCCCAGTTGAGAAAATCCTGGAGAAGAACCCTGATATCTAAAAGTCTATGCAGTCAACATTCGGGGTTCGAATCCTGTTTGTCAATATCCTAGTACTGTCACACAAAAGACACTTTTACCATTGTGGGTTTGGTATCAGCAGAGTCAAATAATTATCTTGTGTTGTTGCTTATTTTTTAACCTGTTTATGCGGGTGAAATTTTATTTGTTTATTTGTGTAGGTACTTTTAATTGATTGGGTTTTCAACTGTTTATTATCATGATTCTTTTGCTTCTAATTTGTACAATTTTTGTTCTTATTTAATTGTTTAAAAACAAATTTGGGGAGGGAAAGTGGTGTCACACTTCAAATTTCACCACATTTTTTGTTTCTGACAATTACTTTTAACTTATTTAGTTTAATTAAACGAGTCAAAAAGAGGCTAGCTTAGGGAGTCTCTTTCGAAATGACGGTTCTGGCTGAGGCTTGTGCTTGGGCTCGGTATTTTTTTTAATTTTTTATACTTGCGCTTTCCTTACGGGGGATTCAAACAAGCGAATAGAGCCCACGCCCAAGCAGTGGTTTTGAATAGGGCCATCAAATTAAATGGATTATTTCCAGTTATTAACTCTTTCATGTGCTGACCGGTGGCTAGCGACCAGTTTAAAATCCCTTCAGAAAACTAGTTGTAAAACAAAAAATTAAAGATTGCTCGGCCTCACAGTTTTCAGAATGGAAAAGAGGACTCTTGAGGGCGATATTGTGACCTGATTTTTGTTAAGGGGGTCGCCATTTGCACAAAAAAACGAGTAAACAATTAATGAGTCCAAATGATCAATTTATCACTAAAATGAGAAAGAGGACTCTTGAGGGCGCTATTGTGACCAGGCCTATTGTGACTTGGTTTCTTTTAGGGGGTGCCGTTTGCAAAAAAAACCAAGTTAACAATTAATGTATCTATATGATCAATTTATCACTTAAATAAATTGTCACAGTTTGAATACTTTATGACCAATCCTTCACCATGTTGATTGCAATTAAGCAAGCCACTACACAACTCTAAGATCACATTCAGCAAGTTTTACACGAAATCTAGTTCAGATTAGTAGAGTTTCTACAGAGCACCGTGTGCATCAAGAAAATGCACAAATGGTTTTGATTTGTTTATCTCTCTACCTGGCCCCCATTGTCTCGGCTAAAACTCCGATAGAATCCCCCACTCTGTTTGATATACCAGAAGAAGAAGAGGACGGAGAGCTCACTAGTATGCATTGTAACCGTCAGTCGACAGTAGACCACCATAAATTGATGCACCACTCTACATAACGAGTCAAGCACTGTATGTCAGATGAAATATAAATGGCCGCCATCTTTGGGTCAGGCTCCTGGACTCGATACAACTATGATGATTAAAGGCATGATAAAGAAGGGTAGCGAACTAAAAAATAATGACAGCATTACTGGACGATCTCCTGAAAGAAAAATGGAGCTACAAACATCAGTAGTTATGAGGCAGAAAGTTATATCTTTACAAACAAAAGTTGCCAATTTATGGAATAAACAGAAGGTCCAATCAGTTTTACGAGGACAGATTTTCTGTAGTTTGGTTCTCCAATCAATTTCATTTATGGATTCAACCAATGGTGCGTACAGTAACTCTCTTCTAACCAATCGGTGCACAGTTCTAGTTCTTCTGACCAATAGTCAGTTCACTAGACCTTGCATATGACTTCACTAGCTCCAACGAATGTCAGACAACTCGACAGTTGACCGACTTGACTCGAGACAACTCGGCAGTTCAGACAAACTCGATTGTTCAGACAACTCTGTGGTCGAATCTGTTAGTGTTAATCCGTAAAGACAACTCGACGGTTCAGACAACTAGACGTGTGTGTTGGTAATAATCATAATAGATGTATATAAATATAAATGCCTCCATTACTGTATGGTGAAAACTCTCAAACCTCGAAGTATCTAAAGGGTCTGTATACGTTTGCTAATGACTCTGAAAATTAATAGCAATAAAAACTTACTTGGTAAGAAGTACAGCAGCTTTGGATAGTATAATGCATTTTGAGAAACTTTTCACTTCAGAGTACTGCGGTTATGGAAAAATATATAACTTTTTATCCCCCAAAATTTGAATCTGAGAAGCGTTACTGCAGTAACGTTTCTCAGATAGTGTATTCCAATTGCAGATTATTCTTCCTGCGTGGACATAACCGCTCCAGATTTTCGGCAATATCTCAAAAACGCTACCACCTTTTGAAATGAAATTTTCACAGGTTAGTTTTATGGTATATATCTACAACTATATAGGATAGAAACAAACAGTGGGTTTCAATTACCAAACGTTTACAATCCCAATAAGCCATGCATGCAAACCTATGTCAGGTGACAAGCGTTCCGATCGCATGCTTGAAGCCGCGCTTTGCATGGATACCTCAGGTGGATGCCACGGTAAAGGACTGATTGTCTGAACCATCAAGTTGTCTCGAGTAGAGTTGGTCAACTGTTGAGTTATTCCTGATTCCGCTCCCAACAGCGCCCTCACTAAGGTCAAAGGAAGACCTAACAATGCATCATTGGCAGAGAATTTGTGCATTTCCGTGGTTTGACCTCAGCGATGGTGAGTATATCATTTTGTGCACCGAAACATTGAGAAGGCGAATTGTAAATGTGAACTCACAGACCTGGAATTACATGGAGGTCGCGGCATTTGTTGCCCCGCTCTTGCCTTCGTTGCCCCTGTTCTGGCATTTGCTGCCCTGTTCTGGTCTTTGTTGCCCCGTTCTTGCCTTTTGGTGCACATCACAAAAGTTCCCCATTAAAAATAATCCAACGGGAGTTCTCTTTGAAAAAAATAAAATGGCCTTGCCCTCTCAAAGATAAAAATTCCAGGTCTGGATGAATTCTACGTGCAGGTTTTTGTTGGTGCTTTTCACAGAATGTTTTTGTGCAATCTAGACGGAGTATAGAAATGGAAAAAAATCGTCCAAGATTTTTGTGCATGCTGCACATAAAAACTTCCTCTAAGTGCTTAAGTTTTTGCTTTTTGTACCGATTGTCTAACTGTACCGACTATGCAGTGAAATAATGAAAAATGAAAATTCAAAGTTAAAGGTGAGGAACAGAGTTTCAAAGTCTGGAGTCTCATTAGGTATTGTGAAGCAAATGAGACAGTAACACTCGGTCATGATGGAAACAAAACTACTGCATGTGAAATCTTCTCTAATTTATCTAATAGTCAGCATTTATTTAGGGAAGCAGATCTGACTCGTTCGTAAGGGAATACGACTCTTACTTCGGGAATTTGTGTGCTCAGTAAACAAATCTTCTGAGCAAAGACAAACCTTGCATGTATCAGAAAAGGGTTAGACATCAAAAAGTGATGGAAAGTTCCAGCCCCAACCCTCTTTTTGCTTTGAGACCAGCACAGACCCTCAGCGTTGATGTTGCTTCCTGATCTCACTCTCAGTGTCAGAATTCCAAGAAGTCACAGTCTTGGGTCTTTAGTATTTTTAAAAACCCTATGGTGAGTCTCAGCATTGTTGGTGTCATCTTAGACTTCCTCAACTCGGTCTCTGATTTGCCTAGTCTTGATCTAAGATTCAGGGGGTTTTGATGTCAGACCTTTTGGTCTCATCGCTGTTACTCTTGAACGCCTAGGTCTGCGTCTTCAAAAGCTTGGTTCAAGTCCTGGTGTTAAGTCACACTCTCGGACCTGCAGGCCTCTTTCTTGGTCTTGGTTATTTGGGGTCTAAGTCTAGGTTTCAGTTTTGGTGTTATGTCACATTCTTGGACCTGCAGACCTCCTTCTTGGTCTTGGACATTGGGGTCTAAGTCTAGGTTTCAGTTTTGGTGTTAAGTCACATTCTTGGACCTGCAGACCTCCTTCTTGGTCTTGGACATTGGGGTCTAAGTCTAGGTTTCAGTTTTGGTGTTAGGTCACATTCTTGGACCTGCAGACCTCCTTCTTGGTCTTGGACATTGGGGTCTAAGTCTAGGTTTCAGTCTTGGTGTTATGTCACATTCTTGGACCTGCAGACCTCCTTCTTGGTCTTGGACATTGGGGTCTAAGTCTAGGTTTCAGTCTTGGTGTTATGTCACATTCTTGGACCTGCAGGCCTCTTTCTTGGTCTTGGACATTGGGGTCTAAGTCTAGGTTTCAGTCTTGGTGTTAAGCCACATTCTTGGACCTGCAGGCCTCTTTCTTGGTCTTGGACATTGGGGTCTTAGTCTATGTTTTAGTATTGGTGTTATGTCACACTCGTGGACCTGCAGGCCTCTCTCTTGGTCTTGGACATTGGGGTCTAAGTCTAGGTTTCAGTCTTGGTGTTATGTCACACTCTTGGACCTGCAGGCCTCCTTCTTAGTCTTAGACATTGGGGTCTAAGTCTAGGTTTCAGTCTTGGTGTTAAGTCACATTCTTGGACCTGCAGGCCTCTTTCTTGGTCTTGGACATTGGGGTCAAAGTCTAGGTATCAATCATGGAATATTTGGTTCCAGTCTTGGTGTTAAGTCACACTGTTGGACCTCTATCTTGTTCTTTGACCTCTATCTTGTTCTTGGACATAAGGGTCTAGGTCCAAGTCTCGACCATGGAATATTTGGTTCCAAACCTGGTGTTAAGTCCCAACTCTTGGACCTGCAGGCCTCTTTCTTGGTTCTCGGATATCAGGGTCCAAGTCTAGGTTTTAGCCTCAATATTGAGGCACCATGTCTCAGACCACTACGTTTTTAGTCTCAGTACTAACTTTGACATCAAGTTCAACACTACTAAAAAATGACTTACTCTGTCCAACATGTCTTGTCAATCCATTCTTTCATCGTCATGTTATCCAACTCTTCGGCATTTGGTGCGTCCCACGGTGCATCCACTGGAATCTGAACAAAATATTATAATGAAAATAACAACCAAAACAATATTTTCTTTATTTTAATAATAATAATAATAATAATAATACTAATCATTTGGGAGGCTAATGGTCACAGCCCCCCAAAAAAGCATCAAGTCATAGAGCAACTGGTCCCCTCTCATTCTTCTTTGATATATTCTTGTGACATGTCTAACAGTTTTTTGTTATGAAAGATTGCCTAACATCACAAGGCCGGACGGCCACTTCAAGGTTGAGGGCTACACTTAACTGATTTGGGCTATCGACCCAAATCAACTGTCACCAGAGGCATGTTGCCACCTACTCCTTGGGCTGAAACAGGGTTACCCCCTTCACAGTCCGTAAAGATGTAGGCATGGGTATCATCCACTAGGAGCCTGGCTGGTAGAGCAGAATGCACTACCTTCCCAACTCTTTACGAAGCAATTATGGTTAAGTGCCTTGCTCAAGGAGACAAGTGTCATGACAGGGTATCTAACCCACACTCTGCTGCTGACAACACCAGAGCTAGACCGCTTGGCCACGACAAGCCACTGATCTTTTATTAGGGGTCTTAATAAATTCTGAAGTTGCTTACCATGTCTCCAAGTCTGTCGATCTCTCGGATAGCGTTGTTCAAATCGAGATTGATGAGTGGATTCCAGAACTTGGGCCACGACCCCTTGAATGGATATCCTCGTTGCTGTCAAGAACAAAACAAAAGAAATCAAAAAATTACTTGAATGTAAAGATTGGAGCGACAAACAGTGACAGATACTTCACTTTAAGCACTTCACGTCAGACAACGTACATGTGTTAGCCAATTTTGACCTGCTTAAAGGCACTGAACACGTTTGGAAACTGTCAAAGACCAGTGTTCTCACTTGGTGTATCCCAACATATGCATTAAATAACAAGCCTGTGAAAATTTGGGCTCAATTGGTCATCAAAATTGCAAGAAAATGATGAAAGAAAAAACACCCTTGTTGTACAAATTTGTGTGCTTTCAGATAGGAATAAAAACTTCTTGCAAGAAGTTGTTTATTATTTTAGTGAGAAATTACCTCTTTCTCAAAAACTACGTTACTTCAGAGGGAGTCATTTCCGATAATGTTTTATATCTATCAACAGCGGTCTCCGTTGCGTGTTACCAAGTAAGTTTTTATGCTAATACCTGTTTTGAGTCATTACCAAACGTGTACGATACCTTTAAGTGAACATTTATAGTACATGTATTTGTCCACTGTATTTGAGCATTTAGCCTATTCCATGAAAACATGGCCACATAATGACTCAACATTTTCAGTGCTAAATTCAGCTGTGGTCAAAAGAGTTACACAATGTGTACTTGTACTGTACTACAACTGCACATTCACACAGCAATGCTAATATTTTACTGGCATGCAGTAAATTGACTCTATGACCTACTAACTGTGACCTACCATACCCTTGTTCAGTCTAGTCTTAGGTACGGTGAGTTGTTGTTATCAACAAAGTGGGAACAAAAATACAAGTCTCTATAACCTCACGTTAAAACGGTGCAAAATGCCACTGTGTTTGATACCTTTACATGTAATGTAAGTGCACTTTTGTTGTAAATCTAAAAACGTTTGATTACATCACATTTCAAACATGATCTATACATTTTTGCACAGTAGGATTGTTAGTTCATTTCTGAAAATTTGATGATATTAAATCAAAATGGCATTGAGTTTGACCTTTTGGCTGGCCCAAAAGGTCCTATTTGGAATGTACAAACCCATTTGTTTTTGATGTCCGATGACGTCATGTTTCAAATTTCGCTCTGAAAGAGCATCCAATAAAATGATATTTTACACCATATTTCTAAAGAGAGGTTAGAGACTTTTTTAGAGAATTTTTATTTCCCAACCTTAATAAGGAGTCTATCTATTGGAAAATGGGTGCATCACAAAACTTTATTTAACCTTGGAGCCCCTCTTTAAAGGGAGTGTACACTTTTGGTAATTACTCCAAAAATTAATGACCACAACAAACTACTTGGAAAAGAGAACTGGAGAGCTGTTGATTGTATAAAAAATTGTTAGAAACGACACTCCTTGAAGTAATGTAGTTTTAGAGAAAGAGGTAATTTTTGGATCCGAGAAAGGCTTCAGGCCTGAGGCCTTTCTCAGGCATCCGAAAACACACAATTCTATGCAACAAGGGTGTTTTTTTCCTTTGATTATTTTCTTACAACTTCGATGACCAATTGAGCCCAAATTTTCACAGGCTTGTTATTTTATGCATGTGTTAGGACACACCAAGTGAGAATACTGGTCTTTCACAATTACCAAAAGTATACACTGTCTTTAACAATTGAACACACTTAGAATGAAAGCCTACATATTGTTATCTTCAGCAGAGACACGAATGCTTAGGTGTTATTCTTTACAACTATGTATGTATGGAGAAGAAACAAAAAAGGGTTCAAGGTGCCAGATGCTGATGACAAAAAACCAATCGAACCATTCATGTAGTTACAATTGAAGCAACAAAACAGAGTATGATGCTGTCAGATTAAGCCAAGGCTTGTAGAAGACAGCCTAGACAGACAAACTACGAACGTGGAGACAAGACAAACAGGTAACGGAAAAACAAAACAAAAAACAGACTGTGGATGCAATGAGAGAAATGTGTGTAAACTAGCAGGGCTATTAAAGGTATCGTACACGTTTGTTAATGACTCAAAACAAATATTAGCATAAAAACTGACTGGGTAACGAGCAACGGAGAGCTGTTGATAGTATAAAACATTGTAGGAAACGACTCCCTCTGAAGTAACGTAGTTTTTGAGAAAGAGGTAATTTCTCACTCAAATAATAACAACTTCTTGCAAGAAGTTTTTATTCCTATCTGAAAGCACACAAATTTGTACAACAAGGGTGTTTTTTCTTTCATCATTTTCTTGCAACTGCGATGAAGAATTGAGCCCAAATTTTCACAGGCTTGTTATTTTATGCACATGTTGGGATACACCAAGTGAGAACACTGCTCTTTGACAATTACCAAATGTGTTCAGTGCCTTTAAGTAAATGGCTGATGATAGGAGCTGGACTGACTAGAAGAGAGCTATGCCACATAATGGCAGTGAATGAAAGCCTACAAATTGTTATTATCAGCAGAGATTTTAATGCTTAGGTGTTATTCTTTACAATATGTATGCATGGAGAGAAACAAAAAAGGGTTCAAGGTGCTAGATGCTGATGACAACAAAAATTGACTATTTCATGTAGTTAAAATTGAAGCAACTTCATCCACTAATTAATTAGTTAAGATAATAAAACCGATCCTCTTAATCAACTTACATTATCAACCCAGACAAGCCTCTCAGTTTCGTTGATCTTGTAGTTTTCCACGCCTAGTTCCTTGGCCATACGGAGTAGACGATTCTGGGTGGGGCCGACGTAAGCTCCGCCCAAATCCACATAACCAATGGAGGGGTCCTTTTGAAAACAGAAAACAAAAATTTGAATAATATCACCACACTTTATTCTAGTGTGAATATTCATGAGAATAAATGGACTGCTTCGAAAAGAATCAATCATTTCGTGAAGATTCACAAAACTAATTTAATCTTATTAAATTTCAATAATGTTTTCAAAGTAGACAGTGAAAATACAATTTGAAACACAAAATTTGACAAAAATCTTCCACATTGACCTAAATCACACACACTGCTGTTTCACAATGACTAGAATAAGTATTGTCGTCTAGTTATTGAATCACAAATTATTGATTTGTGTCATTCATAATCACAGACGTTAAACCAATGTTTATAGGAGAGAGATTGCCAGCTTGGCATTTATATATCCCCTTGTGGGAGCTTTGTCGAGTTCCCTTGTTGGGAAGATCATCTAAACAAACAAACAACAAACACATTTTGTTAATTTTTTTTATTTATTATAAATTGTTGAAGATTATTCCAAGACATTTACAATCCATATTTCTTTCCCAGGGACCCACAGCGGTAAAAGAAAGCCTCCTCCGATAATCTAGATCTGATCCACTCATGGTATGCCCGAGGGTTCCTCTCTCTCTTGAACTCAAAGAATCTCCTCAACCCATTCCAATCTAGCGCACACATTATCTACAAGTACAGGGGAGTGCGCTACTAGCAATCACGCTACTCAAGTTATTGGCTTGACCTCCGTTGACCCCCCCTGGGGACTGTAACTGGCAGTGGGATGATTGTAACAGCACTTTGTTTTTTGAGGTCAAGTAGTCGACAGTTTCCATTATGCCCCAAAAAAATCAAAGGGCAAATGGTCTTTTTTACATAGACTTGTGGACAAGTCAGTTGACTGTTTGTTGCTGTAATGGCTCTCACGCGACTAAAGGTTTCATAATTCAAAAACGTAGGTCCACATACCTTGCAGGAAAAATACTGAATGTTGGAGCGCCATTCAGGGCTCGAATTTGGGGGGAAAATCCACAAGACCACAGGGCTTGTAGCTCATAATTTTTACTGGACCAGAATTGTTTTCACAAGACCAGACTCAAAATGAGAAGAAACATGAAAAGACCAGAATCAAAATGACAACACTGTTTTAACATCGGCCTGTAAAACGTTTTTGTTTCTTGAGAAATCTCATTTGTTTTATGGGTAAGTAGACTTTGATACTCAACAGAAAGAGATTTATCAAACTCAAAGTCAACATTTGAACATCATGAGAAGATTGAATTAAAAACTCAAGACCCCCGGACTTGTCCAGTCATGAGTTTACTGGCCCAACAATAAAACTACTGGCCTCGGGCCTGTGGTCCAATGTAAATTTCGAACCCTGGCCATGAGCATCAAAGAGTGATGGATTTGAGCGCTAGGATATAAGAAGCCACTATTAATATTATGATTATTATTATACTGCTCCAGCGAGACTGCTGGCTCCCGACTACTGCCAAAATGGGAGGTGTAGTCACAACAGCAGATGTATCACGGGTTTTACGCTATCACTGCGACTAACATTCCCTAACATTACATAGCAGGGAACCATTTCGTCAAGTAATTTTGCCTAGCAAAATATTTTGACTGAACATTTGTACACACTGAATGCTAACATATTTTGTATACATGTAGATGGTGATTTTTGAGTAGAACTGATACATTCTGTGTAGCATTTCCCGATGCTATACAAGGAAAATCGTTCACTGCATCGAGTCCACTTCTTCACTCAGTCCACTCAGCATTTTTGTCAAATAGATTGGCCTTTTACAATTTTGGTATTTTTAGTAACCAGAATTAACGGCATAATTTTTTATTTCCATGTTACAATCCCCGTTAAAAATGTTAGTAATGTACAATTAGGTTTTATGTACATATGCAATTAATTTTTTTGATGCATTTAAACAATGCCAGAAATTCATTAAATTTGATTACAGTGAAAAACCTACATGTACAGTTACATGTAGGATCCATCCCATATCCCATCCCTAATTGATTTACATAAATTATTAAATAGGAGTTACACAATGAATTACACGTGTAACCTTGAATGGTGTATAAGTAATTTGGATGAAACCATCGTGTACAACTGAAGATATTACAAAAAAGCAGCATGGGTTTTTAAGATTTAAAGGGATTGTATACATTTGGTAATTGGAACCCACTGTTTGTTTCAATCCTATAGTTGTAGACTATAAAAATAACCTGTGTAAATTTCATTTCAAAAGGTGGTAGCGTTTTTGAGATATTACCAAAAATCTGGAGCAGCTTTTCCACGCAGGAAGAATAATCTGCAATCAGATTACACTATCTGTGAAACGTTACTGTCAGTAACGCTTCTCAGATTCAAATTTGGGGGGATAAAAAGTGATATCTTTTTCTATAACGCAGTACTTCCAAGTGAAAAGTTTCTCAAAATGCATTATACTATCCAAAGCTGCTGTACTTCTTACCAAGTAAGTTTTTATTGCCATTAATTTTCAGAGTCATAACCAAATGTATATAGACCCTTTAATTCAATCAGTATGTTGATCAAACTTGATGATATCATTGTCAAAAAGTGCTTAATAATTCCCTTGACTTGACAATCTCATATAATAATATTAATATTGATGACGATGGCTCAGAAATAATTTTGTTCATATAATATTGATGACGATGGCTCAGAAATAATTTTGTTATAAACTACTTCCATTGTACAGGGCTTGAGGCTCAAAATGTTTACTGAACCAGAATTCTTTGTTTACAAGACCAGGGCTCGATTTCACAGAGAGCTAAGATTGATCTTAACTGCCATTTGAAAATCTTGATTGCTATTAAGCAAAGTGTGATGTCACAATACAAACCACTATGGCAATACTGACAACTCATCACAAGATGAATCTTGTCTCTTTGTGAAATTGACCCTCGAGGATCAAAATAAGAAAAACTTCCTGACCCAGTTTAACATGCATTTAAGTTGACTGTTTTTATTTGTACTTAGCGCTAAGACATGTAAGCGAAGATTGATTTCATTTGTCTTTATGGGTATTAAGTATACTTCATTATGTCATTACTCAACAGAATTGAATGGTATTTTATCAGATCAAAGTCCACATTTGAACACATTATTTTGTTGTTCTTAAATAATATTAAATTAAACCTCATTCATTTGAGGGAAATTGCTTCTCAAAATGTTATTATCAACAGCTGCAGTCCTTTAAACCAAGTAAGTTTTTATGGTCATTAATGTTTGGAGTAATTACCAAAGGTATACCCTCCCTTTAAAGCAGAGCTCGAGTTTGAGGGGAAATTCCACAAGACTCTTGATATTACAAGACCAGTGTTCTCCAACCTATAAAAAAGACGTGGCGCACCGCCACGCTTTCTGCGGCGCGCGCCACGCTTTTATAATCGCCGCCAAGCTTTAAAAAAAAAAAAAAAACTTTTTTTTTTTTGAGCACACTAGTAACACGGAATTACAAGGTAAAAAAAAGAAATGCGGTCGGGCTACCGGACACATACGTTTCCTCTAGTGGGTGCCTAAGATAAATTGGTACCAATAAATTAAATTAAATTGGTTTTTATTTCAAGTAAGTGTTTAGAAAACCAGTATTTTACTTTGTGTTCTTAAAAACTGTAAAAATATTTCCTCAAAAAGGTCTGAGGAAAGTGGCCAGGATTCACCTTAGAACGCACCACAGAGCATCTAGGATCAAAATTTTTCTCGGGGCCCTTGAGCTCGCATTGTATGTACCCCCTCGCAGGTTTCACCACACCAAGCACCAACCTTTAATTTTCAAAGTTGGAGAACACTGAAGACCAGAATCAAAATGAGAAGAGACCAGAATTAAAATGAGAACACAGTTCTATCAACTAAACTGTTTTACTTGAACAAACACCATTAGGAAGATTCTCTTCTCTTCTTACTCATGTTTGAAAGATATTTATGAGACTCAAACTAAACATTAGAAAAAAAATTTTTTAAAATAAAGATACTGAATTGAAAAACACAAGACTACCGGACTAGCCCTGTCTTTACTTTACTGATGCTGAAATCACTGGCCTTGGGCCAGCAGTCCAGTGTAAAAATCAGGGCCCTGCTAATGAGCAGATTTAACACAAATTATGATTTCCTTTCGTAATTCTCCAGCAACATGACTGGACGGTAGCATTTATTAAAATTGATTGATTTCTCTGTGTTACGTCTAGTAACGTCCTGCATCTCTTGCAGAAGTCTCAAGCCCCTAAGAAGGCCACTGGAAACTCATTGTCCGATGCACTGACCTACATCCATCCAACCAAAAGCCACCTGCATCATTGAACTCAACTCTAGCGACCACCGACAAAACAATTATTTCACTTGGCCAGGACTCTGTCCACATCTTAACTAGATTATTGAATTTGAAGTCAACATAGCTGGGAAAAAATGTGCAAAGCTGTTTTTGTTATGATGATGTCATTGGTCAGCTGACCAGTATTGCCGTCGAGCTGACCAATCACAGTATGACATCCAATCTAGTTAAGATCAATGACCAGTACACACACACACACACGATAAACACCGGCAATCGTGGACCCTCCTTTGTTCAACTCTTTGTGATAGCAACCGTGGATCACAATGGTTTCCTTTGTGATAGCAACCGTGGACCTGTTGTCCCTTTTGTTATAGGTCCACGGTTTGAATGAGGATACCTACCCACACATAACACACAGCATTTTGCCAAACTAAAATAACAACATGTGAGGATGACAAATAGTCCTTTTCAACAATTTCAAATGGTTTATTAGAATTAAATCCAGCTGAACTGACGAGTGTCAAAAAGCAGGGTTCTCCCCAGGTTTTTCAAAACTGTGGGGCATTCTGGGCCAAAATTTTGGGATGTTTGGCCGTACTAAATTGAAACAAGGTCTTCGGAATGTTTTCTACTTGGTGTTTTTCTTGGTTTCCAAAGCCCTACTGTGCAATTTGGAGCATTCTATAAATTATGGTTTTCTTTTCACATATATTTTTTTGGGGGCGTTATCAGCCGAAATTTGCGCGTATCAGCACGCAATTTGTACGTGTTGGCCCGATAAGCTAGCTTGTGCATGGAAAGAACCCTGAAAAGTAAAATTTTCTTCTCCACAGTAACCTGATACACATTGTAAATAATGCTTCAAGCAATTTTGCAAAAAGCAATTTTAGATGTTAATGGTAATTATCAATTTTTGATGAAAAACAAAGCAAAGACATTAAAGATGAAAAAAATAATGAAAAAAAAACCCTAAAAAATTAGTAGACCAGGAATACATTGTTACACAGCGTTCTCCCTTATCAGTGGTCCGCTGTCCAAATGCTAGTTAAAACAACTACGGACCAGTCAAAATTATCTCCAAGTGGTCCGACTGGCTAGTTCAGTGTGGTAAAGTATCCCTATTTCATATGAAATATGGACAAGTGGAAAAGCTTGCGGACTTGTAAAACGAAAACTAACTGGTCCTGCTGGCTAGTCACTGAAAAAGTTAAGGGCTAACCATATGAGTTTATATTCTGATCTCACACTAAACCTACTTCTAGTTGAAAGATATGGTTTACTAACTACTGACAAAAGGAACAAATACCAGCAAGTCTGCAACCATGAAGCAACAACCTGGTACAATGGGAGACTTTTGAGACAGACAGTGGGCATCCCACTCACCAGTCCTTTTCTATCATTCTTGTCAATGAGAACAGTTAGAGACGGACCAGTGAGCAGTTGCCAGTGAGCAGTTGCCAGTGAGCAGTTGCCAGTGAGTGGGACAACTGTCACAAAAGTTTCCCATTGCCATCATTCTCCTGGTCAAAGGTCAAATTCATACATCAACAGGTCTGGAGAATGGGGGGGGGCAATAGGCATAGAGGTCACTTTTAATACAATACATAGGGGGCCTACTTTAGCTAATGGTTTGAACTATAGACTGTGCAAGTCTCGCCCATATTATTTGAACTTCCAGGACCATTTGTGGTCCCAACCATATGGAATTTTTTGTGGGCAAGATTTTGTTGTCAATTATTTTAGTTTAACGTGGTTTACAACCATGCAAAATATATATGTTGTTGGGAATGTAATACTTAGTGATAAAAAATATCAAAGTAAAATCAATTCAACAATATAACGAAGAAAACCCGCGAATTAAGCTTGACCTCAGCTTCCGGTTGCTGCAAAAAATTAAGAATTTTGTGCTCACCTCCGAGCTCCGATCACATTATAACTTACGTAAACGCTTGTTTTGGATGCACGATGATAATCGCCAGATGCTGTAATTGTAACGCAAAGCCTTTTCATTTCAGTCTATGGTTGTTGAGGCGTCAGCGTCCTCTATAAACAGCGTCAAGCGTTAATTTTATGCCCGTGTGACCATCGCGAATCCACGTAAGTGGTTTCTAAAAAGTTAAGATCAAATAAGCATCTTTGTCCCAGAGTTTTTATTTTGCTTCAATAATATTTAACACATTAAATGTATTTATTATAAAAACTAAAACTGATTTTATAAGCATGTAATGAGTATTTTTTTCTTCAGATTTTGTCATTAGATATGATTTAAAACAAAGATTTGATTTCAGAGAAACAAATGTTCTTCGTTTGACGTGTTTTCTCGTTCCGATATGCGCGAGACTTGCACAGTCTATTGGGAAACCTACAAGGTTCAACCATAGCTTAAAGGGAAGGTATACGTTGGGTAATCATTCTTAAAATTAATGGCAATAAAAACCTACTTGGTTAGAAGTACAGTAGCTTACGATAGTATTTAAAGCATTTTGAGAACCATTTCACTTCAAAGTAATGTGGTTATGGAAAAAATAACAGTTTTTATCCACCAAAATTTGAATCTGAGATGTGTATACTATTCCAATACGGATTGTTCTTCCTGCGTGGACATAACTGCTCCGGATTTTCGGCGAAATCTCAAAAACGCGACCACCTTTTTAAATGAAATTTTCACACAGTTTTATTGTATATATCCACATTTATATAAGGATTAAAACAATCAAACGGTTCCAATAACCAAAGGTATACTTTCCCTTTAAATGTTGGGATTGTTGTGCAATGTACAGTGACTCACAGTTCGTTATTTACTTGTTCAGTTTTGTGTACTTTTGCACAAGGGAAATGAAATAGGCCCACATTGTACACCTTCACAATTGGACAATTTGCAAGGTTTAACATGAAGGGCCTATACATGTAAAGTCATTGTATACACTTGTCGGGGTTTCACTTTTTCAGTGACTTGCCAGCAGGACCAGTTAGCTTGTCATTTTACTAGTCTGTCAGCTTTTTCAACATTCCATACTTTTATTAAATAGGGATCATCATTTCAGCACTGTACTAGCCAGCGGGACCATAAAGGGAATTTTAACTGGTCCTAAGGTGTTTTAACTGGCATTTGGCAAGGGGACCAGTGCAGCCTCGCTACCATGGGCAGCGGGCGGTATCGATACCTCTCATCACTGACCCCTGGGAGGGAAACACTCAAAATCAACGCTGATTGGCTAACCAAAAGTGACTGCTTTGCGTGCACGCTTGTTAATAACATTCGAGCGCTTGTAGGGCGCTTAGTACGCGCGTAAAAATGCATGTAGAACGCGTGTAAAAATGCAAGTATTTCGACGCAATACATTTAAAATAATAATGTTTTATACGGTCTCCCTAAACTGCATACAGTTAGACGTATCACAAGATCAAAAAAGAATGGGAAGGGCCAGTTGATCTATGATTTGATGCGTATTTTGACAACGCGCTCTGCGTAGTCTCTAAAACAGAATGGATCAACCACAGGACTAATTAAAATATCCCTTATATTTGGATACTTTTGAAGGCACACTTCCAGGGGTTACAATCGAGCAAGGCATTCTGGGAAAGAAAAACAAAATGGCGCGGCGAGATCATACACCACTGGGAACGAGGTTGGGACCAGTGTTAAGGGAGAACCCTGGCAAAACATAACAAACTGCATGTTTGTTTATTTTGTATTAAAACTGCTGTACATAACTGAATACAGCGTGGGTGTACATGATAAGTGACTTGCCGCTCAATTTGACAAATTTTCCAATGAGGGCCCAAGCCACTCTGCATTACCACTGAGCAAACTGTTTACAAAAACTGTTTGGCGTGTCTCGGCCGAGCGGTCTAGCGCACCGGACTCAAGCTCTGGTGTTTCTGATCCGCAGAGTGTGGGTTCGAGTCCCAGTCTTGACACTTGTGTCCTTAAGCAAAACACTGAACCAATATTGCTTCATCCTTCAGATGGGACGCAATGACGTTGGTTCCTGTGTGTTGTGTAATTCCAGTAAAACAACCCAGTTACACTTATCGCCAAGAGAAGGGGTTTGCCCCGGTGTTTCTGGCAGTGGCTGCTGAATGCACCGCAACACCTTGTTAACCCTTACAAGGTGTTACATAAATGGGTCTCATTTAAAAAACTTCAAAAACTTGTCTGGAAATAAATAAATAACCGCTTCGAGATGCCTGTGGATAAGAGCGCTACAAGTTTATAAAACTACTTCTTGCCATGATGATCAAACCGCATAACCCAATTCTCATTTATCTACTTAATTGGAGTTTTTGACTATTTCCACCCCCACCTAAAACAATCAACACATGCAATCAAACCCTCCCCCTTTCTGGGTACAGAAGAGGTTCAGAGTGTAACTTACCACCAGGGTGTGGGTGCGACCTCCGAGACGATCCCGAGCCTCAACAACCAGAACATCTAATCCATCCTCGTGAAGGAGCTTAGCAGCAGACAAACCTGAAGATGTAAGATGATTAAATCCAAGGATGAAACTAAAGGTTTTGTACTCTCCGATAGCCAATGGTGTAACTAGGGCACCCCCCCCCCCCCGGCTCAGAACCCTGGCCCCCCCCTCTTGCCCCCCAAAAAGAAATTGAAACAATGCACAAATGAATCGTTCGATACAGTAATTAGCCCCCAAATTGTGTCTTTACCCCCAGATGCCCCCCCCCCCTCAAATGAAAATGTCTGGTTACGACACTGGAGATAGCCAGCCTGTCCAAACGTCAACCCAAACGTCAATAAAACTCGCTGTGGTCTACATGTATACCGGACAGCTTTTAGTTTTTAATTCTACCTTCTCCAACTCTGAGGTATGGACTTGACATAGCGTTACATTTTCAAGTAATTTTGTAACCAGATACTTCAAACTTTAATTCAAGTGTTTCAATTTGTTTTTTTATTCTATCAATCAAATTTATTCAGTGACATGCAATACATTTAAGCATCAAAATCTTACAGTTGATAAAAAAACCACATTTTCATAAAAATAAATATTTATTTTCTACAGAAACTCATCCCTGCATGTTTACCCCCAAAGTAAAAGGTCGAATCCCTATACTGCCGCTTCACAACTTTTATCGTAAACTTGGGTGTGATCCCTGGCTATATGACAATACAGGTTGAATGGCTTCAAGTTCAAAGATTGACAAAATAGGAAGACCGTCAACTTAGGGCTTGATAGCTCAGTTGGTAGAGTGCTCAAACATTATACCGGAGGTCTCAGGTTCAAGTACCGCTCTAGTTAATTTTTCATTGTTCAACCCCAAGTAATTGAAAAAAGAGCAATTACTGTTCATCACTTGTTCACTAATTATGACAAAAAACAGTATCATATTGGATAAATAAGATACTATTTATTTTTGTGTCATAATCAGTGTAAAGGTTGATTTTTTTTCCTAACAATGTATAATTACTGTACATCCTTATCACTGATAAGGGTGTGATGTACATAGATTGTACGCAATAACTTAAGTTCATGTCTGGAGGGCAAATTGCGATTATCTGCCACAAAAGAAAAAAACGATAATTTGTTTACTTTGGATTGCAGTCAGCCACGTTCGAAGTTCAAAAATACTGTACAAACATTGGATTTTGCATTATGATTCATACATTATTTATTTATTATTCCTTTATTGGTTGTGGAGTTGATGTCACCAGACAATCAAAATCTTAGCACATCTTGCGATAGTTTTGTACCTCACAAACAATAATGTACTGCCATACGAATTTCAGAATGTTACATCATGTATTTTTGTTTGTAAATATTTTGTATGGAGGAACAAACAATTCAAAACTTCAAAAAATCTCCCAAGTTAAGTGGGAGGTTGTTGGAAGTTTTAACTTGTGTTCCTCCATATCCCTCCCCTCCAACCCTTTGGTTTCCACCCCTCCCCACCCCACCCCCTTTATCATCTAAAACAAGAGAAGACAAAACATGCAATTTTCCAGAGTTTGTAAAATTGTAACACAACAAGTTAGCCCACCTTGTTGAGCTGTAATTGCTCTCTTTAAAGGCCCTGTACACTATTGGTAAGATCGAAAAGCACAAATGTTCACATATTCACACACAACTTAGGCCTACATGATTTAAAGTAAGTAATGGTTGAAAGGGTTCCTTAAAACATTTCTGCCTAAAAATAAAATGCTATCGTTTCTGAGAAATGAGTAAAACAATAGTTTTTATCACGCGCGATATTTTGAAAAAACAGAAAACACATAAGGTCTCTTTTCACAATTTTCTCGTGACCTCGATGACCAATTGAGCTCAAACTTGCACAGGTTTGTTTGTTCATGCATATGTTGAATCAAACAAAATGTGGACACTGATTTTGAGCTGTTACCAAAGTGTACAATACCTTTAAACACTCACCATGTAATGGTGAGGGTTATGAGACCGATGTTAAAAGAGAGCCATTACAGCTCAACAAGGTGGGCTAAACAACAATATGCTTAAATAATCATAATGGCATGAGAATCGACCCTGCTGGTCGGTCGGTCTAGGCCGGCCGGAAACAGTGCCCCGCAAGCCCAGACCGACTTCCAAGTCCCAGGTACGTACGCCTGGCTGGAAACTACGTCTGACCCCGGTAGGTGGTAGGTCGTGTACATGATGTAACTGCTTATTTTCGTCTGCCAAAAAACCCCAACACTTACCACTGATTCCTCCTCCAATAATTATCACGTCTTTTTTGCTACCTTGCATGTTGGATGATCAACTCCTCTTTCGGCTTTGACAAATAATGTCCAAAGATTTCTTTGGATTGTTGTTTCCTTTAGAGTTAATTAATTACACAGACAAATCAGATCAGCTGGTTGTTGATGAATCGGCTGTGTGGGACGTGTGTACGTTGTTTTGTACGTACGTACGGACGGACGGCCGGGCGCCTTGTTGGGGGGGGGGGGGGGCGGGGGGGGACGTGTGTGTGTACGTGTGGGGAGAGGTCAAGGGTTGGCCTTCGTGACGTACCATGCAAATAAATTCATTTTTTATGATGATAAAGGTTTAGGGGGCCTAAATATATGTTGAAGAGCGCCTTCTCTGTTCTGGATTTAACTTGCGTTTGTTGACCAAATTATTAACTGTTAAAAGTTCACATAAACGGGCGTGATATCTGACCCTCATAAAAGAGAAATAATAATTATGTTATGCTTTTATAGACTTTTCAGGCTATTTAAAAACAATTGTGCCGATTTTTCTGAGGGCAAAACAAAATTCGGAATCAAACTAAAGTAGATGAATAAAGAAAGGACAAATTAAAATCGTGCAAACCAACTGCTTCATGCCACCCAAATTATATTACAATATAGATAAGTGGTTTATTATTTGAAAATAGACAAGTATTACCAAATTAAAAAACAATTCGCAATTTTGTATAATGTTCCCATTTTAGGGGCAATTGAAGTTTATTCCTCTCATAAATTATTTGAAAGTTCACAATGTTAAAAACATATCCATATAATAAAATTACAAACTTTGAGAAAAGAGAACATTTCTAAAATGTTATCTGTCAGCCTGTAGGCCTATTAATTAGGTAGGGTCATAGATTGGTTTTTGTTAACATTGCTCATTTATAGGTAAAATTATCAAGAAAGATAGATACCAACCACATCTCTGGTCGCAGCATTTGAGAACAGACACCAACCCTCAGAAATCTGAGAAACGATTCATGCATGAATCATTTCTCAGATTCAAATGTTTTGGGGTGAAAAATTATCCAAACCATATTACCTCGAAGGGAATCATTTCTCAAAATAGTTTATCCTATCAAAAGCTGCAATGCTTTTAACCAAGTAAGTTTTTACGGTAATTAATATTTGGAGTATTTCCCATTCAATGACCCTACCTTTAAGCTTCTTAGGGGTGTGTTTGTACAAAAAAACCTGAACATCTGCAGTCTCCCCATAGCCTTGATTGCAAGGCTGTCTAGCGCCATCCCTTGCCCGGTTTTGTAATTTTGTAATTTTTCAGATACTCTATCCCACACTAGTATTGCCGGATAGTCCATGCACGGTGTCCGTAGGACGATACACACGCACAACTGGAGGTCAATGAAAAATCCCAAAATCAGAAAACAAATTCTGATAAATAGTCGGCCGCGCCTCTTAGCAAAATATAAGTCACTAACAAATACAATTGCATTGATTTTGTATTGTTTTATTAACTTGTTGCTACTAGATTGGCTTCTTGCCAAGAAAAGTTATTTAACTAGCCAAATTTGATTCTGCTGCTTATCACAGAATTCTACACTTACAGTGCCCTGTAAAACTGGGCTGTAAGCCCAGAGTGCCACAATAAGCAGCACTCTGATATTGGGCCCAGGGCCCAATTTCAACTGCTTAAGGACAAAAACTAGCTCAGCATAACAAAAATTATGCTTACCAGAAAAAAGGTTACAAGCTAAAGTACCATTTCACATGTAGCATCTGTGACTGGTATCCTGCTTTATTTAGCAGAAATGTTTTAAGTAATATTTTCTGCTTAAGCAGCTCTATGAAATTGAGCTCAACAATTTTCTGCTAAGCAAAAAGGAGCAGGACACCAGTCATAAATTGTACATGTGACATGGTATTTTGGCTGGTAACTTTATTCTGGTAAACATAATTATGTTGTGCTTAGCTACTTTTTGTGCTTAAGCAGCTCTATGAAATCGGGTCCTGGTTCTTAGCAGTACCAGGACTTGTTAAGAAAAAACCTAAAGATTTTCTCCATGCTTAGTCTGAATCACTGCTACTACTCTCAGACAACTTTGGCCCCACCTTAGTCCGACCACCCTTCAAACTAACAGCCTTTCCTTTTCCTTTCTGGCCAGGATGACTTTTACCCTTTCCCCTCTGACCTTTCACTTGTCTACCCTTGGCCTTATTTACTTGACTTGAATGCGTAGTTACTTCACATTGTTTAGATTTCATAATTGGACTATCACTTTTCGGAACAGATGTTGTAAAACCACCTTGAGTTCCAAATTGATTTTCATTGCGTGCAATGAAAGTAGATGTACCACTAACGCTGAGTTTGTTTGTGTTTTCAAGCTTCTTTTGGAAGTTATAACTAATAACGCCTTCAGTTTTCTGAGACATAGCCTTTCCTATTTCAAGAAACTCTTCTGAGGTTACACTTTCCTCGTCGTAATTAACCACCTCCTTCTTACGTCTTGTTCTTCGGCGTCTCCCGGCGTCAGCAGAACCAGAATCTTCCACGACGATCTTTGCTTTCTTAGGTAAGACATACTCATCTTCAGAGGACTGGGTATTACTGGCCGACTCTGATTTATCATCTTCCTCAGTCCTCATCTTAAAGTTTCTCTTACGACCTTTCTTGTTCCTCTCCACATTCTCATTTCGCTCTTCAACGGTTTCCATGGAAACCTCATCACTAGCATTTCCATTATTATCTCTTGTTGAGGATTTTTTACTGTTTCTAACTTTAGGTAATTTTTTCCTCTTCTTTGATGTAACCTCCTTAGCAACCGTCTCCGTCTTTCTCAGCCGTCCTGATTTTTTTCCTCCTTGTTTTATTTTCTCCTCTTCCTCCTCCTTGGCTTGTTGTGGATTGCGGAGATGATTCAAGACTCTTTTCAGTCGCTTGCTGGTGACCTGACGAGGTTGTGTCTCGAGGTGAAAGAACGAGCTGATTTTACTCTGGATCTGAAATATAAACAAGAACTATGTTATAGGAATTCGGACAGATAAAAACAAAGGAACAATTCAAACTGAACTTAATAATATTTAGATCTTCCTTGTTCGGGAATTTACCTGTTTCTCATTCAGACGTTTTATGACCGGAAGTAGAGTCTCATCAGCCTTGCCTCGTGTCCAGCCGAGTTTATCTCTCGCAAAAGTGAAGATAAAAGTTAAGAAAAATTAACCCAAAGTTGTCAAAGAGAAAAAAGCGACCGTGACTGTTTGTATGAATTGAGTAGAGTTGGGATGTTTACCCGGATAACAGTAAATAAAAAAATTAAAATCCATTTCCAAATTTCCCTCACGGTTAAACGGAGCTGTCAGTAAAAAAAATTAGACCTTCCTATTCTTGAAAATGTTAGCCCCAGATGCTATCCAGGAAGAATGATTGACATCCCTTTTGTTGGCAGAAGAACTGTCTTATCTTAATCCCCCTACAAAATGTAATACATTACTTTCAAGCCTCTCAAACTTGTTATACATTTTCCTTTGTAGGGGCCACAGCTGTGGTTTGCGGTTTTGTGTTTGTCACGACTGGCACTGGCTGCTGAATGCACGCAGCACCTTGTTAACACTTACAAGGTGTTACATAAATGGGTCTCATAATTCATTAACTTCAAAAACCTTTTAGGAAATAAATAATGATAAGCACTTTGAGACGCTCGTAGATAAAAGACTTTATGAAAACTAGTTATTATTATTATTATATTATATTTTTAATCCTGATCGATCCTTGAAAGTGTGTTGACATCTGCTCCTTTTACAAGTCCGCTCACAGTTCAGATTGTAATCAGTTGAACGGTTAAAACGGAAGTCTTAAGTTCCATTCAATCATTTTGGAAAATAAACCTAGATGCACAACCCTAGAACTGAGCAAAAGGATATTCTCTCAGGAGACCCAAATCTGGAGATTGCCAGGTGAACATCTCGGTAGACTCATCAACAACAGGGTTCCAGTAAGCATCGATGACACGCTGGCTTGGAAACGATGATGATACGGTTAATTTCCTCAGCTTGCCTTTGAGTTGAGATTCTACGGCTGGCATCAGTTGTTTGTGTGCAACATCCCACCATGATCTGTTAAAGATTTGTAAACTTTTTAAGATTCATGAATATATTTCAACTCAAACTAGTCAGGAATAAATTAAGTTAATTTTTGTTGTATTGCCTTCAGGTGTGCTATTGTCCTGTTTTAGAAAGTACATTTCACAAATTTGTTTATTTTAATCTTTCATTTAACTGAGAACTTTTAACTGAAGATGGTCTGACGACCCGTAGAGGTCTACATTCCTCATGTGATCCTGCCATGAGATGGTCAGGGCCATACGCAGCATCCTGGTGTAACACCCATCCAGAGACTTCTCCATCCTAGTAGTGAGGGTCCAGGTCTGAACTCCGTACAGGAGTCTGCTAGGGTCAAAACGCCCGACAATCAACAATCTTTTGCATTTATACCATTGGTCCTTTTTGGTTGGTAAGCAGTTTGCAACAGCTAATTCTATTTTCTCAATTCAAGATGGAGAGAATAAGACTTTTTTGTGCATGAAATCAAAACTTTTGTCAAATTTGTTAAAAAAATTCATATAATTTTAACTAACTGTGAAGTTTTTTGTTCTGCCCTGATCAAATCAAGATTAGTACCCATGCTCAACCCCAACCATAGATTCATCCCAACTGTAGTAGGAATCGACCCAACTATAGTTGGTCCAGGTCCAACTACAGTTGGTCATGGTCCAACTGTAGTTGGTTCAGGCCCAACTGTAGTTGGGCCAATCATTACTTTGGGCACAGTAACAGGAATGAGATTTGACGAATGTAAACATTCCTGCAAAAAAGGCCTGCGGGCCTGGGTTCCCCCTTATTCCAGACACGGAACCTCCCAGATGTTACATTTCTGGAGGTTTATACAGACTGCATCACCATAAAAATACAAAACTCCAGGTTTGGACACAATGTGGACTATCTCTTTCTCCCTTCGGTGACTGCTTCACTTCTGTCAAGAAAAGTTAAAGGCTCCAAGGGGATTTTGAGAAAATCCTCAAATCAGTAAAAATCCTGAACAGTCTCACTCCTGACTCAGTAAACCACAAAAGGCTTCAGCACAGCCCTCTAGACTGACGAACCATTTCAGAGTTTTTCTTACTTGAAAGATTTGAGCAAGTCTATCCCTTCCCCCGGAAACTCTGTCAGTACCTCCATCGCTGTGACCCAGCCGATACCCGTCACCCCATCCGTATAATCGCTGCCGAGAAGCATTGCTAATGTAACCAACTTTGATCGATCCAACACTGCAAACAGGCAAATTAAATTTTAAAAAAGCATTAAAAAAAACCATACAGACATTACAGAACAGTGATGAGATTTGATGTCTGTGAAAATTCCTGAACTGGCTTGTGGGCCTGGGTTCTCCCTTACTCTTGACCCAGAACTCAGTGCCCAGATGTTACAATAGACCTTATGCATTGACGTCATCCAGCCGCCATCTTAGAGGTAAAACAATGTTGGAAACGCACAGATTTGTACACGCGGCGCACAGGATTGGCCAATGAACCTTCTTTTGACCTCTAGGCGAGGGCGCCCTACTGAAATTACATCATGTGCATAAGGTCTATTTGGGGCTCAATTTCATAGGGCTGCTTAAGCAGAAAATATTGCTTAAAAAGTTTCTGCTAAGCAAATATTATCAGGATACAGTCACAGATTGTTCATGAGAAATGGCATTTTGGCTGGTAACCATATTTTGGTAAGCATCATTTTGATGTGCTTAGCTACTTTTTGTGCTTGAGCAGCTCTATGAAATTTGGCCCAGGAGGTTTACAGACTCTGCGTATCACCAGAAATAAAACACTAAAGGTTTGGACACATTGTGGACTATCTCTTTCTTCCTTTTGGTGACTGTTTTACTTCTTTCAAGAAAATTTTAGAGCTCAAGGAGATTTTGAGAAAATCATGAAATCAGGAAAAAGCCTGAGAAATCACTTGCCTGACAATAATCTTCAAATTTAAAGATCATCTTATAGTCCAAGGTCCAATTTCATAAAAGCTTTTAAGCAGAAAAAATTGCTTAACCATTTTATTTACTAGGCAAAAAATAACATGGAACCAGTCAAAGACGATGTACATTACAAAGTATATTGGCTGGTACCCATTTCAACTAAGCAAATTCTGTTTGTGCTCAGCAGCTTTATGGAATTGGGTCTAGAGCTCGATGCCAATGAGCCAGTAAGCACAAAAATCTACTTCTATGTTGAAACAGATTACCAGTCAAACTGCTATACTTTAGACACTGTCATGTTACCATGGTTTCCTGCCAATATTGCTTCTTGTAAGGGTAATTCACTACACAATTTGGCTTATCACGGTTGTAATTCCATACTCGATCTTATTCTCATTGGCATATTTTATTGGAAATAAATCAAGGAACCTTTAAGGAGTGTCATGGCCGAGCGGTCAAGAGCATCGGACTCGAGCTCTGGTGTTTCTGGGGTCGATTTCACAAAACTCTTCCTAACTTAGGACTAGTCCTAGGCAATGCTAAGAGATAGGACTGGTCTTTAGTACTGGTCCTAACTTAAGACTAGTCCTATCTCTTAGCATTGCCTAGGACTAGTCCTAAGTTAGGAAGAGTTTTGTGAAATCGAACCCTGATCAGCTGAGTGTGGGTTTGAGTCCCGGTCATGGCATTTGAGTCCTTGAGCAAGATACTTTCCCATAATTGTTTTGTCCTTCAGACCGGACATTAAGCCGTAGGTCCCATGTACAAGGATTGGTAGTGCCAGAACACTTATCGTGGAAGAGTAGGGGTTAACCCCTGTGTTTCTGGTTCACATAGCAAGCACCCTTGTTTACAGGTTTCCTCAGGCTTGTTAGCTAGAGTAATTAAGTTCACTTATAAGACATCCTTGGTTTCATAATACCAGAAATATATAATAATAATATAATAATAAGGAAACCTACACATCTGCTTCTCCACATTCACATCCTTAAAACATTCCACATTCTTCCCCTTCGAGAAGAAGTTTCTGTAGACGACCCTTCCTCCAAACAGCCAGACATCGCTATCATCCGTTATCGTTCCAGAAGTCTGGTCCGTCATGTCCAAGAATGCACACTGTGCCTCGGCCTCCTCTGGGCTCACCATGTAAGGAATTCCAAACAGCTCAAGTAACTCCTGTACAGGAACAAAAAACGCTTAACTTGGTATGCTTCTTTAACCACTTCATGTCAGATGACGTCTCTACATGCAAATTTCTTTTTGGACAGACTTACGGCGGTTAAAGATCAACTTGATTGAAATTAACATCGTTGTTCTTTTGTTATAGAAAGGTCAACGAGTGTGTAATGATTACATATAATTGAGTAAAACTCAATAAAAACGGATTAATCATGTATTTAAAAAAACATCAGTGTCACGCTTGGCAAAAATGCTAAGTCTCACAAAAAGTCCCTAAGCGCCTAGGAATCAAAACAGCACTGTAACATTACACTCTGCAATCGATCCAAACAAGACAATGGAAAATGCAATGCGCAAAGGTACACAACCTTCATCCAGTCCGTGTCATGACGTATTTTAACACACAACACTGGTTTTTCGCTGGTTTTCTGAGGCACTGGTCCTTCAGTGTTGATTTCACTTTTCAGTTTAATGGGTCCTTGCTGAGAACCATGCAGGGCGTCGCCAACGGCGAAAAAAAACCGCCACCAGTTCAAAAATCAAAGAAGCGGTGGCTAGTTTTTCCAATCAAATTTTAACAAAATTACAGAGAGGAAAACTTCAGACTTATGACCAAATAATAACTAAACACAAAATAACCAAAGATAAATAGTCAAATTAATTTGAGTGATTTCGTTCAAGTTGATCTTCAAGTATTTCACTTTGAGAGAATACCGCTGACAAAATACTGCTGTAACTTATCTCAGACTCTTTAACTTTACTTCTACTTTGTGACGTGTCGTGGCCGAGTGGTCTAGTTGACCGGACCCAAGCTCTGGTGTTGTCAGCAGCAGAGTGTGGGTTCGAATCCCGGTCAACACAATTGTGCCCTTGAGGAAGGCACTTAACCATAATTGCTTCGTAAAAAGTTGGGAAGGTAGTGCATTCTGCTCTACCAGCCAGGCTCCTAGTGGAAAATACCCATGCCTACATTCTTATACGGACTGTGAAAGGGGTAACCCTGTTGCAGCCCCAGGAGTAGGTGGCAATGTGCCCCTGGTGACAGTTGATTTGGGTTGTTAGCCCAAATCAGTTAAAGGTAGCCCTCACCTTGAAGTGGCTGTCCGGCCTTGTGATGTTCGGCAATATCTCATAAAAACTTTTTGTTTAACCTCCCGGTCTATCCTCATCCCTTCATTGTTTCCATGGCAACCTTACCTTGCTCTCTGAATACATCAGATCTGTCACAGATGCAGCAACCCTCTCTTGCTTGCCTCTCTCCGTTTGGAGTATTGCACGTTGTGTCTCCAAGGTTCCCTCAAGACTTGACACCTCATTCTTAGAAAGAAAAAAAAAATTGTTTTTCTTTAACCACTGTCTTAAGAAACCATCAAGGTTTGTCCTTGAAAATGGCCACCTGCGATGAATCCAAAATACATACATACATAGAGTTTAACCCAACCATTAATTGACCAGATTTCGGGTGGTATAAGCCGAACCACAACCTTCGTTCTTTCGCGTCTTCAAGTAGTTCATCAATCGTTTTTGGTTTGGTTCCTACAGACTTGTGTCAGTATGTGTCGGTCGCGGTCCGTCCCCTCTTCATGTACTTGTCTGTGTTGAAGAGCAATTGCTTCGATTCGTTCGTATTTGAAGATCTTATCAGATGAGCCAGGTATTTTGCCCGTTGTCTTTTACCGAACATAGACACAAAATAAATCAAAACATTCAAATTAAATTTAAGATAATGTGAATGGACTTACTACATTCATGGCTTCCCACTCTTGTCTAGCAGCATCTCGTTGTAACTCCATCTCGATGTCATCTTGCCCCTCAGTCTCAACCTCATGTATCTCGTTATCATCCTCAACAGTGTCTTCGTCCATCTCATCTGCATCATCTTCCTCCATCTCATCATCTACAACACCTTGGTGAGCCTCTCTCTCCTCATTCTCATCCACCAGCAATGCAGTATCCATGGCAACAATGTCATGGTTATTCCTACACAAATAAATCAAGCTATACATTACACTTTGCAATGTCACCAAAAGGTATGCTTTATTATTTAACCACTTCACGTCAGACGATGCGTTTTTCCACAAGTTTTGTTTGGACAGTGTCTGTCGGACACAAAAACAGTACAGTGGGTGCGTTCGATTAGCTTCCCCGGGTCGACCCAGGTCTCCCCCCTGTTGCGTTCAAAAAGCTTTGATGTCATTCTCGGGCTCACCTTGGTCAGCCCCAAGTAACCTGCTTGTTGAGCGGGTCACTAGGGGCTGACCGAGGTGCATGACGTCACAACGAAAAACTTAAAACAGCGACTTTGTGAGCATTAAGTATTTTTGTATTCGAAGACGAGTACTTTGGTATCAACGTGGGCTTGTAAAATAATTAAAAGTGGCAGTTTTACCTTCAAAATAATTATTTTACGATCTTTTTGTGAATCTACGGACGTATGCACAACATGAAAGTAGTTCCGGGTCAGCTGTCTCAAGATGTATTGGTGTGAATGCTAGGGGAAGTTGGCGTTCGATTAGCTCATGCCAGGGGCTCACCAGGATGAGTACACCTGGGTCGACCCGGGGAAGCTAATCGAACACACCCAATGGTTTACCAACAAATGAATTCAGGAAGTTCAAACAGACCTTGATTCCTGTGGATTGATATCTACTTTTGGTGATGTGGCCCGTGCATCTTTTCTCGTATCAGCTGATGGTATGAAGACGCTGGCTGGAAACAGTTCATCTTCTTGTGAATGGCTGACTTGATCAACAGTGATCTCGATAAAGTCGTCATCTACAAAAGGTTTGTATAAAAGTCATTGAGAAACAAACCTGTGGAAGTTCTTTTTGTGTCATTTTATGATCAAATATGATGAAAATGCATTAAGTTAATTTTTTTTACATTCAAATGTGGAACGAGAAGTTGCCCCCGCCCCAATTCTAAATAGTTTTTAAAGTTTTCATGCAATAAAACTAGTAAAAAAGCTTCTTCAATACCAAGATTAATAATGATAGTATAATACTGGGTTCTTACATGGAGCTTCACACCCCTAAGGGCATATCAAAGTACTCATTATTTATCTTTCAACAGATTAAGCAAAGCCGTTTTGAATTATGAGACCTGCTTACAGGCCTATAGCACCTTCTAATGATTTACAAGGTGCTGCGGCGCATTCAGCAGGCACTGCTAGAAACACCGGGACAAACCCCTTCTCTTAGCGCTAAGTGTAACTGGATTCTTTTATGAGCATTGCACAACACACGAGACCTACAGCATTACGTCCCATCTGAAAGACGCAGCAATAATTGAGGACACAAGTGTCAAGACCAGGACTCGAACCCACACTCTGCATATCAGAAACCCTGGAGCTTGAGTCCAGTGCGCTTGACCACTCGGCCAGGACATTCCAAAATTGAAATTACTATTTATTTCTGGTGATTGAATTCATGCGTATAATCTCTTACCATCACTAGATGAGTTTCTGCTGACTTCCAACATTCCTGCATCTTCTACATTCTTGCTCTTTGCATCCATCTCTGAAGAAGTGTCCTTCGTGATTGTTCCTTTGCTGAGAGAAGCTCTTAGGTTGTCTAAAACATCTTCGTCCTTGACAGATATAACAGCTGATGATGCGGGCTGAGACACTTTGTTTGTCATCTCTTTTGGAGAAAGAGACCTCTCAACTTCAGTTGATCCCAACTTCCCAGCAATATTTAAATTTGATGGAACTCCACTCTGATTGGTTGAGTTTGTTATTAAGTCACAAGTTAAACTTGGCTCTAATTGGTCATCACCTAAATTGATGACTTCATCATCACCATGGAAACCTATCTCGTCTTTTCTTAATGATTTATGATGAGTGTCAACTACTATCGCTTCCTCTTCATTTGACCTTTGACTTATATTTTGTCCATCACTTGACCTTTGACCTACAATGTCTTCATGATCTAAGACAATAACATCTGGTGGTACTGTCTCAACATTTTCCATCTGTCCTAGTGACCCTGAGCTTGTTTTTGGAACAGCACTGAAGAAATTCTTCACAATCTGCGCAATTTCTGTTTCTTGATTTGTATGTCCCTCATCAGGCTCCGAATCAGAAACAACAATTACATCTGTCTCCTGTAACATCTGAGATGAGTCCTCCTGACCTTTGACATCAACTGATGACATATGACCTTTGACCTTGAGTTCATCTGGTGGAAAGGACCTAACGGCTGCTTCTGGTTTGGAATCCTCCTCCTGATCGCGAACATCTTCATCTCGAGTTGAGTCCTCCGTCTTCGATTGTCTTTTAACGAGAAGATAATGCTGAGCATCTTCAGAAATGATGCGACCCGCCTCCACCTCATTAGATCCTCCACTCTCTAGATCAAGCATGGATGCAATCTCACCGGCACTGCGGTCGCTCATCTCCTTACGGAGTGTGTCAAGACGTTGGGTCATCTTTCCTTTCTGGAGCAGTTTCTTCACCTGATAATCTGAGAACTCCTCAGATTTCTAGAAAAAGAACACAATAACTGAATACTTCAATGAGATTGTCACACACAAGGGTCATTTATACACAAAGTTTCTTGACAACTAGATGATTTGAATGAGAGTGCTCTTCTTTCCATTACAAGAGTCTTCCAGCCTCGCTACCATGGGCAGCGCACCATATCGATACCTCTCGTCACTAACCCCTGGAAGAGAAGTGCTGAAAATCAACGCTGACTGGCTAACCAAAAGAAACTGCTCTGCACGCACGCTTGTTAAAAACATTCGAGCGCTCGTAGGGCGCTTAATGGTATGCGAATGTCAAAATGAAAGTTTTGTTATGCAATTCACTTCAAATGAATCATGTTTTCACATGGTCACACTAAACTCCATACAGTTGACATGTCACAAGATCAAAGAAGAATGAGAGGGGACCGGTTGCTCTACGGCTTAATGCCTCTTTTGATCGTGTGCTCTGCGTAGTATCTAACACAGAATGGATCAACCACAGGACTAATTAAAATATCCAACATATTTGGATTTTTCAAAGTCACACTTCCAGGGTGTTATGATCGGGCAAGGCATTCTGGGAAAAGTGGCGCGGCAAGATCTGAACACCACTGGGAACAAGGTTGAGAGTCTTCTTACCGCTGGTAAGCTTTGGATTGTCCCCCATGAGTTTCTTTTCCTATTCTCTTTCATTTCGATGATCATCTCGTGCTGCAATTCTGGAGGTAAGGCCTTGAAGTCATCAGAGTCGATGTCAACGTCTTCAAGATTCTGATGGTGATGACCGAGACTATCAACCCATGGATCCACTTCAGCATCAGAATCCGATTCACTACAAAAAATACAAAATGAGAAGTCAAGTCATGTTTAAGTCATCGGGGTGTGGGTTCGAATCCCGGTCATGACACTTGTATCCTTGAGCAAGATACTTCACTATAATTGCTTCTCTTCACCCATCATGCCCAGGGGGTATGAATGGATACCTGCGAGGGTAGAGGTTGATATTGTGTTTGAAAAAGCCTTTGAAGCGCCACGGCAGCTTGGGGCTGTATACTCCCCAGGGAGCTGAGAAAGATTAAAGGAATGTTACTGGCCCAATGACCAGGGCACTAATGTAAAGCCCATTGATATGTTATTGTAAAATGCGCTATATAAGAACTAGTTATTATTATTATTATTATTATTATTAAGTAACTATAACAAGTAAACTTAACCATGTGTAAATCTCTTTTTAATGGATGTTGAATTTGCATCTGGGATAAAGAATATTATTTGGTTTTACCCATACCAATGTGTGTGAAGCACACATTCCCTGATGCAAATTTAACATATGTTACAATGTCGCGGTACCCGCTGCTAAAAAATAGGATTTGAACCGCCTCTAGCTACCGGGCAATCTCGGTTGTCTAGTGATAAGACTAATCTGCTCTAGAATGGCAAATGTCGTGGGTTGGAATCCCATCCCGAGTAATATGCCTGTGGATTTTTTTTCATAGGACTCGGAAAAGTACTGAGTATACAGTGCTTTACACCCATTTTACACCCATTTTACACCATTAAAACGTGAGGTACACTGAGGTAGACTCTTCATAACCCCCACCCCATTTTCATAAGGACTCTATCTATTGGAAAATGAGTGGTTCACAAAACTGAATTTGACCTTGGAGCCCCTCTTTAAAGATATTACCGGTATACAAGATAGGTAGAGCTGACAAAATAGTCGCAGACAATCTTCATGTTTTGTGTGATCAACCATATACATGAAATAACAAACCTGTTGAAAATTTGGGCTTAATCCGATGTGTGAGTCAGGAGAAAATAGTGAAAAACCATGCACAATTTTCAGCATGTAAACACATTGTCCTTAATTTGAGTTGTAACAACCAAGATCAGCTGTTGCATTGGTTTTTTGTAGGTTTTCAGATAGTTTTCTCGAATATGACTTCATTTCAGAGGGAAACATTTCAAAGAAAAAATGGTTCTAGTATGAACTTCCTTATCAATAAGCTTTCAGACTAAAATTTAACAATGATATCCTTACCAATCCTGTATAATTCCTTTAATATTATGTTTCTAGTTCCAGTTGAAATTAAGTTTTTTTGTAATTCAGTACTGAACCTAGCCTTGACCAAGGCGTTTGGGTTTTATTTTCATTTATTTGTTTTTTGTTTAGTTTGTTTTCCCTTTCCCTTTGCGCTATTGCGCTACCCAAGCTATGTGCAGTCTCTGTGTGCACATGCGTGTGTATACGCAGTGCTTGCGTGGTGTGAGATGTTTACGTGGACTCTCCGACAGCCTCAGCATGCGCAATAAGAGTAATATGAGTGCCCATTACCTGCGCACAGTAGTAGTCCGGGTGTCATGCAATGTGGTGTCATGTCGCCGAGTGGTTTAGAGCATCGAATTCAAGTTCCGATGGTTAAGTCATCGGGGTGTGGGTTCGAATCTCGGTCATGACACTTGTATCCTTGAGCAAGATACTTCACTATAATTGCTTCTCTTCACCCATCATGCCCAGGGGGTATGAATGGATACCTGCGAGGGTAGAGGTTGATATTGTGTTTGAAAAAGCCTTTGAAGCGCCACGGCAGCTTGGGGCTGTATACTCCCCAGGGAGCTGAGAAAGATTAAAGGAATGTTACTGGCCCAATGACCAGGGCACTAATGTAAAGCCCATTGATATGTTATTGTAAAATGCGCTATATAAGAACTAGTTATTATTATTATTATTATTATTATTAAGTAACTATAACAAGTAAACTTAACCATGTGTAAATCTCTTTTTAATGGATGTTGAATTTGCATCTGGGATAAAGAATATTATTTGGTTTTACCCATACCAATGTGTGTGAAGCACACATTCCCTGATGCAAATTTAACATATGTTACAATGTCGCGGTACCCGCTGCTAAAAAATAGGATTTGAACCGCCTCTAGCTACCGGGCAATCTCGGTTGTCTAGTGATAAGACTAATCTGCTCTAGAATGGCAAATGTCGTGGGTTGGAATCCCATCCCGAGTAATATGCCTGTGGATTTTTTTTTCATAGGACTCGGAAAAGTACTGAGTATACAGTGCTTTACACCCATTTTACACCCATTTTACACCATTAAAACGTGAGGTACACTGAGGTAGACTCTTCATAACCCCCACCCCATTTTCATAAGGACTCTATCTATTGGAAAATGAGTGGTTCACAAAACTGAATTTGACCTTGGAGCCCCTCTTTAAAGATATTACCGGTATACAAGATAGGTAGAGCTGACAAAATAGTCGCAGACAATCTTCATGTTTTGTGTGATCAACCATATACATGAAATAACAAACCTGTTGAAAATTTGGGCTTAATCCGATGTGTGAGTCAGGAGAAAATAGTGAAAAACCATGCACAATTTTCAGCATGTAAACACATTGTCCTTAATTTGAGTTGTAACAACCAAGATCAGCTGTTGCATTGGTTTTTTGTAGGTTTTCAGATAGTTTTCTCGAATATGACTTCATTTCAGAGGGAAACATTTCAAAGAAAAAATGGTTCTAGTATGAACTTCCTTATCAATAAGCTTTCAGACTAAAATTTAACAATGATATCCTTACCAATCCTGTATAATTCCTTTAATATTATGTTTCTAGTTCCAGTTGAAATTAAGTTTTTTTGTAATTCAGTACTGAACCTAGCCTTGACCAAGGCGTTTGGGTTTTATTTTCATTTATTTGTTTTTTGTTTAGTTTGTTTTCCCTTTGCGCTATTGCGCTACCCGCCCAAGCTATGTGCAGTCTCTGTGTGCACATGCGTGTGTATACGCAGTGCTTGCGTGGTGTGAGATGTTTACGTGGACTCTCCGACAGCCTCAGCATGCGCAATAAGAGTAATATGAGTGCCCATTACCTGCGCACAGTAGTAGTCCGGGTGTCATGCAATGTGGTGTCATGTCGCCGAGTGGTTTAGAGCATCGAATTCAAGTTCCGATGGTTAAGTCATCGGGGTGTGGGTTCGAATCTCGGTCATGACACTTGTATCCTTGAGCAAGATACTTCACTATAATTGCTTCTCTTCACCCAGGGGTATAAATTGGTACCTGCGAGGGTAGAGGTTGATGTTGTGTTTGAAAAGCCTTCGGAGCGCCACGGCAGCTCGGGGCTGTATACTCCCCAGGGAGCTGAGAAAGATTACAGGAATGTTATTGGCCCAATGACCAGGGATCTAATGTAAAGCGCATTGAGACATTATTGTGAAATAAACTATATAAGAACTAGTTATTATTATTAATAATGTGATGCATTCGTTACGCACAGTGCTACTGTACAGTACATGTATACAGGTGGGTTTACAGCATCTTTTTCGAAGTGAAAACTGCGACCGCCTTGACAAGGCTATACTGAACGATCCCTTTGAGTTGACAACTGTAACCTTCATGCACAACTCACCTTAAAGGTATCGTACACGTTTGGTAATATGACTCAAAACAAGTATTAGCATAAAAAGTTACTTGGTAACAAGCAACGGAGAGCTGTTGATAGTATAAAACATTGTAGGAAACGACTCCCTCTGAAGTAACGTAGTTTTTGAGAAAGAGGTAATTTCTCACTAAAATAATAAAAACTTCTTCCAAGAAGTTTATACTCCTATCTGAAAGCACACAATTGTACAACAAGGGTGTTTTTTCTTTCATCATTTTCTTGCAACTTTGATGACCAATTGAGCCCAAATTTTCACAGGCTTGTTATTTTATGCATATGTTGGGATACACCAAGTGAGAACACTGGTCTTTGACAATTTCCAAACAGTGCCTTTAAGAACAGTGTATTGAAACCTCTAGGGTACTATTATTAAATGCTTGAATGGAGCCACCGTTATCAGAAGCAATTAAGAAATAATAAAAATGACAGGAAATATCATTACAGGGTGGTAGCCTATTAGTAACATAATTGGTTACTGCTAATCCATTGTTAATTGCAACTGAAATTTGAACTGCGTCACAGATTTTCATTTTGCTTCTGACTGCGTACATCACGGCTGGCTCCTTAGAGTTGACGTCTCAAAAGTTACAACGCAACAAGAAATCAGAAGATTACTGGAAATGAAGTTCTTTGATGATGATATAGTGACCTCAATCACTGTGGTTACTTTCTCTGTTATCGTCATGGTAACCAAGGAAGTCTTAGCAGCGAGAGGGTGCCCTGATGGATGGGTGGCTTTTGGTGATTCTTGCTACTTGGGTCTGGATGGATCCATGAAGGGCGACTGGGCCAGTGCCGTAATGCAGTGTGATCAAAACGACGCATCTATAATGGTCCCAAGCTCAGATTGGGAGAATAAATTCGTATTCAATTCATTTCAGCACCATGGAGATCCAAAAGGTGTTTGGATCAATTGTTATGATGCTAAAGTTGAAGGTGAATGGAACTGCTACGAGGATGGTGACAATCCAACTGAATATCGGAAATGGGAGCCAGACCAACCAGATGATGACAAAGCGCCAGTGGATCAGGATTATGGCTTCATGATAACCAAAGATTACAAGAATAATCCGGAGATACTTGGCTTGTGGGGTGATGTGGACAAAGATTACAACATGTTTATCATATGCGAGCGTCCTCGTAAAGACAGGTGTGGTCAGTCCACCCTGAATGTGTAATGTGTGTTACATTGTACCTCACAGCATATGAGTCTACAGGTCACTTTGTGTCTCGCTGTCTCTTGAGACACACACTGGACAGATATCCAACGAACACAGTAGCCGCCTGCAGACGACGATGTATGGAGCGCTTAGACTGTCTCTTGTTCAACATCAAGTGAAGTTCTTCTGGCTCCACGGCCCCGTGTTTGTGAGCTTAGTATCACCACTTGCTACAAAGTCTTGAAGGAATATTTTGAAGAAAGTGAGGGATGCAACTACTTCAACTTGTCAACGTGAATTATTATTACGATTAACTAGTTTCTTGAATTGAAGGAAATTTTCCTCTGGATATTTTACTGAACTGATAATTTCTCAACATAGTTTTTGAATTTGTTTCAATCTTCTGAATCGTGTTTCAGCATCAAGCAATCACAACAATGTGTCTTCATGTGAGAACTATTCATGAACTACGACTATTACCTTGGGGCAGTTTTTTGCAACGTTAACAAATTTCAATTCAATTTTGGGGTGAGCAAAGAAAAAATTTAACTGTTCTAGTAAATGCTTCTTTGTTCACCCCAAAATTGATTTAAAATTTACCCAGTCAGTTTTCCCTTCTGGTTTATTACTCAAAAACATTTTTTTCAAACACATTTGTAGTAAACTCAGTGGTATTTCAAACACATTTGTAGTAAACTCAGTTGTATTTCAAACACATTTGCAGAAACTTAGTGGTATTTCAAACACATTTGTAGTAAATTAAGTGGTATTTCAAACACATTTGTAGTAAACTAAGTGGTATTTCCAACACATCTGTAGTCAACTCATTGGTAACTCAAACACATTTCTAGCAAAGCTAGTGGTGTTTCAAACACATTTGCAGTAAACTCAGTGGTATTTCAAACACATTTGTAGAATTAACTCAGTGGTATTTCCAACACATCTGTAGTAAACTCAGTGGTATTTCAAACACATTTGTAGTCAACTCATTGGTAACTCAAACACGTTTCTAGTAAACCTAGTGGTATCTCAAACACATTTGCAGTAAACTCAGTGGTATTTCAAATATTTTGTAGTAAACTCAGTGGTATTTCAAACACACTTGAAGTAAACTACGTGGTGTTTTAAACACATTTGTAGTAAACTCAGTGGTATTTCAAACACATTTGTAGTAAATTCAGTGGTATTTCAAACACATTTTTAGTAAACTCAGTGGTATTGTTAACACATTTGTAGAAACTTAGTGGTATTTCAAACACATTTGTAGTAAATTCAGTGGTATTTCAAACACTTTTGTAGTAAACTCAGTGGTATTTCAAACACATTTGCGGTAAACTCAGTGGTATTTCAAACACATTTGTAGAATTAACTCAGTGGTATTTCAAACACATGTGTAGTAAACTCAGTGGTATTTCAAACACATTTGTAGTAAACTCAGTGGTATTTCAAACACTAGAATTAACTGAGTGGTATTTTAAACACATTTGTAGAAACTCAATGGTATTTCACTTGCCCAGTAATAATAATTATAATAAAGAGAGATTTATAAAGCGCAAACAGTTGCAGATCGGTTCAGCCTCAAGGCGCTGAATACAAGCAAAATGGATTAAACAAAAAGTCTTAAGTAAGCCAGTCTTATTAAACCTAAATTTAAATAACATACAAAAGTCTTGGGATATGCCTTTAGAAAAAACCTAGATTCAATGTTTTAATTAAAGTACTTTTTCTGAAAACCAACTCTGTACGATCTCTCGAGTTTTTCCATCAATTTGCAAAAGAAAACAGACTTATTCAACCATTTTTCAAATATTCAAATTTCATTTTATTTAATGCTCTTTCAGAGCGAAATTTTGTACATGACGACATTGGACAGCCAAAACAAATGGGTCTGTACATTCCAAGAGAATGAAATATAAAAATTTTCTGTACAAAAATGTACAGGCCATATATTTGAAATGACGTCATTAAAAGGTATTTAATATACAGGATTGGTAGAGCTGACAAGGTAGTCGCTGACAGTGTTCATGTTTTGTGTGATCAACCATAAACATGAAACAACAAACCTGTGAAAAATTGGCTTGAATAATCCAATGTGCGAGTCAGGAGAAAATAGAGAAAAAACATGAACAGTTTACAGCATGTAAATACAATACCAAAAAATTAAAAAAATTGTTGTAGTATTAACTCCCTTACCAGTAAGCTTTCAGACTAAAGTTATACAATGATATCCTCACCAATCCTGTATAATTCCTTTAATATTATGTTTGTAGTTCCAGTTGAGATTAAGTTTTTTGTCTTTCAATACTGAACCATCCCTCTGAGTTGACTACTGTAACCTTCATGCACAACTCACCATAAAGAACAGTGTATTGAAACCTCTAGGGTACTATTATTAAACGCTGGACTGGAGCCGCCGTTATCAGAAGCAATTAAGAAATAATGAAAACGACATGACTGAAGCCGCCATTATCAGAAGCAATTAAGAAATAATGAAAACGACAGGAAATATCATTACAGGGTGGTAGCCTATTAGTAACATAATTGGTTATTGCTAATCTGTTGTTAATTGCAACTGAAATTTGAACTGCGTCACAGATTTTCATTTTGCTTCTGACTGCGTACATCACGGCTGGCTCCTTAGAGTTGACGTCTCAAAAGTTACAACGCAACAAGAAATCAGAAGATTACTGGAAATGAAGTTCTTTGATGATGATATAGTGACCTCAATCACTGTGGTTACTTTCTCTGTTATCGTCATGGTAACCAAGGAAGTCTTAGCAGCGAGAGGGTGCCCTGATGGATGGGTGGCTTTTGGTGATTCTTGCTACTTGGGTCTGGATGGATCCATGAAGGGCGACTGGGCCAGTGCCGTAATGCAGTGTGATCAAAACGACGCATCTATAATGGTCCCAAGCTCAGATTGGGAGAATAAATTCGTATTCAATTCATTTCAGCACCATGGAGATCCAAAAGGTGTTTGGATCAATTGTTATGATGCTAAAGTTGAAGGTGAATGGAACTGCTATGAGGATGGTAAAAATCCGACTGAATATCGGAAATGGGAGCCAGGCCAACCAGATGATGAGAAAAGGTCATGGGTGGATCAGGATTATGGCATAATGTTAACCCGTGATTACCAGAATAATCCAGACAAACCTGGCTATTGGGCTGATGTGGAAAAAACTATAGACATGTTCATCATATGCGAGCGTCCTCGTAAAGACAGGTGTGGTCAGTCCACCCTGAATGTGTAATGTGTTACATTGTACCTCACAGCATATGAGTCTACAGGTCACTTTGTGTCTCACTGTCTCTTGAGACACACCCTGGACAGATATCCAACGGACACAGTAGCCGCCTGCAGATGGCGATGTATGGAGCGCTAAGACTGTCTCTTGTTCAACATCAAGTGAAGTTCGTCTGTTTCCACAGCCCCGTGTTTGTGAGATTAGTATCACCACATGCACCAAGTCTTGAAAGAATATTTGAAAGTGAGGGATGCAACCACTCAGACTTGTCAACGTGAATTATGATTACAATTAACTAGTCTCGTGAAGGAAATATTCCTCAGAATATTTTACTGAACTGATAATTTCTCCACACAGTTTTTGAAATTTGTTTCAATCTTCTGAATCGTGTTTCAGCATCAACCAATCACAACAATGTGACTTCATGTGTGAACTATTCATGAACTACGGCTATTTACCTTGGGGTGTTTTTTTAAGGCAATTTTTACACATTTGCAGTAAACTCGGTGGTATTTCAAACACATTTGTAGTAAACTCAGTGGTATTTCAAACACATTTGTAGAAGCTAAGTGGTATTTCAAACACATTTGTAGTTACTTCAGTGGTTATTCAAACACATCTGTAGTAAACTCAGTGGTATTTCAAACACATTTGTAGTTAATTCAGTGGTATTTCATTTTCAAACACTTTTGTAGTAAACTCAGTGGTATTTCAAACACATTTGTAGAATTAACTCAGTGGTATTTCAAACACATTTGTAGAATTAACTCAGTGGTATTTCAAACACATTTGTAGTAAACTCAGTGGTATTTCACATTTGCAGTAAACTCAGTGGTATTTCAAACACATTTGTAGAATTAACTCAGTGGTATTTCAAACACATTTGTAGTCAACTCAGTGGTAGTTCAAACACATTTGTTGTAAACTCAGTGGTATTTCAAGCACATTTGTAGTAAACTCAGTGGTATTTCAAACACATTTGTGGAAATAACTCAGTGGTATTTTAATTACATTTGTAGAAACTCAATAGTTTTTCACTTGCCCAGTAATAATAGTTATAATAATGAGAGATTGATAAAGTTCAAACAGTTGCAGATCGGTTCCGCCTCAAGGCGCTGAATACAAGCAAAATGGATCAAACAAAAAGTCTTAAGTAAGCCAGTCTTATTAAAATCTAAATTTATATAACATATAAAAGTCTTGAGATATAAGCCTTAAGAAAAAACCCAGATCCACTGTTTTATTTAAAGTACTTTTCTGAAAACCAACTCTGTACAATCTCTCATGGATTTCCATCAATTTGCAAAAGAAAACAGACTTATTCCACCATTTGCCGGGGATATTGATGAATATAATATGAGACCAGGAGCCAACATGACTAATTAGTCAGTGATTTCAATTGGCAGTAATGAGACTGAGAATATTTTTTTTCAGATTCTCAGGTGAAAAAAAAAAGAACTTGGGAAGTCTCTTACTGATACCTCTTGTTAAAATGGTGTAAAATTTAATTAGGTGTTCGTGCAATGTGAGCACGAACACCTCTTGTTATTGTTCCGTTTTTGTTTTGTTTTTTTCTTCTCCATCTTCTTCTTCCCTAGAACTCTTCTCGACAGCATAACTCAACATTGAAACTGAATTGAACCTTGAAACTCATCAGACAATTGAACCTCAATATGAGGACGGCACAGTTGTCATGACATCATGATGACGTCATCAGGTGTCGAATTACAACGTTTTTAAAGTTGAAAAATGACCATTTGGTATTTGCTGTATCTCATTGAATATAAAAGCTATGATGTTCATAATTGGGCATGTGATAGATCAAGACTGGGGCTACATTTCAAAAGTTAACGTCAAAATCGTATGACCTTTTCTTCAAGGTCATGCCCTAGGTCAAAGTTTGCCTTTGGGTTTTTTCTTGAAAAACATCATTTTCGGGCTTATCTACGGCATAACTCAAGATTGAAATTGAATTTTACATTGAAACTCATCAGACATTTGAACCTAAATATCAAGACGACACAAACTTGATGATGTCATGATGACGTCATCAGGTATTGAATAACATTAAATCAAAGTTTAATATTTGAAAAAAAATCATAACTCATGAACGACATGTTGGATTTTTACAATCTATACATCATCGGAAAGTTTGTTAAAGGTCCAACAAACGCTACACAGAAAGTGACCCCATTTGACCTTGACTTCCGGTTCAACCCGGAAATTTAAAATTATATAAATTTCGTATCTCAAAAACTACTTATCATTTCAGCATAATTTCTGCATCAGGTTGTAGAACGTTGAGCCTGCTCAAACTTTTGCACAGAAATAACAACATTTTTATATTTACATCTTGTCTTATAACCACCGGCATTAAAGCGCACGTTTGTGTTGACCCAATTTGATAACGCAAGATGGTGTAATAACACGTGTACAGACACACGTACATTGTGCGTGTAGTTCAGTTTACATCAACTACAAGTAGGAATACATTAATTTAGCATCGCTGTTACCTTGTATATATTGCGCACCCCGGCATAAAGATAATCCATCTAATACTTGAAAAATTTGTAACTCCTGAACCACACATTGGATTTTTACAATCTATACATCATCTGAAAGGTCTTTGTAAAACCTAACATACGCTAAACTTATTGTGACCCCGTTTGACCCTGACTTCCGGTTCAAAGCGGAAGTTGAAATTTAATGTTTCAAAATTCATAATTCCTGAACCACACGATGGATATTTACAATACATCATTGGACAAGTATGTAACAACTTAACAAACGATATACAGAATGTGACCCCAATTGACCTTTACTTCCTGTTCAAACCAGAAGATGAAATTTAATATTTGAAAAAATCAGAACTCCTGAACCACACATTGGATTTTTATCATCTATACATCATCAGAAAGGGCTCCAAAGATTTAAGAAACGCTACACACGGTGACCTCATTTGATCTTGACTTCTGGTTCAAACCGGAAAGTGAAACTTAATGTTTCAACAAATCGTTGGAGGTTTACAATCCATACATCATCTAAAACGTCTTCATAAACTAAACGCGCTACACAAAATGTGACCCCTATTTGACCTTGACTTCCGGTCCAAACCGGAAGTTGATGATAAATTTAAAAAAAAATTCATAACCCCTGGACCAGGCATTGGATTGATAAGGTAGAATGTTTATTCATTCAATCACTCCCCACGAACACCTTGTTTTTGTCACATGACAAAAACTGAAAGTCTAGTTTTATTTGATGCTCTTTCAGAGCGAAATTTTGGTACATGACAGCATTGGACAGCAAAAACAAATGGGTCTGTACATTCAAAGAGAAAAAATGTACAGGCCATACATTTGAAATGTGACGTCATCCAACGATTTTGACAAAAATTGCACTTAAAGGGTATCAAACACTGTGAAATTTTACACCATTTTAACCTGAGGTTAGAGACTTGTAACTTTTTATCACCTTTTTCATAAGGACTCTATCTATTTAAAAATGGGTGGATCCCAAACTGAATTTTACCTAGGAGCCTCTCTTTAAAGGTATTTAATATACAGGATTGGTAGAGCTGACAAGATAGTCGCAGACAGTGTTCATGTTTTGTATGTTCAACCATAAACATGAAACAACAAGCCTGTGACAAATTGGGCTGAATAATCTGATGTGCGAGTCAGGAGAAAATAGAGAAAAACCATGAACAGTTTACAGCATTGTAAACACAATGTCCACAAAGTGCCGTTATTGCAGAGCTGCCAACATTTACATCTTACAATCAGGAAGATTTTGTACAACAATCAGGAAGATATTTTAGAATCAACATCATAGGGACAAAGTTTCCATAATCAGGGAGATTTTTAAATTTGCTCATCAGAACGCGGAAAGATTGGTTTATTTTTGCAGGAAACTTTCTGCAGAATCGGGAAGAGTTGGCAGCTCTGTTATGGATGGGTCACTTTTGCTGATTATTGCTACTTGGGTCTGGATGGATCCATGAAGGGCAACTGGTCCACACTGCCGAGATGCAGTGTGATCGTTACAACGCATCTATAACGGTCCCAAGCTTAGATTGGGAGAATGAATTCATATAATACATCACTTTAAGGCACTGAACACAAAGAATTTCCGTTTGGAAATTGACAAAGACCAGTGTTCTCACTTAGTATATCCCAACATACGCATAAAATAACAAGCCTGTGAAAATTTGGGCTTAATTGGTCATCGAAGTTGTAAGAAAATGATGGAAGAAAAAACACCCTTTTTGTACAAATTTGTGTGCTTTAAGATAGGAATAAAAACTTCTTGCAAGAAGTTTTTATTAATTTAGTGAGAAATTACCTCTTTCTCAAAAAACTACGTTACTTCAGAGGGAGTCGTTTCCTACAATGTTTTATACTATCAACAGCTATTCGTTGCTTGTTACCAAGTAAGTTTTTACCCTAATATTTATAATATTATTACCAAACGTGTACGATACCTTTAATCATACTTCTAAAATTTGGGTCTAGAATGGCCCCTAGTTTCGAAAAATTCTTGGGAGAAACCTTGCGGTATAGTCATAAACTAAATCTTACCTCTCATTCAATACAACAGGAGGGATGGGCGGCAACTCATACATATTAGGCTCAGTGGAGACGATCTTCTTCAGTACCGGGGCCGTCTTCACCTGACCACTCCCTCTACATTTAAGACAATAATAGAGTACAGAATTCAAACGAAAGAACCTAGACTCTCTGCGTGGAGAGTGTGGAGATATTGGTTTTTTTTTGACATTATGGGGAGTCCTACCCGTGCATGGAGAATGTGGAATGTATTGGGTATAGGCCAACACAATGGCTATCATAATCGCCACACTCTCGTTGTGTGGAGCGCACGGAGACAATTCGGCACACTTACATTGGGTATTGCTTTTTGCATCAATGAATATTTATGATCTCCACACTCTCCATTTGTGGAGTGTGTAGAGACCAACAAAATGCAGTGATTGGTCGGGCACACTCACCACGCATGGAATATGGGGCAGGGGGTCTGTACACAATATTCCAATACACAATGGACATGCATTCCAAATTCTCCACGCACAGGCAGGGCTCCCCATAATGTCAAAAACACAATATCTCCACACTCTCCACGCAGAGAGTCTAGGTTCTTTCGTCTGAAACTGCAATTCATGGCGTGTCATGGCCGAGCGATCTTAGTTCACCAGACCCAAGCTCTGGTGTTGTCAGCAGCAGAGTGTGGGTTCGAATCCCGGTCATGACACTTGTGCCCTTATGAGCAAGGCACTTAAACCATAATTGCTTCGTAAAAAGTTGGAAAGGTAGTGCATTCTGCTGTACCAGCCAGGCTCCTAGTGGATGATACCCATGCCTACATCCTTACGGACTGTAATGGGGGTGAACCCTGTTTCAGCCCCATGAGTAGGTGGCAACGTGCCCCTGGTGACAGTTGATTTGGGTCGACAGCCCAAATCGGTTAAGTGTAGCCCTTACCTTGATGTGGCCGTCCGGCCTTGTGATGTTACGCGATATCTCATAAAAAACCCATAAAAACACCAAAACAGTTTGGGTTAATTAGGGCAGCCAACTCTCCAACTAAAAGAAGAGAAGTTGCTCTTTTGAAGAGAAATTGCTCTTTTGGGATGGACCTAAATAACTAAATGAATTTTAGGGACCTACCCTGCCTCTCCCAAGACGACATGAAGGGCATGACTTTGAAGGTAATTCTTAATCAGCTTCTCAGATGTTTTCTTGGACTTTCCAGCGGCAATCTCACGTCTTTGTCTTCGGGCAACCTTGAACAAAAAATTATAGTACAATTAGAGAATTCCAATATGTAATTCTGCATGATAAATGAGATGATGATAATTTTAAAACGGGAATTTCTAGAGCGCTCTTTCACTGGGTACCACAGCGCTTTACAAGAAAACAGTACATTAGGCAAAGCAAATAAATAAAGGCACAAATAATGGGAAAGGAAGTTGATCCTTAGCAATCAACCATTGAATAGGAAAGTTTGTTTCACATGTTTCTTGAAGATTTCTTTTGACTCTGCAGAATGGATTTGATAGAGGGAGACAGTTCAAAAGAGGCGGGGCATGTGTGCGTAAAACGCACGATCGCCAGCATCAAGATGCACAATTAGAACCACCAGGGCCCAATTTCATAGAACTGCTTAAAGGCCCTGAACACTATTGGTAAGATCGAAAAACACAAATGTTCACAGATTCACACATAACTTACATGATTTAAAGTAAGTAATGGTTGAAAGGGTTCCTTAAAATATTTCTGCCTGAAATGCTATCGTTTCTGAGAAGTGAGTAAAACAATAGTTTTTATCACGCGCGATATTTTGAAAAAACAGAAAACACATACGGTCTCTTTTCACTATTTTCTCGTGACCCCGATGACCAATTGAGCTCAAACTTTCACAGGTTTGTTTGTTTATGCATATGTTGAATCACACAAAATGTGGACACTGATTTTGAGCTGTTACCAAAAGTGTACAATACCTTTATGCAGACTACATGTATAATGCTTAAACATTTTTTGCTTAGTAGAGATGAGCAGGTTACCAGTCATAATTTGTACATGTGACTTGGGCCCGATTTCATAGAGCTGCATAAGCACAAAAAAGTAGCTAAGCACAACATAATTATGCTTACAAGAACAGAGTTACCAGCCAAAATACCATGTCAAATTTACAATTTGTGACTGGTATCCTGCTTATTTCTGCTAAGCAGAAAATTGTTAAGCAATATTTTCTGATTAAGAAGCTCTGGGCCCTGGTAGTTTGGCTTGTAACCTTATTCTGGTAAGCATAATTTTGTTGTGCTTAGCAACTTTTTATGCTCAAGCAGCTCTATGAAATTGGGCCCAGGACTGTACTGTCTGAACCAGAGTGAAGGCCAGGTTGCCAGGAGGGTATACCTTGATGAGACTGGTGAGATGACTGGTGCAGGGGCGGTATTTTGGTGACATTTATAGACAATGGTGAAGGATCTTCAGATTTCCTGCGAGACTTCTTGTGGAAAGCAACTTGTTGACTTACCATTGTCTGCCTCTTGAGTTCAGGGACGCTGCCATCGAAAACGAAGATCGGTCGGATGCGATAGAAGAGCAGTTTACAGATTCGGTTGAAGAGGACGTGAAGATGAGCGTTGGCTTTGACGTTACCGCCTTCATCTCTCATACCTCGCATTGCTTGATGTAACCAAAGACTTACATCTGGTTATCGATAAATACCTCAGGATTGTAATTGGAATGACACACGGAAATGTCTCAAGAGTAATTAGGCGAAATACACAAAATTCATGTTTAGCATCCCTGCCTGCTTCCTTTTTAGAGGCCACCTGCTTTTTTTGTTGTGCTTTTTTTAAAGAAAAAAACCACAATAATTTTAAGAATCTAATTATTTTGGGCTCATTTTCTGTTGCATCTTGCCCATAAGAAGCCCATGTCAATTCCCGAGTCCAAAAAGCTGGCAACCATCTTGAAAAATAGCCCAGCCGGTTTGTCTTTAAAAATGTGTCGGGCGGCCATGTTTTATTTTGCTTTATAATAATAATATCAAGTAATAAACCACAAGGGAAACTGAATGGATAAATTGTAAATTACATGTATGTTACAATTTACCCAGTCAGTTTCCCTCGTGGTTTATCACTTGATATTTGAAATTTAAACAAGTTGCATCCCCTTAAGGTGATCCCCTGGCTGCCTCTTCCCAGGTTGTATCCTAAACTTGGATGTGATTCCTGTCTACACGGCAGTTAACATTAACTGCCTCTTTTAAAATTTATCGACTCTTTTAAAAAATTTTAAATCCCGTTACTGGATCTAGCCTTGCCCTCTGCTTACAGTACACTGTACATCACAGGCCTGTACATGAATCCAACGTTAACTGAATATATACTAAATGTAATTTGAACTCTCGGTTTTAGTTTCCCAATTCTTTATTGATGACTTGTAAGGATACCGACTGCAAGTATTTTTCCTTCCAGTGATTCCAAAGAAACGGGTCTTCCTGTCGACTCCAAGAGCTTCCATAACCCTTGCACTCCCATGATGACTCAGCCCAGTTCACTGGAGTGGAGTGGATATTTCTTTACTATCTAGAATTTAAAAATTAAACGAGGCAATCACTTTTCTGTATCAACACAGCAATGAGTTGAATACTTAAGGATAACAAGCTGAAAGTGAAATGACTCAATGACCATCTCTATCTCATAAATCAGCAATTTGTGTTTTCACCGATTAAATAAGCGTATGTTTTGTTAAGAAAGGAATAAACTACATTGTGCACGATGTCATAAATAAACTGGTTTGGCTTAATTAATTTACTGCTTCTGTTCACGATAAGTTTTTTCTCAAACTATATTTCACTGATATGGACATGAACATGGACATTAAAATTCATCCCATAAAAGAACCTTTCATTTTCAAATCATCCCATTTAAGACCTCAATGACACTTACCTAACTCGAGCATTATCTCACCATGTTTACATCATGTATTTCCTTCCTCCATGCATCATGACTCAAATTTAGAGATTGCACAAAAATGTGTTCAAAACTTAACTTAACCATGCATTAAATTCTTGATATGGGGACATCAACCACACATTATGTATAGCGCTCTCTCTAGGCGTTCATCAAACATAAACGTTTATCTGCGTCCCCAGGGGACCTAAATTGTGCCTCCTCGATCCCCGGGTAATTTGTATTGCAAGAATGCGGTAATGTGGATACGAAGTTCTTGTAATTGTACATTGAAAATATTTTCAAAACAGTTTAGAAAAACATAATCTCCGACGACGGAATAAATTAAATCATTCTTGTATTCTGGATGGGCTGATTTGAAACCACATTTGCCCGACTGGGAAAAAAAACAACCAATCATCCACAAAGGCACCCCCCCCAACCACTGAAGTTGATTACCACTTTAAAGGGAGGGTATACCTTTGGTAAATACTCCAAAAACGAATGACCATAAAAACTTACTTGGTAAAGAGCACTGGATAGCTGTTGATATTATAAAAAGTTGTTAGAAATGACACCCTTAATGTAGTTTTAGAAAAGAGGTACCGGTAATTTTAAATTGTTCGCCCCAAAATTTGAATCTGTGAGAGGCTTCAGGCATGAAGCTAGTCTTGGTCCATGACGTTTCTGTTCTGTATAGTCCACGAACGATCCACGTACGACGCCCCACTTACGACGCCCCACTTATCACAATTTGTCGCCGAAAGAGGGCGCTATATATACACTAACCGCTAACACCCCACGAACCGCTATCACAGAAACCTGTGATAGCACCAGACTGAAGTGAGCACCAAATTTGGGCCCAACACCAAATTTGGTGATGGGCACCAAATTTACCAAATTTAGAACTACGTCAAAGACCGTCACTTGACGAACAGCAATAGTGACACGCATGAGGTATGGGCAAATACAGAGCCGAGAGTTCCATCTTAATTGGAAAATATTATTATTTTTTATTTCATAAATCTGTTCCACCCATCCCAGGCTATATCATATTAGCGCCCCAACGTGTTACGTCTGCTAATTAGCTCAGCCCAATTAATTTAATCAGGGAAGAAATTCGTACTGTATACGCTATAATGCTTTACTAAATACACGCGTAAGGTATGGGCAAATACAAAGCCAAGAGTTCCATCTTAATTGGTAATTAATACAATTTTTTATTTCATAAATCTGTTCCACACATCCCAAGCTATATCAGATTAGCGCCCCAACGTGTTACGTCTGCTAATTAGCTCAGCCCAATTAATTTAATCAGGGAAGAAATTCGTACCGTATACGCTATATTGCTATACTTACTAAATACACGCGTAAGGTATGGGCAAATACAAAGCCAAGAGTTCCATCTTAATTGGAAAATAATATTATTTTTTATTTCATAAATCTGTTCCACACATCCCAGGCTATATCATATCAGCGCCCCGACGTGTTACGTCTGCTAATTAGCTCAGCCCAATTAATTTAATCAGGGAAGAAATTCGTACTGTGTACGCTATAATGGTATACTAAATACACGCGTAAGGTATGGGCAAATACAAAGCCAAGAGTTCCATCTTAATTGGAAAATAATATTAATTTTTATTTCATAAATCTGTTCCACACATCCCAGGCTATATCAGACTAGCGCCCCAACGTGTTACGTCTGCTAATTAGCTCAGCCCAATTAATTTAATCAGGGAAGAAATTCGTACTGTATACGCTATAATGCTATACTTACTAAATACACGCGTAAGGTATGGGCAAATACAAAGCCAAGAGTTCCATCTTAATTGGTAATTAATACAATTTTTTATTTCATAAATCTGTTCCACACATCCCAGGCTATATCATATCAGCGCTCCAACGTGTTACGTCTGCTAATTAGCTCAGCCCAATTAATTTAATCAGGGAAGAAATTCGTACCGTATACGCTATAATGCAATACACGCGTAAGGTATGGGCAAATACAAAGCCAAGAGTTCCATCTTAATTGGTAATTAATACAATTTTTTATTTCATAAATCTGTTCCACACATCCCAGGCTATATCAGATTAGTGCCCCAACGTGTTACGTCTGCTAATTAGCTCAGCCCAATTAATTTAATCAGGGAAGAAATTCGTACTGTATACGATATAATGCTATACTTACTAAATACACGCGCAAGGTATGGGCAAATACAAAGCCAAGAGTTCCATCTTAATTGGAAAATAATATTATTTTTTATTTCATAAATCTGTTCCACACATCCCAGGCTATATCATATTCGCGCTCCAACGTGTTACGTCTGCTAATTAGCTCAGCCCAATTAATTTAATCAGGGAAGAAATTCGTACTGTATACGCTATAATGCTTTACTAAATACACGCGTAAGGTATGGGCAAATACAAAGCCAAGAGTTCCATCTTAATTGGTAATTAATACAATTTTTTATTTCATAAATCTGTTCCACACATCCCAGGCTATATCAGATTAGCGCCCCAACGTGTTACGTCTGCTAATTAGCTCAGCCCAATTAATTTAATCAGGGAAGAAATTCGTACTGTATACGCTATAATGCTATACTTACTAAATACACGCGTAAGGTATGGGCAAATACAAAGCCAAGAGTTCCATCTTAATTGGAAAATAATATTATTTTTTATTTCATAAATCTGTTCCACACATCCCAGGCTATATCATATTCGCGCCCCAACGTGTTACGTCTGCTAATTAGCTCAGCCCAATTAATTTAATCAGGGAAGAAATTCGTACTGTATACGCTATAATGCTATACTAAATACACGCGTAAGGTATGGGCAAATACAAAGCCAAGAGTTCCATCTTAATTGGTAATTAATACAATTTTTTATTTCATAAATCTGTTCCACACATCCCAGGCTATATCATATTCGCGCTCCAACGTGTTACGTCTGCTAATTAGCTCAGCTCAATTAATTTAATCAGGGAAGAAATTCGTACTGTATACGCTATAATGCTTTACTAAATACACGCGTAAGGTATGGGCAAATACAAAGCCAAGAGTTCCATCTTAATTGGTAATTAATACAATTTTTTATTTCATAAATCTGTTCCACACATCCCAGGCTATATCAGATTAGCGCCCCAACGTGTTACGTCTGCTAATTAGCTCAGCCCAATTAATTTAATCAGGGAAGAAATTCGTACTGTATACGCTATAATGCTATACTTACTAAATACACGCGCAAGGTATGGGCAAATACAAAGCCAAGAGTTCCATCTTAATTGGAAAATAATATTATTTTTTATTTCATAAATCTGTTCCACACATCCCAGGCTATATCATATTCGCGCTCCAACGTGTTACGTCTGCTAATTAGCTCAGCTCAATTAATTTAATCAGGGAAGAAATTCGTACTGTATACGCTATAATGCTTTACTAAATACACGCGTAAGGTATAGGCAAATACAAAGCCAAGAGTTCCATCTTAATTGGTAATTAATATAATTTTTTATTTCATAAATCTGTTCCACACATCCCAGGCTATATCATATCAGCGCTCCAACGTGTTACGTCTGCTAATTAGCTCAGCCCAATTAATTTAATCAGGGAAGAAATTCGTACCGTATACGCTATAATGCAATACACGCGTAAGGTATGGGCAAATACAAAGCCAAGAGTTCCATCTTAATTGGTAATTAATACAATTTTTTATTTCATAAATCTGTTCCACACATCCCAGGCTATATCATATTCGCGCTCCAACGTGTTACGTCTGCTAATTAGCTCAGCTCAATTAATTTAATCAGGGAAGAAATTCGTACTGTATACGCTATAATGCTTTACTAAATACACGCGTAAGGTATGGGCAAATACAAAGCCAAGAGTTCCATCTAAATTGGAAAATATTATTCTTTTTTATTTCATAAATCTGTTCCACACATCCCAGGCTATATCAGATTAGCGCCCCAACGTGTTACGTCTGCTAATTAGCTCAGCCCAATTAATTTAATCAGGGAAGAAATTCGTACTGTATACGCTATAATGCTATACTTACTAAATACACGCGTAAGGTATGGGCAAATACAAAGCCAAGAGTTCCATCTTAATTGGAAAATAATATTATTTTTTATTTCATAAATCTGTTCCACACATCCAAGGCTATATCATATTCGCGCTCCAACGTGTTACGTCTGCTAATTAGCTCAGCTCAATTAATTTAATCAGGGAAGAAATTCGTACTGTATACGCTATAATGCTAGACTAAATACACGCGTAAGGTATAGGCAAATACAAAGCCAAGAGTTCCGTCTTAATTGGTAATTAATACAATTTTTTATTTCATAAATCTGTTCCACACATCCCAGGCTATATCATATTCGCGCTCCAACGTGTTACGTCTGCTAATTAGCTCAGCTCAATTAATTTAATCAGGGAAGAAATTCGTACTGTATACGCTATAATGCTTTACTAAATACACGCATAAGGTATGGGCAAATACAAAGCCAAGAGTTCCATCTTAATTGGTAATTAATACAATTTTTTATTTCATAAATCTGTTCCACACATCCCAGGCTATATCAGATTAGCGCCCCAACGTGTTACGTCTGCTAATTAGCTCAGCCCAATTAATTTAATCAGGGAAGAAATTCGTACTGCATACGCTATAATGCTATACTTACTAAATACACGCGCAAGGTATGGGCAAATACAAAGCCAAGAGTTCCATCTTAATTGGAAAATAATATTATTTTTTATTTCATAAATCTGTTCCACACATCCCAAGCTATATCATATCAGCGCCCGATGTGTTACGTCTGCTAATTAGCTCAGCCCAATTAATTTAATCAGGGAAGAAATTCGTACTGTGTACGCTATAATGGTATACTAAATACACGCGTAAGGTATGGGCAAATACAAAGCCAAGAGTTCCACCTTAATTGGAAAATAATATTATTTTTTATTTCATAAATCTGTTCCACACATCCGAGGCTATATCATATTCGCGCCCCAACGTGTTACGTCTGCTAATAATTAGCTCAGCCCAATTAATTTAATCAGGGAAGAAATTCGTACTGTATACGCTATAATGCTTTACTAAATACACGCGTAAGGTATGGGCAAATACAAAGCCAAGAGTTCCATCTTAATTGGTAATTAATACAATTTTTTATTTCATAAATCTGTTCCACACATCCCAGGCTATATCATATTCGCGCTCCAACGTGTTACGTCTGCTAATTAGCTCAGCTCAATTAATTTAATCAGGGAAGAAATTCGTACTGTATACGCTATAATGCTTTACTAAATACACGCGTAAGGTATGGGCAAATACAAAGCCAAGAGTTCCATCTTAATTGGTAATTAATATAATTTTTTATTTCATAAATCTGTTCCACACATCCCAGGCTATATCAGATTAGCGCCCCGACGTGTTACGTCTGCTAATTAGCTCAGCCCAATTAATTTAATCAGGGAAGAAATTCGTACTGTATACGCTATAATGCTATACTTACTAAATACACGCGCAAGGTATGGGCAAATACAAAGCCAAGAGTTCCATCTTAATTGGAAAATAATATTATTTTTTATTTCATAAATCTGTTCCACACATCCCAGGCTATACCATATTCGCGCTCTAACGTGTTACGTCTGCTAATTAGCTCAGCTCAATTAATTTAATCAGGGAAGAAATTCGTACTGTATACGCTATAATGCTTTACTAAATACACGCGTAAGGTATAGGCAAATACAAAGCCAAGAGTTCCGTCTTAATTGGTAATTAATACAATTTTTTATTTCATAAATCTGTTCCACACATCCCAGGCTATATCATATTCGCGCTCCAACGTGTTACGTCTGCTAATTAGCTCAGCTCAATTAATTTAATCAGGGAAGAAATTCGTACTGTATACGCTATAATGCTTTACTAAATACACGCGTAAGGTATAGGCAAATACAAAGCCAAGAGTTCCGTCTTAATTGGTAATTAATACAATTTTTTATTTCATAAATCTGTTCCACACATCCCAGGCTATATCATATTCGCGCTCCAACGTGTTACGTCTGCTAATTAGCTCAGCTCAATTAATTTAATCAGGGAAGAAATTCGTACTGTATACGCTATAATGCTTTACTAAATACACGCGTAAGGTATGGGCAAATACAAAGCCAAGAGTTCCATCTTAATTGGTAATTAATACAATTTTTTATTTCATAAATCTGTTCCACACATCCCAGGCTATATCAAGTTAGCGCCCCGACGTGTAAGTTTGGCTAATTACCTCAGCCCAATTAATTCAATTAGGGGAGAATTTACGAATTTCGTACTGTATACGCTATTATGCTATATGCGTAAGGTATAGGCAAATACAAAGCCAAGAGTTCCATCTAAATTGGAAAATATTATTGTTTTTTATTTCATAAATCTGTTCCCCATACCACTGGCTATATCAGATTAGCGCCCCAACCTGTTACGTTTTCTAATTAGCTTAGCCCAATTAATTTCATCAGGAAAGAATTTACGAATTTCGTACTGTTTATAATACGCTATTGCGCTATACCATACATGCGTAAGGTACGGGCAAATACAAAGCAAACGAATTCCTTCTAAATTGCACAGTATTATTATTTTTTATTTCATAAATCTGTTGCACGTACCCCTGACTATAACAAATTAGCGCCCCGACGTGTTACGTTTGCTAATTAGCTCAGCCCAATTAATTCAATCAGGAAAGAATTTACGAATTTCGTACTGTATGCGCTATTATGCTAATACATGCGTAAGGTATAGGCAAATACAAAGTCAAGAGTTCCATCTAAATTGGAAAATATTATTGTTTTTTATTTCAGAAATCTGTTCCACAGGCCCCTGGCGGTATCAGAGTAGCGCCCCAACGTGTTACGTCTGCTAATTAGCTCAGCCCAATTAATTTAATCAGGAAGAAATTCGTAGTGTATACGCTATATGCTATACTAAATACACGCGTAAGGTATGGGCAAATACAAAGCCAAAGTTCCATCTTAATTGGAACAAATTTTCATTTTTATTTCATAAATCTGTTTCTCATACCCTGGCTATATTAGATTAGCGCCCCGACGTGTTAAGTCTGCTAATTACCTCAGCCCAATTAATTCAATCAGGAAAGAATTTACGAATTTCGTACTGTATACGCTATTATGCTAATACATGCGTAGGTATAGGCAAATACAAAGTCAAGAGTTCCATCTAAATTGGAAAATATTATTCTTTTTTATTTCATAAATCTGTTCCTCATACCACTGGCTATGTTATATTAGCGCCCTAACGTGTTACGTTTTCTAATTAGCTTAGCCCAATTAATTTCATCAGGAAAGAATTTACGAATTTCGTACTGTATTACGCTATTATAATATGCTAATACATGCATAAGGTATAGGCAAATACAAAGCCAAGAGTTCCATCTAAATTGGAAAATATTATTCTTTTTTATTTCATAAATCTGTTCCACCCACCCGTGACTATATCAAATTAGCGCCCCGACGTGTGACTTTGGCTAATTAGCACAGCTCAATTAAATTTATCAAGAGAAAAATTTACGAATTTCGTACTATATACGCTGTATGCTATACTAAGAAAAAGCGTAAGGTATGGGCAAATACAAAGCCAAGAGTTCCATCTAAATTGGAAAATATTATTGTTTTTTATTTCATAAATCTGTTCCACATACCCCTGGCTATATCAGATTAGCGCCCCAACGTGTTACGTCTGCTAATTAGCTCAGCCCAATTAATTTAATCAGGGAAAAATTTCGTACTGTATACGCTATAATGCTATATACTAAATACACGCGTAAAGGTATGGGCAAATACAAAGCCAAGAGTTCCATCTTAATTGGAAAATATTATTATTTTTATTTCATAAATCTGTTACACATACCCTGGCTATGTCAGATTAGCGCCCCAACCTGTTACGTTTTCTAATTACCTAAGCCCAATTAATTAAATAAGGATAGAATTTACGAATTTAGTACTGTATACGCTATTATGCTATATGCGTAAGGTATAGGCAAATACAAAGCCAAGAGTTCCATCTAAATTGGAAAATATTATTGTTTTTTATTTCATAAATCTGTTCCCCATACCACTGGCTATATCAGATTAGCGCCCCAACCTGTTACGTTTTCTAATTAGCTTAGCCCAATTAATTTCATCAGGAAAGAATTTACGAATTGTGTACTGTTTATAATACGCTATTGCGCTATACCATACATGCGTAAGGTACGGGCAAATACAAAGCAAACGAATTCCTTCTAAATTGCACAGTATTATTATTTTTTATTTCATAAATCTGTTGCACGTACCCCTGACTATAACAAATTAGCGCCCCGACGTGTTACGTTTGCTAATTAGCTCAGCCCATTTAAATGCGTTAGGTATAGGCAAATACAAAGCCAAGAGTTCCATCTAAATTGGAAAAAATTATTGTTTTTTATTTCATAAATCTGTTCCACATGCCCCTGGCTATATCAGATTAGCGCCCCAACGTGTTACGTCTGCTAATTAGCTCAGCCCAATTAATTTAATCAGGGAAGAAATTCGTAGTGTATACGCTATATAATGCTATACTTACTAAATACACGCGTAAGGTATGGGCAAATACAAAGCCAAGAGTTCCATCTTAATTGGAACAAATTTTCATTTTTTATTTCATAAATCTGTTTCTCATACCCCTGGCTATATTAGATTAGCGCCCCAACGTGTTACGTTGGCTAATTACCTCAGACCAATTAATTCAATCAGGAAAGAATTTACGAATTTCGTACTGTATATACGCTATTATGCTAATACATGCGTTAGGTATAGGCAAATACAAAGTCATGAGTTCCATCTAAATTGGTAATTGATACAATGTTTTATTTCATAAATCTGTTCCAAACACCCCTGGCTATATCAGATTAGCGCCCCGACTAACTTAGCGCAGGTTGAAGTTTGCGCAAGAATTGAAGTTGCGCGTGACATGCATACACTAGTTGCATTTTATGATTTTTCGTCATGACGGACCAAAGAAAAAGTGTCGAGTCTGATCACAAGTTATTGTCTTCAAGTGAAAGCATCGGGGATAATGCTGAGATTTAACGGCAACAGTTCGAGCCCCGGGCATTTGTTTCCCTCCTGCAGTTCGGAGCTGCCATCCTAAAAAAAATACCTTTTTTGTTAAGGATTCCCTTGTTGGAATCAATTTGAAAAAAAAATCCCCTTTGCAAAGCACTACGACAGTGGCAATTTTGGACTGCAGGACAAAAATTGCGAGCCGCGGCCGCCAAGAGAGACGTCCGAGTACGTCATCTAAAGGCGATTTCTGTCTGCTGCCCCCATTGTGCAAATGACGCCAATGCCCGTTCAGTGATAAATTAGGGTGCAAGAATGTATCAGAAGTTAACGGTGTTTTTTTTCTCACTACAATGCGGTATATGTAACCGGTATGAATAATATCCCCCTCTAAAACTGCATTCGTCCATGTAGCATTACGTCACTGTTTGTATAAATTAATATTCTCATGCAAATCACGCTAAATTCAAATCAGCTAACACACCGTTGGCGGCGCACTATATTTGCCGTCATTCACATTTTGGTATAAGAAGAGTCAGCATGTAATATTTTCCTTCGTCTTCTATACTTGCAGGTAAAGATTTTCTATTATCATTTATCCTGCTTCTAATTATATTTCGTTTATATGCAACCTGTGACGGGAGCAAATGTATTATAAAGTTACCTTGTATAAATTACGGAGATTTATCGTTAGTTTTCTAGACAAGATTGTTTGCGAGATGTTTTCCCGTATATTGAAATATTCAGGAAAAGCAACCTAATTCACTTTAATCTCACCGTAAATAATGCTTAAGTAAATACTTAACACAGGCGTGATTTATTTAACGTCTGGCCATTTCGTTTAATTTGATTTACGATGTCTTTAACATCGAAAGTCACATATTTCTAGATGGCGGCCGCCAGCAAGCTTTTGACGGGAACCGTGCGCCATATTGTTTTCTTTGTTTTGTGCCTTAAGCAAACCCTTACCTTTTAATTTAATATTATTTGTTTATCAATGCTTAGCATTTATTCACATTCTGGTAGAAGATGAGTCAACATGTAATAATTTCCTTCGTCTTCTATACTTGCGGAATAAATAACAACACATCACGCCTACAACAAACGCCGACTCCTCTTACCCAATTATTTGGCCTAATAACAACTAAGGTTCACAATAAACAGAGGTGATTTTGAAATTGTAATTGAAAATAATTGACTACCGGACGACAAAACAATGTTTTAAGAATCAAGCTATGTGATAGATCTTTAACACAATTACATCAGCATAGCCAGGGGTGTGTGGAACAGATTCGTGAAATGAAAAATAATAATATTTTCCAATTTAGATGAAACTCTTGGCTTTGTATTTGCCAACACCTTACTCGTGTATTTAGTATTATAGCATTAGCGTATACACAGTACGAAATTCGCAAATTCTTCCCTGATTAAATTAATTGGGCTGAGCTAATTAGCAGACGTAACACGTCGGGGCGCTAATCTGTGCGGCCAGGGTATGTGTAACAGATTTATTAATTAAAAATAATAATATTTTCCAATTAAGATGGAACTCTTGGCTTTGTATTTGCCCATACCTTACGCGTGTATTTAGTATAGCATTATAGCGTATACAGTACAAAATTCTTCCCTGATTAAATTAATTGGGCTGAGCTAATTAGCAGACGTAACACGTTGGGGCGCTAATCTGATATAGCCAGGGGTATGTGTAACAGATTTATGAAATAAAAAATAATAATATTTTCCAATTATAATGGAACTCTTGGCTTTGTATTTGCCCATACCTTGCGCGTGTATTTAGTAAGTATAGCATTATATCGTATACAGTACGAATTTCTTCCCTGATTAAATTAATTGGGCTGAGCTAATTAGCAGACGTAACGCGTTGGGGCGCTAATCTGATATAGCCTGGGATGTGTGGAACAGATTTCTGAAATAAAAAATTGTATTAATCACCAATTAAGATGGAACTCTTGGCTTTGTATTTGCCCATACCTTACGCGTGTATAGCATTATAGCGTAAACGGTACGAATTTCTTCCCTGATTAAATTAATTTGGCTGAGCTAATTAGCAGACGTAACACGTTGGAGCGCTGATATGATATAGCCTGGGATGTGTGGAACAGATTTATGAAATAAAAAATTGTATTAATTACCAATTAAGATGGAACTCTTGGCTTTGTATTTGCCCATACCTTACGAGTGTATTTAGTAAAGCATTATAGCGTATACAGTACGAATTTCTTCCCTGATTAAATTAATTGAGCTGAGCTAATTAGCAGACGTAACACGTTGGAGCGCGAATATGATATAGCCTGGGATGTGTGGAACAGATTTATGAAATAAAAAATTGTATTAATTACCAATTAAGATGGAACTCTTGGCTTTGTATTTGCCTATACCTTACGCGTGTATTTAGTATAGCATTATAGCGTATACAGTACAAAATTCTTCCCTGATTAAATTAATTGGGCTGAGCTAATTAGCAGACGTAACACGTTGGGGCGCTAATCTGATATAGCCAGGGGTATGTGTAACAGATTTATGAAATAAAAAATAATAATATTTTCCAATTAAGATGGAACTCTTGGCTTTGTATTTGCCCATACCTTTACGCGTGTATTTAGTATATAGCATTATAGCGTATACAGTACGAAATTCTTCCCTGATTAAATTAATTGGGCTGAGCTAATTAGCAGACGTAACACGTCGGGGCGCTAATCTGATATAGCCAGGGGTATGTGGAACAGATTTATGAAATAAAAAACAATAATATTTTCCAATTTAGATGGAACTCTTGGCTTTGTATTTGCCCATACCTTACCCGTGTATTAGCATAATAGCGTATATAGTAAGAAATTCGTAAATTCTTTCCTGTTTGAATTAATTGGGCTGAGCTAATTAGCAGACGTAACACGTTGGGGCGCTAATTTGAGATAGTCATGGGTGGGTGGAACAGATTTATGAAATAAAAAATTGTATTAATTACCAATTAAGATGGAACTCTTGGCTTTGTATTTTCCCATACCTACCCGTGTGTAGCATTATAGCGTAGGCGGGCCTAGACAGTACGAAATTCGTAATATCTTCCCTGATTAAATTAATTGGGCTGAGCTAATTAGCCAAACTTACACGTCGGGGCGCTAATCTGATATAGCCTGGGATGTGTGGAACAGATTTATGAAATAAAAAATAATATTATTTTCCAATTAAGATGGAACTCTTGGCTTTGTATTTGCCCATACCTTACGCGTGTATTTAGTAAGTATAGCATTATAGCGTATACAGTACGAATTTCTTCCCTGATTAAATTAATTGGACTGAGCTAATTAGCAGACGTAACACGTTGGGGCGCTAATTTGAGATAGTCATGGGTGGGTGGAACAGATTTATGAAATAAAAATTGTATTAATTACCAATTAAGATGGAACTCTTGGCTTTGTATTTGCCCATACCTACCCGTGTAAGTGTAGCATTAGGCGGGCCTACACAGTACGAAACTCGTAATTTCTTCCCTGATTAAATTAATTGGGCTGAGCTAATTAGCCAAAGTTACACGTCGGGGCGCTAATTTGATATAGCCTGGGATGTGTGGAACAGATTTATGAAATAAAAAATTGTATTAATTACCAATTAAGATGGACTCTTGGCTTTGTATTTGCCCATACCTTACGCGTGTATTTAGTATACCATTATAGCGTACACAGTACGAATTTCTTCCCTGATTAAATTAATTGGGCTGAGCTAATTAGCAAACGTAACACGTTGGGGCGCTGATATGATATAGCCTGGGATGTGTGGAACAGATTTATGAAATAAAAAATAATATTATTTTCCAATTAAGATGGAACTCTTGGCTTTGTATTTGCCCATACCTTACGCGTGTATTTAGTAAGTATAGCATTATAGCGTATACGGTACGAATTTCTTCCCTGATTAAATTAATTGGGCTGAGCTAATTAGCAGACGTAACACGTCGGGGCGCTAATCTGATATAGCCAGGGGTATGTGGAACAGATTTATGAAATAAAAAACAATAATATTTTCCAATTTAGATGGAACTCTTGGCTTTGTATTTGCCCATACCTTACCCGTGTATTAGCATAATAGCGTATATAGTAAGAAATTCGTAAATTCTTTCCTGTTTGAATTAATTGGGCTGAGCTAATTAGCAGACGTAACACGTTGGGGCGCTAATTTGAGATAGTCATGGGTGGGTGGAACAGATTTATGAAATAAAAAATTGTATTAATTACCAATTAAGATGGAACTCTTGGCTTTGTATTTGCCCATACCTACCCGTGTAAGTGTAGCATTAGGCGGGCCTACACAGTACGAAACTCGTAATTTCTTCCCTGATTAAATTAATTGGGCTGAGCTAATTAGCCAAAGTTACACGTCGGGGCGCTAATTTGATATAGCCTGGGATGTGTGGAACAGATTTATGAAATAAAAATTGTATTAATTACCAATTAAGATGGACTCTTGGCTTTGTATTTGCCCATACCTTACGCGTGTATTTAGTATAGCATTATAGCGTACACAGTACGAATTTCTTCCCTGATTAAATTAATTGGGCTGAGCTAATTAGCAGACGTAACACGTCGGGGCGCTGATATGATATAGCCTGGGATGTGTGGAACAGATTTATGAAATAAAAAATAATAATATTTTCCAATTCAGATGGAACTCTTGGCTTTGTATTTGCCCATACCTTACGCGTGTATTTAGTAAGTATAGCATTATAGCGTATACAGTACGAATTTCTTCCCTGATTAAATTAATTGGGCTGAGCTAATTAGCAGACGTAACACGTTGGGGCGCTAATCTGATATAGCCTGGGATGTGTGGAACAGATTTATGAAATAAAAAAATTGTATTAATTACCAATTAAGATGGAACTCTTGGCTTTGTATTTGCCCATACCTCACGCGTGTATTTAGTATAGCATTATATAGCGTATACACTACGAATTTCTTCCCTGATTAAATTAATTGGGCTGAGCTAATTAGCAGATGTAACACGTTGGGGTGCTAATCTGATATAGCCAGGGGCATGTAGAACAGATCTATGAAATAAAAAACAATAATATTTTCCAATTTAGATGGAACTCTTGGCTTTGTATTTGCCTATAGCTTACGCATTTATTAGCATAATAGCGTATACAGTACGAAATTCGTAAATTCTCCCCTGATTGAATTAATTGGGCTGAGGTAATTAGCAGACTTAACACGTCGGGGCGCTAATCTGACATAGCCAGGGGTATGTGGAACAGATTTCTGAAATAAAAAGTGATAATTTATTCCAATTAAGATGGAACTTTTGGCTTTGTATTTGCCCATACCTTACGCTTTTTCTTAGTATAGCATACAGCGTATACAGTACGAAATTCGTAAATTCTCCCCTGATTGAATTAATTGGGCTGAGCTAATTAGCAGACGTAACACGTCGGGGCGCTAATCTGACATAGCAAGGGGGTATGTGGAACAGATTTATGAAATAAAAAACAATAATATTTTCCAATTTAGATGGAACTCTTGGCTTTGTATTTGCCTATAGCTTACGCATTTATTAGCATAATAGCGCATACAGTACGAAATTCGTAAATTCTCCCCTGATTGAATTAATTGGGCTGAGCTAATTAGCAGACTTAACACGTCGGGGCGCTAATCTGACATAGCCAGGGGTATGTGGAACAGATTTCTGAAATAAAAAACAATAATATTTTCCAATTTAGATGGAACTCTTGACTTTGTATTTGCCTATGCCTACGCATGTATTAGCATAATAGCGTATACAGTACGAAATTCGTAAATTCTTTCCTGATTGAATTAATTGGGCTGAGCTAATTGGCAAACGTAACACGTCGGGGCGCTAATTTGTTATAGTCAGGGGTACGTGCATCAGATTTATGAAATAAAAAATAATAATACTGTGCAATTTAGAAGGGATTCGTTTGCTTTGTATTTGCCCATACCTTACGCATGTATGGTATAGCGCAATAGCGTATTATAAACAGTACAAAATTCGTAAATTCTTTCCTGATGAAATTAATTGGGCTAAGCTAATTAGAAAACGTAACAGGTTGGGGCGCTAATCTGATATAGCCAGTGGTATGGGGAACAGATTTATGAAATAAAAAACAATAATATTTTCCAATTTAGATGGAACCCTTGGCTTTGTATTTGCCCATACCTTACCCGTGTATTAGCATAATAGCGTATATAGTAAGAAATTCGTAAATTCTTTCCTGTTTGAATTAATTGGGCTGAGGTAATTAGCCAACGTAACACGTCGGGGCGCTAATCTAATATAGCCATGCGTATGAGAAACAGATTTATGAAATAAAAAATGATAATTTGTTCCAATTAAGATGGAACTTTTGGCTTTGTTTTTGCCCATACCTTACGCTTTTTCTTAGTATAGCATACAGCGTATATAGTACGAAATTCGTAAATTTTTCTCTTGATTAATTTAATTGGGCTGTACTAATTAGCCAAAGTCACACGTCGGGCGCTAATTTGATATAGTCACGGGTGGGTGTAACAGATTTATGAAATAAAAAAGAATAATATTTTCCAATTTAGATGGAACTCTTGACTTTGTATTTGCCTATACCTTCTGCATGTATTAGCATATTATAATAGCGTAATACAGTACGAAATTCGTAAATTCTTTCCTGATGAAATTAATTGGGCTAAGCTAATTAGAAAACGTAACACGTTGGAGCGCTAATATAATATAGCCAGTGGTATGGGGAACAGATTTATGAAATAAAAAACAATAATATTTTCCAATTTAGATGGAACTCATGGCTTTGTATTTGCCTATAGCTTACGCATTTATTAGCATAATAGCGTATACAGCACGAAATTCGTAAATTCTCCCCTAATTAAATTAATTGGGCTGAGGTAATAAGCCAACGTAACACGTCGGGGCGCTAATCTAATATAGCCAGGGGTATGAGAAACAGATTTATGAAATAAAAAATGAAAATTTGTTCCAATTAAGATGGAACTTTGGCTTTGTATTTGCCCATACCTTACGCGTGTATTTAGTATAGCATATAGCGTATACACTACGAATTTCTTCCCTGATTAAATTAATTGGGCTGAGCTAATTAGCAGACGTAACACGTTGGGGCGCTAATCTAATATAGCCAGGGGTATGAGAAACAGATTTATGAAATAAAAAATGAAAATTTGTTCCAATTAAGATGGAACTCTTGGCTTTGTATTTGCCCATACCTTACGCTTTTTCTAGCGTAAAATAGTACGAAATTCGTAAATTTTTCTCTTGATTAATTTAATTGGGCTGTGCTAATTAGCCAAAGTCACACGTCGGGGCGCTAATTTGATATAGTCACGGGTGGGTGGAACAGATTTATGAAATAAAAAAGAATAATATTTTCCAATTTAGATGGAACTCTTGACTTTGTATTTGCCTATACCTTATGCATGTATTAGCATATTATAATAGCGTAATACAGTACGAAATTCGTAAATTCTTTCCTGATGAAATTAATTGGGCTAAGCTAATTAGAAAACGTAACACGTTAGGGCGCTAATATAATATAGCCAGTGGTATGAGGAACAGATTTATGAAATAAAAAACAATAATATTTTCCAATTTAGATGGAACTCATGACTTTGTATTTGCCTATACCTACGCATGTATTAGCATAATAGCATATACAGTACGAAATTCGTAAATTCTTTCCTGATTGAATTAATTGGGCTGAGCTAATTAGCAAACGTAACACGTCGTGGCGCTAATTTGTTATAGTCAGGGGTACGTGCAACAGATTTATGAAATAAAAAAATGAAAATTTGTTCCAATTAAGATGGAACTCTTGGCTTTGTATTTGCCCATACCTCACGCGTGTATTTAGTATAGCATTATAGCGTATACACTACGAATTTCTTCCCTGATTAAATTAATTGGGCTGAGCTAATTAGCAGACGTAACACGTTGGGGCGCTAATCTGATATAGCCAGGGGTATGTGGAACAGATTTATGAAATAAAAAACAATAATATTTTCCAATTTAGATGGAACTCTTGGCTTTGTATTTGCCTATAGCTTACGCATTTATTAGCATAATAGCGTATACAGTACGAAATTCGTAAATTCTCCCCTGATTGAATTAATTGGGCTGAGGTAATTAGCAGACTTAACACGTCGGGGCGCTAATCTGACATAGCCAGGGGTATGGGGAACAGATTTCTGAAATAAAAAACAATAATATTTTCCAATTTAGATGGAACTCTTGGCTTTGTATTTGCCTATACCATACGCATGTATTAGCATAACAGCGTATACAGTACGAAATTCGTAAATTTTTCCCTGATTAAATTAATTGGGCTGAGCTAATTAGCCAACGTAACAAGCCGGGGCGCTAATCTAATATAGCCAGGGGTATGAGAAACAGATTTATGAAATAATAAATAATAATACTTTCCAATTAAGATGGAACTCTTGGCTTTGTATTTGCCCATACCTTACGCGTGTATTTAGTATAGCTCAATAGCTCATGAGCTAATAATAGTTTCATTAGTTCTGCTGCACGAACCAAATAACTATGATTTAAGGGCAGCCCTGCAGCATGGTTTGGGTTAATTGAAAGACACCTGTAAGAAACAAAATAAAATTGCTGACGTTTTCAATGAATATATTATTGCAATTTAGAACGAGGTAATAACAGGGAATTCGGTAATCCCTTCGCGCTGTCTTTGACGGTCATTGACGGTCGTTGACAGATTTTGTGAAATTTGGTGCTAGCACCAAATTTCTTGCGAGCACCAAATTTGGTGTTGGGCCCAAATTTGGTGCTCACTTCAGTCTGGTTGTGATAGCGCGGTTCGTGGGTGATAGCGGGTTCGTGGAATGATAGCGCCCTCTATTGGCGGCAATTTGTAATGGGGCGGATCGTGGAAATACAGAACAGGGACGTCTTGCACCAAGACTAGCATGAAGCCTTCTCAGGCATCTCAAAGCACACAATTCTATGCAATAAGTGTGTGGTTCTTTTTCTTCCTTGCAACTCCGATATACAACTGAGCCCAAATTTTCACAGGTTTTCTATTTTATGCATATGTTGGGACACCAAGTGAGGATAAGTCTCTTACAAAATTTACCAAAAGTATACCCTGCCTTTAATGTCCAAGACAAAAGACGTCCCGAGGATCGGAGTTCACAAAACAAATCACACACAATATATCTCACAGCTTGGTTCGAATATGTACAATGTTTTATTTCTTCAAAATAAAAAGTAGAGTTGGATTTTGGAAATGATCCAACATTACATATGAGAAGTTTAAATTTGCCAGATCAAGTTAATTCCTTTTGTCTATCAGACATTCACTGATGTTGGTTTAATTATGACAATAAAAAAATGAAATTCAATTAAAAATTAATAAACATGTAATAGTACTTGGCATTAACGAGAAACCTTTGAGAAAAGAATAACATATCTAACTTTTGACTTCAGATAACTAAGACAACTTAAAAGTAGGGTCATAGATTGTTTTTGTAATGCTGATTTATCGGCCAAATTTGCAAAAAGATACAATAAAGTCACCAGTGAAAGTTTCAGCTGAACACTGTCTATTTGTTGAGAAAACAGCAAACAACTGTCGCGGTATTTTCATCAAAGAACATAGAATCCATCCACGTTTAGCGAGGTGACAGCGGGTACCAACCGCATCTCTGGCCGCAGCATTCACAAACGAACACCACGGGTATGTGAATCTCCAAAACTCGCCCCGAGATGTGTTTTGAAGATTTATATTTCTAATCAATGGCGACATTTTAGGCGAATAATTTTGCAAGGATGCTTGCTACCATTAACATCTTTATTCATGTATACCTCAGGTGATTTTGGATGGTAGGCATTTTGTAACAGCCATTTCCTTAAAAAACAAAATTATTTATGATTTAATCAGCAGCATTACTAATAAGGGATTACAAAACAAAATATTTACAATGCCATAACGAACACAAAGTAGAAAACATGATTTCATTTTGATGTCATGACAAAATGAAATGTTTTCCCCTTTACAAAGAAATCAATTTAAGAACTAAAGGAGTTTATAAACATGTGATCAACAAAGATTGGAAAGATTTGGTTCATTTTTGATCCAAAAAGTGATAAAGGATGATGCATACACAACCGGGGCCGGCTCCATTTTGTGAACTGATGAATTTTGTCTTTGTGAATTAAACTTAGGGAGCGTCTCAGAACTCGGGCACGTTCTAGACTAAAAAAAAATCATTCCTGTGAGCACACGCCCGCAATCCATTGGATCGCCAGAACGTTCTGCTGGACCGTATCATTGTGCCGAAGTATGGGAGCAATCCTACACAAGTGAATACGCGCATTAGTATTTTGAACGTTCTTGCGGTCCATCGGAACAATCCATGTGCACACGCTGGAATACTGATCCAATCCAATTAGAATTTTCCTACCACTCTGACTTTTGAGATGCTCCCTTAAAGGTATCGTACACGTTTGGTAATTACTCAAAACAAATATTAGCATAAAAACTGACTTTGTAACGAGCAACAGAGAGCTGTTGATAGTATAAAACATTGTGAGAAACAACTCCCTCTGAAGTAACGTAGTTTTTGAGAAAGAGGTAATTTCTCACTAAAAAAAATCAAAACTTCTTGCAAGAAGGTTTTATTCCTATCTGAAAGCACACAAATTTCTACAACAAGGGTGTTTTTTCTTTCATCATTTTCTTGCAACTTCGATGACCAATTGAGCCCAAACTTTCACAGGCTTGTTATTTTATGCATATGATGGGATACACCAAGTGAGAATACTGGTCTTTGATAATTACCAAACGTGTTCAGTGCCTTTAATGGGAGACTTTGGAACACTAGGTGACAGCAGCCATACCAGTCAAATTTCCATTGTTTACAAAGTTCTGAGAATGCGCACATCCCCGAGAATGATGGATTTACCTGCCACCCAGCAGCCACTACAGTTTCCCATTGCTGAACAACATGTGGAAGTTAAATAAAAGTCTGGCATAATTCTACCAAAACTAATGCCCTCTGACAAGGACTCAATTTGAGGTCATGATCAGCAACAAAATATCATTTTTGTTTTGTGTAGATCCGTTTTAAAAAACTCAAATAATCTGTAGAAGAAAACATGGCTGCGGCTCTCTGTCAAGCTGGAAGGTGAAGAATTAAATCTACTTCTTGTCTTTCTTCTTCTTTTTCTTCTTTTTCTCAGATGAAACATTCTGCATAAAAGAGGAAGAAAAAAGGAGAATAAAATTAAAGTTTCAAAAAAATACAAAACAATTAATGTTAAAAGGTAAAGGATTTGATTCAACTGCTCTTTGAAGCAAATCTTCTGTTCCAGATTTCATAAAAAAAACCTTCCTAACAACAAGTCTATTGCATGTAATCCATCTTCAGGATAAAGTGTTATTTCTCACCTCTTTCAGATAAATAATTTTGGGTTGAACAAAGAAAAATATTGACTAGAGCGGGACTTGAACCTGTGACCTACGGATTTACGTGACGGCTCTTTAAGAACTGAGCTATCTAGCCCTAATGTTGGCGGTCTCCCTATATTTGTTTGGGGGTGCCAGTCAGAAGCCATTCAACCTGTAACTGCCGTGTAGCCAGGGATCACAATACAACCTGGGAAGCGGCAGCGGCAGCAGGGGGATCACCTTTTCATTTCAAATTTCAAGTGATAATCCACTAGGGAAACTGACTGTGCTTCTTTACCCAGTCAGTTTCCCTTGTGGTTTATTCCTTGATAACAAAGCCCCACAAAATCAAACTAAGGCCATAAAGGGTCTGTATGCGTTTGGTAATGAATCTGAAAATGAATGGCAATAAAAACTTACTTAGTAAGAAGTACAGCAGCTTTGGATAGTATAATGCATTTTGAGAAACTTTTCACTTCGAAATACTGCGGTTATGAAAAAATATATAACTTTTTATCCCCAAAAATTTGAATCTGAGAAACAGTACTGCAGTAACGCCTCTCAGATAGTGTATTCCAATTGCAGATTATTCTTCCTGTGCGGACATATACGCTCCAGATTTTCGGCAAAATTTCAAAAACACTACCACCTTGTGAAATGAAATTTGCACAGGTTAGTTTTATGGTATATATCTACAACTATATAGGATTGAAACAAACAGTGGGTTCCAATTACCAAACGTATATAATCCCTTTAAGAACGACTTCTTGCCCAGTTCAAATCGCTGTCAAAACCGAAGCTTTTTCATTAAGAAACGAAAACAGTTTTCTCGTTCCCAATCTCTATAAGTCTAGCTACTGACTCTTAAAAGACTCAAACAGGGTTCTCTTTTCAGTTTTCTCATATCTCACCATCTCTTCTACTTCCTCTTCCTCTTCCTCCTCGGTTGATACCTCTCTCTTTATCTTTTTCTGTAGCTTTTCCTTTTTCTTTTTCTCCTTTTTCTCCTTTTTCTCTTTCTTCAGTCTCTTCTTCTCCTCCTTGGTCTTTGGGGTATCTACGGCCATCGCTTCAGGCGACCCTACTGAGCTGGTGCCACTGCTTGTACTCTTGGCACTGTCTTGACGTTTGCGTTTCTTGGCTGGAGTTTCTAAGAGGGATTCATTAGATTCGGCCTCCTCTTTGACTGGTGTCTTACTCTTGGCGCTGATGGTAACAGGAAATAATAATAATAATAATAATAATAATAATAATAATAATATTTTTAGTATTATATAGCCAGCGATGCCACTGTGGTAACGAAAAAAAACCTGAAAATTATTTTTCCTTAGACAAAAGCAGAAAGCCACTGAATGAATGTCACGAGTGGTAACCATTGTGACAAAATATCGCAGAGCAATCATCGCAGAGATACCAAGATTGAATTCCCAAAAAGAGTAGCACACTTAAGTTCAAGTCAGGCATACAACTCACCGAGCCGTAAAAAGAGGAAAATTACGACATTTATTGCATAGCGGACTTGCTTTTCAGGCCAAACAATTATAACTTTATTCAGGCTTAATTTATTTTTAAAAAAACAATGAAAAAAAACCGGAAGTTGAGGTTAATTTTTTTTTTAACCGGAAATACGGGTAAATCCGGACAAGTGGCATCTCTGTATAGCGCACGTATCCACCAAGAAGTTGTTCAGGGTGCTTGAATAAAGAGAAATACTTTTTAAGACAGGTTTTGAAGGGTTTTTTTAATGAATATTTTGAGACCCATTTATGTAGCTCCTTATAAGGGTTTTTACACGGTGCTGCAGCAGCCACTGCCAGAATCGCTGGGGCAAACCCCTTCTCTTAGCTATAAGTGTAACTGGGTTCTTTTATGTGCATTACATAACACAAGGGACCTACGTCTTTACGTCCCATTCGAAGGACAAGGAAACCAACAATGAATTAAGTTTTGAAAGTGGGTTAAAGGAAGACAACTTGAAGCAAATGGAATATAAGACCTATTGTATAAGGGTTTTGAGGCATTGCACGGTGAGGTACCAATGTATATTCAGTTTGCGGTAACACCATGTGTACGTATCTACTTAGATTTGTTCTTTGAGAACTTGCCTTGCTATTTATTCTACTGCCGTGGAGTAGATTTCGGAATTCTGGAGACTACTTAGTTCTGTCCTGCTTATTAACTACTACCTGGGTGGAAGGTAGTAAATTGACCGGGACTACTACTTCCTCTTATAGAGGATCGAGGAGACTTCTGGTTATTAACTTCACTGCCGCGGAGTGAGTTCTTTATTGGTCTCAACGCTACCACTAGCCTGCTCTAGTCATCTTCAGGAGACTGAAGAGTGTTTGAGAGGTTTCAGTGTAGAGTCAGCACTACTTTGATTGGTTCTTCTAACAACTCAAAGATTTAACTCAACATGGCATGTCGTGGCCGAGCGGTTTAGTGCATCGGATTCAAGTTCTGGTTGCTGTGTCATCGGGGTGTGTCCGGCCATGTCACTTGTGTCCTTGAGCAAGATACTTAACTATAATTGCTTCTCATCACCCAGGGGTAAATGGGTACCTGTGAGGGCACAGATGGTTCTTGTGATTGATTTAGCTTAGTGCGCTAAATACTTGGCAGCACAGGCTGTATACTCCCCAGGGAGCTGAGATGGTTTAAAGAATGAAATAAATGGACCAGTGATCAGGGGTAATAATGTTTGAAGCGCAATGATCATTCTTTGGAATTGCGCTATATAAGAGTCGATATCATTACTATCATTAAGATTTCAGTGTCCTCTGAAAATGGCATCTTCAAATGAGACAGGAAAAGACTTGGAGAACTTGAGAAATGGAATGAACCTCACCTGAAATCTTGGTATGTATTCTTCCAATCTGTCGGTGTCGATTCTGTCGGCTTTCCACGTTTGTCTAACTTTCCTTCTTTGATCATCATCTTTTTCTTACTGGCCTAAAAAGTTTTAAAAAAGAAAATAAAAATATGGAGAAAACTTTTGTAATCCTAAAAGTTTATCATTTATGAAAACAAATCAGCTTGAAATGTAAGGATGGCGTTTCAACTTTTTCGCAAAAACACGTTTATCACATTTCAATGCAAAACTTACCAAGTTATAAATATGTTTTCTTTAGTCTCTTGAATAAGAGATTAGCCAATCTAAAAAACATGGCTTCTTATGGAGAATTTACTTAACCCTTTAAAGAAACCATTCATTTCTGTATAATCATCACAAAACGCCCAGACATTGTCCATTTTTTAAATCAAATTTTGTCAGTAAAAATGTCAACAGAAATAACATGAAACAGAAAAATGCAGTTCTGAGTTTAGAAATTGGAATACTATGTTAACATACTACATTGGAAAATTTCATATCCAGACATGACCTTTACTTTGACCTCTTTATGTTAATGGTAGTAGGTCAAACCTTGTGGCCGTTTGCAGCCACTATGGGCATTTTGGTATAAGCCGCTTGTGGCCGCTATGGTCTCTAAAGGGTTAAAGCATTTATTCAATGAGTATCAACACTGTACACTATCTTGATTCAAAGAGAGTAAGCAAATCACAAACGCTGCAAAGATAGTAAGTATGCCTTCTTGAAAAAAACAAAAATGCTGTTCTTCAAGTAAAAAAGAGAATTTTGACAAAACTTACCACCGCACCCAGTCCCCATTTCCGCGGGTACGTGTCCCTCTCCATGATGACTCTCTTCAGCTTAGCAACGACACCGTGGTCACAGGTTGCCATGACGGCCGTTGTCATGAGGGCAACGGCCAGAGCTATAGCTTCTCCTTTGGTGGTCACTATGACGATTTCAGCATTGACCTCGATGCCGTCTTCAAATCGCAACACTCCTGGCAGCATGACTTTAGCTCCGTAGCAGATAGCATTTATCTACAAGAGTTTTGGAAAAACACAATCACAGTATTAAAATGAAAATGACTTTGCCCTCTTGTAAAGATGAAATTCAAGGCCTGTTATTAGAAATGTAACTTTGTTTTTGCATAAAATTAAAAACAAATTAAGCCAACCAGCACACATAACTTAGTACCTATTTTAGTTTTCTATGGCACTGAAAGAAAAAAAGAGGTGAAAATCCAGGGTGATCCCAAAGATTTGTCAAAACTGGGGGGGGGGGGGGGCGGCGGCGGCATTGTGGACCCAAGTTTGGTCTAGGCATGTTGAATTGACCATATTTTTGACCGCATGAGGGCGCTTTCTTCAGGGAATGTCTTGCATCACAATTACAGTTTCATCTTATTTTAATTGCCTGTATGTAGTTTTATTGCATCATTGACGAAATACATAAACATAATGATACCATAAATGTAAAAAAAAAACATTTGTTGACTTGTTTTTCATCACGCAAAAATTGGTCAACAAATGCCCTCACGCGGTCAAAAATATGGCGAATTGAAACGAGATCATTGCAATGTATTTCACTTGATGTTTATCTTTCGGTTTTAAAAGCCCTACTGTGCAATCAGAATGGTTTTTATCTTTATGATTTTTGTGAATTGATTGATCGGTCTGAAGTAAATAAAAACAATTAAAAACCTGTTTTTGTTATTTTGCGAATCGACTGCTATTTGCTCGTAATGGCCCTCAATTCTTCATAGTGGCCCTCGATTCGCGCAGATCGGCCCGCACTTCACACGTTTCGGCCCGATACCCTGACTTGTGCATGGGGAAAACCCTGTAATCTGAAAGGTTTCCTGCCTGGGCCCTATTTCATAGAGTCGCTTAAGCAGAAAATATTGCTGAACAATTGTCTGCTAAGCAGAAATGAGCAGGATACCAGTCACAAATTGTACATGTGACATGATAACTTGGCTGGTAACCTTATTCTGGTAAGCATAATTTGGTTGTGCTAAGCAACTTTTTGTGCTTAAGCAGCTCTATGAAACTGGGCCTTGATCTTACTACCTAATCTTACTACATGTAATACTTACCGCGCTGTCTTTAATAACGATTCTCTTATGTCCAGTAAGGAGAGCTTCTAAAGGTTTGACGACTCGTCTCATGTACTCCTCGTCTTTGTGGTTATCGTACACCCATTGAGCATCTAAGACGTCGTGCATCGTTACTAGTGAATCCTGAAATACAACAATCATATGAGAGGTTTCATAATCGTTGCTGATTTACTAAGAAAGAATGTGAAACGATTACAAAGTATCTGCCATCAAAGAAAGAAATCCATCAAAATCAAGATGTGAAGTGACTTCAAGGTGGCACATGAATCCGATTAAGGTCGTATCCGAATTGGCGGCTACAGCTTTGGCTATAATTGTTGCTAAGGGTGTTACTAAGGACAATGTATACTTCAATGCATGATTTCGCGGCCAATTAGGACCAACCTCACACCAACTTACTTGAGTGATTTACTATTACCCTTCCTCACACTAACAAAATCCAACACAGTATGGCAACTCAGCACCCAAACTGTTAAGACTCAGATTATGGTGGTACACCTGATCCCATGTAAAGCATAATCAGTTTACTTGTGCAGTCCTCAGTCCAACACCATACAGTAACTCAACACCCAAACTGTTGGACTCTGATTATGGTGGTATGCCCGGTCCCATGTAAAGCATGTTCGGTTTACTAGTGCAGTCCTTAGTCCAAAAAAATAAAATAAAACCTTGCAGTTTGATTTTGAAAGGTTGGGGTTGTTAACACGTTGGCTGCCGCCTACGAGTATATTCGTAGTAACAGGTGTAACGGATTCTGCCACTACGAGTATACTCGTAGAGAATGAAATGCTTTTGTATAGTGAATTGAATACACTGGCATAACTGAGAACGCAACGAATACGCTTCTGGCAGTGGTGAGCACACATCGTTAGAATTTGTATGCTACAACATGTAGACACAAACAAAAATACCTATTTGGTATGCACGCATGCGCACCACACTTGGATGCTTGGCAAATGGGAATGCCCCTACGAATTTATGAACGGCAGTCAACGTGTTAACGCTGTGCTACAAACAGGCATGATTGATAGTTGCTGATTTTTTCTGAGGAAAAAAAAAAAGGGAAAACAGACTAAGTAGGAAGAATATTATGCCTGGACGAAATGATAGTTCTATCAGTACACACAAATCTCTTTCATATTTCTTGTACCTTTTCCGACTGAATACCAGATCTGACTCTTCTCAGCTCGGCCATCTGAGCTCCTACGCCCAGCAACAGACCCAAGTGAACACACAGCGTCCTCACGTAGGTCCCCGCTTCACATTTCAACCAGAAGATACCTGCAAGACACCACAGTAGATCGTTAATGCAGGGCTCAAATTTTAGTGGAAAATCAACAAGACCACAGGGCTTGTTGCTCAAAATGTTTACTGGCCCAGAATTGTTTCAAACAAAACCAGAACAGTTTAGCATGCATACTGTTTTTTATTTGAACAAGCACTAAGCTATAAGAGAAAAGTTATCTAATTTTTCTTATGGGAATACATACTTCATTACTCAATAGAATTGAAAGGGTGTTTACCAGACTCAAAGTCAACACTTTAACATCCCTTGTTTTTGTTTAAATTATTACACAGTTTGGTTTAATTAATTAATTGAAAAACACAAGACTGCCGGGCTTGTCCATTCATGAGTTTACGTGTATATATCTACTTTGCTGTGTAGATTTTGTTCAGACCAATTTAGTAAAGTAGATATATACAGTAAAGTAAAAATTTACACATGGTGTTTACCGCAAGCTACATTTACAAAACTAAATATAATGTTCTCTATTCTAATTGTTGCTCTGATTGCTTTTTTACCTAAATGCCTCTTGTCATCGTATTCGAGGAGTTTATTCTCGTAGACTGTCCGTACTCTCAACTGACGTTTCACAGCTGAAATGAGGGGCGGCCTCTGAAACAGGGCACCGGTTAACTTCTCAAGAGCCTGCAAAGTAATAACATCAACTTCTGTTATTAACCAGCGAAGGTAAATATTTTATCCAGATTTAAGAACAAGTACATGAAATCTGATTAAAATTAAGGACGTAGGGAGAAGGGGCAGAGTCTACCCCTTATGTTTTTAGGGCTGTTCTGCAACCACATGAGTTACAGGACAATAACGTTAAAGGGTCTGTATACGTTTGGTAACGACTCTGAAAATTAATGGCAATAAAAACTTACTTGGTAAGTACAGCAGCTTTGAAAGTATAATAGATTTTGAGAAACTTTTCACTACGAAGTACTGCGGTTATAGAAAAATATATCACTTTTATTGCCCCAAAATTTGAATCTGAGAAGCGTTACTGCAGATACGGGATAACTGGGTTAAGGGGGTAGTAATGAGTGTTGAATGTAGACTGCCCTCACCTCAGATACGGGATAACTGGGTTAAGGGGGTAGTAATGAGTGTTGAATTCAGACCCTCCCTCACCTCAGATACGGGATAACTGGGTTAAGGGGGTAGTAATGAGTGTTGAATTTAGACTGCCCTCACCTCAGATACGGGATAACTGGGTTAAGGGGGTAGTAATGAGTGTTGAATTCAGACCCTCCCTCACCTCAGATACGGGATAACTGGGTTAAGGGGGTAGTAATGAGTGTTGAATTCAGACCCTCCCTCACCTCAGATACGGGATAACTGGGTTAAGGGGGTAGTAGAAAGAAATGTGTAATGTAGGCCTTACCCTGGCCAATGATGCTTGACCCTCAATGGCACTGTGTAATCTTACTATGCAAACATACTCCTTACCTAATACAAGATGAAGAAATAAAAGGTGTGAGATCGAGCCGGTGTGGTCTCAACCTTTCGAGCAGTATACTCTGCTGGTCTTCAGAAGAATGCTGGACTGGATTTAAAACTCAGCATCATCAGCAGTCCAGCATTCTCCTGAAGACGAGCAGAGTATTCTGTTCAAAACCCTAGTCGAGACCACACCGGCTCTTTTCAGAAACAAAGCACTCCTCCCAAAAGAAATTTGCAATTCAAATCAATAAAACCACACCAAACCAAACCAGCTTACCATGGAATTCTGCGCTTACTGTCCATAGAATCATGTGCTTTACAGGGTGCCATAAGCGCACAATTCCGCAGTAAGCAGAGCCATGAAATAGGGCCCTAAAAGATGTTAAGCAGAAAAAATTCTGAGCAAATTTCGTTGCTAAGCAAAAAAAAACCAAGTGGGGCACCATTCGCAACAATGTAAACTTCATGGAATGTTGGCTGGTAACTGATTCTTCTAAGCAAGATTTTTCTGCGCTTAACAAGTTTTTCTGCTAAGCAAATTTCTTTGCTAAGCAAGAAATGAGTGGGGTACCTGTCACATCAATGGCAACTGTATGGTATTTTGGCTGGTAACCTAGTTTTCCTAAGCAAGAGTTTTCTGTGCTTAGCAAGCTTTATGAAATTGGTACCTGGTCTCCCTTTTCATTGAATTTTTTGTTATTACATATAATGGTCAGTAGTACGTAGGAAACTTTACACCACAAGACAATGCTTGAATGTTTGGAACCAGACTTACCGGCGCTCTGCTGTGATTTGACGAGTCTAGTAGCTCTGGAGATACAGACAATTAAACACCCTGTGACCTTGGGGTCAAGGGTTCCACTGTGACCCGTCTTGTCCACACGTAGGATTCTCTTAATCCATGAAACAACCTCGTGAGATGAAGGATTGGATGGTTTGTCCAAATTGATAAATCCACTCCTAGAAATCGAGAGGAACAAATTTATAATTAGCAAACATGGTTTTCCCTTAACTTTTTAAGTGACCAGTTAGCAGGACCAGTTAGCTTGTCATTTCACTAGTCCACCAGATTGCCCACTTGTCCATATTTCATATTAAATAGGGATGTTTTTCAACACTGAACTAGCCAGCCGGACTACTTAGAGTGAAGTTTGACTGGTCCTCAGGTGTTATAACTGGCATTTGGGAGAACGCTGGCAACATAATAAATTGCATGTTTGTTAATACTTGACATAAGCACAAGCAGCACAAGTACATGCAAAACAAAACCTCTTAATTATAAGAACATTTGTTCATAAAAAAAGTAATATAGGCAGACAATGAAGCAAACAATTTTTACTTTTTTAGCTTTAATGAAAGTCTTTTATCAAGTTCATTGGTTTATTTTTGCCTAAGAATTTGTCTAGACTCTTTTTTCACCTTTGCAATACAACAGCCGTTTCTGAATTTTGAAACTTGCTTAGCAAGTGGACTAAAATGATACAAATCATTTGTTTTGTCATACATTGCATCACAGGGGTCGAAATTAAATTAAATTGCCACTAGCCAGCAGGGACAGTGAAAACAAAAAGTTACTGGCCCGCTAGAAATGTTGGTGGCCCAAAATCATTTTGTAATTAAAGGTATCGTACACGTTAGGTAATGACTCAAAACAAATATTAGCATAAAAACATACTTGGTAACAAGCAACGGAGAGCTGTTGATAGTATAAAACATGGTAGGAAACCACTCCCTCTGAAGTAACGTAGTTTTTGAGAAAGAGGTATATTTCTCACTAAAATAATAAAAACTAAAAAAATAAAAAAGAATTTTTTATTCCTATCTGAAAGCACACGAATTTGTACAACAAGGGTGTTTTTTCTTTCATCATTTTCTTGCAACTTCGATGACCAATTGAGCCCAAATTTTCACAGGCTTGTTATGTTATGCATAAGTTGGGTACACCAAGTGAGAACACTGGTCTTTGATGACAATTTCCAAACGTGTTCAGTGCCTTTAAAACTAAATCAGCATCATTATATTTGTGATAATCGTAACCCTCCTCGACGAAATGTGCGTGCATACCAGCGAGGACAGTGCTGTATAAGGTTGCCCGCGCACCAGCGATGTGATTTTGCTTTTTTGGGGGAAAACACTTTTTTCCTGAGCATGCGCAGACACGTCAAGTCTTTCGTCAAGGCGTTTGTAACTATCGCGTAATATTTCATCTATAGAGGGCGTTTACTCTTATGCTATCGCATTGTTCAAAAACGCCCTCTAGCGTTGAATATTTCTAGCACGCACAAAACGAAGACTGTAAGCCTGTAAATTGGAAACGACGTGACTCTGCTTGTCGCACAGAGTGCGTTGTGTACATCAGGATCGCAAAAAGAAAATGTCGTCTGTATTTCGCGGAACTTTCGACTGAATTTTCAACAGTCGGATCGTAGCAGGCAGATCCCAGCGCCTGGGTTCCGGTGATATTTTGAGGAGGATATTTTCCACTGTCCCACCGGGCTATCAGTTTTGGTGACTTCGGTGGCCCGGAGATCTTTTCACTGGTCAGGGGCCAGCGGGCCACCGTTAATTTCGACCCCTGCATCAGTATACTCATATTGCACCAGTATACTCAAATAGCACAATATCTGTGAATAAATATACCTTGGCCAGCCATATTTAGCATGGGCGGCAATCTTGGAAAAAAATAACAATAGTAAAGCCCTGCCTCCTTTTTTTAAAAAGTCCGGACAAGAAACTTGTTACTTTTGTTACTTGGCCTTATCATAGATTAATAAAAACGACCTGTCAAGGTGACATAGAAAAAGTTGGGAAAAGTTAGTGACGAGAATTAGGAATTTAATCATCAGAAGATTAAATCTTATTAAGAATTGCAGGAAAAGTTTTGAAACAAAGGACGCTCATAGAAAGCCAAACTAGTCAAGTTTAAGGACCCCAAGTTACTGGATTTTTAGGGCTATCCTTGGATAATCTTGTGCAATTTTTCTGTCATGTTTTATCCATTCATGAATTTATTTCCTTTTTCATTCCCCTGTTTTTGGGGATTGTAGTTTGCCCTGTTTCTAGCTTTATTATATCCGAATAAATTAATATCAAATCAAATCACTTCTACAGGCATTCTATGTACATTCTTTGTACAGAAGGATAAAGGCTGTCGTCCTGACGGACTCTTTACGTGGATAACTACCGCCCGACAAAGGGATAGTGCAAGACAGCCTCGATCAAGGCTAATTAATAATAATAACTAGTTCTTATATAGCGCATTTTACAATAACGTATCAATGTGCTTTACATTAGTGCCCTGGTCATTGGGCCAATAACATTCCTTTAATCTTTCTCAGCTCCCTGGGGAGTATACAGCCTCAAAGGCTTTTTCAAACACAATATCAACCTCTACCCTCGCAGGTACCCATTTATACCCCTGGATGAAGACAAGGTTACAGGAGCAACTTACGAGACATAATCCTTGAACTCTCTCTTGAGCGGTGAGCAGCCACTGGGCAGTGGGGTGTAGTGACCGGTACGGATATTCAACTTGTCAAAGTTCTTCAGGAGTAGTGGCCATTGGGCAGTATCTAGTTTGGCAACCTTTGAATCAGGCTGGATTAGGAAATCTGTTTGTTGCTGGACATCCTGCAATTAAAGTTTGTGCAAACAATTTTTGTGTAAATGTTAACAACTTGCTGTGCGTTATCAGTCAGCTTCCATCTGCCAATTTGGGGTCAAATCAAATTTCAGTTAAAAGGGCATGTGTGCAGCTTGGCCTCCTGATTGCAAAGTTTTGTTACATCGGATAATAATAGTTTGGAGGAAGTTATCATATTTAAATGTGGCTGTAAAAATTCAAATCAATGTATTTTTTAATCACTCTATTGAATTGTTGTATCGTGGATGGTCAGGGAATAAAAGGGGGGAAAAGAAAACTACAAGTCAAAAGTCTTGATTTCAGTGTATTTGCCCTAGAATGCTTCTTTGATTCTGAATAATTCAGCTTACTCCTAACGAGTTCTCCTTCTGCTTCTTCTGTTTCTTGCTCTTTTTGCTTGGAGTTTCTGTGTCAAAGAGATAATAAAACATCGTAATTTAAGATGTGCACTTCAACAAAATAACCCTTTTTTCATGCAGAATCTTTGTCAACTACGACAGTCAGCGAACTTGTGTCTACTGTAGAATAGTCTATATGTTTCAACCCATCCAAATCATATACATGCCAACACCATTTGCATCTGGGCCCATTTTCATGGCTCTGCTTACCGTAAGCAAAGAATCGGCGCTTACGGAAGCAGGGAATTCCGCGCTTACGTCAAGCATATTTCACGGATTCGCAGGGATTTTTTGCTTGAGCACGTGCGTACTCCACGTTACTAGGCATTCTTCGCTTACACAGCTAGCGCAAAAATACGGCGCTTGCACAGTAAGCAGAGAATGGTGATCGTAAGCGCAGAATTCGGCGGTAAGCAGAGCCATGATGATGAATTGAAACTGGGCCCTGGTCGTGCTGCAGAGTTGATCGCACGTGACTGTCTACACACAGTCCCGTTCCCTCAACGGTCAGCTGGCTGGCTGGCAAACCAAATTAAGGTGTCAATAATTTGCTTCGTTTTCGTTTTCGATTTCGATGTAGGCCTAATCCATTATTGATTAATTAATAATTATTAAATTGTTATAAATAATCTCTTCTCTTCAATAAAAAAATGACGATTTGAACTCTCCACCCGTTGTCTGATCAAGACAAAAGTCGATTTGTCCAAAAAGGTTTGATGGACAAGGCGTCAGGTTGTCTGACCTGTCGAGTTGTCTGACTGACGAGTTGTCCGACGGTCGAGTTGTCAGATATCCCTTTCAATTACAACATCAACACGTACCACTCCAGTTGATGAGTCGAGTTGACCGTTTTCAATAACGTTAAAAACTCTAAAAACTCACGGTGCCGTCACGCTCGACAATTAACCTTTTCCCAACAGAATTTTAATATGATTTTTCTCAAAACTACAATAATAATCTTAAACACATATTTAGGGAGGTATGTGTTTGGTGTTTAAGGATGCTTCTTTCATCTGTCGAGTATTTTTTCCAAAAACTACTGGAGGGTTTTGAACTGTACTTACCAACTTCGGCCATTTTGAAAACTTGTAAACACGTGGTAGTGTAGAAAGCGTGCAAGCGTCAATAAGTATGGAGTGCTAAAAGCACAACAATTATTTTAGTGTTTAAAAAATAAATTTGTGCCGTACTGAGACAAATAATAACTTAAGCAAAACATAATTTATTAAGGTTAATCAAATGTTATGATTTTTACGTGATTAAGATCATAAACTCTAAGAAAACTTGGTTGTTCATTAAACTTCTAATTACTTTGTTACTTAAACTTTGGCACGCCATCGTTCAATTTATTTTCCTCTTCATTTTACATACCGCCCTCTCTTGAGATTCACGAATAAATGCAGCGCTGGTTCCCACATTGTGTTCGTCCATTGACACGTATGTAACCAGGATACCATGTGAACTGTCTGCGAAATGTAAACAGACATGACAGAAAACATGTTTTGATCGTTGAAAAATCTACGTGACATTTCTACAAAAATGAACGCCACAGATTTACCCAAAAGCATCCAGTTCTTTCTTAGAAGGTTTATTGGATAGTATTCGAAAAGGTACGACATTAACGTCATGTGTATTAACCGAATCGTCATTTAAACGTGATATAAATATTGTTTGTTGTCGTTTTGTGGTCGAACATGTCAAAAATTGAATTGGTTTAATATTATTATTAATTAAAAGTAGTTTACATTAATTAGCTTGCCCTTGTCAGTATTAATTGACTAATATGACAAATGTTAACATAAGATCCAAAATATATCAAATAATATTTGTCTAGTATCTTACTGCATTTATTGAGTTAACTTGAATACCCGTCTTGTACTGTACATGTAGAAACTGGAATTTATTTCAAAATTCACAGGCTTTGCATTTTGCATGTCCTGGAATTTTCATTAACACAGTCAGTGGGTAACACTAGGTTTTTCTGCCAATAATTAATATACGCCAAGTCTTGTTGAGACCGTGGTCAATGTTTTAGCCCAATCATGAGAACATGACCCATATACGTAACTAGGATCATGGATTTGTCATTTCTAATTTGCAGTTTCAAAGATTTCTCAAAGTTTAGCTTCATTCTCCAGTACAGTAGTCTAGAGTAGATCTGTACATGTATGTAGGGCCTAGATCATATGTTAATTTCACATTACATTCACAAGGTTTAAGCAAACATGAAATGGTAGCCTACCTATTGAAGATGTCAACGTTTTGCTGCGGAATGTAGCTTTTTAAGGCACAAACTTTGCCTTGCTTAGGACACATACTGTACCGTACTGCATGTATATACCCAGGGTATGCAGTGTGTGAGTGTCGTCATTAAACATAGCTAACTGTGCCCACAGCATCTTCATTGTGGAGTATGCAAGACGTGTTCCTCATTTGTAACTGAGTTCAATTCAAGCAGCTGATTGCTAGAAGGGTTGGATGTTTTTGCGATGAAAAGGTGACAAAAGTGGTGTATCTCGGTGATGTTTGAGTGAATTTCTTCCCTTGAAGGTACAAATGTCGTTCTCTCTACTCTCCATGCTTCATCTTGGTGATCCTTCATCTTCAATGATGATTCACAGTTTCTCTCTCGGGCAAAGAAGTGTCTTCAAGGACTCAAAATATATTGTTGTTTTGGAAATAGTGATACCTGTTTTAAGTGTTATGTATGAGGTGTGCTTTCATTGGTATATTTTTTTTCTTTCTTAAAGGCACTGGACACGTTTGGTAATTACTCAAAAAATAGCATAAAAACTTACTTGGTAACGAGCAACGTAGAGCTGTTGATAGTATAAAACATTGTAGGAAACGACTCCCTCTGAAGTAACGTAGTTTTTGAGAAAGAGGTAATTTCTCACTAAAATATTTGAATCTGAAAAAGACTTCAGGCCTGAAGCCTTTTTCAGGCATCTGAGAGCACACAAATTTGTGCAACAATGGTGGTTTTTCTGTCATTATTTTCTTGCAACTTCGATGACCAATTGAGCCCAAATTTTCACAGGTTTGTTATTTTATGCATATGTTGGGATACACCAAGTGAGAATACTGGTCTTTGACAATTACCAAACGTGTCCAGTGCCTTTAAACTTCTCCCCGGAATAACAAATAACAAAATACATGTATTGGAATTTAGGACAAAACCTTTGGAGATAGTTTTAGTTTGTTGCGTTAATTAAAAGAGCTCGTGCCTGTCATCATAGTTTTAGCCAGAGGGGTGTCAGGGTGTCTTTTGGACACCCTATTTTAAATTTGGACACCCTGTTTTATCTGTCATTTACATGTAGATGTATTGTAAGTGAACAATGTGGACACCAAGTTTTTAAATTTCCAGCAAATTTGGACACCCTTTTTTTAAAAATCCTGGCTGAAATCTTGCCTGTCATTTATCTTTAATGAGATAGAGTGCAGAAGCGTATTGTTAATCATGTTGGGATCAACGTTACAACCTCTTTCCCACCGTAGGTCGGTAGCCAGCCTCTGTCTTTTCTACAGATATTTTCATGGTAAATGTGCCACCTGTGTGTTTCCGACCTGGTTCCTCCTATCAGGATCTTTGAGCATGAAACCAGACTTTCTGCTTCTTCTCACTCATACACTTTTGATTTGCTGAGATGTAGAACAAAAAGCCATACCAACAGCTTTATTCCACGTACTGCATCTCTTTGGAACTCCTTGCCTGGTGCATGTTTCCCTCCATCCTACAATCTAGACTGATTTATGAGGAATATCAATTCCTACACCTTCAGCTCCCCTGGGTTAATTTCATCTTGAATATTTTCTTCTTGTATCCCCTTACCAAAAGTGGCTTTTAGCCTTGTTTTGGGTGACCTTGCATGAATTTTATACTTGATTTGATGTCTTGGTTACATTATGAGTGCAGCCTCTCCCCCCACCTGTACTTGTGACTCTTCCCAACCTTGGGGAAAAGAATGCAAACCATTTTAAGGAGTAACTACATGTATAAGTAAATAGTAAACTTGCGGACTACAACCATGTGTAAATCTCTTTTGGAGGAGTGTTGGCTCTGAAAGGAGCCCGATGTGGTCTCGACGTTTGGAACAGTTTTCTCTGCTCAACTCCAGGAGACCATTTTGTTTTTTGTTCTGCCTTTTCAAAAGGGTGTGCATAACATTGGTAAGAGTAAAAGTGTAAATGTTCACAGATTTGCACACAACTTAACATCCAGTATGAAGATGGTCATGGTGGGAAACTCCCTTTGAAATATTTTTTCTTGAAATGCAATAGGAGGCCTAGTTTTTGAGAAGTGAGTAAAACAATTAGTTTTGATCTTGCAAGTCTAAAACTCAATGGTTGAAAACAGTGAAAACATTTAAAAACAAATTGTCCACTTTTTGATGGCTGACCACCAATGACCGATTGAGCTTAAACTTTCACAGGTTTGTTATTTCATGTATTGTTGGGTCACATCAAGTGTGGATACTGGGCCCAATTTCGTAGAGTAAAAAAAAAAGCTAAATTATGTTTACCAGACTAAGGTTACCAGCCAAACTACCATGTCACGTGTACAATTTATGACTGGTATCCTGCTCATTTCTGCGAAGCAGAAAATTGTTAAGCAATGTTTTCTGCTGAAGCAGCTCTTTGAAATTGGGCCCTGGTCTTTGACAATTACCAATGTTACTCAAAGTGCTTTATTGCCTAAAAGCTGTGTTTAGCAAAATCAGTTTTTAAAAGTTGTTATTCATACATTTACAGGTTGAGTGTTAAAAACCACATTCCATGATGAATGGTCATTTCAACATTGTGGATGGTCATCTTACTGATGGTCATCTACTGGACGTCAGGACCAATACATCTCTGGCCTGTCCAGACTTTAACGTGATGCGGAGTGAGAGACAAGATCGCACAAGGGCCACAATGCAGGTAAGGTGTTTTTAAAAGGGAAAGTTGGTTTTTGGAACCGTTTGATTGGGGTTTTTGGGTGGTTTTTTTTATGAGTTATCGCTTTACTCACAAGGCCGGACGGCCACCTTAAGGTGAGGGCTACACTTAACTGATTTGGGCTTTCGAACCAAATCAACTGTCACCAGGGGCAAGTTGCCACCTACCCTAGGGCTGAAACAGGGTTAACCCCTTCATAGTCGGTAAGGATGTAGGCATGGGTATCATCAACTAGGAGCCTGGCTGGTAGAGCAGAATGTACTACCTTCCCCAACTTTTTACGAAGCAATTATGGTTAACTGCCTTGCTCAAGGGCACAAGTGTCATGGCCAGGATTCGAACCAACACTCTGCTGCTGACCACACCAAAGCTTGGGTTCGGTAATCCTATGTATATATAAATGTAGATATACAATAAAACTTACCTGTGAAAATTTCATTTCAAAAGGTGGTCGCGTTTTTGAGATATCGCCGAAAATGCAGAGCGGTTATGTCCACGCAGGAAGAATAATCCTTAATTAGAATACACAGTCTGAGAAACGTATCTGACAGTAACGTTTCTCAGATTCAAACTTTTGGGGATAAAAAACAGATATATTTTTCCATAACCACATTACTTCGAAGTGAAATGATTCTCAAAATGCTTTATCGAAAGCTGCTGTACTTCTAACCAAGTAGGTTTTTATTGCCATTAATTTTAAGAGTGATTACCAAACGTATACCTTCCCTTTAATATTGCAAACAAAAATAGTTAATGATGTTTCGACCCTAGCAGAGTCTTTCTCAAAGGCTAAAAATGACAATACAACACACAATTATAAAAAGGTATACTATTGCAACAGAAGCAGTCAAGGGAAAGACATGACAAGAGAGAGGCAGAAAGCACATGGAAAAAAGCAAGGCATGAACAATGGTGAAGGAGACAAGGGGGTGGGTAGAGGGAAGGGGCTGGTTTAACCACAAGAGGTTGGAAACAAAAAAGACAAAATCAAAGGTGTGAAGAGGGAGAACAAGTAATTAATTAGTAAATGAGACAGACTAAAAAAAGGAAAAGGCAAAGACAAAAAGTTGTTAGTGTTTTGATATTCACTACTTAATAGATGTTAAGTTTGCATCGGGGATAAAGAATATTATATTAGGTTTTACCCTAGCTACCAGGCAATCTCAATGGTTTAGTTGGTAAGACTACTGCTCTAGAATGGCAAAGGTAATGGGTTCGAATCCCAGCCGAGTAATATGCCTATGAATTTGTTTTTACAGGACTCGGGGAAAATACTGAGTATTCAGAACTTTGCACACATCAGTGTAAGGGTACAACCAAATAATAATAATATTCACTACCTTATCCCTAACCCCCATCAGGGTCCCTCCACATACCCTGCCAAATACAACAGAATGCAACACAGTTGAAATGAGAACCATGCCAAATGCAACAAAATGCAACAAGGGATTTTGTTGCATTGTGCAGGCATGTTGTTTGTGTTAGGACTGAGCAAGGGGGTTTGCTCTGCTAAATGCAACAGTATGCACATAAGTGTGGTGGTGACTACAACAAAATGCAACACCAATATGAAGTCACTTGACTGCTAAATGCAACAAATTCAGTCAAAGAATGACATCTGAGTTGACTGCCAAATGCAATAGATTTCAACAACTTTTACCATTTGGTGCATATTGTTGCATTTAGCATGGTTAGGGTTAAGGAAACAGATGGGTCAGCTACCTTCCAACCTCGGCTAGCTGGGCAGCCCCGGCCCGCCCCAGTCTGCCTGCTTCACCAGGTGCTTTGAGCTCCAAGGATTTATCCCGACTTAAAGGCACTGAACACGTTTGGTAATTGTCAAAGACCAGTGTTCTCACTTGGTGTATCCCAACATATGCATTAAATAACAAGCCTGTGAAAATCTGGGCTCAATTGGTCATCGAAGTTGCAAGAAAATGATGAAAGAAAAAACACCCTTGTTGTACAAATTTGTGTGCTTTCAGATAGGAATAAAAACTTCTTTCAAGAAGTTTTTATTATTTTAGTGAGAAATTACCTCTTTCTCAAAAACTACGTTACTTCAGAGGGAGTCGTTTCCTACAATGTGTTATACTATCAACAGCTCTCCGTTGCTTGTTACCAAGTAAGTTTTTATGCTAATATTTGTTTTGAGTCATTACCAAACGTGTACGATACCTTTAAGCAGACTGTAAACTACAAACAAGAACAGTCAAAATTTAAGAGACCGAGGACAAAACAAGAAAGGGAAATAACAAAAAGGTCTCCATTGGGGAATTCTAAAGACTGGGGTGTCCACAAGGAATTTTGGTCAAGAAAGTATAATGGGAGGAGTGTTCAGTAATGGGACAAAGGAAAGAACAAAAGATTGCTCCACAGGCACATGTACAAAATAGAATGTGTAATTGCCAATAATATTGATCTGTGTAACTGTTTGCAATGGAGTTGTGTTGAATACTAGGACATCACCTTTTCAGGATGTCCCCTCCCCCACACCCACCCCCCGGCTTGTAACAAAAACTGAAAAACAAAAAAATTAGGTGTATTATAGAAAACTAGAAAATGTGTGGGTTTGTTCTAACAAACAGCACTCTCAGAACAAACAGCACTCTCAGCAATATGTCAGCATACGTGTTAATAGCTTTCATGTCGTCGTCACTTTTTAAACTTAATTAATGGAATTAAAGAGTGGGCAACGAGGTCTTAGACCACCGTTTAAAACCTTGAAAGGTCGTCGTGGTCGTGCGATAAAGGATCGAGCCAAAGGTGATGTCCTCTATCGCACGGCCACGACCCTACAAGCTTTTAAACGACTGTTTCAGACCGAGTCACCACTCTATTATTCCCATAAACAGATAAATACCTTTCCCTAAAAAAACCCATCAAAATCCAGAAACCTTCTGAAAGTTGAGAAAAAATATCAAATTAAAACAAAATTCAACCCCACTCCCTTTCCTCTCTCCCCACTTAAAGGCATTGTACACATTTGGTAATTGTCAAAGACCAGTGTTCTCATTTGGTGCATCCCAACATATGCATAAAATAACAAGCCTGTGAAAATTTGGGCTCAATTGGTCATCGAAGTTGCAAGAAAATTATGGGGGAAAAAACACCCTTGTTGTACAAATTTGTGTGCTTTCAGATAGGAATAAAAACTTCTTGCAAGAAGTTTTTATTATTTTAGTGAGAAATTACCTCTTTCTCAAAAACTACGTTACTTCAGAGGGAGTCGTTTCTCACATATGTTTTATACCATCAACAGCTCTCTGTTGCTCGTTACCAAGTCAGTTTTTATGCTAATATATTTTGAGTAATTACCAAACGTGTACAGTGCCTTTAAGTCAAACGACAAGAATTGTGATAAAAAATCTTCCTCCTTGGTAAGATGACACTATCATCAACTATACGTCAGTAATTTTTTAGGTGAAAAAAAATGCCAATTTGTTCATCTTTAGCCATTCATTGCTACACCACGAGGTTAGGAGCTCCATGTTTAATCAAGTCAGACTGGTGTATAATTGCGCTCTCTTCAGACTTACCTCACAGCGCGGTGAGATCAAAGGGATGTGGTACGCCTCTAGATTGTCACGTAACCTTCCGTCATCATCACTAAATTGAGTCGCCATTTTTATGCATCAATGAGAAATTGTTCTAAATTGACCCAGAAAAAGAAAAAAAAAATTGTTGCATTTCAGTTTTTAAAATAAATACACATCTAGTGCCTAGACGGTCGAAAAAGCACGATTTAAGTTAAAATGTAATGTATTCAGGAAAAAAACGCAGTGATCTTTAATTGTTTCCGTTTCGGCTGGAACTCTGCGCTCCTCCAAAGACCCAATTTCATAGTTCAGCCGACCGTAAGTGAACATCCAACGCTTAAATAAGCAGAAAATGTTGCCCTTATGCTCACAAATTTCATGGATTGGCAAGAAAATTCTGCATGTGTGTACGTGCTTATTCCACGTAAGTGGAGATTCACTGATTGCGCAGGTAGTATGGAAGTTCTGGGTTAACCCAGTTAACCCAGAATGTTGTGTTGTTCACCCTGCCGAGTTGATGACACCATGATATTGGGCCCTTTAAGTGTAAGCCCTTGTCATGCATGGATGGATGAAAAGGGAATTACAATGACAGAAACAAAGCTCCTAGCACAACGATTTAGAGAAAGTAGAAAGAAATAATCCCAAGGAAGTAAACCTGTCTCAATCAATGTAAGGTGTAAAGTCACAGAACCTTCAGAACAGTTCAGAAAACATCAAGTAGGCCGGGGTACAAAAATTAATAATTGGGAAAAGGTTGTGACCAAATGTTTCCATTATGCCTACTTCATTGCCATAAGCACCAATAAACTTACCACAGTAACACCTGGTTACAAATTGATTAATCAATTAATATTAAAGGGAAGGTACATACGTTTGGTAATCACTCTTAAAATTAATGGCAATAAAAACCTACTTGGTTAGAAGTACAGCAGCTTTCGATAGTATACATGTTAAGCATTTTGAGAATCGTTTCACTTCGAAGTAATGTGGTTATGGAAAAATATAAGCTTTTATCCCCCAAAATTTGAATCTGAGAAACAGATTGTGTATTCCAATTACGAATTATTCTTCCTGTGTGGAAATAACGGCTCCGGATTTTTGGCGACATCTCAAAAACGCTACCACCTTTTTTTGAAATGAAATATTCACAGGTCAGTTTTTTATTATATCTACATTTATATAGGATTAAAACAATCAATCGGTACCAAAAACCAAAGGTATACTTTCCCTTTAAGTGAGAGGTAAAACAATGTACAATACTTAAAAAATACAAAGAAAGATGATATATGTAGAAATAAAAATAGTTTTGTTATTTGGTTTAAAATAAAAAATTAAAAAAGCAAAGCTTGTTGAGTTTAAACCCTGCCTACATGTATGTATGACGTCAAGACAGTAATCTAACAAAATTAGCTAATACAGTAGGCCCCCTTTATAGTTTAAAAAACAGTTATGAAGTGAACAAATTGAAAAACATTTACAGAAAATTATTTAGACAGTTAACAAACAAAAACGTTGCATTAAAGGCCCTGTACACTAATGGTAAGATCGAAAAACACAAATGTTCACAGATTCACACACAATTCTTACATGTACATGATTTAAAGTAAGTAATGGTAGAAAGGGTTCCTTAAAATATTTCTGCCTAAAATGCTATCGTTTCTGAGAAATGAGTAAAACAGTAGTTTTTATCAAGCGTGATATTTTGAAAAAACAGAAAACACATAAGGTCTCTTCTCACTATTTTCTCGTGATCTCGATGACCAATTGAGCTCAAACTTTCACAGGTTTGTTTGTTCATGCATATGTTGAATCACATAAAATGTGGACACTGATTTTGAGCTGTTACAAAAAGTGTACAATACCTTTAAGCAGGATCAGATCTATGGCTGAGGCAGGCTTACTGCAAGGTTATTGTAACCTACATAAATATATTATTCAGGGATGACAGAGCGAGTACGTGCAAGTCCAGTAACTCTTCATGAAGCAAAATATTTAGACTGAGCATGTTTTGTGCACACTTCAGCGTTCTCCCTCAACGATAACAGTGGTCCGCTGGCCAAATGCTAGTTAAAGTACCCGAGGACCAGTTCAAATTCTCTCCAAGTGGTCCGGCTGGCTAGTTCAGTGTTGGGAAGCTTCCTTATTTAGAGGCACTGTACATGTTTGGTAATTACTCAAAATATATATTAACATAAAAACTGACTTGGTGACGAGCAACGGAGAGCTGTTGATAGTACAAAACTTTGTAGGAAACGACTCCCTCTGAAGTAACGTAGTTTTTGAGAAAGAGGTAATTTCTCACTAAAATAATAAAAACTTCTTGCAAGAAGTTTTTATTCCTATCTGAAAGCACACAAATTTGTACAACAAGGGTGTTTTTTCTTTCAACATTTTCTTGCAACTTTGATGACCAATTGAGCCCAAATTTTCACAGGCTTGTTATTTTATGCATATGTTGGGATACACCAAGTGAGAACACTGGTCTTTGACAATTTCCAAACGTGTTCAGTACCTTTAATATGAAATATGGACTAGTGAAAAAGCTGGTGGGCTAGGGAGTATAGGGAAACTGTAGCTAATTGGCCCTGCTGGCTACTCAGTGAAAAAGTTTGAGGCAAAGCCTGCGCTTATAATGCAAATTGATTCAGCAAATGATAGTTTTTGACTTTTTTAGTAGAAACTAATACATTGTGCTTCTAGCATTTTGTTTTGTTCACCTGTACAAGTCTGGCATGATGTTCAATTTTTTTTTTGTCATTTGAGAAGTCAGAAAAAAATGTGGTTAAATAGCCTGAAAAGTCTATTAAAGCTAGATTAAAAAGTAGGTCAGCTCTTGAAATTGACGCTTTATTAGCAATTATTCCTGTGAGAACTACTGCCCATTTTTAAAGTGTGATCTAAATACTAATATGTATTATGGGATGATTTAAATTCTCCAATACTTTTATTATTTTGATAATTTATTTAGGAAATATGCAAATCTAACTACATGTATGGAGCGTCGGTAAAAGCAGAATTGTGTGAAAAATCCAGGGTTCTCCCCATGTACAAGCTAGTGTATCGAGTCTATTAAAGCCCACACCACATGTACATGTAGGTCAGCCCTTGTACTCGATAAAATGTTCCTACTTTTTTTTTAAAGGACCAAATATCATGCCTTTATTACACACAACCTGTGCCAGCTATGGTCAAACAAGCAGCACTGGTCGGCAATCCAAAATCTCATGAAAAACAACAGAAAATACAACAGACTAGGAGCACGCACAACAACATTTAAGGGTCTGTATACGTTTGGTAACGACTCTGAAAATTAATGGCAATAAAAACTTGCTTGGTAAGAAGTACAGCAGCTTTGGATAGTATAATGCACTTTGAGAAACTTGTAACTTCAAAGTACTGCGAGTGTGGAAAAAATATCATTTTTTTATCCCCAAAAATTTGAATCTGAGCTCAGATAGTGTATTCCAATTGTAGATTATTCTTCCTGTGTGGACATAACCGCTCCAGATTTTCGGCACTATCTTAAAAAACGCTACCGCCTTTTGAAATGAAATTTTCAAAGGTTAGTTTTATGGTAAATATCTACAACTATATATGATTGAAACAAACAGTGGGTTCCAATTACCAAACGTTGCGTATACAGAAAAAAGCCCATTAACAGGCTTTGGGGCTATTCTGAACTCTTGAAGCTGGGGACTATGTATGACCTTTAAAAATATGGTGCACAGCCTCCTTAAAGGCACTGAACATGTTTTGTAATTGTCAAAGACCAGTGTTCTCACTTGGTGTATCCCAACATATGCATAAAATAACAAGCCTGTGAAAATTTGGGCTCAATTGGTCATCGAAGTTGCAAGAAAATGATGAAAGAAAAAACACTCTTGTTGTACAAATTTGTGTGCTTTCAGATAGAATAATAAAAACTTCTTGCAAGAAGTCTTTTATTATTTTAGTGAGAAATTACCTCTTTCTCAAAAACTACGTTACTTCAGAGGGAGTCGTTTCTCACAATGTTTTATACTATCAACAGCTCTCTGTTGCTCGTTACCAAGTCAGTTTTTATGCTAATATATATTTTGAGTAATTACCAAACGTGTACAGTCCCTTTAAAACACTGAGCCTGATATATAAAGTGAAATCACTGACGAGGTACTTTGCTGCGGAGCATTTTTCTATACTACAGGGCTTGAATTTGGGTTAAAATTCCAAAAGACAGCAGGGTTCAATTTCACAAAACTCTTCCTAACTTAGGACTAGTCCTAGGCAATGCTAAGAGATAGGACTAGTCTTAAGTTAAGACCAGTTACTGGTCCTAACTTCAGATAAGACTAGTCTTATCGCTTTGTGAAATCGGCCTCAGGGCTTGTAGCTCAAAATTTGACTTGACCAGAATTTAATTTACAAGACCAGAATCTTAATGAAAAAGAACTGTTTAACATGAGAACTGTTTTTATTTGAACAAGCACTTAAAGAAGATTGAGCTCACTTGTCTTGTGGGTATTAAAGTATAGGCCTATATTTTGATACTCAACAGAATTGAAAGATATTACCAGACTCAAAAGTCATCATTTGAACATCGTTTCTTTTTTGTTCAAGATATTACATAATGTAGTACATGTATTAATATTGAAATGAAAAAACACAAGACTGCCGGACTTTTCCGGTTATGAGTTTACTGGCCCAACACTAAAATCACTGGTCCCTGGCCTGCGGTCCGGTGTAAAATTCGAGCCCTGTACATTGTACACTAGGAATCACACACTGGATGAAGAAGTATTGTAAATATTGACATACAAGGTTTTTCCAATATAATTTCTATGTACAACATAGACAAAATTTCAAGGTAATTTTTCGAAACTTTATTTGAAATCGCTCGGAGCAAGAGTTGAGACTTTAACGTAGCGTCTTCCTGCCACACACACTGAGATGCTCGGTGTGATGACGCACCTACAGCGCCAGTTAAGAATTCTGTCCAAATGATTACACACAACTTGTAGAAACACCTGGATGGACGGATGTCGCAGTCTAGTCGCTGCGCCGTGCAGTGTATCGCTGCAGTGATTGAGTGTAAATCTGTGGGGAGTATATATGCCTCCTGTGGCTGACGGTACAGGGTCCGTGGCGTTGGTCAAACAACTGTGATATCTTTTCTCTCTTCTTGATGTTCATTTGTAGGACGTTTGTTAGGGTCGTGTTGAGGACCGTCGTACCCAAATGTTCCGGAATCTTCTTGCTCGCAAAATTCCTGAATAAAACAACAGAACAAAACAAATATTTATTTTGACAAATTTGTTCTTCTGAAGATAATCCGCACTTTGAAGGCATGTTTGATCTGCGGAAAATAAATGTTGATTTTGTTATCTCAAAGTTTGTGTTTAAATTTACACGCCTGGAATTTCACAGTGGCTGTGAAAGTCACGGAGACAAGGGGTTATGTCCTCTGATACCTCTGGTCTCTTGGCCTACACAGACAGGTCGTATACGTCGTTTTTATAAGGGCAAGGGTGTTTTTCCTTTAGTAATAGGCACCTCTATCTTATGAGGGAAATTTAAATTTGTACTGGAGCATTTCAAGGGGCACCGAGGCAATCCCCAGGGGCATGAAAAACAACAGCACAGGTCATTTTGGTTGGTAAACAGTTTGCAATCAGCTAATTCCCTTTTTTTTTTACATTCATCATCACTTGAAAAAGTATAAAGAACATATTTTCAATGCAATTGAGAGTTATTAATAGAGTAGTTTGTAGTTAAAGGCACTGAACACATTTGGAAATTTGGACCAGTGTTCTCACTTGGTGTATCCCAACATACGCATAAAATAACAAGCCTGTGAAAATTTGGGCTCAATTGGTCATCGAACTGGCAAGAAAATGATGAAAGAAAAAACACCCTTGTTGTACAAATTTGTGTTTTCAGATAGGAATAAAAACTTCTTTCAAGAAGTTTTTATTATTTTAGTGAGAAATTACCTCATTCTCAAAAACTACGTTACTTCAGAGGGAGTCGTTTCCTACAATGTTTATACTGTCAACAGCTCTCGTTGCTTGTTACCAAGTAAGTTTTTATGCTAATATTTGTTTTTAGTCATTACCAAACGTGTACAATACCTTTAAGGAAGGAATTAAAGTGGTGCGACAAGAACTGAACAAAAATTATGCACAACTTATTTTATGTAGCAAAGGAATTCATAATTGTGAGATTTCATATTCATTTCATACCAACATTTTGTCTGGAGCTAATGTTGTCATTTATTGATACAGCTATTAATAGCAATATTGATTACACTTACACCTGTCACACAGCCTTGATAATTTCCAATACTAGTGCCGTCAATTTTAGGTAATTTTTTTCCCCCGCAAAAAAGACACAAAAGAAGACCTTTTCTAAAGTATGGCAAATGTGTTCGGTTAAGCAAAACTGCATTCATTCTCTACAAACATGTTTGTGTTAGACTACTTTGTGCTGCTAATAAAACTTCAACGCTGCGGATGTCCGTACATTTCGTACAATGCAAACAGATGTGATTTGATTGGCCGACCTTGGGCTGGCGCCGCGGTTGTAATAGCGGCCTTCGTTTACCAACCGGATTATCATAAAGTTATTGCATGATTACCAATTAGGAAAGTCAAGTGTGGGAGATTCGGTTAACCTTGTCTTGAAGAAGTCTGTGTATCAAGGACGAGGTTGGGGGGGAGGGGGAGATGTTGATTGAGGGATAATCGTTAGGTTTTAACTGAGGGATGATGATGTGTGCACCATGCTCTGGAGCTTCGTCTTGAATTCTTCATGAAGGGGCCTAATTCCTCCATGCTCTCTTAGTCATTGCTTTGGTGCCCCTTGCAATAACCAGTGAATCTTCGTATCCCATGTAGAGAAACAACTTTGATATATGCAGGCAAAAACCAGGAGTTATTATTGGGGGGCGAATATGAATTTTTAGGGGGGGTGAATATAAAATAAAATGTACATCGGTGCGTTAAGGCTGCCCATGCAGCGACGCAGCAGGGGGAGGTGGAAATATTTGGAAAAAATAAGGCCCAATTCAAGCCATTTGGTCGATTTTTGTGCAATTTTTTATCTTCAAATTTCGCTATGGAGTGTCGGTTAAAGCAGAATTGTGTGAAAAATCCAGGGGTTCTCCCCATGCACAGTTTGCGTTCCGATACGCACAAATTTTGGCCAATACGCATACAAAAAATATATATTATTATTTTGTTTTCACAAAAAACATCAAGAGAAAACCATATAGAATGCTCTAGATTGCACAGTAGGACTTTTAAAACCAAGATAAAAACCAAGTAAAAAAATTCCGAAGACCTTGTTTCAATTCAGTTTTGAAAAATCCTGGGGAGAACCCTGAAATCCCTCATCTGTTTCTTTTTGGTATTCTTGATTTCTAGATCATTTAATCTAAAGGTCTGACATAACAATGGTGAAAAAGTCCCCAAGCGAGCATTGAGCATAAGCCTTTTCATCATCAATGCGCAAAATGAAACTAGAAATATGGCATCCCACGAATAATTTTCTCATTTGACGAAATTATTCATTAAACCCTCAAGCGTAGTCATGACTGTGCAGTGTGCAACTTATAGTTCATGAATATCGGCTGTGGACAATTTTCAGATCTTGTACGTACGTAATGTAGGAACATTTCAGATTTATATACAGTACACTGTTCATATATGTACATGCCTACTTTTTTTTAAAAACCTGTCAGTGTCAGTGTGTCCTACTGTGGTGTAGGTCAGGGTCCTCCCCAGGTTTTTTCAAAACTGTGGGGCATTCTGGACCCAAATTTGTGGAAGTTTGTCAAAAGCACGCTGAATGGAAACAAGGTCTTCGGAAAGTTTTCTACTTGGTGTTTATCTTGGTTTTAAAAGCCCTACTGTGCAATCTGGAGCATTCTACAATGTATATGGTTTTCTTTTGATGTTTTTTGTGAAATTATTTTTTTGTAAGTTTTTTTTGGTTTTTTTTTTGGCGTTGCGGTCAAAATGTTCGCGTATCGTCACCCAATTCACGCGTATCAGCCTGATACACCAGCTTGTGCATGGGGGAGAACCCTGTAGGTAGTAGTTTTACAAAATCATATAATGTTAATACACAAACTACTTAACACATCCAAATTCTTTCCTTAGACCTTTGCCATTTAGAGCATCAAACAGCAATCCAAAGCAAGCCTGATACGCCATGGAGGCAATAGGGGCAGTTGTCTTCATGCCCTGGTCATTGCCTCGGTGCCCTTTGAAAATTAGAAATTAATATTTCTGTTTATAGAGGTTTACTGTGGAAGGGTAAAAACAGAACCACCACCCCAAAAAAATTAAAAAATAAAAATAAATAAATAATACAATTTTTTTTTTTTAAATTAGATAAATAAACAAATAAATGAATTAATAAATAGAGCAATCGATAAATTAAGCAATGGAGGCAGTTGCCTTGATGGCGTGGGCTCGATTTCACAAAGCACTAAGATTCATCTTAAAGGGACACGCAGCCTTGGATCGGGCGAGTTGGTTTATGAAAAACGATTGTAACCATTTGCTATAAAATGCATATGGTTAGAGAGATGTTTTAAAAGTAGAATACAATGATCCACACAAACATGGTCCACCATTTTGTGGAGTCAAAAATTTGGCTCTACAAAATGGGGTGCTGTGTTAGTTCACGATGTAAAAGGAAAACCATGTAATTTCGAGGCATATTTGTGTAGATCATTGTATTCTACTTTTAAAACATATTTTTAACCATATTGCATTTTATAACAAACAGTTACAAACGCTTTTCATAGACCAACTCGGCCGATCCAAGGCAACGTGTCCCTTTAAGATGAGTTGTCAATAATAATGCCATGAGTGATTTGTAGTGTGATATCACACTTTGCTTTATCTACTAATATTGCTGTACACACAACATATTTGCATAATTTGTGTGTGAGTATTTAGTATGGATCCTGTAGACTCTGAAGATTTAAATCAATGTTTTTAAATTGAATTATTCCAATGGAATTGGATTGTTTCTTTGTTACACCAATTGATTGGAATAACTGGCTTATAACTTGGGCCAATCATTGTTTGTTTAATCTCAGGCTATGCCACAAATGAACATCAATGTTCTCAACCAAAGAGCAGAAATGGCACACTGAACAACACTTAATTCAAGTGAGATTTGTTTAAAGAAGATTGTAGACTTGAAATGTTCTGTTTATAAATTTCAGTGGTGCTACTTAAAGGGATTTTGTATAAATTCGGTAATTGGAACAATGTTTGTTTCAATCCTTGTAGATATATACCATAAAACTAACCTGTGGTAGCGTTTTTGGGATATTGCTGAAAAATCTGGAAGAATTATCTGCAATGGAAGAATTATCTGCAATTGGAATACACAATCTGAGAAACGTTACTGCAGTAATGCTTCTCAGATTCAAATTTTGGGGGATAAAAGGTGATATATTTTTCCATAACCGCAGTACTTTGAAGTGAAACGTTTCTGAAAATGCATTATACTATCCAAAGCTGATGTACTTCTTACCAAGTAAGTTTTGATTGCCATTAATTTTCAGAATCATTACCAAACGTATACAGACCCTTTAAATCTGTAAGCTGAGGATTTGGGGGTTTAGGGTCTGTTGGGGATTTGTGAGAGCAAGGTTTGTATTTCGTCAAAACAGAGAAGAATAGACCTATATTGGTATGACATCAATTGAAAAGGGCACTCTCACCTGGAGGCAAGGTTTACCAGGATTTGGTAAAGGGTGTCCAAATTTGCTGGAAATTTAAAAATTTGGTGTCCAAATTGTTCACTTACAATAGATTTACATAGACCTAAATGACAGATAAAACAGGGTGTCCAAGTTTAAAACAGGGTGTCCAAAAGACACTCAGACATCCCTCTGGCTAACACTATGCTGGAGGTAAAAATGAGTTTGTTCATTGGCCAATCCTGTGCGCCGCACGAATATATCTGTGCAGTTTCATTGTTTCATCATCGGTTTACTTCTAAGATGGCAACTTGATGACGCCAATGCATATAAGGTCTGGTATCGGCCCTACATGTACCCTTGCAAGGCTCGAATTTGGGAGAAAAATCCACAAGACTGCAGGGCTTGAAGCTCAGAATGTCTGCTGGACCAGGGATTTTTGTACAAGACCAAAATCAGAATGAGAAAAAAATTCCTGAGTCCTAACAACAGGAACTTTCTGTTTTTTATTTGAAAAAAAATTGCACTCAGACATGTAAGAGAAGATTGATCTCATCTGTCTTTTTTGGTTTTAAGTATACTTGATTACTCAATACTGAGAATTGAATGGTATCAGACTTAAAGTCAACATTTGAACATAATTTGTTTCTGTTTAAGATATTACACAGTGAGGTACATGTAGTGATACTCATTTGAAAAACACAAGACCCGCTGATTAGTCCGGTCATCATAAGTTTACTGGCCTGACACTGAAACCACTGGCCTCGGGCCTGCGGTCTAGTGTAAAATTCGAGCCCTGTCTTGGAAATATAAAATTAGCCTTGCCCCTTCTAGGATAAAATTACAGGCCTGTTTTTAGTTTGGTGCATGTCCGTTATCGGAATCCAATAAAGAGATTGAACCTGCCAGTAGCAGGGCCACTTTCATTTCTTGTCATCTCTTTACTTAAAATTGATTAGGCTTCTGAACATTCATGTACATGTATGTGAACATCCTTGATGTACGCTAGATAAAGACTGCATGTTCAGACCTTAAATCAGATTTCAAAATATTTCAAGATGACTTTAAAGCACGCGGACAACATTAGTAATAGACTGTGCAAGTCTCGCACGCATTCGAACTTCCGGACTATTTTGGTCCCAACCGTATGGAGTTTTACGTGGGCGAGATTTTGTTTTGTCAATTATTTAAGTTTAATGTGGTTTATGACCATGAAAAATAAGTATGTTTTGGGGAATGTAATACTTAGTTATACAAATTTTGAAAGTAAAATCAATTCAACAATATAACGAAGAAAACCCGATATTTAGACTTGACCTCAGCTTCCAGTTACTGCAAAAAACGAAGAATTTTGTGCTCACCTCCGATCATGAAACTTATGTTAACGCTTGTTTTGGATGCGCGATGATAATCGCCAGATGCTGTAATTGCAACGCGAAGCCTTTTTATTGCAGTCTATGGTTGTTAAGGCGTCAGCGTCCTCTGTAAACTTCGTCAAGCGTTAATTTTACGCCCTTGTGACCATCGTGAATCCGCTTAAGGGGTTTCTAAAAAGTTAAGATCAAATAAGCATCCTTGTCCCAGAATTTTAATTTTGTTTCAATAATAGTTAACACATTATCTGTGTATTTATTATAAAAGCTAAAACTATTTAAAATAAACTGTAATGAGTATTTTTGTCATTAGATATAATTGAAAACAAAGATTTGATTTCAAAAAAAAAATTATTCGTTTGACGTGTTTTCTCGTACCGATACGCGCGAGACTTGCACAGTCTATTGTCAAAGAACAGTATCCACACTTCATGTGACCCAACATATACATGAAATAACAAACCTGTGAAAGTTTTAGCCCAATCAGTCATTAGAGTCGCAAGAAAACAGTGAAAAAACCCAATTATATGTTTTTACTGTTTTCAAACATCAGGTTTTGGACTCCCGAGATCAAAACTAATTGTTTTACACATTTCTAAAAACAAATGTAGCATTCCAAGTGAAAATATTTCAAGGGATGCTTTCTAACATGACCATCTTTATACCATGTAAGTTATGTGTAAATCTGTGAACATTTATATTTTCACTCTTACCAATGTTGTACACACCCTTTCAGCAAAATCTTAGGAACTCCCCTTTTTTCACCTTTTCGGTCTTGCTCTAGTAAACTATTTTTCAAGAAACCAGGTTGCCCCTTTAAGGGTCTACTCTAGCGTTGAATTTATATGTGGAGCCAAAGCAGGTGCAAGTCCGCAGTTGGACTGTTAAAACAGTGGCCAGACTCAGTTTCTATAATGACCGTTGCAATCACCGTACCCTGACTGCGAGAGAGAATTATTATTACAGTGTTTACAAGATGTAGATGGATGGGATGTAGACATGGTAAAGACTGGCTTGTACACTCCGTCACTCGTGAGACATGTACTCCACTGGTTCTTCATACATTGGGGGGGGGGGGTGAGGAGGAAGCGATATGAGAACCCATTGATTATCCTGATGAAGATCATTCTCGGAAGAAACCAAGTACAGCCTTCATCACTTCCATCATATAATATGTTCCGATAATTTAACAACTCAGGTATTTGTTTTACTGATTATGTGCAGCACAATCCTGATAAAAGCGTTAATATTTATTATATACCGCACACATATGTCCTTATCATTTGATTGGTGGAACAGGCGTCACGTGTCATACTTTATTTTGCCGCGACACGTGACGCTCCCAAATTTATTATAGGAGTCCTATATTGATAAATATACATGTAGGAGTCCTATAAATATAGGACACTTTGCAGCGATGCTTGGCAGAGTGGTTTCCAAAATAATCGTTCCTGCCCGTTCGTCCCAACAAACAAGGTCGTGTTGCGGCGTGCCAGACAATGTTGTTTTACATGGAGTTGTTCACATTTTTTAGAAGTTTTTCTTAGAATTTTCAGAGTGTGAGGCGGACGAGTTTCCGTGTCTATTCTGTGTTTGTTGTGAACAAAAACTTCAAATGACAAGGATCTATGCGTGTGTTATACAAAACAAATGTTGAATGAACTTAGTTCGTGCATTGTCGCACAAATAGTCCAGATTTCACCTCGTGATTATATTCTGCGACAATGCACTCACATTATGCATTCCAATATTTATATAATTGTACATACTGCATGTGTTTTACATTATGCAAAGCCCTTTTGGCATTGTATTAATGTATGCAGACTCAATAAGCACCTTGCATTACTAATGAAACATATTGTCAAGTCTTCATTTTAAAACAAGAATTTGTTTTAGTGACCCCCAGCGAACATCGCCGTTGAACTTGTCATTTGCTCTGTATCGAACACCACTCATGATGTACAATTTAATGTATGCAGACTCAATAAGCACCTTGCATCACTAATGAAACATATTGTCAAGTCTTCATTTAAAAAAAAGAATTTGTTTTAGTGACCCCCAGCGAACATATCGCCGATGAACTTGTCATTTGCTCTGTATCGAACACCACTCATGATGTACAATAAATGCCTCGCCTTTGATGTCTCATTAGCGGCCATAAACCCCCCAAGGATGATCATTGATGAACACGGAGGACACAACGTCAGGGAAAAAAGTACAGTCACCTTTATCTGCCCACCCATCATCTGCAACACCTAGCTAACTCTAGCTCATTATTAAATTATGGGCGTTTTTATTCATGCAGGCTCAGTGCACAATATGTGAGGCGGAGACTAGGTCTAGTATTGTGACGAGTATCTGTTTATCGAAGACTCAACATTTCTGTCTGTCATGGTCAGTATTAGTGTTAACCTTTGTTAAAGGCACTGAACACGTTTGGTAATTGTCAAAGACCAGTGTTCTCACTTGGTGTATCCCAACATATGCATAAAATAACAAGCCTGTGAAAATTTGGGCTCAATTGGTCATCGAAGTTGCAAGAAAATGATGAAAGAAAATACACCCTTGTTGTACAAATTTGTGTGCTTTCAGATAGGAATAAAAACTTCTTGCAAGAAGTTTTTATTATTTTAGTGAGAAATTACCTCTTTCTCAATTCAGAGGGAGTCGTTTCTCACAATGTTTTATACTATCAACAGCTCTCCGTTGCTTGTTACCAAGTAAGTTTTTATGCTAATATTTGTTTTGAGCAATTACCAAACGTGTACGATACCTTTAACAAACAGAGTGACCTTGTACATTCCGGGTCCTTTCTGGCAGGCAAGATACTACACTGGTTAAATGGGAAATTTTAAATTTTGTGTCAAAATTTCCACATAAATACAAGAGTTATAAAAATAACAGCTGAACAAGTTTTGAGATGGGGCCCCCTTTCTTCATATCAAACGTTGATAAAAATCAGACAGTGCAATCTCCGTGAAATTTAAGATTTGATGCGTTCTTCCATTGGGCTGTGTACAAATCGTGCCTGCAGGAAGTCCAGGCTCTGTGGCTCTTTTGTAAACATGTGGTGTCAGAGGTCACATGGTCTATACACAATCTACTTGTGTCCCTTTGTTTGATTAGTGCGGGACACTAAGGAAGGAACAGTTTACATTCAAACATGTGCTTACCACACATTTGTGTAAGGTTGAAACCGGAATAAAACTTGTTATCCCTGATGCAATAATTCCATCATTTAAAAAACAAAAGCTGAAAAGACACGTTTACGTCGGGGATAATGTTAGACATGTTTTTCATGAACAATGTAGAAACGTCAAAGACGCGGTATTTATATAAAGCTGACGTGTGTGGATATTATTTAACATGTTTAAGGGAATATTTATCTAACCTCGTTGTTGCCACCCACTCACTCTAACCCTGCCTAATGTGCTGTGGCGTAACAAGACATTTTAATTTGGGGGGGAGTGGGCAAGCGGGGGGGGGGGGGGTAAAACAGGTCTTGAATTTTCATTGTCCCCACTTCCCTTTTGTACAATCCTCTCTCCCCTCTCTCATTATTTTTTATTCGGTGTTTTTTTTTCTAAACATAAATGATAAGCGATTTCTTAATTTTAAGTAGTTTATTATTTCTTTACATGTAGATTTGTATGTCATGTCTTCAGTTCAGGCCATTCAACCATTTCATTTTTTATATAAACCATGAATAAATGGTTAGTAAAAGGGTTTTTGTTTCCTCGAAAGACATATTACAAAAATATAAAAAATTAAAAATTTGTAATTTTGTAATAAACTTAGAGAGTGTCAAGATTGTGATTGAAAAGAAATTTGGTACAGATAATTTAAAAAGAATTTATAATACAGTACTGTCTAATTAACCCTTTAGAGACCATAGTGGCCACAAGCGGCTTGTACCAAAATGCCTTTAGCGGCCGCAAACGGCTGCAAGGTTTGATCTACTTCCATTCACATAAAGAGGTCAAAGTAAAGGTCATGTCCGGGTATAAAATTTTCCAATGTAGTATGTTAACATAGTATCCCAATTTCTAAACACAAAACTAAATTGTCTGTTTCATGTTATTTCTGTTAACTTTGATTAAAGAAATGAACAATATTAGCAATGTCTAGGCGTTGATGAACTGATGAACTATGTCAAAATACATACAAAAATATTTGTGTATTCCTAAAATTTTAACAACGTTGTGAATTATGTGGGAAAAGATTTCTATGGTAAAATCCTTGCTAAACAGACAAAACATTGACACATGTTTTATCACAAGCAACCTCGTCCATAAATATAAAAAAACAAAAACAATATTTGTAATGACATGATGAATTGAAATTAACGGCCGTCAGTTTCAGAAAATGTGTCTTCTGGCCTCGGCCTTAAGGGTCCGCCCCTGACATTCAGGGAGAAAAGAAACTTTGCCTGTGACATTCACCACCTTAGAAACCATCTCATCCCGCGGAAACCATCGGCACGACAACCGCATCCTTGAATGCTCTAAATTAGTACGGCGCCAAAGTAACAGAGCCCCCATTGATTTATATATCCCCATGTGGGTGCCTGTCACTATGTGATGATTTTCTCCTGTCTGTATGAATGAGGTTGGGTGCAGGACGGAGACCGGAAATGTCTTCCGCTTGGGTGATCTTAGATTGAGAAGAATTCCAAGCCAGGGGAGAGTAGTAAGAGACGCTGATTATTTCATCCAGAGATACCGGAGTGAAGATTGAAAAAGACTTGCCTTAATCTGAATAATTATAAAGAATAATAGTTAAAATCTAGTCATTTTTTTAATGTGAATCTCTTATGAAAAAAAGAGGAAAGTTTAGGTTGGGGAAGGTTTGGCCGTACTTGAACCATTTATTTATGGGTTTCTTTTTTTCTGAAAGATTGAATAAAAAGATGGCAAGAAGCTGTAAACTAGACATGGTTGTTTTTGATTGATCATTCTGCTTGAATAGTACATAGATCTTTTGGTCTGCCTCATCCCAGAGTCAAATGAACACTCTTCACTATTTTGGCTTCAATTTGTTTAATCATATTAAAGCCGATCAAAGGTACATGTTGCAAATTTTTTTTGGAAACCTTTCAATTTCGATGAATTATAATGGAATTCTAAATAATTGTTTTCGGTCTTTTAGAACCGTCCATCCATCAGTGTGATATGACATTCATCGCCCTATATCTCAAGGACTGAAAAATAATATTCTGCTCTTTTGATAAAATTCTATTTGATTTTTTTTTTCGCTATTGATTTTGTTTCCTTTCATGGAGGCAAATTTTTCTATCAGGCTGGAAAGTTGACACTTGTCAGTAAATAGCTTCAGCTCTCCGATTACTTGTCCTCCCTGAGGTGGCAAAATAAAGTCACATTCTGGATAGACGTCTGAAGATGTTGAAGGGTTTCAAGACATTGAAACCTTCATCTTAGTGCTTTTTAGTCTTCAAAGGGTCTGTATACGTTTGGTAATGACTCTGAAAATTAATGGCAAAAAGAACTTACTTGGTAAGAAGTACAGCAGCTTTGGATAGTATAATGCATTTTGAGAAACTTTTCACTTTGAAGTACTGCGGTTATGGAAAAAGATATCCCTTTTTATTTTTCCCAAATTTTGAATCTGAGCAGATTGTGTATTCCAACTGCAGATTATTCTTCCTGCGTGGACATAACTGCTCCAGATTTTCGGCAATACCTAAAAATTTGCTCGAATTACCAAACGCATACAATCCCTTTAAAGGTAGGGTCATAGATTGGTTTTTTGTCAACATATTACTGACTTGTAAGGCAAAATTGTAAATAAAGATACAATAAAAGTCACCTGTGAAAGTGTCAGCTGAATACAGTGTCTACTTGTTGAAAAGAGCAAAAAAACTGTCAAGTTATCTTTACTAGAATGTCAAATCCATCCACGTTTTGCGAGATGACAGCGGGTACTAACCGCATCTCTGACCGCAGCATTCACGAACAGACAACAAACTGAATCTCCAAAAGTCGCCTTGAGGCTAGTTTTGGAGATTGATTTCTAATCAACAAGGGTACTTCTGACGAAATAATTTGGCAGGATGCTTACTGCCATTACCATCTTTATAACGAGTGGCCTTTTAGATAAAAATTACACAAATATGTTCAAGGTCATTATCAAAGTATGACCTTACCTTTAAGTCAATTACTTAAGAAATGATCAATTGTTTTAATTTTAAAATTCAAATAAAATAACAAAAAGAAGTATGAGCTTCATTTTGCAGATTATCAAGAATATTGGATTGAATTCTGGGGCCATCCAGTGCAATAACAAAATACTCATAATTGAAACTCCTAAGCATTCAAAATACTGCATTAACCCCCTTACGGCATGGAATCCATAGTTTGAACTCCATACTTTTCTACTGAATCCACGCATTGAATGTGATAATGTTTGATGGTTTGGAAGGGCTGGTCGTCCAGGCAACCGTGACGACAACCTGTCGCCAGCTTCATTCTCGTCTCGGTCTCAGTTCTGATAAAAACAGGGCAAGCGTCGCATTAGCAATGAGCCAGAAAAATGGCCATCTTTCCTAATTGTCTGGAAAAAATTGTTTGTCACATCCGCTATAAATCAAATTGTTGACGAGTACAAAAAATTTAGGTTTTAATTGCAAGAAATCTGGAACGTGATTTACAAAATATGTTTTTTTGTTTTATTTTCTGTGAGAGAAAGCAAGTTAATAAATCTCTGACAACAATTGATATTAATTTAAAAATGTCATAGTTTTGTGATTTGCTGACATTTGCATATCTAAACAGTATTTGCAAATATGATTAAAAGTGAAGTAAACTTCATAAACAATTTCAACTGACTTAATAATCTTGTACACAATCTTTTATAAAAAGCTTTTTTGAAATTAATAAAAGTTGCTAAATGGGTGAACAAGAAACTTAATATTCCGTAGAGTGACCCTCTTGCCGTGCTAGCGTTTGGAGAAGGAAGTACCTTGGCATCCAATGCAATCAGTCTGGTTTCAGACCTATCCATCCATTCAGCCGTGCTCCATGCTCTGCATCCTTTATCACCAATTGGCCGTACATATATATGTCTTGGTTTTTGGAATTAGCTGATTGGTCGTCTGTCTGAGCCGTCGTCAAGAGCCTGGCTAATAGTTTTCTAGCTTGAGACTCTCCCTGATCGTAGACTGTTTACTTTACGATGGATTTACTCCTTTACTTGCAGGCGCTGGACCCCGGCCTGACCAAGACTGTTCTCCCACAGGTACGTAGTTTATCTTTCTTTTTTTCTTCGAGAAAAGTTCCAGGGATTCAAACAGGGTACCTTCTGATTTTGGCATACAAGTTTTTTGTATAACAACCTTCATTAATGCCAGGTCCTGGGCCCAATTTCAAAGAGCTGCTTAAGCAGCAAATATTGCTTAACGATTTTCTGCTAAGCAAAAATGAGCAGGATACCAGAAGGTACATGTGGAATGTTTTGGGGCTGGTAACCTTATTCTGTTAAAGCATAATTTTGTTGTGCTTTGCTACTTTTTGTGCTAAGCAGCTCTATGAAATGAAAGTAAAACCAGCAAAAGACACACAAAAACAGTTTTGCAACATTTTTTCTTGCTCTGACATCATCTTATAGAACTATTTTTACAACTTTAGTTTTGAGAAAAGAAATGAATGTACAAGTATGTGAGTGTATGTGGTGACATTCAAACTGAGGACTTGAGGACTTTCTAACAAAAGGGACAATAGGTCCACGATTGCTATCAAAAAGGAAAACAATGAGGTCTGCGAAAGAGTTGAACAAAAGAGGGTCCACGATTGGAGGTCGTTACACACTTGTACGAGAGACTTTATGAAGCCAGGAGAAATAAAAGAAATTATGATCAGAGTGAAACATAATTTTCTTGAAGTATTTCAAGTTGAAGAACGTCTTATAGTTCCAGTACCATGTTTCATGTCTCGCCTTCACTCTCCAAATACAAGTAAATCTTGTTAGGTTTCAAAGCAGTCCGTGAGAGAGTTTTTCTGTGGTTTATTCACGACATGAATCTAGTCAAACCTCTAGAAACCTCTGGAACCTCTTCTTCTTCCTCTCTCTCCCCTCGTTGTAATTATTCAGTACTGTATTGACATCCTTGGGGTGATGCGAGTGATGAACCTATGATTATGTTACATCGCCCTGGGTTACCCAACATTACGCATTCAGGACCAGACTTGACCTTTTCAGGGGCTATACCTAGAAGTGAGTTCATATTCCACTGCCGACCTTACGAAAGATAAGATTACGATTTGGGGGGGGGGGGTTGAGGCAACACCATGGTCATGCAGAGATGCTCCGAGATAAGCGTTCATATTTATAAGAAAAGAAAATAATATTTTGTCACATGGTCACTCATTGCTCTCCCTTGGTAGTTTGTTATTAATATATTGAAGAACCTGTCAATGATTTGCCTTCAATATTTTGTAATTGTAGAGTTTGTTTGGTCATGTAGAGAATGCTACGAGATGAGCGTCCATCGTGCTACTTTTATAAGAAAAGAAAGTAATGTTTTTGTCACTCATTGCTCTCCTGTGGTAGTTTGTTATTATTATATTGAAGAACCTGTTAATTATTTACCTTCAATATTTTGTAATCGTAGAGATTGTTTGGTCATGTAGAGAATGCTCCGAGATAAGCGGCCATCGTGCTTCTTTTTCAATTTTTATGAGAAAAAAAAATAATGGTTTTTGTCACACATTGCTCTCCTATGGAAGTTTGTTATTATTATTATAACAATTTTCGGGGTCATTTTGATCGATACTAGATGAAGCATTGCAGGCCTGGCATTACATGGAGGCCATGGAGGCTATAGCCTCTATTGCCCCTGGTCTTGGCCTTGGTGCCCCTTCAGAAGTTTCCCATAGACTTTAACATTTTCCGATGGAAGTGCCCTTTGCAAAATGAAAATGGCCTTGCCCTCTCAAAGATGAAAATCCAGGCCTGGCATTGTTGCATGTTCTATATACACGAAGCGTGACACGTATTCATAGGTCAGTTTAAAAAGCATCCTAAACAGAGTATGTCCCGTGGGTAAGATTTATCCTACTGAAACGAGTTTGAAGCTAGAACTTTAGCGTTCCACCACGAGAAGTCCATGAATCATTGTATTGTGAATATTACTTCTGCAGACAAATGCACTTGAATTTATGACGACCAATAACTGTGTTCAAGGACTTTATTGTGATGATTTTTTTATTTGCCGGCTCTCCCAGCGGTGCAGCACAGCTTTCAAACTTATTCCTTTCTTTCAGTATTTTTATCCTCTCCAAATTTTTTCCCTTCCACTCTCAGGGGACTTTCTTGCCCATTTTTGACACCTCTTCAGAGAATCTTAAAGCTTTCCAAATCTTGGCATTTCCTCCCAAAAGTTGATCCCCAGTCGGTGTTTTTTATGAGTCGCTTTATATTCTCAAGAAGGTGTGGCACATGAGGAGACTGCATGATGAGTTTTCTTATGTAGTTCATGGGCAAAGTTTCTGTGCCGTCAATGTTTAGCACGTCCTGCGTATGTAACATTCCTTGATAAGTGAAGAAAACACTTGTCAGACGTGACTGAGGCACGTACGCTGCATAAGCATGTTCACACTGGTACACATGACTGCTTTTGGGAAGGGAAGCTCCATCCCAGAAATATATTGACATCAGAAAGAAAAGAAATTGTCTACATTATATATATTAACAGCAAAGAAATTACTCAATTGTTACATTCACTAACCTGTAGGGTTCACCCTTTAACACTAGCCTGGTGTTCATACATTGTCTAGTGAAAACTGGTATGGGTTAGTTAGACTGGTCCCCTGTCTTTATCCTTGCGGATAAAGACAGGCACTGGTTTTACAGACCCAATGATTTCATTGGATAAAATGATTTCATTGGATAAACGGGCAGTGACGTAAGCTTTCCATATCTGTGTTATGATTGGTCCACTCCGAAGTGACGTGTTTTTCAGCTCAACCATCATCAGGAACTTTTTGATCGTCTGCTGTTGCGCGCGTGTACATAATGTTTGTATGTAATGTTGTGTATATACACAATGTAATCTGTGTAAACGTGTGTGTGACTACGAATCTCTGCCGTGTGAATGGATGCAAAGCAACTGGCAGGATCCTGCCAGTAGCTCAAGGCTGGTATCTGGCGTTATTCACGAGCCTCGAAGTGTGACATCAGAAGTTCAGGCTATGGGTTAGTAAGCGCTACTTCTCATCTTGCCCTGTGGGCTACTAAAAAAAGTTCCTGTGCAACCTACATATGTACAAGGTTGTTTTTTTGAGTGTTAAGTTATTTTTGGAGTTTGTGAATGTAACTTCATTTGACCAATAAAACTGGTTGTTGAATTTTGAGTAGCGACCGAGACATTTTGCTACCCTCTACAAGGGAAATCAAAAAGATACATTTATGACAATTATGACGATACATGTTTAAAATCTTGGCTTCTAAAACTTCCTTGGGGGGGGGAAGTAAAATGCACAGTTAACTAGCCCAGTGGGCTACTTTACAGAAATCTTAAGTGTGAGGCCTGCGCAACCTCCGGAGGATTAAGGGTTTTATTGAGGAACCGAAACTGTACAACAATGTCGAATTTTGATCAAGTAACTTCGCCAGATCCTTCCATAAAAAAAGTGTCAGGGTCTGTGTGCATTGGAAAGGTTCAAACGCCCTCGAAGAAGGAGCGGAAGAAGAAACGACATGTATGTAGATTAATGCCAAATTCTTTGCATTTTGAAATGCAAGGAGCAATTGAGAACCATTAAGAGATATCTAACCCTAAGAAAAGCAGCGTGTAACTTCGACCCTCCAGGCTAGTAACATAACGGGGAGAAACAAAAAGAGTAAGAAGAGATCCCGAGGGTTGGCAACTGAGATGAGGACATTAAGATGGCATCCATTGATAGATGGATGGACGGAGCGAGGAAAAGAAGTAGAGTGGAGAACATACGAGCAATATGAATAAATATAAATGGGAAAGTGGTGAAGGAAAATTAAAGAGAGAACAAAAAAAAGAGTAGCGTTTGTGATAGAAGGATAAACACAGGGAGACTGAGGAAAAGGGTCGTTGAGAATTAAATCCATCTTAGGCAGTTGCCGTGTCAGTGTTGCTCGTCGACGGAGACAATGCGGCGCCAGCATCTGCCTCCTTGCCTCTCTGCAATTCCTTCATGGTTGACAAGAATTGCTGATTTCATTGAAGGTATACCCAAAGATGCCTGTAGATTGACCGTCTCAAGTGATGGAATCTCTTCCCTTTTTTTTCCCCTATTGATGGGAAGACGATGGGATAAGACATACAACTACGCTCCAGTGACCCCAATCCAACCTGGCTTCCTATTTCTTCTCCATTTGACATGTTCGGCACAGAAGCCCCGCCAAAATCAAAATATTGATTTAATTTTGTTTGAAAGACGCTAACCCTGTATTAAGTGGAGATTTTCGCTGTTCTCGTGTTGTGGCTCCGAACATGTCATGTGAAAAATTTATTTCGGAAGTTGCAAGACCACATGTCTGTTGCTAGGACGACATGTTGCTATGGCCACAAAGGAAAGACATCATCGTATTACCTGTCGTACAAGTTTGAACATGTGCTCTCTAAACATTTGTCTCATTGGTAATCAAAGTTAACCCACTTGTGTCGAGATGCTTCGGATATCTGGAATATTTACAAATGCAAACTCAAACAAGAACGGAAGGGGGGTAACTAAGGAGTAGACAGACTACTTTATGAATGCTTTTATATGAATAACATGTAGTTCATGTTAGGAATGAAGTGCTCTATTGATATCATTTATCAAAATCATTGGGAATGATTTCGTCCAGCAATTTTATTTCATAGCAAAATATTTTGACTGAACATGTTTTATTTATCCACAGAATCCTATTAATGAGTTTCAAGTAATGATGTTTTTATTTTTTATTAACAATTGAGACATTTTGTGTGGCATACATTCCAAAAATGACGTCAAAGTATTGTAATTTTGACGCACGCCGCCAGTGCCAGAAGTGTAGCTAGTTCAAAACCTTTAGGTTTTTTTTATTGATAATGGCTGTGACTATGGCTAGAGTAAAATCAAAGCCACTTGGCTCTGGCTTTGTGGCAAAATTCTAGATCTATTTCTTTAGACATAAGGAATGACCCCATAGTGGCTGTACTTCCCTCAACAAAGATGGTTGTTTTGGTTCCAAGACCATGGTGTTTTCGGGTACACGCATCCAACGTATTGTAATTTTATTATGTACAATGTACACATTTAGGGCGCTGTGTTATTTATTCCTTCGGGATCCCACCATGGTGGGATCCCGGTCATTGGCGGGAGAAGTACAACAAGTCACAGCGCCCTCTATGGTTTATTCATCCTATATGCGTGCAGTGTACGGTACCTTATACTTTGAACGTTGGTTGTGTGTGCTCGAAAACACCATGGTTCTTGGAAGCAAGACTACATTTAAGATGGTGGTTGTAAAAGAAATAAACCAACAAATCAAAAAATTTCAACTGAAATCTTGATGGTTATTCATTAATTAGGCCTAATAAAAGTACAACAGTCCTTTTAGAGGTATGAAGAAGAAAATAGTTGCGAGGACCAAGGTTTAAGCCAGGATTTGGTAAAAGGGTGTCCAAATTTACTGGAAATTTAAAAACTGGGTGTCCAAATTGTTCACTTACAATACATAATTACATGTAAATGACAGATAAAACAGGGTGTCCAAATTTAAAACAGGGTGTCACCCAGACACCCCTCTGTCTAACACCATGGCGAGGACAATTTCTGACCCAGTATTTGGCAGTCTCGGCACCAGTCTAGATCATGCATTAAGCTGATTTCAAGAGCACTATAACACCACGCTTGAAAATCAAGTATTATAGCACTCAGCTATCTCTGGGAGGTGCCATACGCTTTAGTCAAATTAATGAGGCTTTATTGGATGAAGGATAGGAGGGGATTGTGTGGTAATGTCGAGATTCACAACCCCTTGGGGTAGGGGGGATGGTGGTGGAGGTATTTAATAGAGCGTATTATGTCGCTTGAAACCCTCCGGCGTGGCACAAGTTTATTTAAGAAATGGAATTAATGGAGTCTGACCTATTTCTAAATCAAGACAAATTAATTTAGTCTTTTGAATTTTGTTATTGATTTTTTTTTGATTATTTTTTTTTCTTATTTGGGAGGTAGAAAGGAAATGTTAAGATATTTGGTTCTTAGCTTTGCTCCTAATTGTCAACAGCGGGTGTGCTTGAAATTATAAGTGGAACTGATTAATGACATATTCAAAATTATGAAAAAAATTGCTCTGGGGGGGGCAACTGCCATCCCCCTTTGGGCAAAACAGTGAGGAAATTTGGGTCAAAGCAAGAAGAAGAAAAAAACGGCCAGAGAAAGTATAAAATACTTTTCAACTGGTATGAGAAATTGGTGCTTTTTATCTGTGTACAATTTTGGGCAAATCAACCCCTCCCCCCCCTTTAGCCAAAGAGTCACCCATGTCTATAAGGAAAGTGCGTCACAAATATTATTTCTAAACTGACCATTCTCATACCCTAATCCCTTTGATGTCAGCCTTCCTAGGTCTGCCTGCACCTGTACGAAAGGTGTCAAGATTTCAAGGGGAGAGGCCAGCAAAATATTACAAAACGACAGAACCTTTGTAAAATGTCTGTCGCCCACAGACACATAATTCCATCTGAAATAGTTTCCTTTACCCACAGTGGCTTTGATTTTAAGTATATTACAAATTTGTCACTCTTGTTATTTAGCGATCTGTCAATGGAAAATGTCAGAGATACTATTCGGAGATGATAAATGAGAAAAATTTGGAGACAAATGTATGAATAAATCGTAGTTTCTGTATAAAGATCCTATTAATCCCAGATGAAGCGTGATATTTAATTATTCACAATAACACTTATGCTGAATCACAAAACAGGAAATAATGCGTGGGTCTGAGGCTATGAGCAGTGTTTGCCATTCAGGGTCTTCTGCGAATATTTCAAATGGTGTTTCCATAGATTCCATTTTGATGAGAGTGTTCCCATGACAATTTGTTTTAGCGGGATTAACTTAATTGGAATTTTTAGGCCTCATGTTTGTACGTGCTCTGTTCTGTTCTGTTAGTTGTTCTTATCAGCTAGTCATTTCATTTGCACTTTTCTAACAACTAAAAAATTAAAAAACACATCCGGCAGGAAAACCTCATATTCTGTGCCATTAGAGACAGAATTTACTGATGACACTTCACAAAATTCAACTTGAAAGTTTACAAATTATTCCTTTTATTTTTTAAGTAAACAAATATTCCAACAAAAACAATTTTGGTTGTAATTATCATATTTTCTCTCAAATTGATAACAGTTTTCAACTTAACTATAAATTTCCCGTTTTCATCAAGACTTCTGCAAAATTATTCTTTGCATTTTTTCTGAGAAGGTAAGTATTTAAAAAAATAGTAAATTTAACAAATTCATTTGTGAAAACTTATAAATAGCTGAAATTGAAAAACAACTTTCTTTAATTATTTTTAGGTACGTGTACATGACTTCCAACCGATGTCACTTGGCTCAAATAAAAGCTACTATCCAAAGAAAATTAAAGGAAAACATTGGATGTTTTTCAAGTGTATATCTTTCAATTACTTATGCAGGCATATATGCTCAAAATATACAACCTTATTGATGTTATCGTATTGTAGCTTCAAACGTTAAATTATAAGAAAATATCGCCTCTTTTCGGGTACATGATTTTCAATGATTTATGGGCTCAACTGTAAGAATTCCTCGTTCAGCCAAATCTTGCCTTATTTTGTAACGCTGAATTATACACGGGTTCATATTATATGACTGCCCTCAAGCATTTCCACCAAACATATTGTAGGGCAGTTGTCGGCAGTTGATCAAATCTTCTTTGAACGGGTCCCGACAAGGACCAATTAGAGCATGCCGCCATCGTTGAAATAATACCCCCACGGATCAATCACGGGTTATCACAAGGGGGGGACTACTACAATGAAAACAAAACAACCCAACAAAGACTCGTCGTTGTGGTCCGTAAACGCTGTCAATTGGGCCGTGATGATAATGGAATCAATACCGTAATACTTGCCCCGCAATCCTTGATCTGATCGATGCGGGATAGTAGTAAGATCGTAAAATCCACATGGGAGGAAAAGGGGGGGGGGGGGGGTTGACCGGTATCGCTGTGTCTGGATGATGATGGAGTAATTGAATAGCTGGGTAGTATTGTAGACCGGTTAGGGGGTGGGGCTAGGGGGATTGGGATGGGCAATTTGGCACAATAATGAAATTAAGTCAGCTTATTGTCAGAGTTTCAATCTGTGAAATTGCTTTGTAGGCTTTCTGGTGATTTCCTTAATGATCCGACGGTAGTAGCTTTGAATTATCAAATTCAGTTTTGTGATACACTCATTTTCCAATAGAGAGAGTCCTCATGAAAGTGGGAGGAAAATGAAAAGTGTATAATCTCATGTTAAATTGGTGTAAAATGTAATTTTATGTGATACTCTTTTCTGGAAAAATTTGAAACGTGACGTCATTGAACATCAAACAAATAAATGGGTCTGTACAACACAAAGAGGAATTTTTTGTGCCAGTTAAAAGGTCGAATTCAATGCTGTTTTGATCGGATATTATCAAAATTTAGGAATGAACTTAAAATTCTCTGCACAAAAATGTACGGACCATATATTTGAAATGTGACGTCGCCAGACATTTTGGATTTTGACAAAAAAAAGCACTTGAAGGTTATCAAACGTTTTACACCGTTTTAACGTGAGGTAAGAAACTTGTATTTGTTTTTCCTTTTTCATAAGGACTCTATCTATTGGAAAATGAGTGGATCGCAAAACTGAATTCGACCTTGGAGCCGCTCTTTGATGTGTAGAAAAACGTGTTCAATGCATTTCCAATGGGTTGTTAGAACCACAAGTGTATTTGAAGTGGGTTTTAATTTGTGGTGGAATCTTGTTAAACTTACAGTCAGGACAGACAGAATTAAATCAATAATAATAATGATAATAATAATATTAATAATAGTGGCTGCTTATATAGCGCTCAAATCCGTCACTCAGTGACACTCATGGCGCTCCAACATTATTACCCCTGGCCACTGGGCCATTTATTTCATTCCTTAAACCATCTCAGCTCCCTTGGGAGTATACAGCCTGTGCTGCCAAATATGTAGTGTGCTAAGCTAAATCAATCACAAGAGCCATTTCTGCCCTCACAGGTACCCATTTACCCCTGGGTGAAGAGAAGCAAATTATAGTTACGTGGTCTTGGTCAAAGACACAAGTGTCATGACTGGGATTCGAACCCACACCCTGATGACTCAGCAAGCAGAACTTGAGTCCGATGCACTAAACCGCTCGGCCACGAAGAAACGCCACAAATAGTATCAATTTCAACAAAAGGTTAACAGTTGAATACACTTCCCAAAAATGTTTATCTTAACTTCTTGAAATTCCAGGGGAACTAAGATAAGCCTTTGTAACCATGGTTACAAATCATCCCAAATCCTCAAGATGTGACATGTGTCATTATAAAAGCACCTAGATTCCTAGGTAGCTAAGGAGGATAGTCAAACATTACCCTGGGTCTTGTAAACATATCAAGATGTTCGGCATGTTATGATACCATTCTCCCTAAGTGTTTGGGAAAATCCTCGCTAAATCTCCTCAGAACTTTACTCCTGTCACTTGAAAGCCAATCAAGAAGTCATTCACTGAATCTCCCCGGATATCCTCCTCAAGTGCCTGACCTTTTTACTCAAGTCAACAGATGGAGATCCAACAAGAAGCCTTTTAAGTCTTACTGCTGTAGGGTTGATTGTCCCTTTAGAAGACGCACGTGTTACAAACTGGGGCCCGCTTCTACGAAATGAGAGTCCAGTGAGATTGCAGTGTTTCTTACTCATTAAGAGGACATGCAGCTTTCTAAACATTTATTGGTAATGATTGGGAATATTATATAGTTTCATTTCATTTATTAATTCTGGTTGTGAAGCCAAGGACTCTCAGAAAAGCGAACTTAATCACTATACTAGCAAAGAACCCAGTTGAGAGAAGACAAAGAAGGAAAATTCAGTTTTAGATGTGGGAGAAAACTCCAGAGAAATACTCCAGGGACTAAAAACCCAGTCCACATAGTGCTCCCGGTGGGATTCGAACCTTGGTCCTAGAGGTGGGAGGCGAGGAAAGATACCTCTACACCAACCCGCCCAATAGTTGCTATTTGAAGCAGTCGCATAGCAATGGAGGGCCGGCTGGCTGTGGCTGCCCCACTTTTTGCTTGTGTTATGGAGATTCAAGAATTGAGACATAATGAACAATTGTAAACTAAAATAGCCCAAACCAAGTGACAGTGGTGAGTCTGGATCTTCTGAAGTCTTCTTTAAGAATATATTTTTTCCTTTTAGGTTTGTCAAGAAACATATAGGTAAAGATGGAAAATGTCAATAGTTTTGGAAGCCTACAGTGGAATTCTAATGCTACATGAAAACAGGGCCTGCACATGACACAATATTCATACCAGCAAGTATAGAGCTATTTGTAAAAAAAAAAATTATTTGGAAGGGGTTGATATCCCCCTCCCCAATCACTGCCTCGTTTGATGGATACTGTTGTCAAGATTTTTTATACAGATTAGCGCCACTGCTGGCAGGGGTTATAACTTAATGGCCGCCCTACTTTAAAACACCTTGCTAACCATGCCTTACTGGAAGCAAGTCTAGCCATCAATGCGAAGGTCAAATTATTTGAGGTGAAATCCAGCAGTAATAAGACCCCTGTGCATTACTCAGACAAACCAACCTCACACAGCTTGATATCCGACTGATTTGTAGCTCCATACTGCTGCCCACTAGTTTCATATCCATCCCACATGTCAAGAAAACCTTTCACTCCTCTTGAAGACTTTGAATAATTTTTTTGAAATTATTTTTAAAAAATCTGAAATGATTCTTAATCCAAAAGCTTACAAACATTCATGTAGGCATTGATGAAGAAGGAATTAGGTCACTTCCTCCGTGATGTTGGTTGAGAAGTTTTATTGGTTTATTGCATAAGATTTGTGAACCACAGGCCAAATTACAATAATGTTTATAAAAAAATAATAATAATAATACTCTACAATGGAGTCAAAATTAAACAATTAAAAGGCAAAAGTCATGGTCCTACCAAAACAAATTCTGGATAAATAAAACAGAGCACAAAATAAAGACAAAATAAAAGTTAATAATTGTACCAGTTGTCCTGGAAATGATTTCTATCTCGTGTCCTCGTCTCCAACAAGAATTATTGTTTTCACTCAATCTAAATCAAAATACAAATGGTGCGTGCCGTGGTACGCGCTGTTTTCTAAAACTGTGAGCACCTTTTGTTTGTCAACGGAAATCATCCCAAAGCTAGACGGTGTGAACTCTTCCTAAACAAATGTTTCACCACCCCTTTAAAGCCGACTCAACAAAATTATGCTTAGCAGAATAAGGTAACCAGCTAAAATACTGTTACACACGCACCATTTGTGACTGGTATCCTGCTTATTTTTGCTTAGCAGGAAATTGTTAAGCAATATTTTCTGCTTTTAAGCACAGTAAGTAGCTAAGCACAACAAAATTATGCTTAGCAGAATAAGGTAACCAGCCAAAATACCATTTCACATGCACTATTTGTGACTGGTATCCTGCTTGTTTTTGCTTGGCTTAGCAGGAAATTGTTAAGCAATATTTTCTGGAGCTGTATGAAATTTGGCCCAGACCAACCCCGCTGTGAACGCCAGGTGTTCTAATTTGGTTTTGTTATTTCTATTCCTACTTAAAGGTAGGATCATAGATTGGTTTTTGTCAACATATTTCTGATTTGTAGACAAAATTATCAAGAAAGATACAATAAAAGTCACAATAAAAGTCACAATTCATTCATCTGAAAACAGTGTCTACTTGCTGAGAGAACAGCAAAAAACTGTCACGGTTATTTCACAAGAACGTCGAATCCATCCACGTTTAGCAAGGTGACAGCGGGTACCAACCGCATCTCTGGCCGCAGCATTCGCGTGCGGACACCAACACTCAGAAATCTGAGAAACGATTCATGCATGAATCGTTTGTCAGATTCAAATGTTTTTGAGTGAAAAATTATCCAAACCATATTACATCAAAGGAAATCCTTTCTCAAAATAGTTGCAGCTGCAATGCATTCTTACCAAGTAAGTTTTCATGGTCATTAATTTATGGAGTGATTTACAAAACTATGGCCCCCTTTAACTCCCAAGGCTGGCAACCAGACATGACGAAGGTCTACCCCATGCACTTGTGGTACATTCTGAATGTAATCTCTGTTGATTTTAGTATAGTAAGTCTAGGAAGGTTAGCAGGTCTTGATTAAGTTATCTCGGTCAGTCAGGGAAGGCAAGATGTCCTCGTCTGTTTGGGAATACATACAGATGCTTCATCAAGTAAGTTTGTTACGCTGGTTTTATCAAAGAAAAAATGTCTCGACACTATCGAGCTGATTGTTTGTGCAATATACTATGAATAATAGTCCAACTCTGTGGGTTACTCTTACTGTTCTTCAAAAGGTACATTTCATTTGGGAGATTTTATAAGCTTGGAGACATCTTTCTTGAGGAATGATAGGATGAAGAAATGTTTGGTTCACACAGATTGTCTTAAAGGTATACAACATTGGTTGAAGGAGTGTTTAGTTTTCAGGGAACTTTAGCGTACAGCAATGGTTTCTCACATTTTGTTTTCTTGTTTTTATATAGGATTTAAAACTTTGCATTCAGAGAGATACAATTTAGTAGGGTTTGCGGTTTACTTGAGTAGGATTTGAAACTTTGCATGGTGGAGATACAATCTAGTAAGGTTTGCGGTAACACCATGTACATGAGTAGGGTTTGAAACTCAGCATGTTGGAGCTACAATCTAGTTATAGGGCTTGCGGTAACACCATGTACATGAGTAGGATTTGAAACTTTGCATGGTGGAGATACAATCTAGTAAGGCTTGCGGTGATTTGAAACTCTGCATGGTGGAGATACAATCTAGTTAGGTTAGCAGTAAAACGATGTATATGAGAAGGATTTGAAACTTGGCATGTTGGAGATACAATCTAGTAACGTTTGCGGTAACACCATGTACATGAAATCTCTCTTCGAGTTGTGGTTCTGAAAAGAACTGGTGGTCTGTTTTTCGTCTCTGAAGCCACAAATAAGCCGAGAGTAAGAAAGACTATTTACTGTGAAAACAAAATAATAAAACCACTGTTTTCTTACAAAAATGTTTTATTTCATGCAGAAATCCTTATTTCTCTGGATATGATTTGTAAAGACTTCATGCCAAGTAAAAAGCATTTAGATTTAAAGTTATTTATTTAATTCTTTGTGATAATTTCCATCGTCATTGCCAGCACTTAAAGTTGTTTTTCTTGGCAAACCTTGCTATTTAAAATGAAGGATTTCAAGAAACATGTATTTTAAAATTAATCAAATTGACGGGAAGAAATGTTACAGCTCCACCTACCGTAGTTAAAGCAGCGACCTTTACTAATACTTACGAGTCAGATGTGTGCCACATAAAATTTTAAAATGTTGATCGTCCCCACCCTACAAAACCCCCGCCCCCCTTTTTTTTTTCCTTTGTTTTTTTTTAATCATAAAAACAGCCTTTTCAGTCAAATTTGAGACCCTCCTTTTCTTTAAATTCCTTTAAAGTGCCCCAGACACTATCCAGGAAGAATTATTGACATCCCCTTTTTTGGTGGAATATTTCTGATCTTAATCCCCTACAAATGTAATAACATTATTTTCATGGAATTGGTAGAAATGGTTAAACGGAAGTCACAAGTTCCGTTCAACTGTTTAGGAAAATCAACATAAACGCACAACTCTAATATAAAGAAATCCTGCTCTTAGATTTACTTCTTGATGATGCTGTTCTTAGAAGCTTGTTGAAATCAAAAAGTGAAAAAACTGCCCTCTAAAAGGTTATCCTAGTCTCAAACCTTTTTCTCAGCAATGACCTTCAGAAAGCTTTTAGGTAAGACAGATTTTTAAGACATAAAACATATTACATGACAAAAAAAACATAAATAGACTTCAGCTGGAAAAAGAGCAAAAAGAAAAATGGCAAAAATTACTTGAGAGTAAAAAATTCTACACTGATAGTTTGTAAAAATTCTTCTCCAAGAAGTCTGCTTTTTAACCTGATATCTACCTGGTTTGGCTATGTTTTTATCTGTAAGGTAGAAATTACGCAGTAAGTTGGCGGCTCCACAATGTCGTCACTGACAACAATAGAGGACAATTTTTACCAAGGTTTGATTTGACTGTCGGCATCCTTTGATGTCTTGCCGACAATATTGGCTTGTTGTTCTGCTGATCTCAGACCTTGATAGTTCCGATAATAACCAACGTGGATTTTTTTTTCTTCTTCTTCCTGCGTCCAGTCGATACATGAGAACTGAGAAGAGTTGCTCACGGAATGAAGGACGTCGGTCCGTCTCTAAATTGTAAAATAATTATCAAGATTTTTATCTTTTGTTGAAGGGAACTAACATCCCTGCGTTATTGTCGTGTGGTGCCAGATTGTCTGGGAGAAAACGGCGGTTATTCAGAAAAATGTTCTCTCTCTCTCTCCCTTCAAATGGTTGTCATGGTAAGACTGAAGAAAGAGAGCCATTTGGAGCAATTTTGATGGTCTAAAAAAATTGCAAATGCTCAAGTTATGCACCCTGGAGTTTTTGTTTCCTGTGTTTAAAGCTTGAATGGGAAAATGATAGTTGAATACACAGCCTGCGTAGGTCAGTGTATTATTATTTATAGAGGGGCTCCAAGGTCAAATTCAGTTTTGTGATCCACTCATTTTCCAAATAGACAGAGTCCTTTTAAAAATGGGGGTAAACTTAGAAGTCTCTTACCTCGCATTAAAACGGTGTAAAATGCCACTGTGTTTGATACCCTTCAACTGCAATTTTTTGTCAGAATCCAAACGTGTTCGATGACATCAAATTTCAAATAATACGGTCTGTTCTTTTTTGTACGTGGGAAATTTTAGTTCATTCCTGAATTTTGATGATATTCAATCAAAACAGCATTGGATTTGATCTTCTGACTGGCACAACAAATTTCTTTTTGTGTTGTACAGAGCCAGTTGTTTTTGATATCTTGATGATGTCACGTTTCAAATTTTGCTATGAAAGAGTATCAGATAAAATGACATTTTTCACTGTTTTAACGCGAAGGTTAGAGACTTGAAGTTTTTTCTGACTGTCTAAAGCACTCTATCTATTAAAAAAATGAGTGCATCACAAAACTGAATTTGACATTGAAGCCCTTCTTTAAAGTTAACAGATAATATCTTATATTATAAGTGCATCTTTAACTATGTGTACATGGGAATAAACTACAGTAGGCTTTACAATTTGAAATTTAAATTATATTTCTGTGTTAGAATATGAACATGCAGGGATTTTGCATCCCTAGTAACAAAGTCTGGTTTTAAATCTGTAAATAAAAATTATTTTTATTTTTATTTTTTAAAATTTTTGTTGGTAAAAACACCATGAGAAAAGAGCTATTTTTCTATAAGAGTTAAACAATATTTTACAGTGTAAGAGAATTTTGATAATTTCATTGGAGGTCATGGGGTTAAAATAAATCATCTTACACTCTCTTCTTAGAATATTACCTGAGAAATGGAAATTCCAGAATTATTTGTTATTTTCCTCCCCCAACTCATTATCGCTGGAATCTGTCAGCATTAATAAAGTAAAATAAATGAAGCTATCATGATTGGGGCGTCTGAGACAATAATAAAGATTTTAATTAATTACCAAGCAACCCTCGGTCTCCCAGAGTCTACACGGCACTGATTGTCTTGTCTGGCATTTTCTGCTTTAGACGTGACATCATGAAATCCTCATCAATGTTTAGCTTTATTCATCCCGCCCGGAACCCATGGTTTCCGAACAAAAACTGCAGACAAACAGTCGCATTTGACAATTATTGAGCCATTATTACCTCTTATATGGCAAATTGCCGTGATTTATGCGCAGCCAGTTTGTAGTTTATGGTTTAGAGGAAGGTGGAAGATTAGAGCCTGAGTTTCCTCTTTGTCACAAGCTAAGCATGATGGTGCATCAATCTTGTTATATAAATAAGATGTCATCACCTATATGTACGTCAAGACATTAATGATGTAGGTGTATTGACAAGGGAGTTAAACAGTAAAGCATCATGTACAACCAAAACACGTATGTTCTTTCACTATGACCACCCCAAGTTCTCTAAAACCCAACCCAGTTTTTTGTGTGTGCTAAATTGGTGGATTTATAGAGTACGTTCTGTATAGATTTGAACTTTGGAATAGTGTAATGTTATTATTCATTTACAGTGTATGTGAAGACATAACATGTACATTGTGTCATGTAAGAACAACTCTGCGCCCTCAGGGGCCATTCAGAATAGTCAATGTTTAAAAAAAATTGACCCACCCACCCACCCCAAATTTCGACTTTTAAATATTGAATGGCTTAATAATATAATCTATACACTGAAGAACAAAGTAATGCCTCACAAATGAACCAGATATTTTAGATTAAAGGTATCCAACATACCCACCCACCCACCCACCCCAAATTTCGACTTTTAAATATTGAATGGCTTCATAATATAATCTATACACTGAAGAACAAAGTAATACCTCAAATGAACCAGATATTTTAGATTAAAGGTATATACCCACCCACCCACCCCAAAATTTGAATTTTAAATATTGAATGGCTTCACAATATAATCTATACACTGAAGAACAAAGTAATGCCTCAAATGAACCAGATATTTTAGGTTAAAGGTATCCAACATTAGTTGTTTTCAACGTTTTTTCCTGCTTAAACAAACAACTTTGTAGTTTAATCAGGAATGAAATTGACGATCTTGGCCAGATGGGTATTTTTTCTTCTTCTTTTCTGTTTGTTAATATATCTTTATGTAATTTGTTTAAACAAAAACTGAATTTCGATTTTCAGTTATTTCTTTTGACCTACCCACCCACAAATTTGTTTAACATTGACTATTCTAAATGGCCCCTTACAAGTCCAATTTCTTTTTGGATATAATACTTCTCTCATATTCATAAACCAAGGTGAATTTGTAAGCTATGTTGGCCTTGTCTCACATTTGTCTTGTCTGCTTCATTTAGTTACTGCATCCATGTTTTACGGTACCTTGGTTGTATGTTTGTCTGTCTAAAGGTTAGGGAACAAAAGCCTTTCGCTTAACCTGAATATACCTAAATGTTGTCATTAATTTGCTGCTTATTATTGAGTCACTTTGTACTTAACAAATCTCATTCTAATGCTTGTGTAATTTCGACATAATTGTGCTTTATTGATGAATGACAACATTGAAATAAATGTTACTGAATGAATGAATGAACAAATCCACTCATTCCTTAGCTAGCTTGGGTGATGTAAACCATTCTCATCATGATTTGATAACACTTGGACAATGTGGGGCCAGATCATCTTTAAAGGGAGGGTATACCTTTGGCGATTACTCCAACAATTAATGTCCATGAAAACTTACTTGGTAAAAGGGTACTGGAGAGCTGTTGATATTATAAAAAATTGTTAGAATCGACCCCCTTTGAATTAATGTAGTTTTAGAGAAAGAGATAATTTTTCAACGCAAAATGAGAAAGGCTTCAGGCATGAAGCCTTTCTCGGGCATCTGAAAGCACACAATTCTATGCAACAAAAGTGGGGGTTTTTATTTCATTATTTTCTTGCAATTTGATGACCAATTGAGCCCAAATTTCAACAGGTTTTTTTTTATGCATATGTTGGGATACACCAAGTGAGGATACTATAGTCTTTGACAATTACCAAGCGTGTACCCTGCCTTTAAGAAACAACAAACTGAACTGTCAAAATTGATATTGAAATAGAAGAGAAATTGTTAAAAAAGAACAACATAAAAAACAACAGCAATTCGTTGCTGTTTATGAACATTTTTGTGTGTGCACGTCTTTGCTAAGATTGTCTTACCCACACTTCTCCTTTATTGCTTTTTGTTTCCTCCCCATCTGCCCTTACCTCAACCTCCCCCGCATCTTCCTGTTTCTCTACCTTCTTCTTGTATTTGACCAAAGGTAACTAGATACGTTTGGTCAAATACATGTACCTGGTATCAGTATAAAGCACAGTTCGTATGAAGTACAGTTCTTGTCATTGACCCATTAAAGATGTACAAAATGTAAAATTTCCCATATGACCAGTGCAGTGTCTTGCCTGCCGAAAAGGCCCTTAACGGCACTGCACACATTTAGAAATTGTCTAAGACCAGTGTTCTCACTTGGTGTATCCCAACATATGCATAAAATAACAAGCCTGCGAAAATTTGTACTTCGAAGTTGCAAGAAAATAATGAAAGAAAAAACGCCCTTGTTGTACAAATTTGTGTGCTTTCAGATAGGAATAAAAACTTCTTGCAAGAAGTTTTTATTATTTTAGTGAGAAATTACCTCTTTCTCAAAAACTACGTTACTTCAGAGGGAGTCGTTTCCTACAATGTTTTATACTATCAACAGTTCTCTGTTGCTCGTTACCAAGTCAGTTTTTATGCTGATATATATTTTGAGTAATTACCAAACGTGTACAGTGCCTTTAAAGATGTTTAAAAAAATGTAAAAATTTCCCATATGACCAGTGCAGTATCTTGCCTGACGAAAAGGCCCTTAAATGTACAAGGTCACTCATTTTGTAAACAAAGGTTACATGGTCTATAAAATCTTAAAATGCTCTTTTTCAACAACTGGAGTCGGTTCGTTTGATGACATTTTGACACAAGATGCTTCTTGAAAACTAGAGGATTGGAATAGACGGTCAATCTTGTACCACCCCTTAGGTATTATTACAGGGCTGGTAAGGATAAAAAAATAATTGTTTAGTTTTAGTCTGAAAGCTTACTGATTATGAAGTTCATACTTGAACATTTTTTTCTGTGAAATATTTCCCTCTGAAATGAAGTCATATTCGAGAAAACTGTATCTGAAAACCTTTAAAAAAAAAAAAATCAACAGCTGATTTTGGTTGTACAACCAAAATTAAGGACATTGTGTGTACATGCCGAAAATTGTGCATGGTTTTTCACTATTTTCTCCTGACTTACACAACCGATTAAGCCCAAATTTTCAAAGTTTTGTTATTTCATGCAAGGATTTGGTAAAAGGGTGTCCAAATTTGCTGGAAATTTAAAAACTGGGTGTCCAAATTGTTCAGTTACAATACATTTACATGTAAATGACAGATAAAACAGGATGTCCAAAATTAAAACAGGATGTCCAAAAAACACCCAGACACCCCTCTGGCTAACACTATGATTTCATGTATATGGTTGATCACACAAATCATGAATACCGTCTGCGTTAATACCCCTTTAATGATAATAAGAACAGAATTTTGTGTTACTTTCCTTTAAAGAAGGGAATGACAATTCAGGGAAATTGAGAAAACTACAATTAGATTTACACCTAATGATACTCAATGGGTTCCTCCTCCATTAGAGCATTGTTGAATGTCCTTCGTTTTGCAGAGGGGGTCTTTATTCATCCCTTAATGAGACTTAGTCACTCCATCTATGCATTAATGCCTTGCGTTAATTAGCAGCATTAATTAAGTAAACACTGTGAGTAACAGACAGACGAATGCACTATTCCAATGAGCAGATACATGTGAATACTACTCTGCATTATAATATACAGCGCTGAATACCTTTGACATTTGAGGACAGTAGGGGGGGCACCACACCTGACATTTCTCCATCCCATGAATAATTATGAACAACGGACACAAATTATTCCACTAGCCACATGAAATATTATCTAATGCATCTCGTGATGAGTAGTATTGAAATGGATCTCACCGGCAAGAATTAATTTGTATTATTTGATTTCATTTTATTAATTCTGGTTGTTCATTTCATGTTATTTAAGCCAAGGACTCTCCGAAAAGCGAACTTAATCAGTATACTAGCCAAGAACCCATAGGGTTCTTGAGTTCTTGAGGAGACAAGGAAAGAAGTTTCAGTTTTAGATGTGGGAGGAAAGCCCCAGAGAATTGTTTTGTGGGGAAAACCCACGCAATCTGGGAGGGACTGAAAACCCAATCCACATAGTTTCATTTCATTTCATGTTCACTTATTCTGGGCAAGGTCAAGGATTATCAGAAAAGCGAACTTAATCACTGTACTAGCCATGAACCCAATGGAGAGAAGACAAAGAAGGAAGTTTTAGTTTTTGATGTGGGAGGAAAGCCCCAGAGAATTATACCAGGGGAAAACCCACGCAATCAGGAAGAGACTGGAAAAAAAAAACAATCCACATAGTGCCCTTGGTGTGATTCGAACCGGGGTCCTAGAGGTGGAAGGCAAGGAAGATACCTCTACGCCAACTCGACCACCTTTGACATTATTTTAACGGTTAGAATTCATAGAACTTGCAAGCCTCAACCCACACAGAGTATTACCAAGTCTTATTATATCCCCCAAAAGTCCTCATCTTTTTTTCCAATTAAATTAGCCGTTGGAAATTAAGATCCTGTTTAATTTGATGATCTGTAATGCATTTTTAAATTCAGTACAAACCAATTACTAGTCTATTTTTTATTTATTTATTTTATAGCAAAGTCTGAGGACAGAAAGATGAATTTAGTTTTTTAGTCGTCTCATTATTTGTTAGCAGGGCATGTACATTTCCATTCCATCACTTGGAATATACCTGTTAACTAAAAACCTCATACATATGCGGATTAAGCTCTTCTAATTGGCTGCAGTAAGCCCCGCCCTCATGACCTTTTATGGCGGTCCGTGTGACTGAATACATTTCATACACACACACACACAGCAGAGTGCCGGCTTGGCTTGAGTGATGTTAAATGCAGCAGGCAGTGTAAAGGAAACTCATGGGTAGTTTGCACGGATACAGATCACTACGGCGACTGCCTCCATTCACAGTACATGAGGAGGACTATAGTACACACAGAGACATCCATGGTAAGGTCTCTACGTGTGTGTGTGCGTGTCTCTGCATATCCTTAATAGTATGACGTACGTACATGAGTCAGTTTCGATGTCAAATGTGTAATAGAAATAAGACGGTGAGTTTAGTGATGTTGCACAACACGGGCTGCGATCTACGGCAAAGTCACAACATGTTTTTTACTTCTTCCGGGGTTGCAACTTAAATCAAGTTTTATCTTTTTAACATCAGTTTCTTTAATTGGAACGCGGAAACCTTGTCTTGTCATCTCGGATGTTTTGAAACGATGATGAAAGTTTTCTTGAAGGATACAAAGTGATCATCTCGACGAAGCAAACCAAGGAATTGTTGACACTTAAGGACATCTTATGTGGTTGCTTAGAAAGTGAGATGAAACCATCGGTGTAGATATCATTTATTCCATCTCTCTTTGCTGATCCTTCTTCGGTAAATCAGTCTTAATCTTGGATATCTTGAAGATAGTGATGAAACATAGCCATAAGATGAGGATGTAGTTTTAAGAATCTGGAGCATCGTTGATGAGAACATTTTCCTCTCAAGATACAGGTATGTATATTAGAGAGTCCACATGTTGCTCATGGAGATTCAAGGTTCTGCATTGGATTATAAATTTGTATCTATTTTGTTGTTATATTCTGTATCCCCATCTTTTGTATCTGAAAGTAAAAACTGAAAAGGGGCTGCAACAAAGTGAGCAAGCTACAGGTACATGTACACTGTGTATATATATTCGGTTTGTGTTTACACCATGTGTGTATCTACTTTGCTGTGTAGATTTGTTCTTTGAGAACTTGTCTTGCTATTTATTCTACTGACGTTGAGTAGATTTCTGAATTCTGGAGACTACTTAGTTCTGAAAAGAACTGTCCTACTTATTAACTACTACCCGGGCGGAGGGTAGGAAATTGGTCGAGACTACTACTTTGCTGGATTTTGTTCTTTGAGAACTTGTCTTGCTATTTAATCTACTGCCGCGGAGTAGATTTCGGAATTCGGGAGACTACTTAGTCCTGAAAAGAACTGTCCTACTTATTAACTACTAGCCTGGGCGCAAGGTGGGAAATCGGCCGGGACTAGTAAACACTACTTCTCAACTTGCCCTGTGGGCTACTTAAAAACTGTCCTACCTACTTGTGTTATAATGGTCATATTTCTTCACATATTAATTTTTACAAGTGTTTAATATATTTTTGAGTGAGTGCATGTAAAATGACCAATAAACAGGTTGTGATCGCTACCAGTAATACATCGGAAAGATAAAGTTTTAACAATACATGGTTGAAATTTGGCCAGCTAAACCTTCTTTGGTGCAAGTAAAACACAGTTTACTAGCCCGGTGGGCTACTTTTTAAAAAGTGCAAGGACTGGAATATTATTTTATAGACCGATAAATGTTGTTACTTTGTTCTTGTTTTTTTCATGGGTTACTGCACCTTTTTAAAAGTTGTAATAAATTGTTTTTGTATTTTTGTTTATTCCTGTTTGCCTTTTTTTTTTTCAAGTGTAAAACACCTTGTGAAAGGGTCAGAAAATGGGTCAACGAAGGCAACTGATCGCAGGAAAATTTGTCATACAGCCTGACTAAATAAAACGAGATGAAATACACCTCCCACTTTCTTGAAAGTATGACTTTCAAGCCCTTTTAAACTTAAGATTAATTCTTGTTTGTGTTAAAGGGTGTGTACAACATTGGTAAGAATGAAAATATAAATGCTCACAGATTTGCACATAACTCACATGGTATAAAGATGGTCATGGTAGAAAATTTCCCTTGAAATAGTTTTGCTTGAAATGCCATAGTTTTTATGAAATGAGTAAAATAATAGTATTTATCCTGCAGGATAAATTCCGATGTTTGAAAAAAAGTTGAAACACATAAGGGGGTTTTTCACTGTTTTCTCATGACTCCGAAGACCGATTTAGCTTAAACTTTCACAGGTTTGTTATTTCATGTATATGTTGGGTCACATCGAGTTTGGATGGCAATTACCGATGTTGTACACACCATAAATATCTGTTGCTCATAAGGTAACATTTCTGAACTCACTCTGTAGTGGGGAAGATGATCATTTCCGCCAAGAATTGAGCAGTAAGAAGTGCCATGACCTTGTATGGGCCATGTTGATCTGCCCCCATTAGTACACAAGCTGTTGGAAATGTTATCCCAATTGAAACCGGTTCCAAACAATTAGGACACCATGAGACCCCCGGTTTCTCATCCCCTACATCCTGTTTTAAAATACAATCGACTTGTAAACAAAAAAAATGTAGTTCGGTTCAATTCCGCATTCAATCACCTTGCCCTTCCCCCTCATCCTCTATTCCACTTCCCTCATTTTCCTTAGCCTGCCTACAAAAAAAACAAATCAAATTGTAAATGCAAAATATAGTTAGGTTCATTATCCATCTGCGTTCCATCACCGCCCTTCCAGTCCAACACCCCCCCCCACACCGTGGTGTACAAAACTCTTGATGGCCAGTAACAAGAGATGACACTTTAATGACTTTTGTGTCTGAGGCTCAATCAAGTGATGCAAGAAAATCACGGAGCTTTTGCTTCTTGTTGATAGGGGATGTCTTGAATCAAAGAGAAAAGCCTCCAAATCTTAGGTCAAGATTGGATGGTTTTACCTTTCAGGGATTTCACTAAAGTATGAATCTTGCTTTGACTTGTGAATAGGATTTCTGAAATGAAAGTGCAGAAATAATTACTTTATAGCGTTTGGCGGCAAACAAATGTTATTTTATGAACATTTTGACCATATGGACAGATTTTGAGCTACATGCCCTGCGGTCTTGTGGATTTTTCTCCTCAAGTTTGAGCCCTGAAGGCCTGAACTACAAAACATACAAGCCAAACATCTATAGACAAGTTTGCATTATACGGGTTTGTCATCTACAGGACCCATGAGTTATGCAGTTATGCAAAACAACATTCAGCAACATTTGGTTTAAAGGCCTATACACTATTGGTAAGATCGAAAAACACAATTGTTCACAGATTCACACATAACTTACATGATTTAAAGTAAGTAATGGTAGAAAGGGTTCCTTAAAGTATTTCTGCCTAAAATGCTATTGTTTCTGAGAAATGTGTAAAGCAATAGTTTTTATCATGGGTGATAAAAACTTGATGTTTGAAAAAACAGAAAACACATAAGGTCTCTTTTCACTATTTTCTCGTGACCTCGATGACCAATTGAGCTCAAACTTTCACAGGTTTGTTTGTTCATGCATATGTTAAATCACACAAAATGTGGACACTGATTTTGAGCTGTTACCAAAGAGGTACAATACCTTTAAATCCTTTTGCATAAACTCGTGAAGAAACGAATATTCTAATCATCTGTAAGACTAAAAGCGATTGTTTGTTGCACATTCTAGAAATTCGATCTCTAGATATTCATATTAATGCTAAGGTCCCCTCATATATAGCAACTCAAAAGGTCGGAATAAATCCACTTTTCATATTAAAGAGTGCCTCGGAAGATCCCGTCACTTCTCGTGGATTTCGCGGTCCCTTTCCTTATAGTTGAAGAAACTCAGGAGTGCGTAGGAAGATCTTACGAGATCCTTGAATATCGTTTCCCTCTGTACCAATATTGAATCAGTGTAGGTCGGGGCTCTAGTATGCATAATGCGTGATAGTTATGCAGGAATAGATGTCACATTCCGTTACATATTAAACTAAATTCACCAAGGTCTGGGGCTTAATAGACAATCTTTAATTAAAGATATCATGGCCCAATTGCATAAAGCCTGTAAGCACAAAAACTTGCTAAGCACAAACATTTTTTTGCTTAGCAACAATAGGTTACCAGCCAGAATACCATACAGTTACCATTGTCGTACTGGAACCCCACTTATTTATTGCTTAGCAAAACAAAAATTGCTAAGTAGAATTTTGTGCTTAACAGCTTTATGAAATAGGGCCCTGGTCAGTAAACGATTTCCTTTGTATAACAGAGCAAAATGTATCAGGGTCCAATTTCATGGCGCTGCTTACCGCGGAATTATGATTATATTTATTCTACCTCAACAATACAGGAACAAAAATACAATACAAGGCAACACTATAAAACCTAAACAGAAACAAGTTGCTACCTAAAACTCATCATTTGCTACTCAATATTTTAGCAGTCAAAATAATTTTGCTATGCAAAATTGCTGGATGAAAACATTCCCTCTGTGTACATCAATCTGAAATTATCAAAAATTAATTTCAACTTTTGAAAGATGGTGAACACCAACATCCTGAATTGGCTGATATTTCAGATTCTGTTATTGCAAGGTTTCATACATAATTGACTTGAGGAAGAGACTAGTCATTACAATCCTTCAATTTTCATTCAACGTGCCATGCAGCCAATCTGTGGAAATTTCATCAAGTCAGGTGGTCACGTTTTTCAAGGGAACGTGGATTAATGGCTTATGCTTTTGATGAAGGATTTTGTGCTTGTTCATATCATGCTTTTCTTGAGGGTATTATACAGGATTGGTTAAAAAAACATCATTGTTTCATTTTCGTCTGAAAGCTTACTGATTATAAAGTTCATACTAAAACCATTTTTTCATGGAAATATTTCCCTAAAAAATGAAGTAATATTCAAGAAAACTGTATCTGAAAACCTAAAAAAACACAAAAAATAAAACCAGCTGATTTCGGTTGTAACAACCAAAATTAATGCTGAAAATTGTGCATGGTTTTTCACTATTTTCTCCAGACTTAAATAACGGTTAAGCCCAAATTTTCACAGGTTTTTTATTTCATGTATATTGTTGATCACTCAAAACATGAACACTGTCTGCAACTATTTCTTCAGCTCTACCAATCTATGTGTTAAATCTGAATGTTAACACTGTGGGTTAAAGTCTTTTTTCAGTTCACATGGCAGAATTTCAGATGGAAATATTAAGCTGTATGCATGTTTCAATCTTTCTATTTATACACTGCACTTAAAGATCCTTGTCATTTGATTGGTGGAACACACGTCATGTGTCACACTTTATTTTGCCAAGTATACTGTTCCGACACTCCAAAATTTAATATAGGAGTCCTATATTGATAAATATAGGATGCTTTGGCACTTCGCAGCTGCGATTCACGCTTACTTATAGATTTTACATTGATTCCATATGTATTGATTGCGTTACATGTTATTAGCGCACATAAGCTTGTGCGCCAACACACGTACGTATGCCTATGAACGCAAAACGCGCTTGAGCCAACCAGGCTTAAACAGCTCAAGCTATGTCTTTATCAGCCGTTTAATACCTCAATGTTGAAATAAATTACAAATAAATTGTTCAAAACATTGTATTATTTACTGTTGAAATAGAGTGTGAATTGAATGAAACATATCAAATGACAAGGATGTATGTGTGAGGTATATAAAACAAATATAGGATACATTTTTTCCGCCTCGCAAAATGGAACAGTCCAACTTTCACCTTGTGATTACACTCTGCTATGTTGTACTCATATGCATCCGATATTTTTATCTCAGACACTGTGTCATTCAAAAAACACAGAGTTCTGTCTTAAAGAGGGGCTTTAATGTCAAATTCAATTTTGCGATGTACTCTTTTTCCAATAGATAGAGTCCTCATGTAAGTGGAGAAAAAATTATAAAGGTCTCTAACCTTATGTTAAAGTGGTGTAATTGCCATTCTATTCAATGCACTTCTAGTGCTAAATTTGTCAACATTCAAAACATCCTATGACATCATTCAGGAGAAAAATGGGTCTGTACATTTTTGTACGGGGATGTTTTGGTTCATTCGTGCCTGTTTCAGAGCAAAATTTGAAACATGACATTATTGAATTTCAACAAGTTATGGGTCTTTACATTCGTTCATCAGTTCAGAGTACAAATTCAATGCTGTTTTGATTGAATATCATCGAAAGTCAGGAATGAACCAAAACATCCCCGTAAATGCATCCGATATTTTTATCTCAGACACTATGTCATTCAAGCAACACAGAGAACTGTCTTAACGGCCGGATGAGTATTTTCTCTTGACTGGTTAATGAGATTGATCATAGTGTTGTCTCTACGTGACATGAATATACCTGACCCCCCCACCACGCTGGGGTTGCGCTCAAGCGTTGAATATGTCAGAGAGTAGTGATAGAGATGGCCAAAGAACCGTAAGATAATTTCACATTAAAGGGATTTTATATGTTTGGTAAGAGGAACACACCATTTGTTTCAATCCCATATAGTTGTAGTTATATACCATAAAACTAACGTGGGAAAATTTCATTTCAAAAGGTGGTAGCATTTTTGAGATACTGCCAAAAATCTTTGTGGCGGGGGGTGCCAGTCAGAAGCCATTCATCCTATTACTGCCGGCCCTATAGCCAGGGATCAAACCCAAGTTTTCTTTCTTTCAACATTGTCATTAGAATGGGACTTGTAATTTGAACAAATATGAAGAGAGAATAACTATAAATAAATCTCCTGAAAACGATCAGAGCATACTGATCGAAACGTTGAGTTGTTAACCACCGGTTCTTTTCAGAACCAACACTAGTACTCAAAAGAGATATTCACATGGTGTTACCGCAAACCTCTCTTAGTTATTCAGAATTCTGATTGGTCCTCGGGTGTTTTAACCGGCATTGGGCCAGCGGACCACTGTTAAGGGAAAACATTGAAGGGAGAAAATCTAGCACGGATTCTAGGACAAAAACCAACAATAGGGACCCTTTTAAAAAAAACTTGAATATTAACATAAAAATAAAACAAGGATAAATTGTCTGATTAGTTTGAGTGATTTCGTTAAGGTTGATCTTTAACGAGTCCTCATGACTGCATCATCGTCTTCATCCACTTTAAGAAACCTTGTTCATTTATGTCTGGTACTAGATGAAATGTGACGTTCACTTGTTATAGATGCACTTAAGTATTTACTTAATAGACATTAACAGGATTAAACCACACAAGGATCCTTTTAGGTATTAAAAAATTACTACTGAGGATTCCAGTGACGATTAATCCCCTGTGTTTGTGATTACACCAGTCATCTCCTTCTACACCCCCCCCCCCCCCCGCCCCATCCCTCTGCCCTATTCTTGATTGGCGACGCTGTTTTTTTTAATTAGTTACCGGTAGAGGGTGCAACATCAACTGTCTCGGAGGGACTGGGCAAGTCTACGAATCTGGATTCGATTTGAGCCAGATGTTTGTGTTATACAGATATCTCTTCTCCAGTAATTGGAGACTTTTGGTGATGCTAGGTGGCGGCAGACTTACCAGGCTAATCCATTGTTCTCGGTAATGTGCGCATGCTCAGAACTACGCGAACAATGAAAATTTACCTGGTAAGTCTGCTGCCACCTACAACCCGGCAATATCTCGTTGGGCCCCCCTTCCCCCTTTCAATGTTGAATCACATTGTTGCACGGTCTTGTGCGTTCCAGTCAACATTGAGCAGGGGGACGGGGGACGGGGGAGAGAATGTTTATTGTCAGACAGGGAATGGTTATTGTAACGTTAGGAACGGGTGACCCAAGCATTTTGGCCGGGATTGTAGCATTCCAAAGTCTCCCATTTGAGTTGCAATATCGGCGACTACGTTAACAAAATGAACGTCGCCAATCAAGACTACCTCTGCCCCTTACATTTATCTCCTGCCTGATATTACTCTGCTTTGTTCACCCTATGCTTCTTTTCACTGCTTTTCCACCTGACTGCTTCGTTACACTAATGCACTTGTCTGTGTTGTGGTTGTCATTAAGCCTTTGAGAAAGACTCTGCTAGGGTCAGATATCAGACATCAGATCATTATGAACGTGCTATCATTCAAGCACACTAAACTGTATATAATGAGCCCATTCTAATTGGTAATAACAATGATGTAATAACATGCTTTAAAATAAATGAACAATATTTTCAATAGTTATTTATTTTGTTTGTTTATTTATTTTTGTATTTTTGTATTTATTTATTCATTTATTTATTTAAAAAAATTAAAACAATTATTGATTAATTTTTGTATATTTTTTTTAGGGGGGGGGGGGGTTTGGCTGGAAATTGTAGTCCAATCCTTTAGTTAGGCCATGTAGGAAGACGCAGTTGAATTTACCTTAAAGCCGATATACACGCAGGATCAGATTCCAACAGGAACCAAAGATTGTAGAGCGCCGAAGGTGCAAGATGGAGAGCTGGAGCTGTACCTGTTGTTGGAACTTGAAGTACGCATGGGCGCCATTTCAGCAAGCAAAAATGTTTTGTTATATCATTAATAGCAATAGTCATTGTCTGCACTGATCTATTGTTGCATCAAAAGAGTTGCTTGCTGAAATGGCGTCCAGTGCCCATTTCACATTTCAGCCGGAATTCCCCATCTGGGGCCCTCGGCACTCTATAATCTTCTATGTATAGGAACTTTTATTGAATTTCTGTGTTGTTTTGGAGTAATTTTTCTTTTAGAGAAAATTAGCAAACAGTTAGCGCCACCAGTTCTGGAAATATCTCTGTCCAGGGCCCAATTTCATAAAGCTGTTTAGCAGAAAATTCTGCAAAGCAAATTAATTTGCTAAGCAAGAAATGAGTGGGGTACCAGCCACAGCAATGGTAACTGTATGGTATTTTGGCTGGTAACCTATTTTTCCTAAGCAAGAGTTTTCTGTGCTTAGCTAGTTTTTGTGCTTACGTGCTTTATGAAATTGGGCCCTGCCCATCAGCCTTAGAGATTCAAACTGGGCCCAATTTTATAGAGCTGCTTAAGCACAGAAAGTAGCTAAGCACAACAAAATTATGCTTACCAGACTAAGGTTACCAGCCAAACTACCATGTCTCGTGTACAATTTGTGACTGGTATCCTGCTCATTTCTGCTAAGCAGAAAATTGTTAAGCAATATTTTCTGCTTAAGCAGCTCTGTGAAATTGGGCCCTGCTTGTACCTTGCCATGCTATGCTATTAACTGAAATACTATACTTACAAGACTGTAAATATGCACCATACTGATGGGGTAATTTCATTCCTCAAAATGGCAGAAAAGATACAGCGATGTAATACGCCTGGAGGAATCCTTGAGAGAAATAGTTAACGATTTCTAAAACCTTTTTATCTCCATGGAGTTCATTTATCCATTAGTGGAGTCCATCTGTTGATGTCAGTGAACCTCCTAGTTTCACAAATTATCTGTATTTTGCTGCCAAAGGGTAAACAGCCACTCTACCACTAGTTGGTTTATGTATTTTCAAATAAAAATGGTTTCACAGAATTGCAGTATTTAAGCAGGGCTTGATTTTTGGGGGAAACCCTTAAGTCTGCGGGGCTTGTTGCTCAAAATATTTACTGGAACAGAATTTTGTTTACCAGACCAGAATAGAAATGAGAAGAAAAAATGCTTTCACAGTTTAACTTAACTGTTTATATTTGAAAAAGCTTTACCTCATTTGTATTATGGGTACGGATTCTTCAGTAATCAACAGAATTATATTATCAGACTGAAAGTCAATGTTTGAACATGAACAGACTGCCGGACTTGTCCAATCATGAGTTTACTGGCCCGATGCTAAAATTGCTGGCCTCGGGCCAACGGTCCAGTGTTAAATCTGTGGCCTGGTAAGGATCCCTAATCATCATAATGACAAAAAAATGTGTACAAGTATTTTGTTGTGGTTTGGACTTTTGAGAATGTTTACTGACAAGGGCAGGCTTTTTTTTATAGTGACGAAGCCAGCAGGACCAGTCAGCTTGTCATTTCACTGGTCCACCATCTTTTTCACTGGTCCATATTTTAAGGTTTTCTTTCAACATTGTCATCAGCATGGGACTTGCAATTTGAACAAAATATGAAGTGGTTTACATGTAGGGATGGGACTTCAGCAATAGACTAGCCAGCAGGACTAGTTGGACAGAATTCTGACTAGTTCTCGGGTGGTTTAACCGGCATTTGGCCAGCGGACCACTGTTAAGGGAAAACATTGAAGGGAGAAAATCTAGCACGAATTCTAGGACAGAAACCAACAATTGGGTCTCTATCACAAACCCCTGAATATTAACAAGGAAGGCTTGTTTTTACTCTCAGTGTGAAATGGTCTGAAGAGGCTCTACTAAATTACTGTTAACACGATCAGACTGAAAAGGCAGTCAGATTATTTGCGTTGTCTGGAATCTTAAAGCTATATTTGGTGAAGTCAAGACATTTTATCATCCGGGAGTTTCAACTCACTGAGGTAATTTAAAGTTTATGAAACAACAATTTTTGTTTCCACATTGAGGTCTCTTTCGTAAACTCCTAAAAATTAACAAGGAAGGCTTGTTTTTACTATCAGTCTGAAGAGGCTCTACTAAATTACTGTTAACAAGATCATACTGAAAAGGCAGTCGGATTATTCGCGTTGCCTGGAATCTTAAAGCTATATTTGGTGATGTGAAGACATTTTATCATACGTGCGTTTCAACTCATTGAGGTAATTTGAAGTTTATGAAACAACAATTTTGGTTTTCACATTGGGGTCTCTTTCGCAAACTCCTTAATATTAACAAGGAAGGCTTGTTTTTACTCTCAGTGCGAAATGGTCTGAAGAAGCTGTACAAAATTACTGTTAACAAGATCATACTGAAAAGGCAGTCAGATTATTCGCATTGTCTGGAACGTTAAAGCCATACTGGTATTTGGTGAAATGAAGACATTATCATCGTGCGTTTCAACTCACTGAGGTAATTTGAAGATTATGAAACAACAATTTTTTTCTCCACATTGAGGTTTCCTTCAATTAACAAGGAAGGCTTGTTTTTACTATCAGTCTGAAATGGTTCGAAGAGACTGTACTAATAAATTGCCGTTAACAAGATCAGGCTGAAAAGGCAGTCAGATTATTCACGTTGCCTGGAATCTTAAACCTATATTTGGTGAAGTGAAGACATTTTATCATACGTGCGCTTCAACTCATTGAGGTAATTTGAAGTTTATGAAACAACAATTTTTCTTTTCACATTGAGGTCTCTTTCACGAACTCCTTAATATTAACAAGGAAGGCTTGCTTTTACTCTCAGTGTGAAATGGTCTGAAGAGGCTCTACTAAATTACTGTTAATAAGATCAGACTGAAAAGGCAATCAGATTATTCGTGTTGTCTGGAATCTTAAAGCTATATTCGGTAAAGTCAAGACATCATCCTTGAGTTTCAATTCACTGAGTAAATTGAAGTTTATGAAACAACAAATTTTGTTTCACATTGACGTCTCGTTCACAAACTACTAAATATTAACAAGGAAGGCTTGTTTTTACTGTCAGTCTGAAGAGGCTCTTCTAAGTTGCTGTTAACAAGATCAGACTGCAAAGGCAGTCAGATTATTCGCGTTGTCTGGAATCTTAAAGCTATATTTGGTGAAGTCAAGACATTTTATCATCCGTGCGCTTCAACTCATTGAGGTAATTTGAAGTTTATGAAACAACAATTTTGGTTTTCAAATTGAGGTCTCTTTCGCAAACTCCTAAATATTAACAAGGAAGGCTTGTTTTTACTGTCAGTCTGAAGAGGCTCTACTAAATTACTGTTAACAAGATCAGACTGAAAAGGCAGTCAGACTATTCGTGTTGTCTGGAACCTTAAAGCCATACTGGTATTTGGTGAAAAGAAGACATTATCATCCGAGCGTTTCAACTCATCGAGGTAATTTGAAGATTATGAAACAACAATTTTGGTGTTCACATTGAGGTCTCTTTCGCAAACTCCTTAATATTAACAAGGAAGGCTTGTTTTTACTATCAGTCTGAAATGGTCTGAAAAGACTGTACTAATAAATTGCTGTTAACAAGATCATACTGAAAAGGCAGTCAGATTATTTGCGTTGTCTGGAATCTTAAACCGATATTTGGTGAAGTGAAGACATTTTATCATCCGTGCGCTTCAACTCATTGAGGTAATTTGAAGTTTATGAAACAACAATTTTGGTTTTCACATTGAGGTCTCTTTCGCAAACTCCTTAATATTAACAAGGAAGGCTTGCTTTTACTCTTAGTGTGAAATGGTATGAAGAGGCTCTTCTAAATTGCTGTTAACAAGATCAGACTGAAAAGGCAGTCGGATTATTCGTGTGGTCTAAAATCTTAAAGCTATATTAAGAGTAGCTTCATGGTGAAGTCAAGACATCATCCTTGAATTTCTACTCACAGGTAATTTGAAGTTCATGAAACAACAATTTTTTTCATACAGCCAGAGTGATTTAAAAATTAATGAATGAAGCTGTCTGTGGTCTAATATGTGTATTTATAATCCATAAATTTAAATTAATGAGAGATTCTGTCTGAGATCTAGAGTCTAGACTCTGTCTAGGCTTCGTCAAATCTGTCTCCACTGGCCAGCTATTTCTAGCAATTAGTCCCCAGGCTACAGCAGTTATGTATCATTAGTGGTATACAGACCCTACTTGAATAGCCAATCATCTGCATCTTGATATCAAAACAAGATTAGTGTTTCTTAAAAAACAAGGTCCTAGAAAAAGTCTTCATTTTCATGTCTCAAGGGATCTTTGTATTATGTTGACAACCTTATGTTTGTTTGTTTGTTTGTTTGTTTGTTTGTTTAGATAATCTACCCAACAAGAGAACTAGGCAAAGCTCACACAAGGGGATATAAACACCAAGCTGGCAATAGCCAATCTCTCCCATACAAACATTGGTTTAACATCTATGATTATTGTCAAGAAATTGTGATTCAGTAACTAAATGATGATACTTATCCTAATCATTGTGAAATCAGCGGTGAGCTTGGTAGGATTTGAACCCAAAACCTTGTGATAGCAAGTCCTGCATTCTAACCACTATGACCACTGTTACAGATTAAGGCCAAATTTTCACAGGTTTGTTATTTCATGTATTGTTGATTACACAAAACATGAACACTGTCTGCGACTATTTTGTCAGCTCTACCAATCCTTTGAATACCTTTAAAGGCACTGAACACGTTTGGTAATTGTCAAAGACCAGTGTTCTCACTTGGTGTATCCCAACATATGCATAAAATAACAAGCCTGTGAGAATTTGGGCTCAATTGGTCATCGAAGTTGCAAGAAAATGATGAAAGAAAAAACACCCTTGTTGTACAAATTTGTGTGCTTTCAGATAGGAATAAAAACTTCTTGCAAGAAGTTTTTATTATTTTAGTGAGAAATTACCTCTTTCTCATAAACTACATTACTTCAGAGGGAGTCGTTTCCTACAATGTTTTATACTATCAACAGCTCTCCGTTGCTTGTTACTAAGTAAGTTTTTATGCTAATATTTGTTTTGAGTCATTACCGAACGTGTACGATACCTTTAAGATCTGTTTATTCATTTATTGGGATGGACATTCGATAGAATTGAAGGAGTCTATGGTAATGGGAATCAGATTAAGATTTTGTGTAGTCGCATGCTGAGGAGGAGGAATGGATGTTGCAATACGACTCAAAGAGGATGCTGTCGGACACTTTCCTCTGGGTTGTATGACATAGACCAAATTTCATGGCTCAGTTTACTCACTGTGAGCAACAACAACAAAAAGGCAGAGATTACGACAACGGAAAATTACGCTGCATTATTCTGGGCGCGTTTCATGGATTTAAAAGGGTCTGTATACGTTTGGTAATTACTCATAAAACTAATGGCAATAAAAACTTACTTGGTAAGAAGTACAGCAGCTGGTGATAGTGTGAAGCATTTTGAGAAACATTTCACTGTGAAGTAACGTGGTTATGGAAAAAGATATCAGTTTTTATCCAAAAAAAAATGCAATCTGAGAAGCATTTCTGTCAGAAACATTTCTCAGATTGTGTATTCCAATTGCAGATTATTCTTCCTGCGTCAACATAACCACTCCAGATTTTCTGCAATATCTCAAAATTGCTACCACCTTTTGAAATGAAATTTTCACAGGTTAGTTTTATGGTATATATCTACAACTAGATAGGATTGAAACAAACAGTGGGTTCCAATTTACCAAATGTATACAATCCTGTTAAGGTATTTATTGCACATTCACATTAATATTTTTTACTACTGAAATAGACAAAAACTAAAACTGTATGTTCTTCATGTTAAGTTGTCAACATTAAAGGTATTATGCAGGATTGGTAGGGCTGACCAAATAGTCAGACAGTGTTCATGTTTTGTGTGATCTACCATAAACATGAAATAACAAACCTGAGAAAATTTGGGCTTAATCCGCTGTGTGAGCCAGGAGAAAATATTGAAAAACCATGCACTATTTTCAGCATGTTATCACATTGTCCTTAATTTTGGTTGTGGTTGTTGCATTTTTATTTATGTTTAGGTTTTCAGATACAGTTTTCTTGAATATGCCTTCATTTCAGAAGGAAATATTTCACATATTTTTTTTTTCTGTGTACTTCATAATCAGTAAGCTTTCAGACTAAAATTAAACAATGGCGTTTTTATCCTTACCAATCCTGTATAATACCTTGAATGTTTCTCTCTTTTGATCTAAAAATCCAAAATGTCTGTTTGACTTGATCAACAGTACACTGTCACTAAGACGTATTTTTTAGCAGTATTTTTACTGTCACTAAGACTTATTTTTTAGCAAGCGCATCTAAATTTGAATACCAGAGCAATGCTGAACATTAGGGCAGGTGGAATATATATGTAGGCTACGACCATCCTATATTTCAGCCTATACGAACACAGTGACGACTGAATAACAAACGCTATATAAACTGACCCACATCTAGAATGAAGTCCAATCTTATACATTTGGTTCATTGATCATCATGCCATGGTGGCAGTTTTCATACTAAATGCTTGGGCTCTCTCACACGACACGCTTCTGCAATCTGATCGCAGACTACCTCAGGGGGCCGCTGTGTTCATAACTAGCTAGGCGGTTCTGCATGCAGTAGTCAATTATGAACTTAGATGTAGCACGGTTTAGTCTGGAGTGCCGTCGGCGTGTCATCTCTACAGCATTGCCCTGTAGCCATAAATAATACTGAAATCTAGTTTCTATGTCTACGATGTATGTTTCTCAAAGATCATGTTCATTTTGGTTTTGACATGTTTTTTGTTGTTGAAATTTTAAACTCCAATTATTTGTTATTAGTTACAATTTCAAATGTTAACATTTACAGAAAATTTGACGTTGAAGTTCTTTTAATAGATGATTCACTTGACATTTGTTTGTAAATGTCAGATTCTAAAATGATGATTAAAATATTAATTGTATGTTAACTTTCCTTGGAAGGGGACATTGTTTTTCTTGGGTTCTCATTTGTCAATTTTTATACAGTTTTAAGAGAAATCATTCTAAATATAGCTTCGAAAATTTACAAGAGTTTTTTTTAATCTTTCAGAATAAACATTATCTTTTCAATTATAAATTCCAAAGTATAAGAATATATTATAAGAGAAAAAAACACTTTGTAAAATGGTCAACATCTTCCGAGGCACTGTGTAACAGACTTTCAAGCGGTAAGACTGATAAGCCTGATAGAAGATCCCCATCCCATGCCAAGCCAAGACGTTTCATTTTTAAGACTCTCCCATGTGCATCTTCAGGTCACGACGACGATACAGACAGATGTTGTGTTTTAAAGCAAATGTACAACATTGGTAATTGTCAAAGACCAGTATCCACACTTGATGTGGCCCAACATTAACATGAAAATAACAAACCTGTGAAAGTTTAAGCTCAATCGGTCATTGGAGTCTCGAGAAAAAAAGTGGGAAAAAACCTTAAATGTTTTCACTGTTTTCAAACATTGAGTTTTGGACTTGCAAGATCAAAACTAATTGTTTACTCATTTCTCAAAAACTATTGCATTTCAAGCAAAAATATATTTCGTAGGGAGTTTCCCAACATGACCATATTTATACCATGTAAATTGTGTGCAAATCTGTGAGCATTTATATTTGTTACTCTTACCAATGTTATGCACACCCTTTTAACAACTGTACGACCCGACCATCTACAAAACATCTATTTTTCTAAAGACCCCAGCAAGTAAAATCAATAGACAAATGGAAATATAAATAACAAGTGTATTTACTCAGTTGCTGTTATTCTACTTAGGAGGAAATCTCTAGGGAATCCGAAAGAAGTCCCAACCAAAAATATATATCAAGTAACTTTGCAAGAATTTATTACATATTACAGTACCAAAAATAGTCTGATTGAAAGCAAATAAAATAAAGCATGTTATATGGAGATGAAAATAGGTAAGATGCCGTTATCAGAATTGAACACCCACACATATCTTGTTTCAGATGAGACTGTTTGTGCTTTTAAATGTCCAGGTTCTTGATGCAGTTTGACAGGCTTGTCGGACAATCGTCAGGCTACAATCCCGGCCATATCTCGTTGGGCCCCCCTCCTGCCCCCTTTCAATGTTGAATCACATTGTTGCACGGTCTTCTGCGTTCCAGTCAACATTGAGCGAGGGGACGGGGGACGGGGGAGATAATGTTTATTGTCAGACAGGGAATGGTTATTGTAATGTTAGGAACGGGTGGCCCAAGCATTTTGGCCGGGATTGTAGCTTCACTTCTGGGAGTGGTCATTATGGGTCATTCTTATAATACAATCCTGGACATATCTCGTTGGGCCCCTGCAACCAAAAGGCTTTTTTTCTTCTTCTTTGTTCTGCTCTGCAAGCAATGAATGTGCATTGTGTGTGCACATTCTTAATTTGTTTAAAGCCTTCTTTTTTATGTTGTATTATTATTATTATTGTTTTCAGGCTCAAACATTTCAGACAATCCTGGCCCTATCTCATTGGGCCACTGCCCCCCGGCCCCCGCTCTGTCTGTGGGGTCTGCGTTCCTACCAACATTGAGCGGGGGAACGGGGGAGGGTATGTTTAGTTTCACATGGCCCAAGCATTTTGGCCGGGATTGTAGAATAGCTAGCCAGATGTAGCTATTGAATGGAGAAAATTATCTGATCAATTATTTATCTCAAATGTCAAATGGTAGAAAGCTGGTACCAATTCAGGACAGTTCTTTTCAGAACTAGTAGTCTCCCGAATTCTGAAATCTACTTTGCGGCAGTAGAAAAAAATAGCAAGACAAGTTCTCAAAGAATAAATCTACACAGTAAAGTAGATATTTACACATGGTGTTACCACAAACTGAATATACATTGATACCTCACCATGCAATGCCTCAAAACCCATATGGTACCAATCAATTTGCGAAAAACATTTTCTTCCGAAATGCTGGAATTCTCAGAGAAATCTCATTTGAATCCAACCAAATATTTCTGTCTGAAATGCTATCATCTGTGAGAGCTTTGTCTGTGAATGTAGTTTTGTTTTCTTTGCCTGTACACAGGTCTTTTATCAATTCCATGCCTGGCTGGAGAAGTGAGCATTGTAACATGTACGGGGAAAATATAAATTAATAGCTCCTATTTCAATCGAACAGTTTCATTTCTTGAAAACTAGAAGATCGATTTTAGTTATTTGCCAAACCACATGTATCAGTCTTTTATGTTTTAGTTTATTTGACAGCTAGTAGGTTTCAAATGAATGTACTCTCTTCCAAAACTGGTGGTTTATCTTCCGTTTTCTTTGATAAATAGAGGATTGGAAAACAAACAAAAAACATGATGACCATTCCTTTAATTTAAGTACTGCACATACATCACAGCAAGATGCGTTAAATCTCCAAGCTGTAAATGTCATCACATTTTTCTGGATGTATGAGGTAGCTAGTGGTGGGAAGACAGCAGAGGGGGGGGGGGTATTTTTCTGTCTGAAGTTCCTTATTCCAGAGCATATTGATTTCTTTTTTTGTGGATGTCATCTTCACCTAATCACATTCGGGTAGATTTAATTATTTTCACCCAAATCTTCCAGTCGTCTTGTGAGGAGTGATGAAAATCTCATAAAGATTGCCGTTCCCTGACTGGGAAATGTTCTCGATGCCCGTGAAATGTGAATGGGCTTTCCCCCGAACCATCTACTCATTGGGCAGCTGGTTATTTGACCCGGTTTCCTCTACGAATGTTTTTTCTCTGTTATCTTGCATTGCTGTTATTCTAAGAAAGTAACCATGTCACATAGTTTTCCACAACATGACCGCCAATTGCACCTTATCTTGATTCATTTGGGGTTGGACAAATAAAAACTGACTACAGCAGGATTTGAATCCGTGATCTCTGGATTAACGTGCTGGCGCTCTACCAACTGAGCTATCTAAATCCTAATGCTGGCGGTCTCCCTATTTTTGTCGGTGTCTTTGTACGGGGGTGCTGGTCAGAAGCCATTCAATCTGTAACTGCCGTATAGCCAGGGATCACACCCAAGTTGCAACCTGGGAAGCGACAGCTAAGGGATCACCTTAAGGGGATGCAACTTCTTTTTTTTATATCAATTAATAAACCACAAGGGAATTTTGGGTTGAATAAAGTAAAATTTACTAGAGCGGAAATTAAACCTGCGACCTCCCGATTAACGAGCCGACGCTCTACCAACTGAGCTATCTAGCCCTAATGTTGGCGGTCTCCCTATTTAGTCAATATCTTGATTCAAAGAGAGAAGATTCGTGATTAGTTTTTCCCAACATCAACAAATTATGTATTTTAAAAGATGTTAAAATTTTGCATCAGGAATCAAGAATATTATTTGTGTTTTACCCTACACCGACACTGTATACTCAGTACTTCCCTGGAGTGCTGTGAAAAAGAAATCCACAGGTTTATTACTGGGGCAGGATTCGAACCCACAACCTTTGTAATTCTAGAGCAGATGTCTTACCACTAGACCACCGACCTTGCCCGGTATTTAGTGGCCTTTACAAATTTTGTGTGTAATTTTTTCAAGATAAAGTACGGACAATTTCCTGACAAATTACACCACAGCTGTGGCGCATCTTTAAGTTGAAATATTACCCATAATGGAACACATTTGGGACTATTACATTTCCACGGCGCTTCTTGTTTCTCTGAAAATCTCATTTTCGAAATTAAGTTTGTAATAAATGGCCCGTGCTCTGCTTATTATCAGTATTAAATTTCACATGCAGCGTGCATGTACGGAGCTTGCTACTTTAATACTGTACTTTTCTATGGAGAACAGCTGTATTCCCGATCCAATTAAAGAAAGAAAAAAATTGTGGATGGTCAGATAAATACAATTTTCTGTGGATTTTAGTTGTGGATTTTTAGTGTGGATTTTAGTTGTTTCTGGGTGATTTTATTGAGAATGATGTGGATACTTGTGGATTTTTGTTTGTTTATGGTGCAATTTTATTGAGTATGGTGGATACTTGTGTGGATTTTAGTTGTTTCGGTGCAATTTTATTGAGTGTGTTGTATCATGGAGGTAGAACTACCTCCATGGTTGTATCATGTGGATACTTGTGGATTTGAGTTGATCCATTGTTTATACATATGTCGTATTGTGTGGATTTTACCTAAGTCACCTTTACAGTGCTCAAATTTTACACTGGACCACAGGCCTGAGGCCAGTAGGTTTAGTGTCGGGCCTGTACAACTCAAGACTAGACAAGTCTGGCAGTCTTGCATTTTTCAATTGAATAATAAAACCTCACTGTGTGTAATATCTTGAACAAGAACAAATTATGTTCAAATGTTGACTTCGAGTCTGGTATACCTTTCAATTCTACTGAGTAAAGAAGTGTAATAGTGTATACCCATAAAGACAAATCAGAAATAGAATGCATGTTAAACTGTGTCAGGAAGGTTTTTTCGCATTTTGATTCTGGTCTTGTAAAAACAATTCTGGTTCAGTAAACATTTTGAGCAATAAGCCTGTGGTCTTGTGGATTTTCCCCCCACAAATTCGAGCCCTGCTTTAGGAAAAGCTAACCTTTTTGTGTACATGCCATAATATAAGGACCTGTCAGTATGTGTATAACTACAAATTGTTTATACTATATTCACTAGAAGCAGAACCCCCATCAATAACATTCTCTACCGGTTTGTTTGTTTTTTGTGTGTTTTTGGAGAATTCCACATCGAATTCCCGACTTAAAGGTCGACTGTTTGGCTCTGTAATTTATTTGTTTGTCCATGTGGTAGGACAGAGTCGTAATTTGAAGAATTGTATGTGATACAATTATTGGCAGAGTTCTCTGCTGCTATTAAAGGTAAGGGTCATAGATTGGGTTTTTTTGTCAACGTAATGCTGATACTATAGGCAAAATTATCAAGAAAGATACAATAAAAGTCGTCTGTGAAAGTTTCAGCTGAATACAGTGTCTACTTGCTGAGAAAACAGCAAAAAAAAACTGTCACGGTATTTCCATCAAGAATGTTGAATCCATCCGCATTTAGGGAGGGTGACAGCGGGTACCAACCTCATCTCTGGTTGCAGCATTCGCGACTGGACACCGTGAAAATTTGAATTTTCAATCATCCCTCAGAAATGATCTGAGAAGGGATTCATGCCATGAATCGTTTCTCACATTCAAATGATTTCGGGTGAAAATTATCCAAACCATATTACTTCAAAAAGGAATCCTTTCTCAAACTCATTCATACTATAATAATAATAATAATAATATGCAGTTCTTATATAGCGCTTTATACTCCCGATGGGTGTCTCAAAGCGCTCAGTATTTTTATTTTTCCTACAAAGTAAGTGGAGTTACGTGTTGAAGTATGAGACCTTTTTCCTTTACATAGCACCATGTAATGGTTTACAAGGTGCTGTGGCGCAATATGCAGCCAATCAAACCAGGAACACCGTAACGAACCCCTTCTCTTGACGATAAGTGCACTGTTTTTTTTTACGTGCATTACACAACACACGGGACCTACGGCTTAACGTCCCATCCGAAGGACGAAGCATGTGGTTAAGTGTCTTGCTTAAGGACACAAGTGTCATGACTGGGATTCGAACCCACACTCTGCTGATCAGAAACACCAGAGCTTGAGTTCGGTGTTCTTATCTGCTCGGCCACGACACGCCACATACTATCAACAGCTGCAGTGTTTTTATGGACATTAATTTGTGGAGTATTAACCAATCTATGAACCTACCTTTAAAGTGTTGGTCAGGGATAGTTTTTAAAAGTTGGGCGTATTTTTATGTGGAATTACTGAGTCGAAATCTAGAAATGTGAAACTGCATTCTTGTTGGATCGGGACTAAGTGCCTCAGTGCGTTGTGCCATGTGACGGTTGTTTATGGTTGTACCCGTGTATTGATTTATTGTTTGGTGCTCTTCATGTCAGAAATAAATTTTCTCTGAAAGCAGTTGACTTAAAAACAGCATTGACTGTTAAACTCCTTATTGTTCTTGACTCTAAAGTCTGGCAGAATTTATCAGCTATGAATTGTTTTATGTTGTGAGGTAGGCCTACATTATACATTGATTCAATTTTATGGGGGTTTTTTATTACATAAAATGGCGTTGCAAATTTTATTTGGCAAACATAAATTGACATCAGTGGGTATTCTGTCAGTCAATAAATCAGATGGTACTGCTGGAAATATCTTTCTTCTTAGCAGATATTGTCTGTGTTAAGCAAGTTTCTGTAAAATAGGTTGCTTGCTATCACAAGCAAAATCCAAGGGTAAAATCCAAAATGATATACTTCATCCATGATGCAATAATCGTTACAGGATGTGAACTGGCCTTTTTGAACCGGGCACACTCTGTGGTCTAGTGGTTCAGACATCTGCTCTAGAATGGCAGGGGTTGTGGGTTCGAATCCCACCCGAGTAGAATGCCTGTGAATTTTGTTTCATCAGGACTTGGGAAAAGTACTGAGTGTAAAGTGCTCATCACACATCGGTGTAAGGGTAAAACCCCAAATAATCTCCTTAGGTCTGGTTGGATTTTGCAATATATAAAGCAAGTTTCTAGCAAAGGGTTTTTTCTAAACTGTGCTCCACTGTTCAAACCAATCTTAGCGTGTGGTTTCTTGAGAGACTAATTAAGAAAGTGTGAAGTACAATTTTTGAGTAAAACCAAGTTGTCGTTTAAATATTAAAGATTTATTTGTTGGTTTTTGTTTCCCTACAGGCTGAAAGTTTGTCCAATCAAGAGAAAGCTGCTATATGTATTCAGTCGTACTTCAGAGGTTTCATTGCACGCAAGAAATATGTGGAAATTCTCTACGATCAGTTTAACAAGGTATGTTATTGTCAGATGTATTTACTCCTACACGCTTGGTTAACATTGCCCAGCGAGTTGTACAACCATTTGAAACCATTCGACTGCAAGGGTTTTGTATGGTGGCACAACTGTTTACAGAACTAACTTGTACATGTGTGCACTGTATAGATGCCTTCACCACATGATATCATATTACTGGCTGGCATAGTTTATGTATCATTTAAAAATTATAGTGGAAGAGATTGAATGGTCAGACAGTGGGAGGGTTTTGGCGTCCATCATTTAATTGAGGAGGCAGCCACTTTCGGCGAGGACATGTGCCTCATTCATCTGTCAACTCTTACCCATCTACAAGATGCTTTCTTAATATTTATGCTGAGTTTCTGTATAATATACCAGCCCCCCCCCCCCTGGCCCTGAGAGAGTTTTAAAGATATAGAGATTTTGTCTCATAGATGGACGCTAGAATCACAGTTATACTGCAAACCTTAAAGGTAGCTTTGTATATTGGTAACTACTCCAAAAATTAATGACTATATAAACTTACTTGGTGAGAAGCACTGCACCTTAAGGTAAGGTCGTAGATTGGTAAATACCTGGCTGTTGATAGTAAAAACTATTTTGAGAAAGGATTCACTTTGAAGTAATTTGGGTTGGAAAAATTTTCACCATAAAACATTTGAATTTGAGAAAAGATTCATGCATAAATCGCACCTCAGATTTCAGAGGTTGGTGTACGTTCGCGAATGCAGCGGCCAGAGATGCGGTTGGTATCCGTTGCACCTCGCTAAAATGTGGATGGATTCGACCTTCTTGTGAAAATACCATGACAGTTTTTGGCTGTTTTCTCAGTAAGTAGGCACTGTATTCAGCTGAAAATTTCACATGTGACTTTTATTGTGTCATTCTTTATAATTTTGCCTATAAATCAGCATTACTTTGACAAGAATTAATCTATGACCCTACCTTTAAACCTAGTTTTTTTTTCTCTCGCTATTCGAGTTTCATTTCCTACTTACCCTGTGCATACTTTCTCGGAAAAGAAAGGGAGAGATATTTTTCAAGAGCAGTGGGAGTACAGAGATTTTGACCTTCTACTGTCCAAAGAAGGATTTGAGAGTCAGGAAATTGGAGCTGAATTATTCATGTCGGATGTCATACTTTGAGGAGAGTGTGTGGGTAGGCTGTGCATTTATCACAGGGAGAGAAAACAGAGACAAGACAAGATGGTCACAGGTGCTCGACTTTGGGAGAAAACTCTGCAGGGCTTGTAGCTCAAAGTCTTTACTGGACCAGAAATTTGTGTACAAGACCAGAATCAAAATGAGAAAAAACTTTCCAGAGTCCTGACACAGTTTTAACATGCATTTAAAACTGTTTTTATTTGAACAAATTAAGCACAAAAACATGTAAGAGAAGATTTATCTCATTTGTCTTTTATGGGTATTAAGTATACTTCATTACTCAACAGAGTTGAAAGGTATTTTCCAGACTCAAGGTCAACATTTGAACATAAATATTGTTTCTGTTCAACTTATTACACAGTGAGGTATTTTTTATTCAATTGTAAAACACAAGACTGCCGGACTTGTCTGGTAAGTTTTCTGGCCTGACACTAAAACCACTGGCCTCGGGCCTGCAGTCCAGTGTAAAATTTGATCCCTTGATCATCATCTCTGGGTGTCAAACATCTGACTGTAAAGGATACTTTAGCTCATCTAGACTGTTCCTTATTTACCTCTCTGCCAATATGGAGGATTCACAAGACAGTGCGCCCTCTACAGTTGACAGGAAATGCCATTTTCACAGTGTAGCGTGGGTAAAAGGTCACAAAATGACGGGGATTGGTAAGGGAATCATCTCAATTGAACCTCCATAATCAAAATGTTCAAAGAGACAAACCAATGGATTGGGCACTTTGGGCTATAGAAAGCGTTTGTTTTGAAATGAATTTGTTTGAAAAGATATTTTAAAAGTAAAATATAATGATTCACATAAATGTCCCTTGAAAATGTGTATTTTTTGTGGAATTTCATGACAGAACACAGTCCAGTATTTTGTAGAACAAAATGTTTGACTCCACAAAATGGTGGACGGTATAATCCGCTGGTTTTATTTCAAGAGGCAAATTTATGTTTGTTTAATTACTACTCACTAACAGTTCTTGAAAAGAATAAAGAGCAATTCCAAACAGCAACATTTTAAGAGATGTGAAGGCAATATGCCTCTTTAAGAAATCAAATTTAGTGGCTGCATCTATAGCCTCAACCATAAATAACTGAAAAGATGGATGCACAATTTATATTATGCATAGTTTATATTATGCACAGTTCAAGTATTGTACAAAGTTCAGGAAAATAAATTTACTTCCTAGTGAAAACATTCCTGGAGAGTCAAGACTCTTAAAAAAACAACGTTTTTTTTAAATTAGCGAGAAAACTACATGTTGTACCTCAAGAATTGGAGATTACTGAGCGATTACACTATTTCGAAAACAACCTGACCAAAAAGTGGAAAACAACCTTTCATTATTGCCCAAGCCTCGGGGTTTCATTCCCAAATTCTCACCTAAGGTTTCAAAAAAACAATTCCCCCCTATCCTGAGATCACTCACAAACATTCAAGTTCCCCCAAGAAATCATTAGCCTGAACGAAAATGAACATATCTCTGACACCTCGCCCCGACTTCATGTAAATATCCCTAGCCGTCTGTGTTTACACGTCACGTTCCACGAACTAACACCTCTGCTATGCGTGCCACGACGAAGATACCTGATCCCCACTGGTTTAATAACACCCCCCCCCCTTCTCGTCCTCATGGTGCAAGACATGTTGTCTCTACGAGGATGATAATGTAAAGATGGAGAGGAGGCTGATGTACATCTTGAGTTTATTATAATGATGCGGAGGTACCTTCAGATGTCGTCAGGGGCCAATTTGTATAGAGCTACTTGACTGCACAAACTTGCTTAGTGTAGAATGTCTTAACTGAAGCAATTATAGCAGGTTACCAGCCAAAATACACATGTGATGTTTATACCCTTTGACTGGTCCCCGGCTGATTATTGCTTTAGTGGTTGGTTCATGCTTAGCAAAGATAACTTTGAAGCCTATTCTTCATGATACCTCAAAAGTCAGCAGCATTGTCTGCAAAGGACATATAGAATGTATTACTCAGCAACTATAGCAGGGTTGCCAGCCAAAATACACATGTGATATTTATACGCTTTGACTGGTCCCCAACCTGTTATTGTAATTGATTCATGCTTAGCAAAGTTGAATTTTAAGCTTATTCTTCATGATACCTCAAAAATCAACAGCGTTGTCTGCAATGGACATATATATATATATATATAAATAAATATCTAAATCACACTGCAGCCAAGTCAAGTTCCCTGTAGACATAGTGGCAGTTTCAGCGTGGAGTCACACACTTAAAACAGGAACCATGCTAGTTTTTGCTCCAAGCCAGAGTTTGAAGGTCAGGCGTTTCACATGTTAATTTTTTTCAATTCAATAACATTTATTTCCATTTCACATATCTCATGTGCCGGTATCATACAAAATGATGATTTACATCAGAACAGAATACACTAATGATATACATTAGTAGTAATAGGGCAGAGTTAGTGAAATGGAGGCAAGCCCCGGTAAGCGTTTGCTTGATATGGGAATGCCATGTTAAGAACAGCATCATAGAGAAACAACAATCCTCGATGGTCCAACAAAGGGAATTCGTGCTTCTGGATAAATGTATAAAAGAAAAATTGACCTTTAGTTTTTTAGTTTTTTTCCCAAGGGATTGACCTTCAAGCTAATAAACTAATTCCAGTTTTACTTCAGTCGTAAGAGATTCAAAAAAAAATTCAAATTACTAGACCTAAGATGGTCCAAGGTGACCCCTAATTCAATCGTCTGATCGAAGGGTATTTTGAAGATGTCTAGTGTCTCGTTGGAGTGGCCTGAATTAACTCTACCCCTATTTAATATCAGTTTGACCTCGCAATAGTGTGGCAGTCAACACAGAGCAGAGCAGAGCCAGGCGTTAAGAGGGTACACATCAAGTGAAACCAATCTCATGAACTAGATCCCAGAGAGCTGGGAAAATGTGAAATATGCCTTACTACAAATCAATACGTCAAGCAATTGTCACATGGAGAAAATGTAAAAGGAATATGAAGAATATAACAGCTGCTTAGGACGGCGTTGTCAATAGGAATGTTCCCCCCTCTGGTCGTAGGCCGTAGTATAGGAATTTTCCCCCTCTGATTGTAGGCCTTATAGTCGATACCTTTTGACATAAATATGCCCGGTTATTAACTGGATAAACCAGTCATCACATGTTTCACTTTAAAGGGATGGTATTACTATGACAGCCATTTTGTTATGGCTTAGCCATAGCCTTGTGAGACTGTGGTTATGGCTATGGCTGTTGAAAAATATTAGGCATTTGTAGTGATCTTGGCCAAATTTCATAGCTGCTTATGCAGTAAATATTGCTTAACAGTTTCCTGCTTAGCAAAAAAAATGTGCAGGATACCAGTCACAAATGGTACATGTTATATGGTATTTTGGCTGGTAACCTTAATCTGGTAAGCATAATATAGGGCCCTGGGTTCAGCCCAAATCAAAACCGTTAATATGGATGGTAGCAAATCTATGTATTGAAAGGACATACTCGAATCAAGCGACTTTGGCTATTGCTTTTGCAATCAATCCGGCCTAAGCCACTGCCGAATCCATCAATTCAGACATTAAATTCAAACTGAGGCTGAAAGTGAAAATAGTCTGTGCCCTTTTGCTGTTACAACGCTGAACTGGTTAGTGCACACAGGGAATCGGGCAAAGCATTTTTTCTGCAGCACAGTCCTCTCACTTCAAACAATCTCAGGAGTACTCTCAATAACTGAGGGGACAAGATTTTCAAATATTTGGTTGTGTGTCATGTGTAGCTCTAACTGTGTCGACCTTTGATCTTTGACCTTTGACAGGAGGAGGAGTGGCGAGCAGCAAGGACACAGAGACAGGTAGAGGAAGGAGAACTTCTCATTGAAAAGTAAGTCATCTTTACTCCTTGAGACCCAGAAATTAAAGCAGATCAGGCTTGTTGGAACAACACCAGGTCACTCAGTAGATTTAAGGGCGTGACCATGGGCTGTAACTCACAGACGAGTACAACTTTCGGGGTGTTGTCTTTAAAAGATATTTTGTTCCTTCTGTCATGGTCCTGTCCACCACATGACCACATCTACCCAGTTAGATATTGTATACATAACATAACATAGCATAACATAACATAGTATAACAATCAAAATTTATACGGCGCTAGCTATTACATCAAGATAATAGCGCACATAAAAGAAATTAACATGGATAGAGGTGAGTCGGTTTATTTCTGCTACATGTATTAAAGTATTTTTTAATACTCTTTGTTTAGGGTTAATTATATTTTATAGAGAGCTGGAGGTGCACAACAATTTCCGATGTTATGGTTTTTAACTTTTTAATTATTGGCTGAAAAATTATTATCTTATCTTAAGAGCTTGAAGAAACATAGATAAACTAACAGTAAATAGCCACTTATTAAATAGTGGCTATTTAATAAGGAAATCATTATTAAATAGCCTGAAAAGCCTATCAAAACCTGTACCATGTGTACATGTATAGACCCCTTGACTATGACGTCACAAGTCCCAACAGCGCCCTCACTGAGGTCAATGAAGACCTATCATTGGCTGAGAGTTTTGCGCGGCACGTTAACCTGTGCAGCTGTGCACGTTTCTATTGTTTGACCTCGGCAATGGCAGCCAATGCAAGGGGTCAATAGGTCAGCTCTTGTTCTCAATCAAATGTTCCTACTTGTTTTTGTCAAGGGCCAAACATCATGTCTACAGTAATCTGCATTTAATTTGTTGGCACAAAAATCCAAAATTACACATCTCAAATTTGAAACTCTGCAAGGAGAAATTGCCTCGTCCTTTCAAACTCGGTTCCAATCTGCAATCCGTGTACGCGCAGAAATTACATGAATAGCTGTAATCATCGTCCACAGAAGTGTTTGAACAATCTTGGCGAGATGGTATAGTCTTGGGAAATTTCATTGAGGAGACTGGTTAAGAGCAAAGTTGAGGTCATCCATTGAGGCCATCGACCCGAGTCCACAAAAGTCATCTCGGATTCATCCTTAGCAACCAAGAATTCTCATATGAGTTTATTTTTGGAGATCGCCTGAATCCCTTTCCTCTTCCTCGTAGGGTTCTCCCCATGCACAAGAAAGCGTATCGGGCCAATACGCCTGATTTGAGTGCCGATACGCGCAAATTTTGGTCAATACGCAAAAAACGATAATAATAAAATAAAATAAATTATTTTATTTTTTACAAAAAAACATAAAATACATCAAGAGAAAACCATATCGAATGCTATGATTGCACAGTAGGGCATTTAAAATTAAGATAAACACCAAGTAGAAAACATTCCGAAGACCTTGTTTCAATTCGGCGTGCTTCGGCCAAACACCCAAAATGCCTCACAGTTAAAAAAAACCTGGGGAGAACCCTGCCTCCTGTGGTCATAGTTTTAAGGAATCAGAAGAAGATTCTTGAGACTGTATTGAGGAGGATGAACAGTTGCTGTTTCGCTACCAGGTGGAGAAATATTTGGAGAAATATGTGGGTAAATTCCGTAAGGAATTGTCGATGTTGTGAGGTGGTGGTGTCAAGAGGAATCAATTGGGAGTCCACACTGGGATGTCCCTTGAAGAGTGTTGTAAAGACTGAATTTGATTGTGCAATTTTTGATAATAGTGGAGTCTCATATAGCGCATGTATCCACCAGTAAGGGGCTCAAGGTGCTTGAACAAAGAGAAACACTTTAAGAAGTTTTTATGAATTATGAGACCTATTTATGTAGCACTTTATAACGGTTTAAAAGGTGCTGCAGTACACTTGGAAGCCACTGCCAGAAACAAAACACACTGGACCTACGGCTTTATACGTCCAATCCGAAGGACAAAACAATTATGGTTAATGGTCTTGCTTAAGGACACAAGTGTCAATTCCAGGACCCGAACCCACACTCTGCTGATCAGAAACAACAGAGCTTGAGTCCGGTGCGCTTGACCGCTCAGCCACGCCACGCCATAATACATGTAGAGTATTACACATTTCGGTTTGTAACAACATTATCAAAAGGTCTCACAGTTTATAGACTGTCATGGGGAAGTATTTCTCATATCAGTTTCTACAGTTGTCAATGTTCGTACAAGTCTTGCAAAAACCTGTCCATATAAAGGACACCCTAGAGAATGTTAAAACATCTCTGTATCCCATCACTTACATAAAGACAAACCCATGTTAAAGTGGACAAGTGTAAAGTGTAGAGGGACTTCAAAGTATAAGAGTGTTTCCTTAGACCTCGGTGTCTTGTTTGGATAAGTGGAAGAAAAGCCTAACTTTGTATCATACTCAAGAGGTTTGTAAAAAAGAAGTGACAGTATTGTATGAACAGTTGTCTATATTATCTTTGCTTTAAAAAAAAATCTTTGAAAACAGGTATTCATAGAGACTAGCCTGTAACCAATAACAGTTTTCAAATTGGAGATGTCACTCATATTTTCATAACATTTAGTAGTGTGCAGTGATGGGGGGGGGGGGGGCTTGCATGATAGGTTGTTGGTAAAAGAGCAACGACTGTGGTGATAAAAAGGTCATTTATCACACTTTATGGAGGGTGATATTTTTACTCATGCGCAACAGTAAGCACCACTGTACATTCGCTCGGCCCCACCGGTCTCATCCAAGACCGCTGGGATGGGCTGATGAGCTTACGCATAAATTCTTGTTCACGACGTAGTGATGCATGATGGGAACGATTGTATTGCAAGTCGGTGCAATGCGCACAATCACAACATGTACACACCCGATATGATAAAGAACGGAGGCTCAATGGATAATGTAAATGATCTTTTTAAACCAAAGTAAAGAAGAATTTTGCGAAGGAGCCCTATTTTTCATACAAGGCAAAGAATGACAATAATTATTTGCAATGGATTTACAAAATAGAGCTACATTATCAGTATTGATAGTCGAATCTTTCAGAAGCAGGAAGAGAGTGACTGAGGGTTATAGGTCAGGGGGAATGGTCCTCAGGAGATTTTAATTTTCTATTGAAACATTTCATGGGGCACCAAGGCAATGACCAGGGGCAACGGAGGCAATTACAAAAGGCAGCTATATGAGGAAATTTTAAATTTCTATTGGAACATTTCAAGGGGCACCAAGGCAATGACCAGGGGCAACGGAGGCAATTGCAAAGGGCAGCTATATGAGGAAATTTTAAATTTCTATTGAAACATTTCATGGGGCACCAAGGCAATGACCAGGGGCAATGGAGGCAATTACAAAGGGCAGCTATATGAGGAAATTGTAAATTTCTATTGGAACATTTCAAGGGGCACCAAGGCAATGACCAGGGGCAATGGAGGCAATTACAAAGGGCAGCTATATGAGGAAATTGTAAATTTCTATTGGAACATTTCAAGGGACACCAAGGCAATGACCAGGGGCAATGGCCTCCGTTGCCTCAGTGAAGCATCAGGCCTGGGTAAGAACCATGTTGAATTTTACTACAGTATAACAAGTGCTAGAGAGATCAATAAAAGCCATGAAGTTTGACCCATTTGCCTGACCTATTTGAAAGGTTGGGCGGGGTTTTTTTTTCTTCATAAGACAACTAACTACATGAAAGATTTTTTCTCAGACAGACCCTGGGATGTTTTGATAAAATTGTCTCCCCTTTTTAAAAAGGTTCCAGAACATAAAATATCGGGAGCAACGTGGGGGTGGGAAAAAGAAAACATTTTGTGCAAGCGTCTTGGGTTTTGATTGTAATCTGTGGGTGTTTTCCTACAAGCTGTAGATGACTTTCCCCTCGTAAATATTGATACAAGTTTTATAGAAAACACGCTGACGTGCCAAACTAAGAAGAGGGTACAAAAGCCATGATTTCACTGAAGGATAGATATCATGGGCGACAGGTGGTAATGTTTGATTGCGGAAAAAGGAAGAGTTTAGTAAGTTTGGTTTTCCTTACTTTAGCTGGAAATTGTTTTTGGAAATATATGTCTCCTTTTGCTTTGCTTTTACGACCAGGTCGTCCCGCGGCTTGTCTTTAGGAAATTTGCTCAAAATGTTACATTTTCTTCTTTTTTTTAAAGGTTGCAGACAATCGAGGTCTGTGGCATGTCAAATTTTGCTTTGTTGATTTATGTTAAAGATTTTAAATTTTCTTTTCATTCTTTTTTTATGAGATTTGGTGATTTGATCTTCATTTGAATATTTTAATTTTCTTTTTTAAGCATAACAGCCTAAAATTTGTATTTAAATGTTTAAGAAGCATTTTTCTATTAAAAAACCCCCACACACACACCAGAGTGTTCTGTGGGCATCAAAAACTCTTCCATATATGCCAATGCTAAATTTTTCCTTATTTTTAAATGTTGGATAAGTTTTCTGCATATTAAAGTAAGTTTTGTACATACAAGACCAGAACCAAAGTCAACCTTTTAACTAACTTGTTTCTGCAAAATATTACACAGTGAGGTACGTGTGTTGTTATTCAATTGAAAAACACAAGACCACTGGACTTGTCCGGTCATAAGCTTACTGGCCGGACACTAAAACCACTGGCCTGGGACCTGCGGTCTAGTATAAAATTCGAGCCCTACTTTAATACATGACGAGGCGGCAATAGACCATTATCATGTTGCCACCATCTTGATCGTGTTCCTTGTATCCAGTAACAGTAATGAATGTTAATATTCATTGTACAAAAAGGAACCCGACTATATCTCCTTCCCGCCTCGGTTTGGTTACATTGATTTGAATGAGAGAAAATCAAGATGGCTGCACCATGATAAAGGTCTATACAGCTGTACCCTTAGCCGCCAATTTGGTCACAGCCTAAGTCAGGCAGCATTCCCTTTTTTACAACCACATGAAATTAACTGGGTCAAATTATTGCCGTAGAAATTCTGACTCTTGTGTCTTTTTCCCTGGATACCCAGCCGTTCCCTGAAAAGAATGAACTACCAGGAGTGACATGTTCCTATCCACGTCATATTTGTTTCTACTTCGGTGACTAATCCGTAATTAAAATAATTGAATCGTACGGTGGCCTTGAAGTGCCATTAGGCTGGAGAAAGCTGCTAGTTTTAGCAGAAATCTCGGACTAAATCTAATATAAATGTTTGCTGAGTGGCTCGGGGTTCAGGATCGTTTATAAACAATGTTGTTTTAATCTTTAATGGATCGATGATTGTTCTATTGTAATTCAGGTTTATACCAGACAATATGCAAATTAATGTAATGTGCATCAATTAATCTCAGAAAAGGAGTTAGAATTCTACGAGTAGAATATGGACTTTATATTTGGTTCGTTAGTCTACAAGAGACCCTGCAAGTCTCGAACATTATTCAAACATTTTTTAGAAATGTGGGTTGCCACGCAACATTGCTTCATGTGTGAGGGCGCTTTAACAGGCCTAATGTTTAAATATGTGCGCAGGACTTGAACAGTCTATTAATATTTTCACCCAATTCTACTTCTTCTCCTTCTACAAATTCATACGGTACACAGAATGATTTAGGGTTGTGTAAGGCTGCAGTAGTTTAAGTTTTAGAGGGTTGCTACCAGAAATCACACAAAAAAATTCCTGAAATTAAAAGTTTGTGTGGGTTTTTTTTTTAGGGGGGGTCAAATTATCAGAGCCTAATTTCATAGAGCTGGTTAAGCAGCAAATACTGCTCAACAATTCATTGCTTAGCAAAACTGAGCAGGATACCAGTCACAGATGGTACATGTTACATAAAGATATTTTTTGCCAATAACCTTATTCTGGTAAGCACAATTTTGCTGTTCTTATTAAACTGTTGTGCTTAAAAGCAGCTCTATGAAATTTGGCCTATTTGGGATGAAATGGGGTTTGTTGAAATAGCCATTATTAAAAAACCATACTCAGTGGGATTTTGAAGTACATTGTCTGTTCTTTGTACTTACATGATCTATGGAGCAAGGAGCTTGTTTAAAAAGCAGTACAGATTCCTCCAGTCACACCACAGAGCTGGTCATGCCAAGGCAAAATCATTCAGCCCTCCACACATTTCCAAGTTTTTCTTTTTTCCATGTTCAAGCACAGCATCCAGCAGACTCTCTGCACATGGTCATTTTAAATTTACCTCCCTTAAACCTCCCTACAATGTATAATACCCACATGTACATGTAGGCCTTATCATTTTTAACAAAAGAATAAGCTACCATGACTGATCCATCATCTGCCAGGGGTGTGGTTGATGTGAGGGGCAGGCTGTACCACAATAAATAGGAGGGGCATTAGGAAAGCTGAGGGGCAAACGTTACTACTATAACAATTGTTTGCTTTCCTTTTAGCTATTTATTATGCTTGATAAACTTTGAACTGGGCAAGGTTGTTACATGTATGTGTCTTTATAAAATTGTTTTTATCCTTACACTGATGTGTATCAATGCAAAGGCTGTGGGTTCGAATCCCACCCGAGTGATTTGCCTGTGGGTTTTTTTCCACAGAACTCGGGAATGTACTGAGTAAACAGTGCTTAAGGGTAAAAAACCAAATATATTATTTATCCCCAATGCAAAAATAACATCTATTATTAAAGGTATTATACAGGATTGGTAAGGATAAAATCATTGTTTAATTTTAGACTGAAAGCGTACTGATTGTGAAGTTCATACTGGAACGGGTTTGGGTTTTTTCTGTGAACTTTTTCCTCTGAAATGAAGTCATATTTGAGAAAACTGTATCTGAAAACCTAAAAATACGCAACAGCTGATTTTGGTTGTTACAACCAAAATTAAGGACAACATGTTGAAAAATATGCATGGTTTTTCACTATTTTCTCCTAACTCACAAAACGGATTAAGCCCACATTCTCCCAGGTTTGTTATTTCATGTACATGGCTGATGATCACACAAAAACATGAACACTGTCTGCGACTATTTTGTCAGCTCTATCCAATCCTTTAATGGTTCAGTTTGCGATATAATGAACAATAGACCATAAGGTTTTTTTACGCTTTGCATTTTGGGCCCAAACATCCGATGATCCAGAAATCTAGTAATTTATGATCAATTTTCTGTCACATGATGTCTGAGGTTTTGTGCCGATGTACGTGTCTCGTCATGAATGAAGCTTTATAGGTGTACGCATTATTGCCCCCGTCCTTTTCCAACGTCACCCCCTCCTCCCCCTGCCCACTCAAAGCTCAATTAAACCTCCATGCTCCCGTGGCCTGAAGGTGTTCAAAGTGGCTTGTGTGAGATGGCCTGTGTTTTCTTCATCGATTCACCTCTACGTACACAAAGCTCTTAAAATGTAATGGGTGGAATTAGAGCGTACAATTGATCAAGATTTATGCTTGGTCTAAGAGGTCTCCTGTCTTAGTCCAGACTATCCTCTGGCAATTTTTTTGTTTTTCATTCTCCGACCCGCGGGAAAATGAAATTGTATTTAAGGCCTCCGTAAGTGATTTTCATACCTGTGAATAAATTTGATTCGTCCCAGATTGACATCCATAATGAGATTTGCTTTGTTTTTCAAGAAAGAAGTCAAATTTTATTAGAAAAGAATTAATGATCTAATAATAAATTGATTTCTATTACATCCATTCCATACAATATACACAAACGCATAAAAATCATGAAATAATTAAACAAAGAAGGACAATTATAAAAAGCTAAAAGCGTAGGAAAATCACAATAAGTACACAAATAAATTGGTAAAAAGCTAGGAAGTACCACAATAAATTCATTAAAAAAATTATGATAAGACAAGACCATGTTAACAATTTACAAAAAGAGTTTAAAATTTACAAATTCTTTTCAGATCAAAGTACTCTTCCAAAATAGTAAAACAAATTAATAACAAACAAGTTTTTTCATTTCAGCCATGATATTCTTCCTGCTTAAATCTGATTTCCGATTTTTTTTGCCCTCAGAAAAATCAGCAAAATTGTGAATAATTAGCCTGTAAAGTCTATTAACTCTTTCATGCGCCGACCGGTTGCTAGCGACCGGTTTAAATCCCAAATAGTTGTAAAACGAAAAATAAAGATCGCACAGCCACACTGTTTTCAGAATGGGAAAGAGGACTCTTGAGGGTGCTATTTCGACCTGTTTTAGGGGGGGGGTCGCCATTTGCAAAGAACGAGTAAACAATTAACGTGTCCATATATTCAGTTTATCACTAAAATAAATGGATATAAAAGGGTTCAAGCCTATACATGATGTACATTTTGGTCAGTCCTTGTACCTGATAAATTGTCCTACTTTTTTCCAAGGGCCAACTATCCTGCCTGTCGTTCAGAGACGTTGTTACTTTTTAGTTTGTTTTAAATGACATTCCACATCAGTGGCTTATGATGCACAGTTTTTCCTCCATGGTAATCCTTGAGGAGCATAATTGTTGTGAAGAGCAATTTGATGAGGATGGGTTGCCATGGCGATTGTTAAGTCCTTTTTTTCTGATAATGTCTTAAAGGCACTGAACACGTTTGGTAATTGTCAAAGACCAGTGTTCTCACTTGGTGTATCCCAACATATGCATAAAATAACAAGCCTGTGAAAATTTGGGCTCAATTGGTCATCGAAGTTGCAAGAAAATTGATGAAAGAAAAAACACCCTCGTTGTACAAATTTGTGTGCTTTCAGATAGGAATAAAAACTTCTTGCATAAAGTTGTTATTATTTTAGTGAGAAATTACCTCTTTCTCAAAAACTACGTTACTTCAGAGGGAGTCGTTTCCTACAATGTTTTATACTATCAACAGCTCTCCGTTGCTTGTTACCAAGTAAGTTTTTATGCTAATATTTGTTTTGAGTTGTTACTAAACGTGTACGATCCCTTAAGAGGGCAGTAAGAATGGGTGTTTGTTTACATTCTGTGTCTAGAGACAATTGCACATAATGGATTTGACCTAATAATGTTCTACCTTGGACTGCTGCTATCGCTTGTCATTCATACTTTGGCTTTTAGTCTGTAGACTTTTCACGCATTATTTAGTAAAAACGGAGTTATGCACGTGTGAAATTGATCGTAAAATATTAGAAGCCTAATTTGCATATTGCTTATGTGGTTTCTCTTTTAAGTTTGCCTTGTTGGTGAGAAACAAAGTGACTGAATGATTAGTTTAATTTAGGGTTGAACAAAGAAAAATTTACTAGAGCGGTAATTTTCAAGACCGACTTGAACCTGCGACCTCCGGCGCTCTAGCAACTGTGCTATCTAGCCCTAATGTTGGCGGTTTCCCTATTTTGTCAATATCTTTGTTCGGGGGTGCTATGTCAGAAGCCGTTCAATCTGTAACTGCTGTATAGCCAGAGATCGCACCATGAAAGACATAAAGACATAAACACCAAATGAAAAATACAACTTTATAAAAGAGGTTTAAAAGCAAAGTATACCTTTGGTTTTTAGGAACCGTTTGATTATTTTAATCTTATATAAATGTAGATATATAAAATAAAACTAACCTGTGAAAATTTAATTTCAAAAGATGGTAGCGTTTTTGAGATATTGCCGGTCCATACAGGAAGAATCTGTAATTTGAATACACAAACTGAGAAATGTTTCTCAGATCGTTTTGTTTTTTTGCATACGTTTCTCTAAACCCACATTCCTTAGAAGGGAATCATTCTTTAAAATGTTATACATTATCAACAGCTGCAGTGCTTCTTACTAAGTAACTTTTTATGGTCATAAATTTTTGGAGTAATTACCAAAGGTATACTCTCCCTTTAAAAAGTAAGAAGATAACAAAATAATCTTAAAAGCCAAAACAAAACATTAAAAGTAAGTTATTAAACACAAGTAGTATTGCAAAATAGAATAAATTAACTATTGTTTAAATACATGAAGTACAAAAAAACCTGCAAACCACAACAAAAGACATAAGCACCACGTGAAAAAACAACTTTTAGACAGTGATTTTTTTTTTTTTGAGTGACATTTTTTATGTAATTGTTTTTGTAACTTTTACATGCTTTCATTTGTGTGTTATTTTCATATCTTTGTTACTTTTTGGTGTGTTGTTTTAAATGACTAAGTTCATTGTTTCTCCTGGGGGTGGATTTCATGGGGAGTTAGGGCTAGTCTTATCTCAAGTTGGGACAAGTTACTCGTCCTAATTTGGAGACTGGCCATACGTTTTAATTTCTCCTGGGACTAGTTTTAAAAGGACTGGTCCTGACTCTTTGCGGGATCGACCCCTGGTATAATATAATTGTTTGTGTAGTTTCTGGTGGACACCTTTTTAAAGTATTGTAAGTTTTACTAATCTTTTTATAGTAGTGCTTTTCCATAACTTTTTAAATTTCGCGGTATGGCTGGTCCATTTTTGTAGTTTTTATATTTAGAAATCGTTTATGCTCTTTGGTTTTTGTTTTACTCTGTTTGTTGCTATTTTAATGTGTACAGCGCCTTGGGGTCCAGTCATGGATGTAAAGCGCTTTATAAGCGTTATTTATTATTATTATTATTATTGATTTAGGGATTGCTCTTTTAGATAGTGATTTAGGGATTGCTCTTTTAGATTGAGATTAAGTTCGCTTTTGGGCAATCCATATGCTGCTGTTTGTTTTGTATTTCTACATATTTTCCTCTGTTTTTTGTAATTCTTGGTCTGATTTTTTTTCGAAGTCTTCTGTATATTGTATTGTCATAATTTTACAAGCCTAAATGAATAAATAAATAACTTTAAAAGAGGTTTTAAAATGCTAGCATTCATACAAACAAATCATGGGAGGCCCTTTAAAAAAAAGTACACACACAAAAAGAACTTGAGTTGGAGACAAATTTGATGACTGTAAGGCTCATTTTATGACTGAACCTCATACATAATATTCATCATTTGTGTTCTGAGTGAATCAATATGCACAACTTGAGTGTTTTAATTGTGTCAATGGGTTTTTTCCTGCTGAGGTTTGGACCGTCATACAATCTGTAATGTATGCCATTGATTAACTGCTTTAAACACTGAATCAACGCAATGGATTTACAATGATCATGCTTGTTAAGTGATGGATTTGTTTAAGACGTAAATCATCGTTTTCCTTTAGACGATTCTGCGAGAAGGGGAAATCCATATGCAATGCAAAGAAGGTGACACACTGTTTGTATACCAGGACAATGCATGGCAGACAGGCATATGTAGTTTATATAGGAATTGATTTTTTGGGTATCTTTAAAGTGCATTAAAGTGCAGCTTAAAGGCACTGTACGCATTTGGTAGTTACTCAAAATATATATTAGCATAAAAACTTACTTGGTAACAAGCAACGGAGAGCTGTTGATAGTATAAAACATTATGAGAAACGACTCCCTCTGAAGTAACGTAGTTTTTGAGAAAGAGGTAATTTCTCACTATAATAATAAAAGACTTCTTGCAAGAAGCCTTTTATTTCTATCTGAAAGCACAAATCTGAAAGCAACAAGGGTGTTTTTTCTTTCATCAATTTTCTTGCAACTTCAATGACCAATTGAGCCCAAATTTTCACAGGCTTGTTATTTTATGCATATGTTGGGATACACCAAGTGAGAATACTGGTCTTTGACAATTACCAAACGTGTTCAGTGCCTTTAAGTCCAGAAAAAAATCAACACTACCAGCTCAAATGCACAATCTATCAAACCAAATTAGTGACACAACATCTCCTGACAGTTGGGAACAGTCTGCCTGGAATGCATGATTGATCAACTCAACGTATCAGCTTCACAACCTCATCCTTACACCTACATGTACCCCTAGACCTCTTGGTCATGACCTTAACACGAGCGCAGTGGGTTCTACTTAATCGACTTTGATCTGGACATGGACGGTATGCTAGCTTCATGCACAAAGTTGGACTCTCACAATTGTGAATGTGGCAATAAACAAACTCAACAGAATATGCTAATCCGCCACTTCTTTGGTATAAGAGGGCGACATTAGCAGAGTGAGTGGATGACAACTTCCCTAGCTGGCTGAATAAAAACAAACTACTTCACTTGTAACTTGACTATTCAGAAAAATATATATATATATATATAATTAGTAGGGGAGATGACCTTAGCTTTCGATCCAAACCGGACCTATATATATAAAGTGCATTAGCTTTCATTAGCTGAATTGTCAAACAACCTCTTTCCCACCGTAGGTCTGTAGCCAGCTTCTGTCTTTTCTACAGATATTTTCATGGAAAATGTGCTACCGGTGTCTCCGACCTGGTTCCTCCTATCGGGATGTTTGAGCGTGAGACCAGGCTTTCTACTTGTTCTCACCCATACACTCTTGCTTTGCTGAGATGTAGAACAAAGAGCCATTCCAACAGCTTTATTCCACGTATTGCATCTCTTTGGAACTCCTTGCCTGGTGCATGTTTCCCTCCATCCTAAAATCTAGACTGTTTTAAGAGGAATATCAATTCCTACCTTTAGCTCCCCTGAGATATTTTCCTCTAAGAGGATTCTTGTAGCCCCTCACCAAGAGTGGCTTTTAACCTTGTTTGGGGCGAACTTCCATAAAAGAAGAAACAAACAAGAAAAACAAAACAAAAACCCAAAACGGAAAACTTTATTCGCTTGAGTTCTTTTAAGAGAAAACATCTCAAAACGTTGATGTTTTTGACAGGGGTTTTGTGGGTATTCAAATAATATGCGCATTATGATGTAGCAGATTTTACTATGAACTGGGTCTTGAGTAGAAGTTTTTCTGCATAATTTGAAACAGAAAAATATTCCTTTTTTATTTTATCAAGGAATCGTGTGTTTTTTTCAGACTATGTCTAAAACCAGACTATGTCTAAAACCAGACTATGTTTAAACCCGGAATTGCAACTGAAAATGCCTTCTTTTTATAGTTTCCATATTGATGTATGCATAGGTTTAGTGTACTCAGAACATGTTTGAAATTTGAGTATCACAAAAACATTTGAAACAAAAACAAAAGCTTAAATTTTATTTTTCAAACTGATCCGTGTTTCATAAAATTCACATTGGGGATTAATATGGCGGTTTTTTTAACTAAAGCGGAAATATCTAAATTGCAGATGGGGAGTTTTGGAATCGATAGCGGGTCGATCGACAGAAACAGGAAAGACCCCATTGAGTAACGCAGCATCGGACTTTTTCACTCTTACATTATTTACCCGAGACTTGGCCCCCCTTCTTATTGTTGGAGAAATTCAATCTTAGTAACAGGGAATTAATGGATGGTTGATATCGACTCACCATCTACGGGTCCACTTAGAGCCAGCTAGCAATGCATATGTTTTTGCCAGTTGGGACTGATAGGCTCACGGGGTGCTACCGAACTTTCCGGCGGTCGGTTTCTTTGCATAGGTTGAGGGCAGAAGAGATGGTTGATCAATACGCAGGGTCGGGTTTTTTTCTGCGCATAGATGTTGAAAAGAAGAGGAACTTTGCGGGACCGAGAGGTCACTATGGTAATCACAGATGGGCCAGAATATCAAGATGTGAATGATTTTGTTTATTTTAATCATCAATTTACAAATAACATACAAATGCCAACTTTGCTTTCTGATATCTGTTTTTATGTATTTTTTACACGTGACCCAAGGGCCCCTAGAACAGTTATTTGAAGACTGATGGGGCTACCCTGGTTAAATAAGACCAAACAAATTAACAAAAAACTAACTTCACAAACTAACTCCAGGGTATTTTTGATTGGAATTGAATGCATGACTTTGAAGTTGAATATGGAAGGAAAAAACGTAGCTGAAATGAACATTTCTCATGAAACTTAAACTGCTTTTTGGGGTTTTGGGGTTTTTTTTTTTGGGGGGGGGGTATTAACTGTTGTTCATTTGAGCTGTGAAGGTGTGAAGCTGTTGAAAAAGATGTGTTGGGTAAACCTCTTTCTTAGGTTACACTCCTATGTTTCGACACACCTGTTTCGACACCCCTATTTTCCCACAACCTTAGTGTATTTTCCTAATCCTGACCCTAACCCCTGACCCTAACCCCTGACCCTAACCCTAACCCCTAACCCTAACCTTAGCGAATAAATCACAGGTGGTTTTTTTTTTTGGAACATAGGGTTGTCGGATCATAGGGGTGTCAGAATATAGAGCATTCACCCTTTCTTAATATGAATCCAACCATATGTTCAAAAACAACCTGTGAAATTGTTAACCTATTTCAATTATACAAAAGTTCAATCTATAAAGATACATGCAGACCATTAACATGCATTTTTGAAGCCCTATGTCTTTCTGAATTGAAAATCCACATCAGGCATAATAAAATTCAGGTTCTTCCTGAGAAGGTATCAATTCCCTTGTGTTTGAGAAAAAACAAAAAAATGTTTATGATGACAATACGGTACTCTAATAAAATCATATTTTTGTTTGTTTGTTTGTTTGTTTAGATGATTTTCCCGTCAAGGAAACTCGGCAAACTCCCACAAGGAAATATAAACGCCAAGCTGGCAACAACCAATCTCTCTCATACAAACATTGGTTTAACGTCTATGATTATGAAGTGCACAAATCAAGAACTCTTTCATTTCATCTAAGAAAACTCGTTCATTGTCAATAATTTGCCAAACTTGGGGCAGTTGTGTCAGTCTCAATATGAATAATATAAATTTTTCCCAAATTAGAGGTGTCATACGTATATTCTTGTTGTTCACTTTATCACGAAGAAGAAGAAACAGAATTGATCTGATTAATCACCATGGCAACCCTGTACCTTGTATTTCCCTTCCTCTCCTCCTACCCTCGGACCCTTGAGATTGAGGCAGGGAGTGCATATTAAAAGTCACATTTTAAAGCTGAATTCTGTGCAAAGCAGGGCCGAAACTAGGATGTTAAAGGGGTTGTATACGTTTGGTAATTGGAACCCACTGTTTGTTTCAATCCTATATAGTTGTAGATACATACCATAAAACTAACCTGTGTAAATTTCATTTCAAAAGTTGGTAGCGTTTTTGAGATATGGAAGAATAATCTGCAATTGGAATACACAATCTGAGAAGCGAACAGAAACGCTTCTCAGATTCAATTTAGTTTTGATAAAAAACTGATATCTTTTTCCATAACCACATTACTTCAAAGTGAAATGTTTCTTAAAATGCTTTATACTATCAGAAGCTGCTGTACTTCTTATTGAGTAAGTTTGTATTGCCATTAATTTTATGAGTAATTACCGAACGTATACAGACCCTTTAAAACTCTAGTTTCCGTTTGCATTTCTCTTAAACAAGCCCCTGCTCGGCGCTCTTGTTATGCCATTTGCGATTTTTTATAAGATAATCTGGCGTGAGTGTAAAAACAAATACATTGTCTGCGTGTAAGTGGAAAAATAGTTTGAAAAACATTGAAATGATCATGCTAAAGCTTATAAAATATAATTTTAATGGTAATTTTTAACCTTAACAGTCCAGATTTCAAATGGGGGGTGGGCACTGGGGGTGTAGGGAGGGTGGGTAAAGGTGCACGGACATCAATTGGGGATTCAAGAAAGATTTCTTGGCAGTTTGGTTTTGTTTAAATTTATTTTTGAAAGTTGTCTTTTTACTGATGAAAATCATTTCAAAGTCATCGATTTCCAAATCAATGTTGAAAAAGGGGTCATTTGTTGACAAAGTCATTTGATTTGGTTACACTGCAAAAGAAAGTGGTAAAATCTGTTGACACATTTTGTTGGGCAAGTAACTGAAAGGGGGGGGGGGTTAAGAAAAATGCAGACGGAAAAAACCAATCCAAATCTGTCCTTGCTTAATATTCATAAGAAGGGCCTTCAAGAAAAAGGGCAAACATGCAAGAAAATAGTTTAAGAACTAAGAAAAATAACCAGGTATATACAATACAGGTAATCCTGAGAGTGGACCTTGATCTAAAAGGATTTCATTTGAACTAGTTATCATGGTTAGTATTCCTTTTCAGTTAAAAAAAAATCAAGTTAATGAAAGTAAATTAAACTAAAGATTTAGACCCGGATAATGTCATTCAATCTGCAGATGAGTTTTGAGATTAGATGAATTCATGACTAAAGCTAGTTTTTGGTTGTCTCCGCTTAATATTTTCAATTTGAAAACTCAGAGGCTGGAATTATAAATGAAAAACGTATCAAAGTTTGGAACAAGAATCTTTGATCTTCAAATATATAAAAGACGTTCCCTGCAACTCCATTTTAACGCTTGTTTTGCTTTTGTCTCAGGACTATTTTCAATTAAAATAAATCCACATTAGGACCAACTTAATGTACTTAGCTCACTTTTACCACTTTGTTTTGTTTTGGTTCCAGGAATATTTTCAATTAAATTAGATCCGCATCAGAACAAACTTAATATATGGCGATCCACGCGGCTTTATTTTATCTACTCATTTATGCTATTTGGTCCGGCCGGCCGAGATGGTCCAGAATTTAAATGCGGTCATAAATATTCCAGAAAATGTCACCTTTTACTCGGCTACGCATGACACACAGTTGAATTTCTTCCTGTTGGGTAGTGATGCAAATCATATCGATTCCTCCTGTAGCTGAACACTGATGCTAACGTATTTACGAATTCTAAAACTTATGAATCAAACCCTGCTATTTATTTAAGCCAGAGCAAACATGAAATTGATATTTTATCTAAAATACTAGTAAAGCCTTCATTTGAATATGAGCAACTTTTTCATCAAATCTTTCGAGCAAACCTTCTTTTTGTTTTCATTCTATCAAGTAATAAACCACAAGGGAAAACTGACTGGGTAAATTTTTCAATAATTATGGGTTGAAAAAAGAAAATTAATTAAAGCCGGATTTGAACCTGCGACCTCCGGATTAACGTGCTGGCACTCTCTCTACCAACTGAGCTATCTATCCTTATTGTTAGCAGTCTCCCTATTTTGTCAAGATCTTTGTTCGGGGGTGCCAGTCAGAACCCAGATGTAAATTTAAAATCAGAAGTAAGTTTGTTAAATAGTTTTAGGTCGAACAAAGACAAATTGACTAGAGCGGGATTTGAATTTGCGACTTTTTGATTTCTTTGTTCAACCCCACAAATTGTTCATTCTGTTAGGCCTACATACAAACAGGTCTGGTTGTTGGTGGTTTTTTTTACCCCCTCTACAATTTCTGTTATGTGTGTGCCGTAGGGTTTGAAAGGTTTTGAAGCGTCTAGAATTTATCATCCAGTTTATACCAATGAAAAAACTTCCTTGTCTAGAGTGTTGTTCAAACACGAGGGCAGGAATAACGCCAAGTTTCCATTTTGGTTCAATATAAGTTGCACTCTTTGAAAGAGGAGGATATTGGACTGATTTCTGTGCACTTTTGAAATCAGGTTTGCAGGTACTTGGCATGCCATTTCTAAATGCATGTGCACATTTTTAAAATGGAGCGCCTCAGTAGCTGAACGTGACTAACATTAAACATGCGCCACTTCGAAGTCAGACATGAATTTTTATGAAGGCACATATCTGTCATTCACAAAAACAAAACAAAATCAGTCTCAGTGAGAATAGACTGTTTTTAAAGGGGCACATTGCCTTCAAATTTCTCAAAATGTTGCTGATTGGAATCACTCCTTATCCATTTTTAAAAGTTGTTCTTGCACCAAAACACCCACAGTGAGTAGTGAGTGGTAATTAGTGAGTAGTGATTAAAAACATAAAAATGGGCTCGACAAAATAGCGGACCGTGTTCTGTCACGAAATTATACAAAAGCCACACAGTTACAAAAGCCACACAGTTTCAAGGGTTATTTGTGTGAATCATTATTTTCTACTTAAAAAATGTCTTTCCAACCATATTCATTTCATCACGAACGTTTTTTGTAGCCCAAAGCGCCCAATCCAAAGGCAGCACGCCCCCTTTAACTTTGGGGGGACGAGAGCAGAATAATGGCATGAATGATGTGTTGAGAACTACTGACTGAAGTGACTTCATGAAGTAAATTACACTTTGCAAACCAGTTTCATCCAGTTTCATCCAGATGGTTGTGGTTACAAGCGGTTTTGATAATAATTCATGAAGTGAGCCAACATTTCATCACCGGCGCGATCGTTGCTTTTTTAAAATTTATTTATTCCATCTTGGGTAAGGTCAAGTGGACCTCCAGGTTTGATGCAGCAGAGTCTCGAAGACTCTTCAGTTTCTTTTATTATCGATAGATAACCATGTGATCTTGTCGCTAGGGCGGCCATCTTGAACATGAGGCATTGAACTCCATTCTGTCGAGTCATGTTGAAGAGCCTGTGCACTTTCTGTTATTAAAGGATTAAGAAATTTGTTTGTTTACATCCATGCAACAAATTATTAATGGTCTGACATTTCGACCCTAGCAGAGTCTTTCTGGAAGGCTAAATGACACATACACTCATTAACAAGTCTATATTTTTGATATCAATAGAAAACTGACGTACATGTAGGACTACATGAATACAGAATACAGGACATGTTTTCATGTAACAGAAAATTTAAAATTGGGTGTGAAATCAAAAATAAATCACTAGGATACAAAATGCAAGAAAACTTCTTGAAAACAAACACAAGAAAAATACAGCTTGTTTCACACTTTTAGTGCTTGTAGATAAGAGCCAAATTTTGTCATAGTTGTTTACATCTGTAGAGACAACGGCCGTCTTCGAATTGGCAGCTACGGCTATGGCTACGACTGGTTTGCCACGTCATTATGCGTTGAAGTATAGGACATCATTGGCAACCCCTTTAGCAACAGCCAGAGCCGTAGCCGCCAATTTGGATATGGCCATAAACTTATGGTTTAAAGGGACACGTTGCCTTGGATCGGGCGAGTTGGTCTATCAAAAGCGTTTGTAACCGTTTGTTATAAAATGCATCTGGTTAGAAAGATGTTTTAAAAGTAGAATACAATGATCCACACATCATTTTGACTCCACAAAATGGCCGACCGTGTTAGTTCACAAAGTAAAAGGAAAACCACACAATTTCGAGGCATATTGTTGTGGATCATTGTATTCTACTTTTATAACGTCTTTCTAGCCATATGCATTTTCTAACAAACGGTTACAAACGCTTTTTTTAAGACCAACTCGTCCGATCCAAGGCAACGTGTCCCTTTAAATTTACGGTTTAAAATGCTTGAAAAAAAAAAAAAGATATGTAATTTTTTTCCCCACTCACATGAGGACTCTATCTATTGGAAAATGAATACATCACAAAATTGAATTTGACATTTCCCTCGCTTTTTTAAGGACCAAATATCATGCCTGTTGTAGTCGGAAGCTAAATGGAATGAATGTAGAGCGCCTAAACGACTAATGGAGTAATCAATACAAAGGGATACAATACATGTATGGAGACCAGTTAAAATAATTAGCTATGTTGATTCAACTGTGTATTCAACCCGGATGAATGATTTGGGTCAATACAAGTCAAGATGGAAACAGGTTATCCTCTTAAAGGGAAGGGTGAACCTTTGGTAATTTCTCAAAAAATTTATGACCATAAATCCTTACTTGGTAAAGAGCACTGGAGAGATGTTGATATTGTAAAACATTGTTAGAAACGACACCCTTTGAAGTTATGTAGTTTTAAAGAAAGAGGTAATTTTGTGCACCCCAAAATTTGAATATGAGAAAAGCTTCAGGCATCAAGCCTTTCTCGGGCATCTGAAAGCACACAGTTCTATGCAACAAAGGTGAGAGGTTTTTTCTGTCATTATCTGCTTGCAACTTCGATGACCAATTGAGCCCAAATTTTCACAGGTTTGTTATTTTATGCATATGTTGGGATACACCGAGTGAGGATACTGGTCTTTGACAATTACCAAAAGTATACCCTGCCTTTAATGTCTATTGTGTTGTTACTAATGCCCAGCAATTAATTAAAATACACCTGTACAGATAGATGTTAATTAACTCTTCAGTTTCACTTTTCATGTGACACATGTAGTGTGGTCACTAATTATTATTTTTAAATTGATAGAGCTATTGGCACAGATCACCAAGTTATTGGATTTCCGCTTAGATCCACTGGTAAAAGAAGGCTAATTTAAACATACCAATCCACCATCAAATTAATATTGGGAAATCTTACCCTCAACACTGTGTATATTTGTGCTACAAAATATCAATATTTTTCTTGCTCCGTTTTTTAAATGTTCACACTTCTAAAGGCCACAGTTTGTCTTCATAATCAGATCACACTTTCTTTTCTTTTTTTGTGTGAGGAATATAGCTGGCAAATCTTTTAATGAGATTTGTTTCAATTCGATACTGAAGAAAACGTCCCCAAATTTGATCAATCACACGTGCACGTAGTATCTAATTGCTGAATTACCGTTTGTCTTCATCTCCAAGTGAAAGGACATGAAAACCAAGACGTAATTAAACGTGGTCGGGCAACACGCAGAAACCAACCACAAGAAAGGAGAGGAGAGAGAAGAAGAAGAAAAAAAGGCGGTCAGGAGATTACTACGCTGCGAGGACGAGCCCCTCTCGGCTAATCGGTGACCGGCTTTTACCTGCAGGCAGTATTTATAGAACTCTTTCTTGCTGATGGCGAATCTTACTAATGAAATTGTGGAGTAATTTGGCCTAAGGGTTGCCATGGTAGAAGTACAGCAAAGTTACCGTACAATTCAATAAGAAGCAGCTATGGCATGGTGGAAGGACTGTGGTTCTAGGGGTGCTTGATTTTTATCACAAATTGAAAAAAAATAAACAGTAAAAATTAGTTCAATTTTTTTACATAACGGAAGATGCCTAGATTTTTGATAAAACTGGTACACCTTCCGGCATAATCCTTAGCAAATAATGAAAACAAATAATGAGTTTCATGGTGTGGGACTTGTGAACTTTCCACCCAGGATCACTCCTATCGGATAAAATGGTATCAACCATTGCCTATCTGTCGTCTGTAAGCTGTAACCATTTGGCACGCGCCATTAACCCCCACAGGGGTACTATGGATACTTTTGCACCGTTGCCCTTCGGCGTCTCTCCTAGTCGGAATACAGAATCAAATTTCTTGAGACAACACTACATGTCAAAGGCTGATGACAATTTCCGATTGTCTCAGTACCATACAATCATACAAGGGTTGTTTTAAGACAGCTACTTACATGCGTAGCGACTACTCTCTGTCAAGATTAGTTTCTGGGGATATTGAATTATTTTTAAAGCATACAGTTTTTTCTTTGAGGAAATTGAATTCCTTGAAGTTTGTGAATCAATTGACAGTATAGGTGTACCAAAGTGGTCTTAAAGAGGGTCTCCAAGGTCAAATGAGGTTTTGTGATGCACCCATTTTCCTATTGATAGAGTCCTCATGAAAGTTGGGGACAAAATTACAAGACTCTGACCTCACGTAAAAGTGGTGTGAAATGTCACGGTATAAACGTGTGTAAAATGCCACTGTGTTCAATACCCTTCAAGTGCAATTTTTGTCAAAAATACAAAAACATTCAATTACGTCACATTTCAATTATATGGTCTGTTTGTTTTTGTACAGAGAATATTTAGTTCATTCCTGAATTTTGATGGTATCCAATCAATACAGCAGTGGATTTGACTTTTTGCCTGGCACAAAAAATTCCTCTTTGTATTGTACAGACGGTAGACCCATTTGTTTTCAAAGTTTGATGATGTCACTTTTCAAATTACGCTATGAAAGAGTACCAGATAAAATTACATTTTACACCATTTTAATGTGAGGTTAGAGACTTGTAATTTTTTCCCGACTTTCATGAGTGAGGACTCTATCTATTGAAAATTGAATGCATCACAAAACTGAATTTGACATTGAAGCCCCCCCCCCCTTAAGTACATTTGTAATCCGAATATTTAAAGGGTTTCAGTTTGAGATTTTCCAGTCAGGGCAGTAGTTTGCAAACTATGCAGGATTCGATTTGTACACTGGCTCAACTGCCTGAGGCCATTACTTTTAGTGTCGGGCCAGTAAACTTATGACCAGACAAGTCCGATGGTCTTGTGTGTTTTTTAATTGAATATTAATGAATAATAATACCTTACTGTGTAATGTCTTGAACTAAAACAGATCACGTTCAAATGGTGACTTTGAGTCCGATAAAATACCTTTTCAATTCTTTTAAGTGATGAAGTATACTTAATACTCATAAAGACAAATGAGATAAATCTTCTCTTACATGTAAGACTGTGTCAGGAATTTTTTTATCCTTTTTGATTCTGGTCTTTGTAAATTTGTTGAGCTACAAGCCAGTTGTGGTGTGCCCCCCCCCTAAATTTCACCCAAAATTCGAGCCCTGCTATGTGATATTTATAAAAAATAAATATTTATATAAAAAAATAAATATTCCAATTATCTGTATTTAATATTCACAAATCAGAGTGAAAGAACAACAGCCCTGGGTTACAAACTTGTTCATGAATACTTATTTAAAAATGCATATTCATTAGATTGGGATGAACCAACCACAGCAAAGGATAATAAGTTTAACTTTAAAACATAATATGAATATTTTAAATTTTTTGTAAGACAGATGCTAAGTCTCTGAAGTCACACTTCAAATTTTAATAAATAACATTTGAATGTGCAACATTCCTACCAGAATTAATCATATCTCTCGAGGCAGGATGATACATTTTTCTAACACTGAGTCACACTCCTTGAAAACATTCCATCATCAATGTTCAAAAAAGTCTCTCTCAATCGTAGAATTGCAGACATTGGAATTGCAGACGTACAATTTCTTAAAGTATATATCGATCTCAAGTGTTTTCAACTTGAGCTCTTGCTAGTTTTCAAAGAGCAGGTTGTTGTTCACTGTCTGCCTTACAAATCTATTCCTATAGGGGGGTCAAAAAGTCATTTTGTTTTGTAACATTAAGAAATGTGACCCTGCAGGTGGTGATGCAAATTGTTCTCAGAATGAGGATGTTTCCATGGTAACAAGATTTCATCCTCTGGCTATAGATTAAAATGCTACTTTTGTTCCACAGTTTTTTGTTATACACAAGAGGCTACTTTTGAACACATTTAACAAAACTTCATTTTGTGGAATATGTATTGATGCTTCAGTCAGGGCCCAATTTCAAAGAGCTGCTTAAGCACAAAAAGAAGCTAAGCGCAACAAAAAATTGCTTACCAGAATAAGGTTACCAGCCAAACTACCGTGTCATGTGTACAATTTGTGACTGGTATCCTGCTTATTTCTGCTTAGCAGAAAATTGTTAAGCAATATTTTGTGCTTAAGCAGCTCTATGAAATTGGGCCCAGATATCAAATTTGCTTTGAAGAAAGTTGAAATACTTCATTTCTGCAAATCTCTGGGTTGTTTTTTTATTGTTACCTAGATAGTTTTAGCATTATAATATGAATCCTCAGACTGTGTCCCCTTTAACATTTCCGGTAGCAGGACATTATTTGAGATTGAGCGTGTTTACATGCATGAGGTCTAGGTTTTTAATTTGGGGATGAAAAAAGGTACTGCCTATCTGTGCAAATTGTGAAATGTTATTGGAAAAAATTCAAGAGGCACAACTTCCAATGTCAGAGGTCTGTGCTTAAAGGTTGTCATGGCTGATGTTGCCTTCTTTATAGGCTGAACAAAATATCAAACAGACTTTCTTGATCAATGATAATTTTAATTTGTTAACCTTTTAGAGACCATTCATTTCTGTATAATCATCACCATATGCCCAGACATAGCTAATATTGTTGATTTTAAGACACATTGTTTTCTTGTAAAAGTGTCTGAAAAAAATAGTATGGAACAGAAATTTGGTTTTGATTTAGAAATATACATACTATGTTAACATGGAAAACATTGGAAATTGTCAATTCATGACACGGCCATGGGGGCCGCTATGGGCATTCTGGTACAAGCCGTTTCCAGCTGCTGTGGTCTCTAACTTATTGATACAGTTGGTTCATTTTGACAGGTTCCACCAACTGATTCTATATATTTGTCAACTTTGATTTCGGGGTGGATTTTTTATTCTATTTTATTTATGTTTGTACTCAAACTGTAAAGTCATTTGATTTCCACTGTTGTTTCCTTTCTTCTGCAGTCACAAGTTAGAGGTAGAGTTTGAAGAGAATCACTGCGTGCGCCGTAATAAACTCCAACGGTTCACTACCCATGTAATCACGTAAGTGTTCCACCACTAAGAGTTGTTTCAGATTGGTTTGTAACAAAAACATTTTTTCCCAAGAATTTCAAAGCACCTTGATATACACGGCCATCTTGATTATGTTCTGACGATTCTAAGTTATCCACCAAAGTGAGACTGGAGTCTGACATAGTCTGGACCATATTATGCTTCAGATGTATTCACATTTAGGCATGTAGGGTACCTGACGAAGGTGGAATATAGGGAAGATGATGTCAATCCCCAGCCTCTATCTTCAGGTCTGGAATTTTACGGAGGCAACGGAGGCCAAGACTTCTGTTGCCACGTTCTTGTCCTTGGTGCTCCTTCAATAGACTTTTAGATTTATCGGCGGGAAGTGCCCTTTGCAAAATGAAAATGGCCTTGCCCTCTCAAAAGATGAAATTACAGTCCTGTATCTTTCTTAGTGAGTTCTTCTCATACTTAGAGAGCTCATTATAGAAATCTGAAGAAGACCTTTACAACGTTGTGTCCAATCTGAAACACGGATCCTATTGATTTACAAAAGACTCAATAGATGCCTGGGGCACGTTTTGGTGACCATGACCAGAAACGTGTTTGAGCTTCGGTCATTTGGTTTGGCGTTATCACGTTTTCGGTTCATCCGAGGTGATGCAGCTGCTCCGACCAAACTGTAACTGAGATGTTGGCTCAGTTAGGCTTGGTTTCAAGATGGTAGATTCTACCATGGAGGTAGATTCTACAAACTAACGAAACATGTCAACGGAGTACTTTTTAAAATTAAAATCATTGAAGTACACCAATCCAATAATGTTTATAAAATTACAAAATTATAATTTTGGGTGTGATCCTTGGCCACAGGGCAGTTAACGGTTTTATGGTTACTGGCACCCCCGAACAAGGATATTGACACAATAGTGCTAGATAGCTCAGTTGGTAGAGCGCTGGCACGTTAATCCGGAGGTCGTTGGTTCAAATTCGGCTCTAGTCAATTTGTCTTTGTTCAACCCCAAATTAAAATTATAAGTACCAAGTTTCATTACTTGAAAAATGAAATGAAGGCAGTATTTGTTGAGAATATTAACTTTCAAGAGACGTGCCTACGTCATTAACCGTCTCTGGTTACCGACTCGTTTTAACGTAGCTCTCAGAAATTGTTTTGATTAATGAATTTAACAACAGAAACTTGTTTCTGGTTAGAGTCGCCAAAACACACCCCTGGGGTCTCTTCCCATCTAACCCTTCCACCAACAGAGCTCCTTTGTACTGTGACTACTCTATGTTTCTACAACCCTATAATAATATTATTATACTAACTTATAACGTGCACATTCCTAACATAATATTACTCAAGGACCTACAGAGCAAGGGTGTACCAAGTATCAAAGCTCTCTACAGAAAATTACACACAATAACATGGATGTTAATAACTTGCAGTATAAACAGAAGTTTCTTAATTTGAGTTTGAAATGTGTTGAGAGAGTGAATGTTTCTGATGTCACTGGGTAGATTATTCCATGAGAGTGGTGCAATGTTTGAGACGGCACGATCGTCATAGTGTGTAGTTCGTGATTTAGGGACTACGTGTCGGGTTGAGGCAGTAGAACGGAGACGATAACAACAGTGTTTTATTTTTAAGAAGATGTTGATGTAGCCGGGTGTAGCTCTATGTTTCGACAACCGTATGTTCTGATAACTCCTTGTTATCTACACACTAGGGTTAGGGTTAGGGTTAGGGTTAGAATTAGGATTAGGAACATAGGGGTGTCGGGAACATAGGGGTGTCAGACAAGGAATGTCAGAACATAGGGGTTTCGGAACATAGGGGTGTTGGAACACAAGAGTGTCAGAACATAAGGGTGTCGGAACATTGGGGTGTTGGAACATTAGTGGGTGTCGGAACATAGGGGTGTTGGAACATAGGGGTGTCGGAACATTGGGGTGTTGTAACATTAGTGGGTGTCAGAACATAGGGGTGTCGGAACATTGGGGTGTTGGAACATTAGTGGGTGTCGGAACATAGGGGTGTTGGAACATAGGGGTGTCGGAACATTGGGGTGTTGGAACATTAGTGGGTGTCGGAACATTGGGGTGTCAGAACATAGGGTTGTTGGAACATATGGGTGTTAGAACATAGGGGTGTCGGAACACAGGGATGGTGGACCATAGGGGTTTCGAAACATAGGGGTGTCGGAACATAGGGGTGTCTGAAGATAGGGGTGTCTGAACATAGGTGTGTAACCCTTAGTACAACTCATTTCATAATTTGCATATCTGAAATGTTTGATTGGCATTGCATAATCAATGTCACCTTTCCTTGTGTTGCTAATTTACTACTATTTATTCTTGAGTTGTTATGGGATGCTACAAATAGAGCTGGGTACCGGCGAGAGCTGGGGAGTAACCTGCGATGGACTGGCATCCTGTCCAGGGGGAATAGAAATATTCTCAGTCGTTTAATGCCAAGGCAACCTGGTATAAACACCGGCCTGATGAGCCATATTGGCTGGGGACAGCCTTTACTCTTACTTTAATGAATGTACTGACCCCTTCTAGTGGGAATAACTTACAGGCAACAAGAGTAGGACATTTAACCAATGATCTCTGACGTTCTAGATCTGAGTCAGTCATTTTTCGCCACTCCACCACCGAGAGTGCTCGATAATGAGAGGTTATAGAGTAGAATTTGAATCTCACACTGGGTTACTACCGCCTTGTCTAATGAACAACCGAATTCTAGATTGTGGTCAACGCGCAGGTCAGACACTCCTGAGAGTTCTTTTGTACCATGGAAATGTTAGTCTCATTGATTGATGGGTTGAAGGATGTAATATAGAAGACCTCCTCCAACTCAGTTGAAGAAGTCTCGGGCTCTTGATCAAGGCCATTCATCTTGTCTTCGCTCCCTTTCTGCGTCGTTCATCAAAGGTCTTTGATCGTTTGTCCCAAACTGAGATGTGTTGAGACTTATTGAGATTAGGGTCACTGGCCTTAATAGAGGGAAAGTACATCACTTTTGAAGTCATCCAAGGGCTTCCCTGATTGGGGACATTGATATCCTCATGGGGGGTTGACGTATATCCCGATTGGGATAGTTTGGTTGTTATCTTATCCAAGGGTATCCTTGACTAGGGACCACAGATTGGGAGAAGGGGGTGCCAATCAGGGTAGACGTATATCCCAATTGAGATAGTTTGGTTGTTATCTTATTCAAGGGTTCCCGTGATTAAGGACCATAGATTGGGAGAAGAGAAGAGGGTGCCAATCAGGGTAGACGTATATCCCGTTTGGGATAGTGTGGTCGTTATCTTGCCCTGAGAGAACACCTACGCAGATTAGGGTAGAGATATATATCCCAATGGGGTAAGTTAATCAGAATGATAATGACTCCTGTGAGTCACAGGAAATCAATGGTGCTTGTTTTGTTTTTAGTTGTAGTTAGTAGGATATGCTGAGCACAATTGACAACCAGCATGGCCAGTGATGTGCCCTCTGTTGAGCTCAGTAAGGGCGTTGACCTTGGTAAGGTCATTGACCTTGGTAAGGTCATTGTTTGAGCTGGTGACATCATTTGAATGAGGATTACTAGTTAACATGAATAAGAAGCGTAAAATAGCTACTCCTAAATTACCACCACCACCCCCTAGCCTTTACAAGCTAAAGGATATGTTTATTTAGAAGTAAATACAATAACAAAATACTAATTTAAAAAAAAAAAAATTATTTTACTTTATACACGTACTTGTATAGTATTTCACTGCAACAAAAAATAAATGAAAAACATTTGCCCAAAGTAAAACGTATCTTTAGTAATTGTATTAATAACTTGAATACAAGATTACAGTACATCATGCCTACCCTTGGTCACACAGTTACTAATTCTTTGAACCACCTCTACACCGCAGGGGACTTTACTGGCCAATCCACCCCAAAATGCCTGGGGGGGGCTAAATTCTCAGCCATTTTAGCAAAGCCTTCCTCACAAGTCCCTATTGTACCCGCCGAGTGAAAGCGCCGATTTGTGGCCACAAAGCTGTCACGCTCACGGGTACGACGTGAGATTCATTAAAACGGGGGGAAAAGTCGTCAGGTACGATTGTGAACGCTGATGAATTTCACTCATCAAGCAAAAGTAAATTCATCTTGAGATGTACAGTTGTTTTGTTGATTAACTACACTCTTGGCGCTGCTGATGACAGAACTAAGTCAGGTTTACTGACCACAAACATTTCTCAGCCCGGGGGCTAATTTCTTTGGAGGAATGCTTTCTAAGTTTACTTAGATTTTAAAAAGTTAAGTTTTTTTAAATGAATTCAACTTGCAGCACTTTGTTCAGCTGTTTGGTCAATTTGTTTATTTCCTATTAAAGCAAGCTTGTATAACAAGAAAATTAAACAGTTTATAAAAAAATCAATGCAAGTATTTCATTTGTACTCCTGATGGCATAATTATAAAAATAATAATAGTGGTTTCTTATATAGCACTCGAATCCGTCACTCAGTGATGCTCATGGTGCTCCAACATTATTACCCCAGTCACTGGGCCATTTATTTTACCCTTAAACCACCTCAGCTCCCTTGGGAGTATACAGTCTGTGCTGCCAAATATGTAGTGCACCAGGCTAATTCATTTTTTAATTCTGGTTGCGAACTTAATCACAATACTAGCCAAGAACCCCATGGAGAGAAGACAAGGAAGGAAGTTTCAGTTTTAGATGTTAGAGGAAAACCTCCAGAGAATTATTCCAGGGAAAACCCACGCAACCAGGGCCCAGTTTCATAGAGCTGCTTAAAGCATAAAAAGTAGCTAAGCACAAAATTATGCTTACCAGAATAAGGTTACCAGCCAAACTGCCATGTTACATGTACAATTTGTGACTGGTATCCTGCTCATTTCTGCTGAGCAGAAAATTTATAAGCGATATTTTGTGCTTAAACAGCTCTATGAAATTGGGTTAAGGTACGGACTGAAAACCCAAACCACAGAGTGTGAAAACCCAATCCACATAGTGCCCCCAACGGGATTCGAACCGGGGTTCCAGAGGTGGAAGGCGATGAGTAGATACCACTGTGCCAACCCAACCCCTCGGTTGAAATCGGGCGTGTTACAAACACAATACAAGTCAAAAGTACATATTGAATATATTGTGTGATCTCAACAGAGAAGATATATCAAATGGTTTTGACTTTCTCTGTGTAGCGTCCATCATCACATCAGAGTTGAACCAAATCCCAGTGCAATGATATGTAAAACATAGATGTTTCCGTCTAAACTCTTCCTAAATGCTAATTATTTGAACCTAATTATTTATTTGGTTTTGCTTTTCATTCTGGTTTTTTTCCTTTTCAATTTGCAAGCAACATCATTTTTTTGTTTGACAATCACTATTTTGAGTCTCCACCAAAATGATTCTTTGTTCGTGCTTGTCTGCTAGCCCTACAGCAAAAAGTACTCGACACCTTTCAAGGAAATACTAAACGCATTCTTAAAATCATCCCAGACGGTGGAAAAACCCATTTTTGTAACACCTCCAGGAATAACACATTTTAGCAATCTCGGCCGAGTGACAAAACCCAAGCTCTTAGAGGTTAGTCGATGAATACAACTGCGCCCCCTTCTCTCCCCTGCCAACTTCCCAAAGGCAAGCAATGAAACACACCACAGCTGCCCGATAAAACTCATCCTCCAAACATCTGCATGGATTAAAGAATTTCTCCCCCCATCCACCCCAAGGCAAACAGAAAAAAAAGCAAGTTCTCTCCCCTAGCTGACGAGAAAGGAGAAGACCAAAGTCTTCATTGGAAAGGGGTCGTCGGAGGTAAGGCCTGCATATTTTCTCTCCCCCCATCGATATTGACGTGTCTGATGGATTGCCCCACAGGATCCAGCGTGCCTGGAGACGCTTCAGACAAGGAAAGCTGAAGACATCCCCGCCGTGTCCCTCTACAGCGACTGACCCAGATCATCACCATAGCAACGGAGGAGGAGGCGGCCACATCGCCGATGAGGATGATGATGATGATAATGATGACAAGGATGCCAATGGTAACAGGACGGGAGAAGCGAGAGATGTGAGCTGGAGGGAAGGGGAGAGGGACCACATAAAGAGACCCAGCGGACAAAGAGTCGACGGGAAAACTCACCAGGAGGGAACTTTTCTGGACTGGGTCCCAACAGATCCAGGTTAGTCTCTTTATAAACAGGGTTTGTGATGAAGTGTTTGTTCACTCCAGTATTCTTCTTCTCGTCGTTGTTCTGTACATACTCTGGTATTTGTCTTTAGTAGATGTTAAACACAGCATGATCTGATAACCTTCAACAAGTAGGGAAGTTGCTTGTGAATGCATGACCTACATGTGACAGGAGAAATCTCAAGATCTGTCCCTAAATCCTGATGCAAAGTTTACAGTAAATAGTTGTATCTACTGAAATACATGGAATGCATGATTTATGGAAAAACAAAACAAAACAAACCAACACAAGAAGAAGATTATGCTTTTCTTTAAAAACAAAAATGGTTTAATGGGCTGGATGCACTATTTTAAACTATTATATTTTATGCCGTAATACTTCTCTTTATTATTATTATTATTTTTTTATGGGGTTTTACATAAACACTGCTTGTTACCTTTGTTCATTATTATTTATTGTTCATTATTCATGATGTAATGCATGTCAGATGTTAGAACGTAGCATATTTGAAATTGGAATCAAAGTAATTTTGCAGGCCTGATACTTCACAGAGGCATTTGCCTCTGTTGCCCCTGGTCATTGCCTTGGTGCCCCTTGAAATGTTCCAATAGAAATTTACAATTTTCTCATACAGGTGCCCTTTACAAAGGAAAAAAAAACACACCTTGGTGCCCTTGCCCTTTCAAAACATGAAGCATCTGGCCTGGAGTAGGATTCAAAATTGAGTACTTATATTTATTCCAAGTGTTCATGCGATAAATTCGTTTTTTTTAAAGGCTTTTATCTAATAATAAGATTTATAAACTTTTTGCCAAACTGAAGGAGCAAGTCATATCTCATCTTGAGAACTTGAAGCAACAACACATCTTGTGTTTCTTCCTTTTCCCATATAGTTATTTGTATGAGTTGAATATAATCCTTGAGGTCAGCAGTGGCACCAGACTGTTAATCTGGGGATGCAAGCTGATATATCATGCCCCCCCCAGTATTCCCATACTTTAACACACTATTTTTCTCTTGAACAGAAGTACCCCCCTAAAATTCTCTAAAGAATTCCTGAGATTCCAAGCACACAATGAAGACACAACAGGTGGGGGGGGGGGGGGGGTTACACCATGCCACATATCGAGCACCAAATGCAAGAGGAGCCCAAGCTTAAATTTAAGGGGGGGGGGACACAAACATTAATCTTGAATGTAATGTTGTACTGCTCCAAAAGCATTGACTTAACCACAATGGCGGACTTAAACCATTATTCTTGAGCTGGTTGTAATGCGAACATCACTGCATTAAATGAGTTCAATGGGCAGGGATGAAATTCAATTTTGGTCATCGGGGGGAAAGTTGAGGTGGGACAAAGAAAGACAAGTAACTGCCCCCTGCCCCCGGTAGCGCCGCTGCAACTGCCTGACGTTTACAAAGCTCATATGTCAACAATAAAGTTATCGTTTGGAGATGATCACGCTAGTAGCAGTGGTGTAGATGACCCCCGACCCCCAACGCTTCACCCCCCCTCCGAACTCACACGCACAACAGCTTGAGGTTTTTGAACCCTGTTGAAAGTCATGACTCTTTATGTCTTGTTTCATTGCCTCAAGTGATGATTTATTAATGTGAAGTGAACATACGCGGACCGGATCTTTTGTTTTAAGGCGCGTCAACACACCGGGGAAGCGCGAGATGTTCTAAACGCCGGTTGCCACGGCGATGTGATGTCACAAGTGGATTATGTTGCATGTTCACTCATGCCGTAGTAAAGTCAATACCTTGCAGTCTCAGGGTTTTTTTTAAACTTGTGTTTGACGTAACTCATACTGGCACTAACTTGATTGGATTAATCCAAAACGCCCCACAAAGTGTAAGTGTGTATAAATGCTTAAGGGCATCATTTTAAGTGAATCCTAGACTATCAAAATAGAAAACTGCTACTGTTGACAACTTGATGAGTTGGGGATAAGTGTCAGCTACCCACCAGGTGTTTTTCTTTTTATTAATTTTAATATGAACAACATTTCCCTCCATTTTTTCCAGCTCTTTCTGAACTTTTGAACTTTATCTGCAATGATGTTTTTTAAAGTATGTTATCGGTTCATAAATAATTAAATGATAATGACAATAACAGATTTGTGATGAATATTTTGAGTCATTCTGCATGACAACGGATTCTGTTTGCAGCTCAAAAAGATCTTTGTCACTTGTACTACAGTACTGTTGTACTACACACAATTAGTACCCGCACACTAGTACCTTTGTGCCTGTAACATATGCTAGTATCAAACAAGAGTACCAAAACTCTAGTACTCAGACACCAGTACCTTTAAAAAGCAACCAATGCACAAGTACCAAAACTCTAGTACTCACACACCAGTACCTTTAAAAAGTAACAATGCACATTTAGTTTCCTTTTAACACTTATTAGGGAATGCAATTTACTCAGAGATGCATATTCAGCTTAACTGTGGTTTAAAGTTTGACCCAGAGGTCAAGGTCATGTCCAAGGTCACGATGAGGTCATTCCATAGATAGAGGCTTTTCATTAAACCAATACATGTGTAATAATATAGAGACCTTTTCCTTCATGGACGCTTGTTCTAGGAAGACAGTTTTTTTCTTGAAATGATGTGATACAAGGCGACTGTCATTTTAAAGTTTGACCCAGAGGTCAAGGTCATGCCCAAGGTCACGGTGAGGTCATTCCATTGATAGACTCTTAAACATTAAATTATGTGTAATAATATAAAGACCTTGTCCTTCATGGACGCTTGATCTACGAAGACAGTTTCCTTTTCTTGAAATGATGCGATACAAGGCGACAGCAGGCGTTTGACTAGCGGAAAGGGTATATGAAGAAATACCACCTGCTCTTCGCACTTATACTGTCGGTCACTGTCAAGGTTTAAAGGATTAGAACACATTGAAAATATCATGCAAATTACAAGATTGCTTTTCTCTAAGTGCAGAGAGGTTGGAATATATCAAATTTATTGTCAAATGTGAGATGTCCTTTACTTTCAGCAAAATGGATTTTGTTAGAACTTCAAAAAAGGTTCAAATTTAAACTATCCATATATTTCTAAGAAGAGATGAGGATAGGATAGTATTGAGCTGCCAACTCTGCCTGTATCTGCAGAATGTTCCCTGAAAATACACCAATCTTTCTGTGTTCTGATAAACAAATTTGAAAATCTCCCTGATTATGGAAACTTCTTGTCCTATTATGTTGAATGTAACTCTAAATATCTCCCTGATTGTTGTACAAAATCTCCCTGATTGCAAGATGCTAATGTTGGCAGCTCTGATAGTATTTGTTATCAAGAAGATTAGGCTAATTTGAAAGTTTTTAGTGAAAGAAATCATGGAACTAGTTTTGTTACATTGAGATCAAGGAGTTGTCTTTGGTTTCATTCAGAACCCTTTTTAGAGAACATAGTGGCCGCAAACGGCTTGTACCGAAATGCCCATAGCGGCTGCAAACGGCTGCAATGTTTGATCAACTTTGCTCAAAATGGAGGGTCAAAGAAAAAGTATGGGACCGAATTTACATTTTCCAATGTTTCCCATGTTAACATACAATCTACAACTCTAAAACAAAACCATGTATCTCTGTTTCTTAATATTTTTCCTGAAATTTTTCCTGAAAATAACGGCTCAAAAAATCAAAAAGATTACGATGTCTGGGTGTATGGTAATTATTATACAGAAATGAATGGTCTCTAAAGGGTTAAATGGAGTTTTAAAATGATTATGAATTATTAGAATGATTATAAGGAAACACATCATATGAAGAAGATTTTTGTTTTGTTGTTAGTGCTGAAAATAATTTTACCTCCAGGGAAATTTTTTTTGATTTACAACAGCAGAAACCATTATTTATAGCAAAAGATATCATTTTTATCATAACTTTTATTTTAGCCTTTGAGATAGACTCTGCTAGGGTCGAAATGTGAGGCCATTAACAACCGTTTGCAACTTTCATTCTATCTGTTTAATATTAGGGTATGATGACATAATATTAGATTGCTTGCCTTTTTGTTTTTTGACAGGAGCTGTAGTTTAGGTTATGCAGCTCTGTGTTAAAAATGAAGGGACAGGTTTTAAATTGACAGACTTTGTTTTTGTTAAACGTAATTAAATACCACTGCGTTTAAAACACTGTCAGGATTGCATTGATATGAGGATTTTTTCATTTCCCAAATAGTTTCGGGTTATTTGTCTGACCTTTGACCAATTTAATTACTCGCACTCGGCACCTCTCTCCCTGCTGCCACCCAATAACTGGGGGTTTAGCTTTATTGACATTTTAATCAACTGTCTCTGTTTACGTTTAATTTTTTACTGATGAACAGATATCAGCCTTGTCAACATGACATCGGCTCGGCGCTCCAAGGCACAGCGGGCCATGTTGCAGGATCTAGGAAGCAGCGTGGAGCTTGATGACAACCATCATGCCTACGAATCCTCCCCGGAAGTGTCTGATAAGAAAAAGAACCGTCTTAGCTTGGCGGAGGAGTTTGCAGCTGCCATGGATGAGGATGATGGGATGACGGGAGATGTGGCCGACTGCGAAGACTCTGACCCGAACGACAGTGAGCTTGAAAGTTCAAGCTGCGCAACGACACCAGAGTGGGATATTTGTGACAAGGAGACTCGGAGACAGGAGGACTCAGAACTGTTCCTTGAGGTACCAACTCTAGCCCTCCTAGCTGATGACTTAAGAAGTAAATGCATGCTCCGAGGTGAGGAGACCAACCCAAGTACTATGCAAGACAAACAATGTATTCCCGATCCAAACAAGAACTACAGCGTGGAGTCCGATCCCAATGCAAACAATGTCTCGTTGGAGCGATGTGAGCTGACTGGAGGAACAAAACGCAAAACAAACTCACAGAGTAGGGACAAGAAACGGAACGTTGAATGCCAGGATGAGGCACTGAGAACTGTTTCCTCCCCTAATAGGACATTAGGAAGTCACCAAGTGACTCACACTAAACTACAAAGGTGCGCTAGTGCTGATTGCAGAGACTTGGAGGTTAACAAACCTGTCCATGGAGGTGTTTTACCTTGTGGTAAAGAACAGGACTTAGTGTGTGTTGAGCCTACCATGCCTGTATTGGACTGGGAGTCATTAGAGAAACATTTAGCTAAGATGGAGAAAGAGGAAGAACAGCAAAGTTATAAACAGGTGAGATCTTGGGGAAGGAGTCGTTATAAAAGCCAAGTTAGGTGTAAATTCACTTAAAGGCATCGTACACGTTTGGTAATTGTCAAAGACCAGTGTTCTCAATTGGTGTATCCCAACATATGCATAAAATAACAAGCCTGTGAAAATTTGGGCTCAATTGGTCATCGAAGTTGCAAGAAAATTATGAAAGAAAATACACCCTTGTTGTACAAATTTCTGTGCTTTCAGTTAGGAATAAAAACTTCTTGCAAGAAGTTTTTATTATTTTAGTGAGAAATTACCTCTTTCTCAAAAACTACGTTACTTCAGAGGGAGTCGTTTCTCACAATGTTTTATACTATCAGCAGCTCTCTGTTGCTCATTACCAAGTCAGTTTTTATGCTAATATATATTTTGAGTAATTACCAAACGTGTACTGTGCCTTTAAGTACAGGGCTCGAAATTAACAAAGGACCGCAGGCCTGAAGCCAGTGTTTTTAGTGTTGTGCCAGTAAACTTATAATGACCGGACAAGTCCGGTGGTCTTGTGTTTTTTTAATAATAATAATACCTCACCTCATCTTTAATTTTAAAACGTATGTTCAACTGCTGGCTTTGAGTCTGATAAATATCTTTCAATTCTGTTGAGTATGAAAGTTTTACCGATAAGACAAAGAGATATATCCTCTCTTTGTGCTTGCTCAAATAAAAAAAGTTTAATTGTGACACTGTGTATGGCCTAGATGTAGGCTTTTTTCTCATTTTGGTTGTTGGTCTTGTAATATATTTTCTGGTCCAGTAAACGTTTTGAGCTACAAGCCCTGCAGTCTTGTGGATTTTTCCCCCCAAATTCAAGCCCTGCAGTGCTCACCCTCAACAACACTAGCCCGGCGTACATTGTCTAGGAAAAACTGCCATGGGCTGGTAAACACCACTTCTCAACTTGCTATGTGGGCTACTAAAAAACTGTGCAACCTACTTTAATTAAAATGCTCATATTTCTTCCTTTTCAGATGTGAATAATACAATTTTGAAAATATATTAATTTATTTTTGAGTGTGTGAATGTAACTTCATTTGACCATTAAACTGGTTGTGATCGCTACCAGTAATAAGTCAGAAAGATACATTTATGACAATACATGTTTAAAATCTGGGCTACACAAACATCCTGGGGGCAAGTAAAATGCACAGTTTATTAGTTCGGTGGGCTGCTTTACAAAAGGCTTAAGCATAAGGACTGATACTTTCAAGTGTTGTGATTAATGCTTGAAGGTTTACAGATCACAAATTTATCGGTGGAATAGAGTGTTGATACCAGAAAGGAAAAAACCCTGAGAAGAATTATATCTTTAGAACTGATCGCAACTGCTTATTGAGTTCTGTGAACTTTACTTATAAAAGAAAAATTGTATTTGTTAAGAATGTATTTGTTTAAATACATTTGAGGTTGTGTGTTTTGCCTTAGAATTTTGTCTTCCTTTAACAAAGGCTAAAAGGGTAAGTAAATCTTTGTGTGTGTTTTTTTTATGTCAGTAATTTGTGTGAAGAGAAGTTTTTGCTTTTGTCGATTTTGAATTTTGAATCCAAGAAACCTTTTAAGTCAACGTGTCATTCCGCAGACGCAAAGAGTCTGAAGAGAAGTGCTTTGGTTTTTCCGATTCAGTATTTTAAATCCAAGAAACTTTGAAGTTAATTTGTGTTCATTCCTCAGACACAAAAACACTCCCGCCAAGCAATTTTACGCAAACTAGCCATGGGTACGGACGACGAGGCCGAAGGCGACATCTACGGAAAGAGTAAAGACAAGTTATCCACCAGGCTCCAGAGTGGCATGAACTTGCAGATCTGTTTTGTGAACGAGCCTGCCGACGGTTCCGATCTGGAGGAGGACAGTCCGAGGATTTTAGCCGCGGAGGAGAATACGAGGAAGGAAAGTCATATAACTAATCGGTTCGGGAGAGTGACGGGGGCGACTAGGTTAGGAGGAACTGGAATCAGACTGAGTAGAGAGAGTAGCAATACGAGCGGTACATCAACAAAGGTAAGATTGAATCATGGGTAACTTACTAAGGGTTCGCCCTTAACACTAGCCCGGCGTCCATTGTCTAGTAAAAACTAGTAAGCGCTACTTCTCAACTTGCCCTGTGCGCTACATAAGAATTATGCAATATAACTTTTTTTTTTTAAAGGGACACGTTGCCTTGGATCGGGCGAGTTGGTCTATCAAAAGCGTTTGTAACCGTTTGTTATAAAATGCATATGGTTAGAAAGATGATTTAAAAGTAGAAGACAATGATACAGTTTTGAGTGAGTGAAGTGACTTCATTTGACCATTAAACTGGTTGTGATCGCTACCATTAATACCACAATATTCCTTTTTAAAATCTGGGCTGCTAAAACTTCCTGTGGGCAAGTAAAATGCACAGTTTACTAGCCCGATGGGCTACTTTACAAAAAGCTTAAGCACAAGGCCTGCTTACCCCTGCCTCCTGACTTAACCCCTCCCCTAACCCCTCCCCCCTCAGCTCATTCCCATTGTCTCTTAATGTTTGAAGACATAACAGTTTGTGAAAATACTAAGGTGTACATGGTCAAAAAGATCCGTATAAGATAATCTTTCTATTAAAAGTAAAACACTTTTATAGGGAGCATCTCAAAAGTTGGGTTTGTTCTAGGCAGAAAATGTTGTTTCCATGGGCACATGCCCGCAATCTGTTTGATTGCTAGACTGTTCCGCTAGACCACATCATTGTGCCAAAGTACAGGTGCAATCCTACACGAGTGAATATGCGCATTAGTATTTTGAACGTTCTGATGGAACTTTAACATAACATAACATAACATAACATAACAATTAAAATTTATAAGGAGCTATTCCATCAAGATCACAGCGCACTAGAAAGAAATTAACATGGAAAAAAGTGAGTCTTAAGGACTTTACGAAAAGCAGATAGAGTATTAGATTCCCTAATGACAGTAGGGAGATTGTTCCAAATCATTGGCCCAGCCACACTGAAAGCCTTTTGACCTAGAACTTTGTTTGCTCGGGGAACATTCAAGCGAGTGATGTCAAGTGTGGACCGAAGGAATCGTGGAGGAGTGTAATGTGACAGTAAAGTGGTAATATAATGAGGTGTAGTTTTGTTCAAGCATTTAAAAACTAGAAGAGCAATTTTAAAATGGATTCGTTCTCTAATTGGTAGCCAATGAAGTTCCCTGAGTGATGGGGTAATATGTTCTCTCAAGGGTGTGGAACATATTAAACCAGCTGCACTATTTTGTAATCTTTGAACTCTGTCCAATTCATATGACGTGGCACCAAATAAACTTTCCAGGCAGTCAAATGGAACGGCCCGTGAGAACGCACTGGAATACTTATCCGATCCAATTAGAACATTCCTGCCGTTCCGACTTTTGAGACGCTACCTTAACAAGAAGGTAAACACTTCAAACTACAAGGAAGCAAATACAAGAAAACTTGTTTCTGTCAACCCCTAAAACCTTATTCTTATGTTTTTCTTATGCAAAAATGAAAACACTGTAAAATTATTCCTAAACCTTTACCCTTTAACATGTGTTCCTTATTCAAGGCACCATCAGTCACCTTCGAAGATGAGGAGGACTTTGAAACGAAACAGGCTCGTCTCCAAGATGAAGCCCGCATCGCTCTGGCAAGAGCAGAACCTCTTGCAAGGATGCAGATGGAGTTTGAGCGGCAGCAAAGAAAAAAGTCGCCGGTAACTGAATTGGTGAGAGGTGGACTAACACAAGTCTAACATCTTTAACAACCCTTCATTAAAACCATCGTGCCTGCTGATAAAAACTTTAACTTTACTCAATCTTTTCTTAAGATGTTTGCTAACTATCAAGTAATAAACCACAAGGGAAACTGACTGGTAAAAAATTTAAAATAATTTTGGATTAAACAATGCAAAATTGACTAGAGCAAGATTTGAACCTGCGACCTCCGGATTAACGTGCTTAGTAACATATTATATACATAAGATTGGTATGCCTGGCCTCATGCTAAGAGTGGGTGGTTTGGGGGTGCAGTACCAAATCCTCCGAATACTCCACTGTACAGTAACGAAACACCCAAATGTTTGGACTCTTATAAGATTGGCATGCCTGGCCCAATGATGAGCAATTATTATTTGGGCCTGCAGTAATCTTATCAGACAAAGTCAGACAACTTTCTGAACAGGGTTTCAGACAGTTAAAGGTATCGTACACGTTTGGTATTTACTCAAAATATATATTAGCATAAAAACTGACTTGGTAACGAGCAACAGAGAGCTGTAGATAGTATAAAACATTGTGAGAAACGACTCCCTCTGAAGTAACGTAGTTTTTGAGAAAGAGGTAATTTCTCACTAAAATAATAAAAGACTTCTAGCTAGAAGCCTTTTATTCCTATCTGAAAGCACACAAATTTGTACAACAAGGGTGTTTTTTCTTTCACAATTTTCTTGCAACTTCGATGACCAATTGAGCCCAAATTTTCACAGGCTTGTTATTTTATGCATATGTTGGGATACACCAAATGAGAACACTGGTCTTTGACAATTACCAAACGTGTACGATGCCTTTAAGGTATTTTATCAAAAATAACATCACAATACAAGTCACTTTGGGGGTGAAAGAAACCCAGCCAGCTTTCCCTGTATGCAATTTCATAAATTCCTATTTTGCCAAACTGCTTAGAATCTTAGATGTCGCTATGGTAATTGGTATTGTTACATCACAATCTGCTTAGCAAAAGAAAAAGACTCGGAAACTCACTCTAGTTTACTAACTCTAACCCCAAGTGTCTTCGGCTAGAGTTCCTCCTAAATTCTCAAAATGCTTCACTCTATCTAGTCTTGGCGAAGACGTTGTTGTTCATTTATCGCGATTCCCAGCTTTGCGCCGCGGACGAAATATCGAACAATAGCGGGCACTGTTGAGAAAACTTCCTGTGATAGCGGTTCGTGGTGTGATAGCGGTTACAGGAATGAAAGCGCCCTCTAGTGGCGAGGGGTTCGTGGGTGATAGCGGTTAGATAGCGGTTTAGGTTTTCGGGACTACACTACTTGAATGTCTTGGAACCAAGACTTGGAGAATATCAGTGGCAGCAGAGATACTGCAGGGCTCGAACTTGGGGAGAAAATCCACAAGACCCCAAGACTTGTAGCTCAAAATGTTGACTGGATCAGATGTTTTTTATTCACAAGACCAGTCATAAGAAAAGATTTGAACTGTTCAATTTGAACAAGCAACTGAGAGAAGATTTATCTCATTTGTAATAATGGGTAAGTAGGCCTATTCTTCAAATACATGTACTCAACAGAATTGAAAGATTTTTATCAGACAGAAAGTCAACATTTGAACAAAAACGAAAGACCGTCGGACTTGTCAAGTCATGAGCTTACTGGCCAAGTGCTGAGATCAATGGCCTTTGGTCCAGTGTAAATTTCGAGCCCTGTACAGTACTGGGTAAATTTTCATTGTGAGCGTAATTCTGGACATGCCCACATCCCCCCCTCCCCCCCCCCCGAAAACAATGGAATTTTCCAGTGTAAGTCCGTCGCCATCTGACATTTCAAAAAATCTCCCATTGACAGTTGTATACCTTTAAGAAATGTATATTTATTTGATTGACATTTCAGGCTGGTGTATCAGGAATGACAGATATCTCTGACAGGTTATACGGCAAGAAATTTACCCAACGAGCACTTAAGAATTTGTCCGTCAGTAAGCTACAGTTTGTGGTCAACGACCTTCATTCACAAATAGAAAGTAAGTCTTGAGTTTTTTTGCCCGAGTAGTGGGAGTCTTCTTCCTTTAATGTTTCGCAAGAGATTGGAGAGTAGTGTTGATTTCACGGTCAGTGAACTGTTCTCGACGTTTGAAAGTCAGTCTTTGCGAACTTGAGTTTGGCCAGGCCTAAAGAGAAAGTCGTTGACTTTTTAACACCCCCTAATTGTTATGGTTGGAAATGACGGGTTTGGGGTTGTTTGTTTCACTAACCCATAGATTTTTAAAATATGACGTGATGTGAGTTTGTGTTTTTAAGAAGGAATGAGAAATTTCAGACTTTTTAAAGTCTGCCTGGTCAACAGAAAATGCTGTAATTTTCTTCGGATATAAAGAAATCCTGATCTTTGATCGACTTCTCTAGCTCTGAAGATACTGTTCCCAAAAGCTCCTTGGAATCTATAACTCTAGGGGTTACCAAAAGGTGTAAATGCCATCATTTCAATCAATGTAGCTCCTAAGAACTAGATCTCTAAGTTTCAGGGTTTTTTGTCAGCAGCAACTCTCACCCCCGTTTTTTAAGCTGAAATATTCTCCAAAAGTATTTAAATTGACTTGGTTTCAAATGTGTAAATACAAGGACACCATTGTTTGTTCTTCAGAGAAAAAAAAAGAGGGGGAAAGTTGATTACAGGAAATAGCTCACAAGATTTTAATTAGTCTTGTGGTAAGAAAAACAGCACAAGGCCAAAACTAAATTGATGTTAGAGCGTTGATGGCCAGTCGGGCAGAAACGTTAACTATTTAAAAATTGTGGACATGGCATGACAGGTTTTCTTTACGTGGCCGCAGCAATGAAAACAAACTACTTGAGGCCTCGGAATCACGTCGTGTTGTTTTAAGGTTTTTTTGTCTGTTTGCATTTTGAACCCTCACTGTTGATCTTGATTGTATTTCTCCGGCCACCACTTGAATACTGAAGAGCTCACTAAAAGCTCGATTGACAGTCAACCATGGAGGGGGCGGGATATAGATCTGGGCACAATTTCATAGAGCTGCTTAGGCACAAAATATTGCTTAACAATTTTCCAATTGGTGCTGGATATGGGGCATGGTGTACCCCCCCTATTGTGTCTTCATTGTGTGCTTGGAATCTCAGGAATTCTTTTGAGGATTTTAGGGGGGGAGTTCTATACAAGAGGAAAATAATGTGTTATTGTATGGGAACATTGGGGGCGGGGGGACCCTCTGCCCCATATCGGGCAGGCTATACAATTTTCTGCTTAGCAGAAATGAGCAGGATACCTGTCACAAATTGTACGTGTGACATGGTATTTTGGCTGGTAACCGTGTTCTGGTCAGCATAACTTTGTTTTGCTTAGCTACTTTTTTGTGCTTAAGCAGCTCTATGAAATTGGACCCTGGTTTCACATCTCAATCTGTTACTCTTGTAGATTTTGTTTTTTACAAGAAAATACTCTGAGGAGAATGGTTTTGTATCTTTTTTTCATCTGATAAAATTTGTTAAAATCTATCCTCTTTAGACTTATAAGTGCTTTTGAAACCCAGGAAAGATATGGATTGGAGAGTGTTGTTGTAACAAACTTAAGTATTGAGCCATTATGAGAACAAAGGTTCCAATCCCCCAACCCCCCCCCCCCTTCACCCCAGCCTGTCTTCCAGTCTTGGTAACTAAGTAAGAAATGTATTAAGAATTACTTAAAGGTATTATACAGGATTGGTTAGAGCTGACAAAATAGTCGCAGCGTTCATGTTTTGTGTGATTAACCATATACATGAAATAACCTGTGAAAGTTCGGGCTTTGTCTGTTGTATGCATCAGGAAAAAATAGGGAAAACCATGCACAATTTTCATCATGTAAACACATTGTCCTTAATTTTGGTTGTAAAGGCCATGTCACACGAGGCAATTTACAGGCAACCAGTTCCAGTCAATCTCCAATAAGAAGAAACTTTCACATTTCAGTGTTCTCATTATTTTCTTGGGAATAGTGAGTTACAGCTAGAAGAATGTCTCTTGTGCTGCTAAAGTGTTCCTTGTGGATACAGTGCAAGTGGTTGCCTCCAGGTTGCCTGAAAAAATTGCCCTGTGTGACGTGGCCTTAACAATCGAAATCAGCTGGGGGGTTTTTAGGGTTTTTTATTTTAGGTTTTCAGATTACAGTTTTCTCAAATCATACAGAGGGAAGTAATTCACAGAAAATGGTTCTGCTTCATAATCAATGAGCTTTCAGACTAAAATTAAACATGTTTTTTATTCTTACCAATCCTGCACAGTACCTTAAAGATCCAGTGTAATCTGTAATGCATTTTGAAGAGTAAAGGGGCTTTGCCCGATGTGCTGGGTGAGATTGACTTTGAATTTCCCCCAGTTGATCATACATCATCTAAATCGAAGATAAGACAATCTTCAAGAAAGGTGAAGATTAGGAAAATCTTTAAAAGATTGTCGTCATCTCACTTGTTGTTCACAATTTAAAAACAGATTCAAGGAGCCACATAAAGCATTACATAAACGTAAAAGTAATTCTATTTCTTATTAATGTTCTCTTAACCTGCTTCCCTACCTTGTACCCTTACCGCCCCCCACCCCAACTCACTCTGTCATCAACCAGTTTACTTCTTGGCTCTGTACTAAAGAGATTTGTTTCCATTCAGCTGGTTATATCCCTTTAGACTGATTTCATTTATTTAATTCATTTCGACGAAATTCAATTCTGAGCCAGTTTATTTCATTTCAATTCATTTCTGTTAAGTTCGTTTGAATTCAATTCAATTCAATTTGCAACCCCCCCAAAAAAAAAATTAGAAAAAAATATATCAAAAAAAATCAGCTGGACCATTCCATTGAAGTTTTTAGTGAAGATAAATTTTCTAGACAATTTGAAATAATTCCCCCCCCCCCCGCAGGATATTCTTCCTACTTAAGTCTGATTTCCGATTTATTGGCCCTCTGAAAAATCAGACAAAGTGTTATTGTGGTTATATGGGATTTGTGGTTATATGTTAGTGTGGTTGTTGTTATAAGTATTTGTTTTGTGATTTTTAACGTTTCCAATTGCCAATGGAACACAATTATCTGTATTTTTAATGTGCACAATGAAGAATTATATTCAAATATTCAAATATTCAAATAGCCTGAAAAGTCTTTAAAGCCAACACCATATATGTACATGTAGGTCAGCCCTTGTACTCGACAAAATGTTCCTACTTTTTGTTCCAAGAGCCAGGTATCATGCCTGCCTCCTAAACTGACGTGATGACATCATCTCTTTAATAACAAGTATTTTATGAGCAAGAAAAGATGAAGGGCACTTAGAAGAAAGACTGGGCAGAATTGTTCAATCATCATTTTGATCTACTGCTTGGAGTTTTTTGTATAATTTAACCCAAAGTGCAGATACATTATGGTTCATCCGCCGTCTTAAAATCACCTCCCAAGCGATCATGCATAAAATAACAAAAACGGCAAACATAAAAACCATGGCAATAGTAGAAGTAACGATGAGAGAAGGTCTGGAACACCCCCCCCCCACCACTCTTCTTGTATTTTTGTGTGTGTGTGAATATCATACATTGCCTGCAGATATTTATTCTGCAAAGTGACTTTGTACGTCTGTCCATTGTGGATCCGTTATCTCTCTTCTTGATCATTAGCCAGAGCGTGTGTGTGTCTCTCTCTAGCTGCGGGAATAGGCATAAAATGCCACACTTAAGATCCAAATTTGATTGGTTTATAATCGGCAAGGCTTTAAGAAAACAAAATTGTCTCATTAAGAGACTGGACTATTGCATCCCTTGATGACAAATTAACGAGGTATTTTTTTTTGTCTGTTACATTCGTTGATGTTAAAACTATAGCGGTATCTCAAGAGAGGCCGTGAGACTGTGAACAAAAAAAAAGGCCCGAGTTGAACGTTGCCCACTTCGAGAATAATTTATGCCGCTCAAGATTTCCCAGCCAGTAAATCAATTATGGTTTGACAGTTGACATGTGTCACAGTTTGCCCTTGAGGGCGCCAGACATTATGTGCATCAGCTGGCTGCTCCTTTCATTCTCGTGTTGCCGACCTCTATTGTTAGACCGTACCATAGGCAATTTATTTTTAGGGAAGATAAATTTTGTTTAGTAATTTTTGTTTAAATTGTTTATGTTGAGAAGAGGAAGGATTAAAATATCTTTAAATTCACTTATTTGCCAAATCTAAGATTTCCTTTTTCACCACAGGATTCTTAAACTCTGGCAACTACTTCTAAATAATGTTTCTGCCAAATGTTTACCTCTTTACCTAGAGTTAGGAAAGGAATAGAGTAGTTGTGTATTTTATCTCATAATAAATTTATGCACCGATTCTAAGATTTCATAAGTCACCAAAGGAATCATAATCTACCAGATAATAACATAAACTTTTCTTCCAAACACCAAAACTGATCTAGTGATTTTTTTCTGTCCATTCCTTTTTTTTAGTACTGTGGCAATGCTACATATACCAAGATTGATCTAGTGATTTTTTTTCTGTTGTACATTATTTTTCTGAGAAAATAGAATTAGCTGTTGCAAACTGCTTACCAACCAAAAGGAGCTATGGTATAAATGCAAAACAAATAGTTAGCGGCCTGACTTTTCAACCCTAGCAGAGTCTTTCTCGATGTGTCAATGCTACATACACCAAAACTAATCTAGTAATTTTTTCTGTCATACATTTTTTTTTGTACAAGCCAATGCTACATATAATATTATATTACATATTTCACGTAATGAAACCAAGGATGCCTCTTAAGTGAACTTAATCACTGTAGCTCGAAAGCCTGAGGAAACCTGTAAACAAGGGTGCTTGCTGTGAACCAGAAACATCAGGGTTAACCCCCTACTGTTCCAGGACAAGTGTTCAGGGTTCTTTTATGTGCACTACCAATCCTAGTACACGGGACCTACGGCTTAAGGTCCCATCCGAAGGACAAAGCAATTTTGGTAAGGTATCTCAAGACTCGTCTAGTAATTTGTCGTTCTTGTTTTCGTTCATCTCAGGTCTTAACGAGGAACTTGTACAGTTATTAATAAGGAGAGATGACCTACAGATGGAGCAGGACTCCAAACTCATCGACATCGAGGACCTAACAAGGTGGATCCGCATGAGTGAGTCACATTAATGAGATTACATCACCTGATGACAACAGTTACCATGGTGACCTACTCACACCACCACCATGTTGGATTGTTTGCAGGGTGGGTTTTTGTACTCACAGCATAACAACCCAAAAAGGAGTCAAATGTAGAATGATTTAAAATTTCTCCAACACTTTAACTCTGGCTGATAACCAGAATTAGAATTTGAAATCGTTTTTTTGAAAAAGGCAGAAACTTTCACAGACTTTCTTTCAGTGTTCTCCCTATGCACAAGGAAGCTAGCAAATCGGGCCGATACATGCGACAATATTGCGGCCGATACGCAACAAAAATATTTTAAAACAGTTCTTTTTGGTGTGGGGGGGGGGGCACTTTAGATCAAATTCACAAAAATCATAAAGAAACCATTTAGAATGCCCCAGATTGCACAGTAATGCTTTTAAAACCAAAGATAAACACCAAGTAATAAAACTTTTTGAGGACCTCGTTGCAATTCAGCGTGCTTTGGCCAAACTTCCAAAATTTGGTTCGAGAATGCCCCACAGTTTTGAAAAATCCTGGGGAGAACCCTGTCTTCTGTTTGATTCGGATAAAGATCGGTACAAGTTTGTAATAATAAAATTTTAAGTTGGTCAATTCATACAATAAAAACAGATCATCGGGACCCCCCCTACTGCTGACGATATGCTGGTGATGTGAGTAGGATCCCTAGTGCCCTAAATTATTCTGGTATTCGTTACTGAATAAATCATGAAATATAACATTATGGTTTTTGTATTCAAGAAGTGTGAGTAATATGTAAAAAAAAAAAAAATTGTGTACATTTGTGAGAATCCTGCCAACTAAAATACCAATGCCTAAAGGTTTTTCCCGCCCTTGTTTGTGTTTGCAGAAATTGTGTGGATTATTTTTTACTGGTAGCCTTGGCCGTGTTTGTGAGCTAAAAAAGAAACTGTTCTAATTTATTTGTCAGTGTGATGAATAATAGGTTTCCTAGGGAAACAAAACTTAAACAAACAAAAAACAATTATCACAAATTCTACAGTCTGGTTTGACATCAAATTTGCGTATTCAAATTTTTTCCACACAGACATTTTTTTACGAGAAGTTGTTGGTTTTTTGGGGGTATGGTTTTTTTTTTGGGGGGGGGGGGTTTAACTTTTATTTATCCAAGCAGTACACTATTTTCATTCAAGTGAATTTTTCGCTGGAAAGTCAGTAATATTCTTAAATAAAAAGCTCTGATGAGATCCCCAAAAAATAATTTTTGCCAGACTGAAGTTTTTTATCAAATTAACAACCCAACCTGAAACTTGTTTTTATTTTCTCATCTCAACCTACCCTGATACTTCTGCTAACTCTGTCTCCATTGTTGTTGTTGTTGTTGTTTGTTGTTGTTGTCATAAGCAACCTTACTTCACCGTGGCACTATAACTGTTGTAATTCAGTTGATGCAATGTCATGGGATTTGATGTATGCTAACAAACCGATTGTTGCTTTTCATGCTGTCGAAATTGTGTCCAGTAAAAGTGGATTTATTTTTAGCTTAAGAAAATGTGTTGATTTTATTTTTGAAGAATCTTTACATTAACCAGTGTTCTTTTGTTATAAACTGGTGAGAAAAGCTGATGTTTTTTGTTTTTTTAATTTCTGTCTTAAATATATAAAACATATTTTTTTGTTAGCATGCCTTTTAAAATATCAATCATGTAACAAAAGAAATTACAAACCTAAAAAAAAAATGAAAAGTTACCATGATTTGTAACATTTTTTTGCAAATGATGAACCTGCATACATCTTATCCTATTTGTTAAAGTGACAATGTGCTTTAAGCCCAAGAATCTTGATTTTTAAAATCTCCTTATTTGCATTGTTTGCTCAAATGTTATTGTTATTTTATTGTTCATTTTCGTTACCTTTGCATGAATTTTTGTTTTATGTAAAAGCCATTTTGAATTCATATTTTCTCCATGTGTACGTCTTTGATTTTTGTAACGAAAATTTTATCAAGATTGTTTGATGGGTCGGGGTACGGCTCAATCTAAGGTGAAATATGTGACAAATATTTACACCGAGTTTTATTGCTCCAAATTGTTTACATTTTCAATCTTTATGTTTTCCCTCCCTGTCCTAGCCTCAACAAATCATCAAAAGTCAAATATTTATACACAACGAAGAATCAAAAGACTTGAAAATAAACTTCAAAATAGCTGTGATTAAGATTTTCACAAATTGATAAAAGTATCAATTTTAGGAATGTCTCTTGACATACCTGATAACCTAGAAGTCAGAAGTACTTCAATGATTGTACAAAATAAAACAGGTCATACAATTTTCTGTTATCTCCCTTTTTTAAAGATAGGTTCATAGATTGGTAAATACTTCAAACATTTATGACCATAACAAAACTTACTTGGTGAGAAGCACTGCAGCTGTTGATAGGATAAACTATTTTGAGAAAGGATTTCCTTTGAAGTAAATAATGTTTTGATAATTGTTCACCCCAAAACAATTGAATCTGATTCTCCAACAAGTGAAATTGTTGTATGTTGTTGTCAAATTTGCATGACACTATTTATAAAAAGCTTGCGTTATACATTGGTCTGTTTATTCACAGAAAATTGCAGAAAAATAGACAAAGGCATAGCGAATTAAAGGGATTGTATACGTTTGGTAATTGGAACCAACTGTTTGTTTCAATCCTATATAGTTGTAGATATATACCAAAAAACTAACCTGTGAAAAACTTCATTTAAAAAGGTGGTAACGTTTTTGAGATATTGCCGAAAAATCTGGAGTGATTATGTCCACGCAGGAAGAATAATCTGCAACTTGAATACACAATCTGAGAAACGTAGCTGTCAGTAACGCTTCTCAGATTCAAATTTTGGGGGATAAAAAGTGATATCTTTTTCCATAACCGCAGTACTTCTAAGTGAAAAGTTTCTCAAAATGCATTATACTATCCAAAGCTGCTGTACTTCTTACCAAGTAAGTTTTGATTGCCATTAATTTTCAGAGTCATTACCAAATGTATACAGACCCTTTAAAGATAGGGTCATGCATAGATTGGCTTTTTGTCAATGTAATCCTGCCTTTACTCTGTCAATCAAATAATATGTACTTTTTTTGCTGTATGAGTTGTTATCAGGTATCACCATTTAACACAATCTGTCTCAGATTGCTAACTTGTCAAAACAGTTTTGATTTCAGGCCACAGATTCAAATTGAAATATCCACTCACTGTTTTTCCAATCTTGTAATCATATCTAGCTTCTTCTGACTGTGTTTTTTTGTTTTCCTTTTATATTTACATTGATTTGTTTAGTTTGAATATTATTTCTTCAGGCATGGATTATGAATTACATTTGGAAAAAAAAATGAAAATATTATGAATTATTTTTTTTGGCAGTTTGCATTTATCTGTTACATTTACACTGTGTGAATGACACAGTGTCAACTTACTACCATGATGTACACAATGACCGCAGCTAGCTTAAAGCTAATTCCGATGAACAGTAACAATAAATAAAGCTTTAAAATTATACCCAAACAAGTCGCGTTAATTGTGTAAGCACCCTGACTCTACCACTGTTAATTGTGTAAGCACCCAGACTCTATCATAAGGAACCAGACTATTTTACCCTTCCAGTCTCATTTTGGTTACATTGATTTGAATGGAGGAAAAAACAAAATGGCTGCACATAATGATAGATAGATAGATAAAAGGTTTATTCACAATAGTCATCACAGCATAAAAACTGATTGGTAACTATACTACATCAGTAAAAGCTACAACTGAATCATTAAAAGGACATCAAGATATAAAAACCAATGGAGTAAAAGGAAGCAAAAGGCTAATACACACCTACTTAGGAAAAAACACAAACCTGCACATACAAAAATGGTAGTATAACACCCACAAGCGCACACACATTATGTGAATCCCGTAAATCGAGGACTTCTCTTTGTTCTCCCAATATTATTGTTATTATTATATATTTCTGGTAATGAAACCAAGGATGCCTCACAAGTGAACTTAATCACTGTAGCTTGCAAGCCTGAGGAAACCTGTAAATAAGGGTGCTTGCAATGTGAACCAGAAACACAGGGGTTAAACCCCTACTCTTCCACGATAAGTGTTCTGGGTTCTTTTACGTGCACTACCAATCCTAGTACACGGGACCAACGGCTTTAGGTCCCATCCGAAGGAGGAAGCATGTGGTTAAGTGTCTTGCTTAAGGACACAAGTGTCACGACTGGGATTCGAACCCACACTCTGCCGATCAGAAACACCAGAGCTTGAGTTTGGTGTTCTAATCCGCTCGGCCACGACATTGTCCATTGATTAGACTTGGTTGTTTTTAGCGATGTCCCCATTGGGTTTGTACACGAAAACGAAGCGAGGACGTCCTCGCTCTGTCAAACACCCGGATCCCTTTTGTTAAAGTCCTCGGTTTCAACAAGTAGACACGCTCCAACCCACCCCCCTCATACACCACAAGAAACACTCACACACACGTATGTAAAAACCTGCAATCGTGGACCCTCCTTTGTTCAACTCTTTGTGATTGCAACCGTGAACCACAATGTTTTCCTTTATGATAGCATCCATGGACCGATTGTCCCTTTTGTTATTTATCCACAGTTTAAATGTGGACACCTACCCACATGTACCCAGCAAAACTCACACAACCAATACATCCAAACTCAAAAAGGGCCTAAAAATGTGAATTCATTTAATTTAGAATTGATACTGGCTGAATAAAAGCATCAAAGTAAGTGTCATAAATGAAGTAACTGCCTGTGGTAAGCTAAAATGAAAAGTCAGAAAACACAATTTAAAGGGTCTGTATACGTTTAATAATGGCTCTGAAAATTAATTGCAATAAAAACTTACTTGCCATTAATTTCATGAGTAATTACCAAATGTATACAGACCCTTTAAGACTTTATTTTGAATGGTGGAGGGACCAAACTACTCAAAATGCTCTGAAGAAAATTTAAACAGACTTTGAGATACCTATGCTGTTGAATTCACGAATAGTTTTATCAAGTAATAAACCACAAGGGAAACTGACTGGGTAAATTGTTTTCATAATTTGGAGTTGAACAACAACAAAACTGACTAGAGCGGGACTTGAACCTGCAACCTCCAACTGAGCTATCTACCAACTGAGCTATCTAGCCATAATGTTGGCAGTCTCAATTTCTTTGTTCGGGGGTGCCATTCAGAAGCCATTCAACCTGTAACTGCCGTATAGCCAGGGATCACACCCAAGTTTACGATACAACCTGGGAAGCGAAAGGAGAGGGATCACCTTAAGGGGATGGAACTTTTTATTTCAAATATAAATTAATAAACCACAAGGGAAACTGACTGGGTAAATTTTTAAAATAATTTTGAGTTGAACAAAGAAAAAGCGACCTCCAGATTAATGTGTCGGCGCCCTACCAACTGAGTGAGTTATCTAGCCCTATGTTGGCAGTCTCCCTATTTTTATCAATATCTTTATTCGGGGTAGTCAGGAATATTTTTAGTAAAGAAATTACGGTACCAAGGATTTGAGGTTGAAAATGATGCTATGTTCTTTTATGTTGATTTGCAAGTTGCATGTTCATCTTCATGGGAAGGCCGAGTCTGAATCAAGCGACTTTCGGCTATGGCTACGATTGTTGGCTAAAGCAGCAATACTGGAATGGCTATGGCTGTTGCAGCAACATTGGATAAAAAGGCCTTGGATCTTTCCAACGTAAGCCATTGCTGAAGCTGTTACTTCAGACACTGCCTAACAATGGCTCTTACTTACATTGCTTTACTAATCTGCATGAATTGTCACCATGGTGATTTATTTTGACATTCATTGTTTATTGCCGATTTCACATGGTAGCCATTTTAAGTCAGATACCCTGTGTTGGGTAATGGTTATTACATTGACAGATAAAAAGCAAGCCAGACTATTTTTGTTTTAAGCATTGGTTTTATATCATGCCCAATATGGGGCAGAGGGTGTCCCCCCCCCCCCAATGTTCCCATACTTTAACACACTATTTTCCTCTTGAACAGAAGTCCCCCCCTTAAAATCCTCTACAGAATTCCTGAGATTCCAAGCACACAGTGAAGACACAATGGGGGGGGGGGTACACCATGCCCCGTATTGAGCACCAAATGATTGGTTTGGTTGTGGGGATTTGTAAAACAAGATGGCTGCCTTGAGATTATACGGTTCATGTAGACAGTTTCTGCAGCAATGGCTTCGGCTTTAATCCTCTGATATGGCCAAATGAGCCACAGCCACTGGGTCTCATCTCATGCATTATTCATCATTGCATCTTGTTGATGTTATCAGTTGTCATGGTTACAGTTAACATTCATTTACTAACCACTAACCGGGATTTGGTTGCCCTGTTACACCACAGACATGCAACAGAACAACAACAACAACAACACCATCATTAGTAAACAACCGCTGGAAAACGGCCGCAAGCGTCAGTATGAGACCCTGTTGAAGCTCTTAGGGAGCACGCTGCCCGTCAGTAGGAAATGCTTCTGTGGTATTAGTCGTAGTTCGTCCGTCGTGTCCAGTCGGTCAGCTTCAAGTCCTGAAATCCAAGAGATAGCCTCTAGCCCTCTCAGTCCGCAGACGTCCATCTGTCGGTCAGCGTCCAGTATGAGTATAAACGAAAGTAGAGCGTCGAGTCCGGAAATGACATGGGTCCGTCAAGCAATGATCAAATACTGGTATAACTGACACTGCTGTGAACTCTGACCATAAAGTCAACCTTTGACCTCGGACAGCTCCAGATTGATAGAGGGAAATTGTAAATGCTATAAATAATTCCATGGTCATGTTACTTGTGTTTCACAATGGGTCTGCATGCCACACCAGATCCCATGTTTCACGCATGACCTAGGTCAACTCATGTATGACCCAGGTCAACTCTTGTACGACCTAGGTTAATGACAAAAGTAAATTACACTGTATACGTGGCTCAGAGTTTACTAAATGGAACTGCCGGATTAACTGCCAGGTACAAAATGTACATACTAAAATTTCATAAAAGCCTTTGCTTTTTATGCTTTTGTTCATAAAATGTTGGGACACAGTTCCCAATGGCTTCAATTTCCACAAGGTAAGTGAAACCTGCTTCGTTTTATCAGAGATGCATTACTATCAGACTATAAGACTCTCATATCCTAACTACCTGGGCCCAATTTCATAGAGCTGCTTATAAGCAAGAAATTGTGCTTCAATATTTTCTGCTGAGCAAAAATAAGCAGGGTACTAGTCAAAGATTGTACATGTAACATGGTATTTTGGCTGGTAACGTTATTCTGGTAAGCATAAGTTTGTTGTGCTTAATAAGTAGCTCTATGAAATTAGGCACTAAGACCCAATTTTATGGCGCTGCTTACCACAAAATTCTGCACTTAAAGCCCATAGAATTATGTGATTTACAGGGTGGTGTAATCGTAGAATTCCACCGTAAGCAGAGCCATAATAGTGGACCAAGAACTCATCAAAGTCAAACAGCTGGTTCTGTTTAATTCTATCATTCTATAAACTTCACTACCAAACTGATTATAGGACAAGGGATACCAGGATTGTAACAATGTTACCATTTGGATGCTGAGATATGGTTGGTAGATTGAGTCTGAAGTTACCCTTAATGAGCTATGAGGTTAGGGATACTATAGAGCAAGGACAGTTACTGCTCTATGTTGATACCACCCTAATCAGAGTCCAACAATTTGTTGGATGTTGAGTTACCTAACGGTTGGGTAGATCGAGTATGGATCGGAAGTTCCCCTAGAGGGGTACAAGGCTAGGGATACCACCCTAATCAGAGTCTAACAATTTGTTGGATGTTGAGTTACCTAATGGTTGGGTAGATCGAGTATGGATCGGAAGTTCCCCTAGAGGGGTACAAGGCTAGGGATACCACCCTAATCAGAGTCTAACAATTTGTTGGATGTTGAGTTACCTAATGGTTGGGTAGATCGAGTATGGATCGAAAGTTCCCCTATAGAGGGGTACAAGGCTAGGGATACCACCCTAGTCAGAGTCCAACAATTTGTTGGATGTTGAGTTACCTAATGGTTGGGTAGATCGAGTATGGATCGGAAGTTCCCCTAGAGGGGTACATTGGCTAGGGATACCACCCTAATCAGAGTCTAACAAATTGTTGGATATTGAGTTACCTAATGGTTGGGTAGATCGAGTATGGATCGAAAGTTCCCGTACAGAGGGGTACAAGGCTAGGGATACCACCCTAATCAGAGTCTAACAATTTGTTGGTTGTCGAGTTACCTAATGGTTGGGTAGATTGAGTATGGATCGGAAGTTCCCCTATAGAGGGGTACAAGGCTAGGGATACCACCCTAATCAGAGTCCAACAATTTGTTGGATGTTGAGTTACCTAACGGTTGGGTAGATCGAGTATGGATCGGAAGTTCCCCTAGAGGGGTACAAGGCTAGGGATACCACCCTAATCAGAGTCCAACAATTTGTTGGATGTTGAGTTACCTTATTGTTGGTTAGATTGCATATGGATTCCCAAGTTCCCCTAGTGACGTATGGGGCTAGGGATACCACCCTAATCAGAGTCTAACAAATTGTTGGATATTGAGTTACCTTATGGTTGGGTAGATCGAGTATGGATCGGAAGTTCCCCTATAGAGGGGTACAAGGCTAGGGATACCACCCTAATCAGAGTCTAACAATTTGTTGGTTGTCGAGTTACCTTATTGTTGGTTAGATTGCATATGGATTCCCAAGTTCCCCTAGTGACGTATGGGGCTAGCGATACCACCCTAATCAGAGTCTAACAAATTGTTGGATATTGAGTTACCTTATGGTTGGGTAGATTGCGTATGGATTCTGAAGTTCCCCTTGTGAGTTATGCTTTTTATAATCCACTACAGAAACATTTACCAAGTATCCGGATTACACCTTACCCCCAACACCAACAGGGCCCAATTTCATAAAGCCGTTAAGCAGAAAATAGTGCTCAGCCGGGAACCAGTGACAATAATATACATTACATGGTATTTTGGCTAGTAACCTGTTTCTGCTAAGCGAGATTTTTCCCCAAGCTAAGCATTTTTGTGTGTTTATTACCGGCTTTATGGAATGGTGCTCGGATTGTAAAGATGTATATGAAATAACTTAAGGTCCTTTGATCATTTGTTAAATATTATGTATATTAGTACTGCTCCTTATGGCTTATATTATGCAGTTTTTATATGAATTTATTTTTTGAAATCAGAATTCCATAGCATTGTCCTCATCAGCTGTTATAATTGTCTGGGTTTTTTTAAAGAGAGCATAAATTCTTGTATTGGGGTAAGAATCCTTGTAACAACATCCTTGAAGAGGGTCTCCAAGGTCAAATTCAGTTTTGTGAAGCACTCATTTTCCAATAGATAGAGTCCTCATGAAAGTGGGGAAAAAACTTAAGAGTTTCTAACCTCACGTTAAACGGTGTAAAATGCCACTGTGTTTGATAACGCTTTAAGTGAAATTTTTCGTCAAAATCCAAAAATGTTTGATGACGTCCCACAGTTCGAATATAAGGTCTGTACATTTTTGTACGGAGAATTTTGAGTTAATTCCTGAATTTTGATGATATTAAAACAGCAGTGGATGTGACCTTTTGACTGGCACAAACAATTCCTCTTTGTATTGTACAGAACCATTTGTTTTTAAATTCGATGACGTCACAATTCAAATTTAGCTAAGAAAGAGTATCAAATAAAAGGGCATTTTACACCATTTTAACGCAAGATTAGAGACTTTTTTTCAAACTTTCATGAGGACTCTATCTGTTGAAAAATGAGTGCATCACAAAATTCAATTTGACCTTCAAGCCCCCTTTTTAATCTAGGTCCTGTACAAACCTGGGACTGAAAGCTTCGAGTATCAAGAATTCATTAATGATGTCAAATTCTTTCTTCTGCCCTCCTTACGCATTTTCTTATTTGATCCACACTTTCTCTTTGCGAAACAAAACTGTCTGTCAGATTTTGGTTGAATCAGTAGGCCTATAGTATGAGCCACTGAGTTAGGGCTCGAATTTGAGTGGAAAATCCACGAGACAGCAGGGCTTGTTGCTTAGAATTTTTACTAGACCAGATTTATGTTTACAAGACCAGAATCAAATTGAGAAAAGATTATAAAAGACCAGAATGAAAAAAACCACAGTTTAACATATATAAGCTGTTTTGTTTAACAGAAGCACTAACAAAAGATTTTCTCTTAAAATTGTCTTATGGGTCAAGTGAACTTCCATACTCAACAGAATTGATAGATATTTATCAGACTCAAAGTCAACATTTGAGCACAATTTTTTGAATTAAAGATACCACACAGTGAATTCAAAACACAAGACCACCTGACTTGTCTAATCGTGAATTTACTGGCCTGATGCTAGAATCACAGGCCCCGAACCTGCGGTCAAGTGCAAGTTTCGAGCCCCTTGAATTCTTCTGACAGTCTTAAAGGCAGGGTATACTTTTGGTAATTGTCAAAGACCAGTATCCTCACTTGGTGTATCCCAACATATGCAAAAAACCCAAACCTGTGACAATTTGGGCTCAATTGGTCATTGAACTTGAAAGAAAATAATGACAGGAAAAATCCCAGTGTTGCATAGAATTGTGTGCTTTCTCACGATCAAATTTGTGGGTGAAAAAAATTACATCTTTCTCTTTAACTACATTACTTCAAAGGCGGTCGTTTCTAACAATCTATTATAACATCAACAGCTCTCCAGTGCTCTTTAGTCAAGTAAGTTTTTATGGTCATTAATTTTTGGAGTAATTGCCAAAGGCATACCCTCACTTTAAGAAAAAAACAAAACAACAAGTTGTACATAGTGTGACAAATGTATATCCATATTACCAATATTTACATAGCCATAAGACCTATCTCTCCCACTATGCGGTAAGATATTTAAATTTCAATGTCAAAGGTCACTGCCCATGTTGAAAATGGAGCCCAAACATTTGAAGCATTTGTATACAAACCATGCTTTGGGCTGACTTATGCAGATGTTCAGCACATTATACACGCCATAAGGAAGAACCAGCGCAAACTGCTCAGCTTTGTATTTTGGTCGTTACTGGCTGGCTCCCTTCTGATTTTTTTGCTTGTCAGATAAATTTGCCGAGCAATAGACTGTGTAAGTCTCGCGCATATTTGAACTTCCGGGACCATTGTGGTTCCAACCATATGGAGTTTTACGTGAGTGTTTTTTTTGTTTCTTCAATTATTTTAGTTTAACGTAGTTTATGGCTATGAAAAGTACATAATGTTGTTGGGAATGTAATAGGCCTACTAAGTGATTAACAATATGAAAGTAAAATCAATTCAACAAAATAACAAAGAAAACCTGGGAATAAGATTTGACTTCCGTTTCCGGTTACTTATAAACAAAATTAAGAATTTTGCCCAACTGACGGTCATGTTGTCATTAAACCTGTGTAATAGACGAACACATTTGGGCATGATTGGCAACTGGGGTTTCTAACAAAAATCATCCTCGTTTTAATTTTGTTGAAAATTTATTTATAACAACTTTCTATGGGTATTTTTATTTTCAAAAATTGTGTATAAATATAATTTAAAAAGAAAAAATATAATATTTTCTCAAGTTTTTTTCTCGTTTTCGATATGCGCGAGACTTGCACAGTCTATATTTTCTGAGAAGCAGTTAGAAATTGGGCTTGTTTAAAGAAAAACATAGAATATAAGCGCATGTACAAACAAATAACAAATTACTGTAGATGTGTAGAATTAAGTTAAATGGATGTAAGGCATCCATGCTTGAGAGATATTAAAAGGCCCTGACAAGCCCACTCTAGTTTGATTTTATCTTAAAGTTATATATTTCTTGATAATTTCCATTTCGTCTTCCATCATGAAATTAAAGTGTAGTTATTTTATGTAAATATCGTCATGTTTTTGATAATCTTCTCTGTCTGATTTACGTATTTCTCATTTCTGACAAACAATGTGACCTGAGTTTGATGGGTTCAGTACTGCACAACCAAACCAACTGTGCTTAGCATGGAGCCAGGCATACCAATCTTATCAGAGCCTAGGTTTTGCCTGAGTTTTATGGATTCAGTACTGCACAACCAAACCAACCATGCTTAGCCAAACCAACCATGCTTAGCACGGGGCCAGGCATACCAATCTTATCAGAGTCTAAAGGTTTTGCCTGAGTTTAATGGATTCAGTATTGCACAGCCAAACCAACCATGCTTAGCATGGAGCCAGGCATACCAATCTTATCAAAGTCTATAAGGTTTTGCCTGATTTTGATGGGTTCAGTACTGCACAGCCAAACCAACCATGCTAAGCATGGAGTCAGGCATACCAATCTTATCAGAGTCTAAAGGTTTTGCCCGAGTTTGATGGATTCAGGGACCAGGTTTACCAATTGTATTGCAGTCACAGGTTTTTAATGTTTAGTATTGAGGGATTCAGGAAGTCTCTGTGGATGTGTTGATGTTTCAGGGTCAAGTAAATGTATGACATGTCAGCTTATGAAGTTTCTGATAAGATAAACTCTCCCATTTGTTATGAAAGGACTCCAATCTGGGTAAAGCATATACCAGTTGGGGGAGTTTAGGTTGAATGACTCTGAGCTATATTAATACTGCATTTTAACCAGCATTCATTTTGATATAACACTTCACACTATGAAAATCAGGCCGCCACCATATCTTGACTTGTTTCATTTGTGCATGAGGGATAAGGAATACAGAATCTAATTCCACCAAAAAGGAACCAGCCTATTTTCCCTTCCAGCCTCGGTTTGGTTACATTGATATGAATGGGAGAAAAAAACAAGATGGCGGCTCTGTGATCAAGGTGTATTGTACTAATATAATGACTGGCCAGATTAACAACAATGTTAATCTCATCAGCACTGTTCTCCTACTGCAGGCTTCAGCACCACAGGCCTTGTCACATCCACAGGGCAATTTTTACAGGTCACTTGGGGGGCAACCAACTGCACTGCATGCCAAAGGAACTCTTTGGTAGTAGAACAAACATTTTACTGACATTACCTCACTGTACCCAAAAATAATTATGCGAAGATGAAAGTGTGAATTGTTTTTCCTATGGAGATTGCCAGGAACTGGTAGCCTGTAAATTGCCCCTGTCCATGAGGCAATTTACAGGCAACCAGTTCCAGGCAATCTTAAAGATAAAACAACAAGGTACTATACAGGATTGGTAGAGCTGAACAAATAGTCGCAGACAGTGTTCATGTTTTGTCCTTCCTCCATGGATCAACCATATACATGAAATAACAAACCTGTGAAAATGTTGGCTTAATCTGTTGTGTGAGTCAGGAGAAAATAGTGGACAAAACAGACACAATTTTCAGCATTTTCAACACATTGTCCTAACAACCAATATCAGCTGTTGCATTTTTTAGGTTTTCAGATACAGTTTTCTCGAATATGACTTCATTTCAGAGGGAAATTGTTAACAGACAAAATAGTTCCAGTATGAACTTCATAGTCAGTAAGCTTGCAGACTAAAATTAAACAATGTTTTATCCTTACCAATCCTGTGTAATATCTTTCTATGGAATAATAAGACACTGTTAAAAAAAACATCTTCTGTAGTGCCAAAGTGCTCATTTTGCATGCAGTGCATTTGTTTGCCTCCAAGTAGCCTGTAAACAGTGCCCTGTGTGACATGGCCCTTACACGTAGACTGCTTTTTCACATGTCAAATCATTTCACTTCACACACTTGGTAGTGATAGATATTACAGTTTGATTCTCTTTATCTTTAAATACATTGATTTCTACACTAGAAAGGCAATCATTTAATGTATGGTAATCATGGGCCTACAACCCGGGGGGTTGGGGGAATCTGCCCTCCCAAATTCGGGCAAAACAGTATGGAATTCAGGGGGAAGGAGGAACAAATTTTAACAGAGAAAGCAAAAAAGAGTTTTCACTCGGTATTAGAAATTGGTACTAAAATGTCTTTATCTGTGTCAAAATTTTGGGCAAATCAACCCCTCTGCCCCCCCCCTTAACCAAAAGAGTCCCTTGTGATGATAATGAAGAGTTTCTTCACATATTTTACAGGGCGCCATAGGTGTAGAATTCTGTGATAAGCAGCGACGTTAAATTTGTTTCTGTTCTCAAATTAATTCAACAGGTTTTAGTTTTATGAAGTTTTTCTTGAAAATTAAATCCTGTTTTTCTCAACAACTACAACAAAAGAAGGAGCATCTGTTGACTGATTTTCTCGAAAAGGATATCAAAATAAACTGTAAAAGACACTAACAATTGTGGTTTTTTTAATTAACATTCTTGATTACTTTGTCTGAAGACATCGTTTTGTGAAAATGTCACCAAGAAAGGTTCTACCTGTAAAATCTCATATCTACTTAGGTTTCTCGACTACTTTTTCTGAAAACATTGTTCCACCTTCTGTAAAACCTGGTATCTTTTCCTGGTCTCTTTATTATTTTTTCTGAATACATTGTTAAAATGTCACCAAGAAATTTGTTCCTTGATTATTTTTTCTGAAGACATTGTGAAAATGTCACCAAGAAAGGTTCCACCTTCTGTAAAACTTGGTATCTACTTTTGTTCCTTGATTATTTTTTCTGAAGACATTGTGAAAATGTCACCAAGAAGGGTTCCACCTTCTGTAAAATCTGGTATCTATTTTGGAAAGAGCAAAGAATAATTAGAACTTAACAAGTGATGAGGAGGGAAATTCCATTTTTGTGAAGGTGTTTTTTTTCTCTAATGAAATTATGTCCATGGACATATCAGTGTAAATATTTGTACACATAAAGCCTGCTTGGTTTATTTTTCTATTCTTTTTGAGATAATTATGCGCATATTTGGGGAATTTTTTGGTTTTTATTAGTTATGACAATAAGTTATTGTTATGCTGTTGATTAGTTTTGATATTAACTTCTTATTTATAGTTTTTATAAATAAGTATCTTATCAAGGGACCACTCTTAAACTTCAATCTTTTTGTCTTAAATTTTTGTCACATTTCGTAAAACACAATTATGAGGACACAAAGTCTCTGCCAAAATGTCAGTTACTGTTGTTTTTTAATTATTAATAAGTCTCTATTCTCTACATCACACCCATTTTATTTATTTAAAAAAATATATATTGTCATTGATATTTTGTTAGAAATTAACAACATTGTGAATTAAAATAATTCAATTGTTGAAATTGACCATTTTGTAAAATAAATTTTAAAAACTGTCTAGACCCGGTCCCCAATTTCCTAGAGTAGTGAAGCCAAGAATTAAGCTTAAATTTATTTGCTAAGCTAAATTAAGCAACAGGGAACCAGTCACATATATATCACATGGCATTTTGGCTGGTAACTTGCTTGTCAAATTAGAATGCTTAGCAGCTAAATGGAACCGACCTTACTTACTCATCAGCAACAGGAGTAAAGCTTTAAATCTGTAAATTTTAATGCTGATTATATCAGCAATTGGGCAAGGCTAATCTGTAAACCTTAATGCTGATCAGCAATTGGGCAAGTCTTACCTTAACGATGATCAGCAAACGGGCTGGGCCTGATCTGTAAACCTTACAGCTGATCAGCAAATGGGCTAGGCCTAATCTGTGAATCTTACATCAGCAATTTGGCTAGGCCTGATCTGTAAACCTTACAGCTGATCAGCAATTGGGCTAGGCCTAATCTGTGAATCTTACAGCTGATCAGCAATTGGGCAAGGCCTGACTCCTGTAAACCTTACAGCTGATCATCAGTTGGGTAAGGCCTAATATATCAACCTTACAGCCGATCAGCAATTGGGCATGTCTTGCCTTAAAGATGATGAGCAAATGGGGTAGGCCTGATCTGTAAACCTGTACAATTCGAATATAAATACTCTAAAAAGTTCAAAACCTCTTGACATAGTAAAGACAAAATATTTTTAAATGGTTAATAATATAAAAGTATAAAATAAGCTTTTCCCAGCATATGTCATGGCCTTAAAATCATGTACTAAATCTCCCTTTTTTCTGAAAACAACTAACAATAGTACACTATGGTCATAAATTATAATTGGGAGGTTTGAGAAAACCTTGCATTGATTGAATAATAAAAATCCATTGTTTTCTGCATCAATCTGCATCCTGTAACTTTATTTGAATTTTTTGTTAATTATTTAAAGGCACTGAACACGTTTGGAAATTGTCAAAGACCAGTGTTCTCATTTGGTGTATCCCAACATATGCATAAAATAACAAGCCTGTGAAAATTTGGGCTCAATTGGTCAAGAAAGTTGCAAGAAAATGATGAAAGAAAAAACACCCTTGTTGTACAAATTTGTGTGCTTTCAGATAGGAATAAAAACTTCTTGCAAGAAGTTTTTATTATTTTAGCGAGAAATTACCTCTTTCTCAAAAACTACGTTACTTCAGAGGGAGTCGTTTCTCACAATGTTTTATACTATCAACAGCTCTCTGTTGCTCGTTACCAAGTCAGTTTTTATGCTAATATATATTTTGAGTAATTACCAAACGTGTACAGTGCCTTTAAGTAGTAATCCCAAGAATAAAAAAACACAATACCCCCTTACCCCATCACCAAATGTATTTTTAAAAAACACTTTTAAAAATTTTGTAAATATTTATCAAGCAATTGGAAGAAGTCATAAAGGTCGTATCTTGCACATTTTAGAAAACTTGCAATTTACTCTGAGTCACAGTTTCATATCTTGGTTTTTTACCAAAGATACAAATTTATTGCAGAGACTTAAAGGTAGGGTCGTACTTTGGCAATGATTCTGAAATTTGTGGGGTAAGCTTACTTGTTATAAAGATGGTAATGGTAGTAAGCATCCTGCGAAATTGTTCTGTCTGATGTGCCCCCGTTGATTATAAATCAATAAAATATGTTGAAACAATTTGCATCCGAGAAACGATTTATGCATGAATGGTTCGTGATGGGGGCGGATCGCGGACTTTTATGGGTTGTTGAAATACAGAACAGGGACGTCTTGCACCAAGACTAGGATGGATTCAACGTTCTCATGAAATTACCATGACAGTTTTTGTTGCTGTTTTCTCAGCAAGTAGACACTGTATTCAGCTGAAACTTTCACAGGTGACTGTGATTGTATCTTTATTGAAATAGTTTGGCTTATTAAACAGAATTACGTTGAAAAAACCCAAACGATGACCCTATACCTTTATAAAACATGAACTTTGTTGCACTGACACCTAGATATACCCCCAACATGAAAGACATTTTCTTAAAAGGCATCCACAAGAAACGTGGACTATAATAATAAACTATGCGCTCTGTAGTCCAGTTATTCCCAGGGCATACTGACAGACTGTATCTATATCCAATACATTACCATGACGACAACAGCTAACCAGTAAGCCACAAGTTGGTGTGGACCAATTAGGTTGCCAGAATTTGTCTGCAGCTTTTCACAGTTCTCATTGGTTGGGTTATGGGAACACTGAATGTGATAGGCTCGACTGAAAAACAAAAAAACATAATATTTGAGGATATTATTTGAGGATATTTTTAGCCACAAAAAGAAACTTGTACAATCAACAGCTCAATAAAAAGTAAAAACATCACAGATTTACAGTTGTATTTACAGAAATTAAATAAGGGAACAAAAATACAAACAGAACACAGTTGGCCATAGGACAAAATGTTCGACTCCACAAAATGGCGGACCGTATGTTCCGCTGGTTGTGTTTCCAAAGGCAAATTTATGTTTTTTTAATCACCACTCACCAATTAATACACACTGTAGGTGTTTTTGTGCATTAACAAATCTTTAACAGAATAAGGAGCAATTTCAAACAGCAAAACTTTACGAGATTTGACGGCAATGTGCCCTTTTAATGACTTACTTGTCTTCGTCTGTGCACGTAAACTCAATTCCTTCGTCTGCGAACAGTTTCTCCAGATATTTAACGGAACCAGTCCCACAGGTTTCACTGGTAATAATATTTGTTAAAAAAACATGTTTAAAAAGTTGTATTTGTTTAAATCAAATCAAAGCATTCAATAAAACATTTCCATTGATTTTACTTGAAATGAAAACAGTAAACAAGATTGTAAGATAAACAAAATAAGTGTGCATTATATATACAAACAAGAAATGGGAAAAAAGTGAGTTTAATATGTAAAATTTCACAAATTTTTTCCACAGATCTTCGACAACGGTACATTTATGTGCAACTTCAAGATAAAAACAAGTATAAAACACAACTTCAATATAAAAACAAGTATAAAACACTCGATAACAATAAAATTACAGAAGAAATATACAATACTATAATTTTATATTTTTTTCTACACATATTTAACACATTACAAAATAAGAAAGACGGTAAGGTAAAGAAACAGTAGCAACTTGATAAAAAGACATTCAAAACATATCAGCGACTGAATGAAAAATTCATTAAAATTGTGTAAACATTTTTGTATGTCAACACAATTCAAATGAGACTTGGGAAAGATTTTACTGAATTATCATAAATTAAACTTTCCCAAAATCAACAAACCTTAAATTAATAGATGTTAATTTTGCATCGGGGGATAAAGAATAAAATTTGTTTTTACTCTTACACCGATATGTATTAAGCACTGTATACTCAGTACTTTCCCAAGTTCTGTGATAAAAATCCACAGGCAAATCACTGGGTTTGGATTCGAACCCACGACCTTTGCATTGCTAGAGCAGATGTCTTACCACTGACCACCGAGTTAGCCCGGTGGCTAGAGGCAGTATAAATTGCATTGCTAAAAGTGTAATATTTGTTAACAAATTGGTTTACTCGTGTCTCAAACAAAACATTATTTTTAAGATACAATTTGTGAAAAACTTACAACAGTGGCTTATCGAAGGGCTTGATAATGATCACATCAGCTCGAGACACCTTGCTTGGGACCAAATTAGGGAACTCATGTAGAGCAAAATAACTGCATTAAGAACAAGACATTGAAAAACAATCAGACTTTTAAAGGCCCTATACACTATTGGTAAGATCGAAAAACACAAATGTTCACAGATTCACACACAACTTACATGATTTAAAAGTAAGTCATGGTTGAAAGGGTTCCTTAAAATATTTCTGCCTAAAATGCTATCGTTTCTGAGAAATGAGTAAAACAACAGTTTTTATCACGCGCGATATTTTGAAAAAACAGAAAACACATATGTCTCTTTTCACTGTGATCTCGATGACCAATTGAACTCAAACTTTCACAAGTTTGTTTGTTCATCACACAAAATGTGGACACTGATTTTGAGCTGTTACCAAAAGTGTACAATACCTTTAAAGGGTGTGCAAAACATTGGTAAGAGTAAAAAATATAAATTGTTCACAGATTTGCACACAATTTACATAGTATAAAGATGGTCATGGTGGGAAATTCCCTTTGAAATAATTTTGCTTGAAATGCAATAGTTTTTGAGAAATAAGTAAAACACCTCCTGCAATGGATTAGTCCAGATTTCACCTTGTGATTATATTCTGCAATACTGTACTCATAATATGCATCCGATATTTGTGTAATATATGATAATTACCTTATACTATATGGCTCATGAAGTCCGACGAATAACATTTCCGGTTCAATTCCCACTCAATTTTTATCATATCAATCAGTATCACATCATATTGGGGTTGTTTTGGGTTTGGGTTCGGAATTAATTGTTAAAATTATAATACTGTTTATATACAAATGAAATCTAACATGGTGGCAAAGAACATGATACAAAGTACAAAGAAAAATGAAATTTATAAAGCATTCAAATACATATTGTGGCGTACTTTCATTAGGGGGGCAAAGAAATTATTTTGTGGGGGGGGGGGGCTATTTGATGTGTCGAACCATTCATTATTGTGCATTTTGTCGATCTCATTATTGTGGGGAAAGTGGGCGAAGGGGTTTCTGTTGTCTTTTGGGGCAAGGATTCTGGGCAGGGGGGGGCGGGGAACACAGGGAACAAAGGTCCTAACACAGGCTTCTTTAGTGGGGACCAGAAATGCGGTTAAATTTCTTTCAAAGTTGAACTGAAAAAGATCAACTTAGCTATGAGAAAAGACCACCGCCATTTTAAAAATGAACAAAAAGTAACCAGCAAAAACACATGAAAATACAATTTACCTATTTACCCATATCTGCCTAACTACTTGATTTCCCGTAAAACACACAAACGCTGTTAGCGCCTAACTACAAGAAAATCCGTTGATAAACAAGAAGTTAGTGTCTTACTTTATACTCTCATTACTAGTGATATCAGTGGGGAAACATGGCAAAATAAATATCACATTGAAGAGAAATATGTACTCTTTCTAAGGGTATACAGTTTGTTGGGATGTGTTCATTGGCAAGGCAGTAAATAATGAATGGTTATTGTAATGCAGCAGTAAGTGCTACATGGGATTTAGGCAGGAACAGTGCTTATATGTACGTGACCAGTCAGGCGGGTTAAATTGAAGCAATACATTGTTTAGTACCTGTCGTTGCGGAAGGCTCCATCCGTGCGGGAGCCATCAAGCATAACAGTGATCACTCCAGTAGCTTGCCTTGCTATCTACCCAAACAGGAAAAGAAACTTGCCACAATGAAAATGCCAGGGTCCAAGAACACAAAATAAAAGGGCCTTGAAGGTTAACTGGCTTTTGCTGAGAGTTTCAAAGACATAGGATACAACAAAAGTCTGCCATGAGATTGGCAATTAAGGGTACTTTTAGGGAAATGTTGAGAATTTCTAAGGACACCTTTTATAAGAAATTCAGACACGTGCTGACATTTTCAAAGAGAATTTCCCAGACGGTTACTAAAAGGTTTTTTTCTGGGCTTGGTTTGGAATCAATGCTTGATATTCAATGACAATTTTTATGGTTTATGGTTGGCTGACAGAGTTGAACCGTTTACTGGGAACTGATTGCAGTTCACAGAAGAACTTATTATTGACTTAATGGCCCCCAGTTTTTTTTAATTTGGGAGAAAGGTGGGAGAGGTGAAGCACGTTATTGTGATTAGATTTTGTTTGGAGGGCTTTGGTAAACTTTAAAATGGGTTGTGGTTGAGTACTTCGTGTTAATGTGATGCCGAGGGTGCGGCATCTATATTTCTAAACCTATTTTTTTTTTATTTTTATGTAGTGTTGAGCCATGTTGAAGAATCGAGAGGGTGTCAGTTCATTTCAAAAAAATAATTTCATTACAAAAAACCAAGAAAACTACTCGCAGGTCATTATAATACAATGTTTAGGCTTGGACCCAAAGTGTTAGCCAGAGGGGTGTCTGGGTGTCTTTTGGACACCCTGGTTTAAATTTGGTCACCCTGTTTTAATCTGTCATTTACATGCAAATTTGGACACCCTTTGACCAAATCCTGGCTTAAACCTTGCATCGGACCCTGTGAAAACACACATTTTATCAACATAGCTAGCAATTCTTACCGCATCTGAAGTGCCAGAGTAAAACGCAGTGGAAGCTACGGCACATCCCTCCTCCCACCAATTGGGACACTCCTGGAAGTTCAACCCGGTAGAATTCTTATCTGTCGAGCTACACCACTGAAGACCATTGGACATGTATCCTAACATGGTATCCTCTAGGGTCAAGAGGCTTTCGGTAGCCGCAGTATAAGCATGGACAATTTTTTCCGTGCCCGACCAAAACATTGTCTGAGTGAAGATAGAAGAGAAAATGTTCAAGGGGAGGATTTAAAAGTATTGGTCCATACAAGATACTAACTACACAGGGCTCGGATTTGGGCGGGGGGGGGGGGGGGTGGGGAATCCACAAGACCACAGGACTTGTAGCTCAGAATCTTTACTGGACCGGGATTACAAGACCAGAATCAAAATGAGAAGAGACTAGATTCAAAATGAGAACACAGTTTTATCAACTAAACTGTTTTGTTTGAACAAACACTAAGAGAAGATTTATCTCTTCTGTTTTATGGGTGATACTCAGCAGGATTGAAAGATATTTGTGAGACTCAAACTCAACATTTGAATATCATTCTTTTGAGACAAAGATGTTGAAAAAAAACAAGACAACTGGACTTGTCCTGTCTTGAGTTTATTGGCCCGACACTAAAATTACTGGCCTCGGGCCGGTGGTCCAGTGTACACAGTAGGTCCTGTGTACTAGGATTGTGCACATTCAATAACCCATCGTGGAAGAGTAGGGGTAAACCCCGGTGTTTCTGGTTCACATATAATAGCAAGCACCCCTGTTAGAGGTTCCTCAGGCTTGTGAGCTACGGTGATTAAAAGTTCACTTATGAGGCATCCTTGGTTTCATTACCAGAACATTATAACACTAAATAACAATAATTAAAATAAATAATACGATACTCCTAAGAGTGTTTACCTTGTCTGTTGGAAGTTGATGTGGCACATCGTTAATGAAGGAATCATAGGCATCCAGCGGAACTTTACATGGGTCCTTGTACGCTATGGCATCTTTGAAGTCATCCCATAACTTGATGCAATCTACTGGACTTAAATACAGGAGGGGAGATAATAAATGTTATGAAAAGGAAGGAGATAGTTTTCGTGTACACTCTAGACCATGTAACATTTGTTGACTACAAAAGAGTGACTTTGTACATTCCATGGCATTTCCTGTAAGGCAAGATACTATACATTGGTCCTATGGGAATCTTACATTTGGTGTCATAATTTCCACATAAAGTCAAGAGTTCTAAAAGAACTACCAAGAAAATAGGATAGCTGTTGCAAACTTCTTACCAACCCAAAGGACCAACATGTGTTTTATGTGTTTTACCGAGACATGGTTCTAGGACTCTGACACCCCATTTGATACTACCATTGATGGGTTCACATGTGAACGACTTGACAGAACACTGGATGCAGGAAAGTCTCCTGGCGGCGGTTTTTGTATCTACATTAACAGTAGATGGTGCAACAATATAAGTGTGCAAAACGGCTGTTCACACCTGACATAGAGTTATTGACTGTTGGGCTGCGGCCATTACATCCATCCTCGCGCTGATGTAGATATTGCAACTGCTAAAATACACGAGGTCATTCAGCAACTCGAGACCCAGTCACCTGAATGCATTTAAAATCATTTTGGGCGATTACAAATTTGCAACCTTGATCATTGTTCTACCACATTACCATCAATATGCTTTTACCTGCGTTACGGAGTATAGCAGGTAGACATTGTTTATGCGCTTAACAAGCGGGAGCACATTGTTGCTGTTATGCAACACGGGAATCAGAATGCATTCCACGATGAGTTCCGCCAGGTGGCGGTAAATTTGAATATGAAAAGGGGCAATGGTGCCAGAAGGGCGTGTACTGAGTTCATTCTAGCCTTGCGCTTCATGCAACTAGCACGTCTTCAACAAACTTAAAAATACCATCAAGGGCTAATAAATTTAAGCAAACCGCATTAGATATATTTATCCACAGCATGTTTTGTTTTCAGGCGGCTTACATGGCCGAGGGTTTTTCCAGAGTTTTGCGCATATTAAGTTTTATCTCTGGTTGTTTTAATCCCGGACCAATTTTTTCTCTGTATCAGTAACAAAATATACAAACAGTAATGAAAAGCTCAAAGTTGAATGAGAAATTGATTGAGAGTGAAAAATAATAAAAAGTATCCGGCTTCTTGTGCAAACTGCTCGGCAGACTTATCGTAAATTGCTCGGCAGACTTATCGCAAAATTGTGTATTTTGTGTTGTTATTTGAGTAAAGTATTGTAAGTAAGCGATTGCGACGAAGTAACGTGCAATGACTGTGAAAAGAATGAACGTCCATGTACCAACAAGGGGGAACCGCACGTTAGATATAAATGTCATGGTAACATTCCCAAAGCTATAAGGCTTGCAGGAAAGCAGGTTTGGGATCATCGGATCATGACATCGTCCATCTTATTCCGGCGTACAGACAAAGAAAAAGCAAATTGTAAAAAGACAGTACGGCACTGAACACGTTTGGAAATTGTCAAAGACCAGTGTTCTCACTTGGTGTATCCCAAAACATGCATAAAATAACAAGCCTGTGAAAATTTTGGCTCAATTGGTCATCGAAGTTGCAAGAAATTGATGAAAGAAAACACACCCTTGTTGTACAAATTTGTGTGCTTTCAGATAGGAATAAAAACTTCTTGCAAGAAGTTTTTATTATTTTAGTGAGAAATTACCTCTAAAGTTTCTCAAAAACTACGTTACTTTAAAGGGAGTCGTTTCCTACAATGTTTTATAACAACAGCTCTCCGTTGCTTGTTACCAAGTAAGTTTTTATGCTAATATACGATACCTTTAAAGGCAGTGGACAGATAACAAGGTCTATAGTCTAATGTCGTTGAGTAAAGTAGGCATATGGTTAAAATTTTACAGAATTTGTACTGCCAACAACTATATCAAGTATTTTCATTCAATATATCCTAAAATTGAACATCAACCAAACTTCAGCCAGACTTTAAAAAAAAAATTCCGGCCAGATTCATTTCCTTGTAATCCTCTTCATTGGTAAAATTGTCAGGTTGGCTCAGTGGTTTCTTCCCCGGCATTTCACCTCTGTGGACCCCGGTTCGATTCCCGGACTGGAGCCTTGCATGTGGATTCCCTATTTGGGTTTTCCTCCAACGTTTAAAACTGAAATTTCTCCTATGTCTTCTTTAAAAGTTGGTGCAATGTTTCTATAGGATGCTTTGCCGGCTATAATTCAGATTCAAACTCAAATTGTTAATATTATGAAGTCCTGACTCAAGCAAAGACTCTGTCTCAAAAGGTTCAACAATAAGTAAAACACACTAACCTTGGTGGACAAGCATCTGGTATCGCCGTTTCGGTCTGAAACTCCCAACATCTTCCCAGAAAGATCTCCTTAATATTTGGAGTAGTCCCCGTACCCTCGGGGAAGCAACTGGCCCTCTTCTTCCGATCCCCCCTCTGAATGTACCCAAGGCCCTCTCCAGTTAGTAGAGTAACAACAAGAAGAAGACATAGGAGATAGACTTTCTTCATCTTGATTCAGGTATCGTGTCCTATACTGAACTGGCCCTATACAAACTTGCTTATATTCACTGTATTCAATGCGATTACCTGTAAGCTTTGACGATACGCTAATAATACTGTAACCGCTAATACGTTCCGTTCGATTGATTAATGGAATTCACCGAACCAATCCCACAATAGTTCAGAGCAAACTTTCTTCATTGTCAAATAATCTTTGCGGGTCCGGATTGTCGTTGCCGTCTCTTGGTTTAACCTTGACTCAAACAAACTTTTGTGTAAAACTTTTTTCTTTTTGTAAACACACGGACCAAAGGGGTGGGTTCCAAAGCGTATACGCTGAGTGAAATATACATCGGTGTTCGCGAAATTATATACGTGGTTCCATTAGAGAAAGGACAGGGCTCTATGGTCAGACCATGGAGGTAGAGTTAGAACAGAGCTTCTGGCTCTTCGGTTCATAAAGTTTCTGGAAAACTTCCATTTATTAACCCTTAGCCTTTAATCCAAAGGGCGGTACTGCACTACATAGTTAGATTTTGCTTTTTCTTTCATAATTCCGCACATGAATTTTCACAAATATTAATCTTTGGGGTCATCCATTATCATACCTTCAACAACCACTCCAGAAAAGCTCTTTTACCTGAGGGGGTTAGGGTCACATTGAAACCCTCGTGACAACTTCAGCAGTTGTGCAATAATGCATACGTTTTGTACATAGTCCATTGACTCTGTGTACAATGTCTTGATCTGTGTAGTATTTCAGTTTCTATCACTGATAAGCATTATGGTTTGTGATTTTGTTTCAATAAACATCAACCATCATCTAGGTATTTCACCTGTTTAAAGGTATCATACACGTTTGGCAATGACTCAAAACAAATGTTAGCATAAAAACTTACTTGGTAACGAGCAACGGAGAGCTGTTGATAGTATAAAACATTGTAGGAAACGACTCCCTCTGAAGTAACGTAGTTTTTGAGAAAGAGGTAATTTCTCACTAAAATAATAAAAACTTGTTGCAAGAAGTTTTTATTCCTATCTGAAAGCACACAAATTTGTACAACAAGGGTGTTTTTTCTTTCATCATTTTCTTGCAACTTTCTTGACCAATTGAGCCCAAACTTCAATGACCAATTGAGCCCAAATTTTCACAGGCTTGTTATTTTTGGATAGCCCCCCCCCCCACACCAAGTGAGAACACTGGTCTTTGACAATTTCCAAACGTGTTCAGTGCCTTTAAATCAATTGTTAGGCCTAACATGGAAGAGAAGCTCTCACAATAGCTAGAAGAAACCATGGAAACCCTTTCTTATAAAAAAGATTGGTTGGAATAACTATACAAAAAGCGAGCCTACCACCCTGCCAACCATACTATGTAGTCTATTGAATAACATCATACGTTGCTATTAACATTGCTTGATTTAAGACGTAGGAGGCCGAGGTAATTAATAGTTGATATGTTTTTTATAATTAAAATGATTTTGTTGAGATGACATGGCAAGCAGGGATTAATTAAACTGTACACCTCTGCCACCTGGCACGATGCGACGGACGACGGCAGCCAAACCCACTATGAAAAACAATTGAAAAACAGGCGACGCGACGGACGACGGCACGACGCGACAGCATGACACGACGGGACGCACATTTTTCGTCTTTAGAACACCATAGGCTTGATAATGATGAGAAAAAAGCTTCATACCCGTGTTTCCCAGACTACTTTAAACTGTAGTATTGCTCTTTGGATAGTGTTAGGGTTACGAACTTTGAGGTTAAACTTTAAAGGGTCTGTATACGTTTGGTAATTACTTTGAAAATTAATGGCAATACATACTTACTTGGTAAGAAATACAGTAGCTTTGGATAGTATAATGCATTTTGAGAAACTTTTCACTTAGAAGTAATGCAGTTATGGATAAACATATCACTTTTAATCCCAACAAATTTGAATCTGAGAAGCCTGACAGTAACGTTTATCAGATTGTGTATTCCAATTGCAGAATATTCTTCCTGTGTGGACGGCCGCTCCAGAGTTTCAGCAATATCTCAAAAACACTACCACGTTTTGACATGAAATTTTCACAGGTTAGTTTTAAAAGGTACAAACAGAAACAGAAGTAAATATATCGACAACAAAATTGTTAGTATAATGTAGAATGACCTTTAATGAAGTAAAAATCTGTCTTAAAAGTGAAGTACATAAGTACAACGATAATAACCTACAGAGCAGTTTAATATAAAAACAATTTGTCTATCGGCGACTATTTTTCAAAATGTTCATACTTTTACACATCAATAAGTTTTCCAATCTGAGTAAAATTCTTAAAGTATTTGGTGTGATACTAAGAAAACGAATTCAATATATCAAAATTAAAATTTACTGTTTTTTGAACATTTATTAGCAAAAGATTCATATTATAGATCACTATGGCTAAAATTTAACTTTGTATAACTTTAAGTATTGATATTTTTTCACAATTAACATATATCATGACTGATCTTCAAATATTATTTTGGTATAATCATGTGATTGGACTCCAAGCAAGAAAAGTATATCACGGGGTGAAAAATCTTAATAATCAAATTTTGTTTACTCAAATAAACATACATCCAAAGGAGGACGGGAATATCATAGATTACAAAATGATCAGAAAATAGTCAATAATTGTGGGTTGAACACAGAAAAATTGACTAGAGCGGGATTTGAACCAACGACCTCCCGTTTAACGTGACGGCACTCTTCCAACTGAGCTTTCTAGCCCTATGTTGGCAGTCTCCCTATTTTGTCAATATATTTGTTTTCACTTGTGACTAATTACTTGATACATAAAATAATCAGAGACAAAAAGTATTTGAAAGCTTTTTGATGTTTACTTGACAGAAGCAAAAAAATCCTGACCACAGGCTGGCGCGAACGGGCGTCCTGTGGGTGATAGAGCACCCTCAAACTTTTTTGGATGTGGGTGCTATTTATTTGTGTTTTACCCACCCACAGATGTGTGTGTAAAGCACTGTATACTCAGTACTTTCCTGATTCCTGTTGAAAAAAAAAATCCACAAACATTTTACTCGGGTGGGATTCAAACCCATGACCTTTGCCATTCTAGAGTAGATGTCTTACTACTAGACCACCATGTGTGCTGGAGTACAGCACCCCCTACGTTTCAAACATTATAAATGCTGAGAATAATTAATGCCTAATCAAAACATCCATGAAAACAATTATACCCATTTAAAATGAAATCCATGTTGAAATCCCACTTTTTTGGAGCCGCACTCTTACTAAACTTTCAAGATGTTAGCACAAGCCAGCAGGCATGCAAGAAAGCTACAATCAACCCCTTGACAATAATTTATTCTCACAGGCTTGTCCTGGCAAATATTTATATTTTTTCATTTTTTTCTTTTAATATGACAGGAAAGTGACCAAGTCTTTTACAAATTTGAAATTGAAACAAAATAAAGCACACAATGATCATTGACCATCTGGGGCAATTCAACTAAACCTATTGAGCAAGGTCACAGTGTAAAGGGATTGTATACGTTTGGTAATTGGAACCCACTGTTTGTTTTAATTCTATATAGTTGTAGATATATACCATAAAACTAACCAGTGAATATTTCATTTCAAAAGGTGGTAGCGTTTTTGAGATATTGCCGAAAATCTGGAGCGGTTATGTCCACGCAGGAAGAATAATCAGCAGTCGGAATACAAAATCTGAGAAATGTTACTGTCAGTAACGCTCCTCAGATTCAAATATTTGGGAATAAAAAGTGATATCTTTTTCCATAACCGCAGTACTTTAAAGTGAAAATGTTCTCAAAATGCATTATACTATCTGAAGCTGCTGTACTTCTTACCAAGTAAGTTTTTATTGCCATTAATTTCAGAGTCATTACCAAACGTATACAGACTCTTTAAAAACCTGTGATATTCCTCTTATTACAAATTTTAAAATCCTCTTTCTGCGCCCTTTTAAAGGACTTTGGTGGTAAATAAAACAAAATATCTTGGAAACATAAACAAAACAGTTGGTTATATTGCATAAGAGTCTAAAACGGGTAGTAAAACTTTGGCGATAAACAAATGGTATATATATTTGGTTTGCAGTAATATTTTACTAACTATCAATCAATTTTGATGGATTCAGCAATTAACAGCCAATCAATTTTGTTTAAACTCAAATGACTGGACTCTAATTTGTTAACGGTCACACGAGCTAAGCATAGTGGGTTTGGCAAAGCAGTACTGAGTCCATCAAACTCAGACAAAACCTTTAGACTCTGATAAGATTGGTTTGTCCGGCCCCATGCTAAGCATAATTAGTTTGGCTATTAGTACTGAATCCATCAAACTTGGTCATAAATTTTCAGTTGAAGAATTCCAGGTGGTTTGCATTAAAACCCTAACCCCCTAAGCAGTTCTACCAAAGAGCTTCCACAACCCATCATACTCCAACAGTTTACTTATTGGAACAGTACACAACCCATCATACTCCAACAGTTTATGTACTGGAACAGTACACAACCCATTATACTCCAACAGTTTACTTTTTGGAACAGTACACAACACATCATACTCCAACAGGTCCTGTGCTTCTGGACTGTGATTTAGTGGGTACTCTCCACAGGACTAAACCATCCAAATTCCAACAAAACCATCTGTTTGATTTTGGCAGGCCTGGGGTGGTTAGGGGTAAACATGTACTACCTGTCCTTTGTAGAAAGCACAAAAACATGAAAATTAAATAATTCTACAATCAGCTTTAAGTATTGAAGCTTCTTCTCAGATAAATTAAATCGAAATCACGGTCTGACATTTCGACCCTAGCAGAGTCTTTCTCAAAGGCTAAATGACAAGCAATGAAAAGGGAGAAAAAGTAATCAACGAATGAATGAGACAGACTAAAATGCGGGACATTTTAGTCCGTCTATTCACCAATCATAGTGTTAGCCAGATGGGTGTCTGGGTGTCTTTTGGACACCCTGTTTTATCTGTCATTTACATGTAAATGCATTGTAAGTGAACAATTTGGACAACCAGTTTTTCATTTTCCAGCAAATTTGGACACCCTTTTACCAAATCCTGGCTAAAACCTTGTCACCAACTACTTGTTCTCCCTCTTCTCTACTTTGATTTCGTCTCTTGTGTTTCCAAACTTTTGTGGTCAAACCAGACCCTTTCCTCTCCCCCCCCCACCTCCTGTCTCTGTTTTCATTGTACATCCCAAGCTTCTTCTGTCTGCATTCTGCCTCTCTCTCTCTCTTTTAACTTCTTTCAACTTGACTGCTTCTGTTACAACAGTATACTTGTATATATGTGTGTGTTGAGCTGGCATTAAAGGCACTGAACACGTTTGGTAATTGTCAAAGACCAGTGTTCTCACTTGGTGTATCCCATCATATGCATCAAATAACAAACCTGTGAAAATTTGGGCTCAATTGGTCATCGAAGTTGCAAGAAAATGATGAAACAAAAAACACCCTTGTTGTACAAATTGTGTGCTTTCAGAAATGAAAGGCTTCTTGGAAGAAGGATTTTATTATTTTAGTGAGAAATTACCTCTTTCTCAAAAACTACGTTACTTCAGAGGGAGTCGTTTCTCACAATGTTTTATACTATCAACAGCTCTCTGTTGCTCAAACAGGAGCCAGACCATTTCCCCCTTCAAGATTCCAACTGGTTAATGAGATTTGACAGGAAAACAGATACACCGTGATTAAAGTTCTCAATAACATCAACTGGCATAATCTTACCACTAGAGGGCTCACTCCTATTATTCCAATCACACTCTAGATGCGTCCCGTATCGGTAAGCTCACTCATGAGTTTTGCGTGGTACGCAGCGTGCTTAGCCTGCAAGTCCTTGTCGTTGACTGCACTCTTAGCCCAGTAAGTGAGTCCAAGTGCTGGACGCCATCTTTCCTCCGATCTGATCGAGAGAAAATATCTCATAAATTGGTTGTTTTCAGTTGTCTACGGCTAAATCTTAAATCTGAGGGGTTAGTGTAACTGGGAAATAAACCAACAAGGGGTCAAACTTAAATTAAATTGCTTACTAGCTGGCAGTGACGGTGGGGAAAAAAAGTTTTGTATCATTCTGGTAAGTTAAAAAGTCACTATTGTATCTGGCGTCTTTTTCGTCATCTGGCTTCAATCATTTCTAAACTGTCCACGCTCCTATGTAAGGTTTCAATCTTTTTTGAGGAAAATATTATTCACTGTCCCACCGTGCTATCAATTTTGGTGTATTCGGTGGCCAAATATATATGAGGTTGGGAATGTAATTCTAAGTGATAAACAATATGAAAGTAAAATCAATTCAACAAAATAGTGATGAAAACATGAGAATAAGACTTGACCCTCCGTTTCTGGTTACTTGTAAAAAATCAAGAATGCTGTCCAACTGAAGGTCATGTTATCATTAAACCTATGTAATAGACGCACACATTCGGGCGTGATTGGCAAATTAGGTTTCTAACAATAAGCATCCTCCAGCCAAGTTTTAATTTTGTTTCAATGTTAATTTGAACAAATTATTTGAATTATACACAAATTGAAAAATAATTTATAACAACTTGCTATGGGTATTTTTATTTTCAAGAATTTTCTTTGTAAATAAAATTTTAAAAAGAAGATTTGATTTCATAGTTTTTTTCTCATTTTTGATATGAGCGAGACTTGCACAGTCTATTGCCTTTTGACTTACTTGTTTTCTCCGGCTCTGTGAACCATGTAAGGATGGTGGCCAAGTAAGCTTCCTATATATACCACAAGAAATCAGAAGAAGTAAGTGGTTTTTATTTATTTGTTTATTTTTTCTATGCAGGTTTGCCCCAAACAAGGCTAAAAGAAGTGTGGAAGTTTCGCGGCCGAGCGGTTAAGAGCACCGAATTCAAACTCTGGTGTTTCTGATCAGCAAAGTGTGGGTTCGAATCCCCAGCCCGTGACACTTGTGTCCTTAAGCAAGACACTTAACCATTGCTTCGTCCTTCGGATGGGACGTAAAGCCGTTGGTCCCATGTGTTGTGTAACGCATGTAAAAGAACCCAGTGCACTTATCGAAAAGAGAAGGGGTTCACCCCGGTGTGCCTGGTTGTGGCTGCTGAATGCGCCATAGCACCTTGTAAAAAACAATATAAGGTGCTACATAATTGGGTCTCATAATTCATAACTTCAATAACCCATCTTTATGTTTAAAGTATATACTAAGCGCCTTGAGTACCTTGTTTGGTAGATACGTGCGCTATATAAGACTTTGATATATTATTATTATTAAAAGCCACTCTTGGTGTGGGGCTACAAGAAGAAAATATTTAAGATGAAATTAACTCAGGGGAGTTGAAGGTAGGAACTGATATTCCTCTTAAAACAGTCTAGATTGTAGGATGGATGCAGTAAGTGGAGTAAAGCTTTTGGAATGGCTCTTTGTTCTAATGCGCGTATTCACTCGTGTACTTCAGCACAATGAAGCGGTCCAGCGGAACATTCTAGTGTCAAATAGATTGCGGGCGTTTGCCCAAGGGAATGTTCTTTTGGGCCCAGAACATGCCCGACTTTTGCGGCGCTCCCTTACATGCCCGCTCATTTTTTCTTCTCTGCTTGTTTATATATTTATCAAAGTAGAACAAAGTCTCACAATGAAAAAACGATTGTAAAATAGCGGATAAGAACACCGGACTCAAGATCTTGTGTTTCTGATGAGCAGAGTGTGGGTTCGAGTCCTGGTCGTGACACTTGTGTCCTTAAGCAAGACACTAAACCATTATTGCTGCATCCTTCGGATGGGACATAAAGCCGTAGGTCCCGTGTGTTGTTACGTAATGCACGTAAAAGAACCCAGTGCACTTATCGCTAAGAGAAGGGGTTCGCCCCGGTGTTCCTGGTCTGATCCACGGCATATTGCGCCACAGCACCTTGTAAAACATTAAATGGTGCTATAAATGAAGAGGTCTCATACTTCAAAATTAGCTTCACATACCTGCAGGAAAAAATTACTGAGGGGTTTGAAATGCCCATCGAGTGTGATAAAGCGCTATATAAGAACTATGTTTTATTCATATTATTATTATTATTAAATATGATGGGTGTCCTGTGGCTTTATGCGAGAACAAAGATCCCTCAGAAAACATCACTAACTGACCTTTCATGACGGCCATTTCATCTTCGGTCTCTTCCATCCAGTCCTCATAGGTAACTAGAGCTTGACTGAATCCCAGAGCATCTGTCTTACGGTGCTCTAGTTCTCCCTTGCGGTCGGACTGAGGGACGTAGTACAGACAGCCATTCTCAGCGTCGGCGTCGTCCAACGCCAACCAGAAGGTGATACCTGGTGAGAAATTGATTCCAGAAAAAATAGGACGCATCGTTGGTATTAAAGCACAAGGACAACATAGGTAATTGTCAAAGACCAGTATCCACACTTTCTGTGACCCAACATTTACGTGAAATGATAAACCTGTGAAAGTTTGCGCCCGATTGGTCATTGGAGTCATAAGAAAATAGTGAAAAAACTCAATTATGTTTTCACTGGTTTCAAACATCTGGTTTTGGACTCACGAGATCAAAACTAACTTTGTTACTCATTTCTCAAAAACTATAGCATTTAAAGCAAAACTAAGTTTTCCACCATGACCATCTTTATACCATGTAAGTTGTGTGCAAATCTGTGAACATTTATATTTTCACTCTTGCCAATGTTGTAGACACCCTTTAATCCTAAATAAGTACATTGTATTCCAAAACTGACAATAGCAGGGTTCTCTTCGTGCACAAGCTAGCATATCAAACCGATACGTGTGAATTAGGGCCAATACGCAAAAAAAATTGTTTTGGTTCTTGTTTTTTTTAAGGGGGCGGGGGGCTTGAGATCTAATTCACAAAAAATCATCAAGGGCTTTTAAAACCAAAGATAAAAACCAAGTAAAATACATTTTGAAGACCTAGTTTTAATTCAGCGTGCTCAGGCAAAACTTCCAAAATGTTGGTCCAGAAAAGGGTTAATATCTCTCCACACAGCCCCAGGATAGGATTTTCAAAATCCAGTATTTTTGTAACATATTTGGATCTAATCGGTTCTGTGTTTGTCCTGTCTGTTCTCTAGGATTGTTATCTTTTCCCTAATGATGATGGCACCAGGCAAACATTCCCATGATGCAATAACGGTCTTCAGAGACTCAGAGAGTGCTACCTACCTCTATCATGCATGAAGTACTTCCCGTCTTGGTGCGGAGGGGTGCACTTGGCGCCTGGTGGTTTGGAGAAATATTGGACATTATTAGGAATGCATTCCTCATTCAGAAGTAGGTCTGCCAGGCCATTGAAAGCTGGTGATTCACCAAGATCCTAAAAAATAATAATAATAAATTTACCATAATTAAAAAATATATATATTAAAATCAATAAATTTAAAATTCGAACCATCTACACAACATGGTCAGCACAAAAGGGATCTTTGGCGGTTTCAAATGAAGAAGCATCATAACAAAAAATAATTTAAAATTAACAACATCTTAAAGGTAGGGTCTTAGATTGGTGAGTACTCCTAAAATTAATGACCATAACAACTTACTTGGTGAAAAGCACTGCAGCTGTTGATAGTATAAACCATTTTGAGAAAGGATACCCTTCAAAGTAATATGGTTTGGATCATTTTTCACCCAAAAACATTTGAATCTGAGAAACGATTCATGCATGAATCGTTTCTCAGATTTCTCTATATTGGTGTCCGTTTGCGAATGCTGCGGCCAGAGATGCGGTTGGTACCCGCTGTCACCTCGCTAAACGTGGATGGGTTCGATATTCATGTGAAAAATACAGCAACAGTTTTTTGTGGTCTTCTAATAGACACCGTATTCAGCTGACACTTTCACAAGTGACTTTTAGTGTATTTTTCTTTATAATTTTGCTTATAAATCAGCATTACGTTGACAAAACCAATCTATGACCCTACCTATAGCCTAAAGACATACTAACCTTGAAGAAGTCATCATGATCAAGCATTCTTTCAAGACGGATAATCGAGTCTCTCTTGCCTTTGGATTCATAGAATGCCATCTTTGGTGGGAGGTCTGGGACCACGTCATTCTCGTACCGTTTCAATTCATTCTTGATGGCCTTCAACTCTTCATCAGAAATGAAACAATCCGCCTGGGAGGGAAGGCAACAAAATAAACAAAAGTCAGAGTCCACTTCCTGTTATTTCCTTCCTCTGCGATTAAAGGTCTTTAGGTTAACCAACTACGTATTATTTCTAAATCCTCTAGTTACAGCAATAGTGTCATGTTTGAATGGAATCCAGATTGCCGATACAGAGAATGTGGGTGTCTACAAAATAATTACGAAAAATATTTGATTTATAGGCCTATCCTAAATTTAAGTATCAAGATTGTGGGGATTTTACAAGTATTTATGAATATGAATATATTTCTTTATTGTGTTCGCATTAAAAATACAGATAATTGAGTTCCATTGGCAATTGTTAAGAAAAAATCACATGAAACAAATACAACAACAACCACAACATATTACACGTACATATTAATATAAATAATTTGAGAGAATAAAATCAGCTGTTGCAAACTGCTTACCAACCAAAAGGACCTATGGTATAAATGCTAAAAAAATAGTTTATGGCCTGAGGTTTTGGCCCTAGCAGAGTCTTTCTCGAAGGCTAAATGACAACACAACAAACCAAGGTTTTAGCCAGGATTCGGTTTAAGGGTGTCCAAATTTGCTGAAAATGAAAAAACTGGGTGCCCAAATTGTTCACTTACATTACCTTTTAGTAAATGACAGATAAAACAGGGTGTCCAAATTTAAAACAGGGTGTCAAAAAGACACCCAGACACCCCTCTGGCTAACACTATGCAACTCACATAAACAAGTACACTGGCATAATAACAGAAGCAGCCAAGTAGAAATAAATGAAAAGACAGAGAGAGGCAGAAACTTGAAAGCAGGCAGAACAAGCAAGGGATGAACAATAAAGGAAACGGGGGGGTGGGGGGGGGGAGGTAGAGGGAAGGGGCTGGTTTGACCTCTTGTGGTTTTATTTTATAATAAAATCAGTAGTGGATGTCTGCTTATCAGCGCTGGTAACGTTTTAGTAAAAAATACATTACATGTAATGTTTTACAGGTGGCCCAGTGGGTTAGCCCCTGCCTTTCAATCAACACGTTCCGGGATCAGTCACTGCCCGTGTTCAGTGCCATTACGGCTTTTATACATAATATAGTTTATCAGAAAAGAAAGCCGGTGCTGGCAAAACATCCACTGTCAATAAATATTAAATAAAAAATCAATCTACAGTACACTCGGATCTTAGAAGAAAAAAACCCACTTTCTCACTCAAAGTCTTAGAAACAAAATTGACAAACATGGCCAAATATACTGTCATGTAATAAGTGCTTGAAAAATACGTTTAAGCCTGCCATTAAATAGGGAAAAATGATGCCAAATAATATCCACACAATAATTTTCACGAAATAGATGCAGTACAAAAATGCCTTACCCTAATGTAACCCTTTTCTTTGAAGTAGTCCTTCGTCTCCTTTTCATCCAATCTCTCCGAAAACCTTGGCCATGATGAAACTACTCCTTTCCCAGTTTTCTGTCGCTTTGGTTTGGGAGGGGCGGACATTTTGACTACAAATACATTCACGAAATGAAGTTCAGCTATTGAATGAACAGCAAAATGTTTGTGTCAAAACAATTCAATGCTTTCACATGACTCGTCTGAACGCAGACTCGACAACTTCGATCTGTTATTCGTGTTCGAACTATGGGCTCCAGACTACTTTATGTCAAGCATTTCCTTTGACCCTTGAACCTTTTTGTTTTCTCTTTGGCCACGCCCACTTTAAACATTCTACCAATGGGTTTGATCTGTTCTTTTTTTTTCTTTTTTCTTTTTTTTTTTGGGGGGGGGGGTTCGGGGGTCATGGTTGAAACACAAGAAATTACATGGACTTTCGAATATTAAAATGTTTTTGTTGTTGTCAGTTCACCAAGTTCTTTTCAAACTACCGTACACGCAGGGATAAGAAGAAAAGTAAATGAGACAAAACTGCATTTTTCAAAGTTAACTCTAAAACGATTTTATTTATTGAGCCCAATAATTTTTTTTTTATATAGCACACATACAATCGGAATGATCATCTAGTCAAGAGTCTATCTCAATTTCCAATAAACATTTTCCTTGATTTTGCACTTAAAATTTGTTTAAAATATTTGTTATTTGGGTTGGCCTGTTTTAAAATATATTTCAACTGGTGCCTGGTGTAAAATTAAACATAAAACATAAATTTAAAAAAATTATTATTGATAATTTTTGAAAAAATTAAAAAAAATTAAACAAATAACTAGACAAACTGATTATTTAAAAGCTTGAAGTCTATTCAAACATGAAGGAAGAATCAAATCGTCCTGTTTCGGGAATGATAGCGATTTGTCTTGGGAGAGCGCCCTCTATTGATGATAGTTTGTGGGTGGGTATTATAATCGTTTATAATAACCCACCGCTTGTTTCAATCCTATATAGTTGTAGATACAAACCATAAAACTAACCTGTCATTTCAAAAGGTGGTAGCCTTTATGATATAAGTGCCGAAAATCTGGAACGGTTATGTCCACGCAGGAAGAAAATCTGCAATTGGAATACACAATCTGAGAAACGTTACAGTAACGCTTCTCAGATTAAAATTTTTTTGGGGGGGGATAAAAAGTGATATATTTTTCTATAAGGCCACATAAAAATAAAAAATTGTTGATCGTCCTTTTTGGATGGGAAGTGGGAGAGGGAGGGCGTTTGTTTTTTTGTTTTTTTTTTGTTTTTTTTGACATGGCAAAATATGAAATAAAGAATAAAGATATCATCATAATCACTATAAAACAAAGGGTTTGTGTGATTTTGATGTTTTCAAATGTTTTGTTAAATCCTTTCAAGTCCTAGATGACATTTTCTGTAAACATTTTCAAAAAACTAAAACGCAGCCTAAGTAAATATTTGAAGAATTTTTCTTGTTTTGCGAACATGAATAATCTTTCTTCAATCATCTGTTTCCGACCTACGGATTTTGAAAAAATATCAGCTAAACAAAAATCTGGGAGCCAAGTTTGACTGAAAAGATCATTAAAAATACCGTTTTTTATGATAAAAAAAAAAAAAAAAAAAATGGGGGTCGGGGGGTTTTGTAGGGTCGGGCGGGGACGATCAACAATTTTTTTTTATGTGGCCTAACCGGATTAACCGCAGTACTTCGAAGTGAAAAGTTTCTCAATAATGCAATAATATACTATCCAAAGCTGCTGATGTAGGGCCTACTTCTTACCAAGTAAGTTTTTACTGCCGCTAATTTTCAGAGTCATTACCAAACTTATACAGACCCTTTAAAGGCATCGTACACGTTTGGTAATTACTCAAAATATATATTAGCATAACAACTGACTTGGTAACGAGCAACAGAGAGCTGTTGGTAGTATAAAACATTGTGAGAAACGCCTCCTTCTGAAGTAACGTAGTTTTTGAGAAAGAGGTAATTTCTCACTAAAATAATAAAAACTTCTTGCAAGAAGTTTTTATTCCTATCTGAAAGCACACATTAGTATACAACAAGGGTGTTTTTTTCTTTCATCATTTTCTTGCAACTTCGAAGACCAATTGAGCCCAAATTTTCCCAGGCTTGTTATTCTATGCATATCCTGGGATCGAGAACGAGAACACTGGTCTTTGACAATTACCAAACGAGTACGATGCCTTTAAGTAAAACTTACTACAAACAAACGAATAACATCATAAAAAGCTAGCAATAACAATGAGATTACGTCTTACTACAGAAAATAATGCCCAGAATCCCCTTCGCCACATAAATTGTAGCGAATGACTTGAAAGTTTCTTAAAATGTGCTTTCGTTTGAAACACTTCTCAATATTGTTTAATGAGCTTTCGCGTGGAGCACTTTCAACCACTTGAATAACTTCACAAATGTCTTTTTCGATCCTGGGATTTCCCGCCCAATCTCAGGTGTTGGTTCGGGTGACGTCACGGGAACTAATCCGCCGTTATCAATCCTCACGCGCACGGTCGGTTTTGAGTGGCCGTTTTTTCTATGGTGCTTCTTCATTGGCCGCAGGGAGTTGGTCACATCACTGCTGGGCTCTGATTGGCCATTGCGATGAATGTTCTCCACTTTGATTGGCCGAAGGTATTGTGTGACGTCACGTTTATGCCGGTCATGACCATGATCATGGGACTTGTGATGCCGGTCATGATCATGTTCATGAGACTTCATAAGGGAAACTCCTAGCAGAATCAGTTTCAGTTTGAGCTGGGTGTTTGTCTCCGTTTCAAACACTGTGTCTATAAAATTTCCTCTGTAGACCTAATGCGAACGAACAAAAAAGAAAAAAGTAATAATAATGATATTGGAGTCCTAAGGCCCATGTCACACGAAGCAATAGACCGTGCAAGTCTCGCGCGTATTCGAACATTTTTGGGACCACCTTGGTCCCACGTACGATGCTTTAACGCGTGAAGAAAACAAACTCACGCGCTTTAACGGGCCCCAATGTTCGAATACGCACGAGACTTGCACAGTCTATTTAAAGGCAACTAGTTCCAGGGCCCAATTTCATAGAGCTGCTTAAGCAGAAAATATTGCTTAACAATTTTCTGCTTAGCAGAAATGAGCAGGATACCAGTCATAAATTGTACATGTGACATGGTATTTTGGCTGGTAACCCTGTTCTGGTAAGCATAATTTTGTTAGGCTTAGCTATTTTTTGTGCTAAAGCAGCTCTACGAAATATTGGGCCCTGGCAAACTCCATGCATGAAGAAAAGGCATTCACATTATGTTCACATATTTTTCCTGGGGATCGTCAGACACTGTTTGAAAAGTACTCCTGCGCTACCAAAGTGATCCTGTATAGCATGCACTGCAGTTGGATGCCCCTACGTTGCCTGCAAATCCTTCGGTGGAATTATTATTCTCCATTTTTAAAAACAATTAATTAAGGGAATTACCTTCAAAATGTTAAGAGCCTTGAGAATTAGACTCAATTCTAGTTCTTTCAGATCAACATCCCAAACAATAGTTGTGTTCACGTCCTGAAATAAACAAAATCATACAGACATGCAGTTATAAGTATTAACTGGGGTTTTTAATTACTTATTGGACAGGTAAACTTTGGGTTCAGACCGCATGGGGGTGTCAATGGATGGCTATGGCCGTGCAAACTTTAAAGGGACACGCTGCCTTGATCGGGCGAGTTGGTCTATAAAAAGCATTTGTAACCGTTTACTATAAAAATGCATATGGTTAGAGAGACGTTTTAAAAGTAGAATGATCCGCACAAATATGTCTCCAAATTGCGTGGTTTTCCTTTTACATCGTGAACAAACACGGTCGGCCATTTCGTGGAGTCAAATTTTTGTCCCTTTAATCATCGTAGAGTGTAGCTGCATCAATCAGTTTGGGTTTATTGATGTATTTGTAGATATTGTCAATGGTTATTATTAATGGAGCACGGGAAAGATAGACTTGATTTCAAGTCTGAGATCGCGGTTATTTCTCTCAGCCACGCAAAACGCCCCCACGCCCTAACTCGCAATCTCAGGTTAATGTCGGAGTTTTTTCCACAAGAGGGCGCTATTTCAGGCACTACTGTATTGACCCAGATCCACATAAAAAAAAAACACGATCGCAGACTTAGAACCAAGTCTACGGGAAGGGGCATGATGGGGAAAATAATACATTCGGTAATTACTGCATGTTCGTTGGACTGGACGGTTGGGTGTGTGTAGGCCTACATTCAGCTGTTTCTTTTCTATCCTCCATATCAAGGAGCAATTATTTTCGTAAAATGAAGGAGGAGGAGGAGAAGAACGGGAGGGGGAGGAGGAGTAGTAGGAGAGGAAGAAGAAGAAAGAAAAAAATAAGAAAAAGAAGAAGAAGAAAAGAAGAAGAAGAACAACAACAAGAGAAGAAGAACAACAACAAAATGAGGAGAAGAAGGAGGAGGAGGAGGAGACTTTTTTGACTTTTCAATGACAACTTTATTTCAAAACGATTGAAGTTGCTTGCAATAGTTTACAAAATTACAGGGAAATTACGTTGTAAACAATAATCAATAAAAATAAGCGAGCATCCCTCGCCAGAAAAAACAAATCCCACGTCCAACCCCCCCCCAAACTAGGCAAGGTATCGAAGGAGTCAGACACTCTTTGGAAGTGGTTGGAACCCAACACTCTCAAGGAACACGACCGCGGAATGTAAGACTCCTCCGACACCAAAAAGCCCGATCAGAGGGGGGAACGAAACACGAAACCTGCCTCCCCCCACAAAGGATGCAAATTTAAGCGAGAGATAAATTCTGTACTAATACAGAGTAGGTAAATTACAGAAAATACACATTGTTAAAAAAGTAATCAGAAAATAGAGGAGATATCGTGTGGGGACTACATCAACCATGTTATCTTGTTATTGACGATTGTGAAAATGGCGTTGTTGAAAGACCATTTTGTGATGAAACCAGCAGGATTGTTGCAGAGGTTGTAGTAGTTGTAATCAATGAGAATTTTATGTTGCAGGCGACTGCGCCAAATTATGTAAGGATTGGAAAAGCGTGAGGTTCTGTATAGCCAGTAAATAACGTGTTTGAAGCTGACGATGAGGAAGTTTGATAGGCGTACTGCCCCTTTAAGGCGGCCTCTAGCGCACGGGATGAGCGTCCAGTAGAGGTCGAAATTGAGTTTCAGGTCTGGAAGGATTCGATGAAGAAGTGCGTAGAGCAGATTTAGACCGGATTGTATGGCTGGGCAGAGGATGAATAGATGTAGAAGCGTTCCCCTGACCCCGCACCAGCCACAGGAGGAGCATATGTCAGGGTTTAGATGATGAAGTACTGGAAGAGAAGGTAGTATGTTGTGCAGGAGTTTAAACTGAGTGTCTCCTTCTTTTTTTGAAGTCGGCAGCTGGTAGATTCCTCCCCATTGTATGGTTTGGGAGGAATCAAACAGTCCAGATTCGTGCCAGTATGTAGTAGTTTGAGGAGGGTGCGAGTTGACTCTGTCATTGAAGATGCCGTATATTTGTTTGGATGAGGCGGTGAGTCCGTTAGTGTTAGATGAGAGCGAAAAGTTGACCGTAGGAGCTGAACTAGCAGAGATGTTCCTGAAGCTAGCCGGACGGACACCGTTTTCATTGAAAATAACTGGAAAGTGTTTGAGAAGTTTACCACGAGAGCATTGAAGATCCAGTTGGAGGAGTCGGAGAGAGCGTCGGTGAAGAGCCGGGAGAGGTGGTTGAAAGTGATCAGCTTCTGTCCACGTGCCGGTGTTTGTGTCTGTGAGGTGTTTGACAAGCGTGATACCGTGCGAAGAGAGTCGCGCGGGAAAAAGTCCCTCATCGTCAGCTTCGTCGTTAAGGAGAGGGCTACTGAGAGGGAGATTGATAACATGATTGATGGAGTCCGATGGTATTTCGGCGCGAGCTCCGGACGCCTTCCAAGCACGCAAGAGCTCACCATAGAAGCAAGGAAGGCTGGTGTAAAATTTGGACGAAGTGTGGGTCAGGAAGAGTTGGAAGTCGAGATTGAGTTTCATGTATCTGTGAAGATTGTGACTTATCATTGTGTGCGCGGGATGCGGACATAGATTCAGATAACGTTGGATGAGAGAGAGTCTGAAGGTGAGCACGCGTGCTTGGAAGCAAGCTAGACCTAGACCTCCCCTCTCTGGTTTGCGATAAAGAAGGTTTTTCTTAAGGAGGTGCCTCTTATTGGACCAGACGAAATCGACAAGCATATCCTGTAGTTCACTCAGGACTTTGTCAGGGGGAGAGAGAACGGCTAGACAGTGGAAGGTTTTGGAAGCCGCAAGTTGATTTGTTATGAGAACTTTGCCTTTGTATGAGAGAGAGTTCGCGATACCTTTCCAGCATGAAAGAGTGTTGCCGAGTTTGTTTTTGCAGGCGATCCAGTTTTGTTTGAGGTAGCAATTGGTATTCCCCAAGTGAACTCCAAGAAAGGGAAGCCCCTCGTTATTCCAGCGGAAGTTGAGGGGCTCGTCGGTTCTGCTGGTCCAGGACCCGACCCACAGGCCCCGAGATTGTTTGTAATTGAGGCAGGCAGCAGAGGATTTATTGAAAAGTTTGTACACATCGTCTACAATACTGAAACCAGAGTTGGTGGTGACGAAGATTGTGACGTCGTCTGCGTAGGCCGAGACCTGACAGTGTTTATCGGTACCAGGGAGAGGGAATCCTTTGGTTCCCAATCTGTTTCTTAGCGTATTGAGCAGGGGCTCAATGGCAATGGAGTACAGCAGCCCAGAGAGCGGGCAGCCCTGACGAATACCTTTCTCTGCTGCGAAAGGGGCGGTGAGTGAACCGCCCACCTTGAGAAGGCTTTCGGCACCCTTGTACAGAAGTTTTATGTAAGATATGAACCGGTCACCAAAACCCATGGCTCTCATGGTACTAAATAGATATTCGTGGTCAACATTGTCGAAGGCTTTGCTTTGATCAAGGTTGAGCACAGCAAGGGAGTGTCATTTAAATTGGAACAGTTAATGATATCTTTAGTGAGAAGAATATTGTCATAAATTGAGCGGTCTGGAACACAATAAGATTGATCATGATGGATCACCGAATGCATGTGACCCTTTAGCCTATTGGCCAGCAACTTAGCAAAGATCTTGTAGTCGGTGTTGAGGAGGGAAACGGGCCGCCAGTTAGCGATGTCAGAGAGGTCTCCCTTTTTCGGGATGAGAGAGATGACGCCTCTTTGAAAGGAGTGAGGTAGGCTGCCGTAGACAATGGCATGGTTTAAGACGGACAGTAAGTCATTTTTCAGGAGAGGCCAGAAACATTGGTAGAACTCGCAAGAGAGACCGTCCAGACCGGGGCTTTGTTATTGCTAAGTTGCTTGGCTGCAAGGTCAAGTTCCTCAGGAAGTAACTGGCTATCAAGATCTTCCGAGTCTGTGGAATCAAGTGATGGCAAGTCCGAAAGGAGAGTGTCGCGGGCGCTCTCGTCAGTCGGTACTTTGGTGTACAGTGTGCGGTAGAAATTCCGCACATGAGATTTAATCTCATCAGGATCGTCAGTGACTGTGCCGGACGGCAGCTGCACATTGGTTATTGTTTTAGACTGTGAGTGAGTTTTTCCAGCTGAAAGAAGTATGACGAGCTGGTGTCAACTTCAGTTATGTGTTTGAAACGCGACCTGACAAGAGCGCCCCTGGCCTCGTTTTTAAGTAACATGTTTAAATTATTTTTCTGCTCATTGAGCACACGGGTAGTTTCCGGTGTTAGGCCTGGCGCAGACTGAAGTTGGTCAATTGAGTCGTTCATTTGACGGAAAAGTTCGCGTTTATCGTGCGAGACTTTGGCGCCATACATTTGCGAGAGGGATTTGAGTTGTGATTTACCGAAATCCCACCAAGCACCCAGGTCAGAAAATTCGTTCTTTTTAGATTTCCAATCAGTCCAAAAGTGGGTAACAATGTCCTTGTATGCATTGTCTTCGAGCAGAGAGTTATTAAAGTGCCAATAGGCACTCCCTTTTGTGCTACTGCCAGGAAGTTTGATAACAAAGGAGACTGCTGAGTGATCGGACAGAGAACATGGCTTGATATCGCATGAGCGGACACAAGACATGAGATTAAAGGGAATATAAAAACGGTCAAGCCTGGCTTTGGAAACGCCGTTAGCATTGTTTGGGTTATTTCTGAGCCAAGTGAACTTCTCCAATAAAGGGTTCAGTCTGCGCCATACATCGCACAGAGAAAGGAAATTAACACTATCATTGAGAGCCGTGGAGATTTTGGTCCGGTGTTCAGTGGGCCTACACAGACGATCAAGGGAGGGATTAAGTGTGCAGTTAAAGTCGCCACCGATAACAATGACACCGTCACTGCACTGCCCACAGTGGTTAAAGAGGGCTCGAATGGCTGCCAGAGCCATATAGTCCTTTTGAGGAATGAGCACAAGTAGTGTATTAAGTGTAATGTGCACCCCCATTGCACGTGCAGTGGTGCAAGTGGTGCACCCCCAAAAAATGTGCTGCAAAGTGGTGCACCCCCAAAAAATGTGCTGCAAAGTGGTGCACCCCCATTGCACGTGCAGTGGTTCAAGTGGTGCACCCACGGTTCAAGTGGTTGATGGTGCACCCCTATTGTGTGTGCCTATGGCTGCAAGTGGTGCACATGGTCTATTGTGTTGCGTGGGCCTATTGTGTGTACGGTAGTGTTTGATGGTTCAAGTGGTAAAGTTGTTTTGGTTGAGTGAGCACCCGAGACCTGTGCACGGAGAAACGTACGATGAATAGCTTGGTGGGAACAAAAGGAAAACACTAATGAAGATCGGGCGTAAAATCTGGCGAAGTAATAACAAAACTGTCCAAAGCCGTTATTGCTGAGGACAGTTTTTGAAGGAATGATAGGTGACAGCCATAGGAAGAAAAAACAAAAGTCACGTTGAAATGACGGAATGGCATCACCACGCAACAGATTAAATAACGTCGCCCGTCGCCCGTGTGTCGTCACGGACGAGCCTTGACAAGTCGTTTACGTAACAAAGACTTGTTTACAACGTGACAGATGAAGTCATCCCGTCACGTACGTTTTGTGTGCTGATTGGTCCATTGTGTGTTCCTGGGTCACTGACCCGTGAATGGCGAGCTTAGATGGGGTATAAATAAATAACATTTGAGTTTGAATTTACACCTTCGCTCATACTACGCAACTGATTTTACAGTCGCTGTGTCTCTCAAGTAAGATCTAACAAAACGATGGGGTATTTCAGGACACATCCTTCCATCATCCGGGGTGAGAGTTACCCTCAGAATGGCTCTGGGGCTGTTGTGCACGCAGAAGCCATCGAATTGCAAAACGGCGCATCCCTCATTATGCTAAAAAGCGTTTGCGGCCGCAGAATCTGAAATGGAGAAATGTATTGCAACGTTTTGTGATCTAGCTGGGCAGTTGAGTAGAGTTGAATTAAATGGAGTATGTTCAACGATGCTGAAAGAAAGCATCGAAGCAGACATTGAAATGACGCAAGGTATGGTGATGTTGGTCAAGGCAATACATACCATGGACCCCGTGACCCGTTTGCTGGTTCTGTTAGACATCATAAACCAAACGTTTCTACCGTCGTAGAAGCGGGCTCCTTTAGGAGCCACCTATAAATCAAAGGTAGAATCATTCATTTACACTCACATACACTCCAACATCACCGGGAAGACCCTGACCGGGCAGGTCCGGGCAGGTCGGGGCTAACAAAAGACGTGTTTACGACGCGATGAATGGAATCGCCCGTGTGACGTCACGGACAAGTTTTGACAAGACTAATGCTATGCGCTGATTGGCCAATATTGTTTTTATCGCCCAGACTGGAAGGACTAAAAAGGTATGCTTTGATGTTCAAGCACCATTTCATATCGCTGGTGATAGAAAGAAGACATCTGAGCTCCTACAAATTTACTTCTGCTGTATTTAACGCACGATGGCTGGACAGTCTAACATTACACTACCTTTATTTGAGGATTCATCTGCCTCTCCAGAACCTCCTACCGCTCCAACGACTCTGATGGGTGCTGGACCATTTGACTGTGTGAATAAACTTACACACGATCACGTCAAAAATGGATGGCGTGAAGGCTTCAGTGCGACTGCAGAGAGAGCCTACTACTTCAACGTCTACACCAGAGAAAGTGTATGGACCCTACCCAATATACCCATACAGCGTGAGCAGAGAAGAGTGGTGAACTCGACCGACGTTGACATTCTGACTGCAGCAGTTAATGAGTTGACTGAGTCATCATCATCATCATCATCATCTCAACCAAAACCAGACGGACAAGCAGCATCCATCTCTGGTGTGAAAGGGAAAGACACCGTCAAACGAGTCTACGCCCCGGACCCCGACGAGATGGAGAACGAGAAGAAAGCCAAGAGATTCAAGATTGGAGGTGAGCGTTATGCTTATGTTAAACGATTCAAGGGTATCCCCTACGTAAACATCAGAGAGTATTACTGGAACCATCACAAAACCCGATTACTAGCTGGGAAGAAGGGATTGAACCTTACTACCGAAGAATGGATGATGTTGGCCGGTCAGAGTAGTGGCATAACCAAAGCTCTGGGAATGATTTAAATCATTTGCTTCCAACTAATGCTTTGTTTTTTCTTAATTCCTCGTTCTAGAAGATGATACAGCATCTACCCTACCCGTTAGCATTAATGTCACCGAGGGTCAATCCCCCGTCAAAATGGTCATCAAACGAATTCTGACCAAGATCGTCACGGACGAGATACTGAGGTTCGTGTACACCGCTCAGGATGCCTTGGGATGCGAAGGATGTGAGATGAACTGGGGACCCAAGACGAACATCAGTGTCTTTTCTTTGGCGTAAGTCCAGCATCCAATCTTTATGACTACGTAGACGAGTGGTATTCAGCTGCAGCACCATCTGTAAAACCAGACAAGGTCATTGACATTTTCGATGCAGTAAACATCAGCCTCAATGTGACTGAATCGAGCGAAGATGGACAGAACATTGATAAACACGCAATAATTAGGAAATCATGGACGGGTGGCGTGAGGATCCGGATGATATTGCCCGATCGTTCTATTCTACATTCTTCAACAGTTTAACTGAACTCATTGACAGTACTATGCAACAATTTGATGCTTGATTGGACTTTTCTTGAAAAAAATGCATGGTGGTGGTTATTTGCAGTGTTTTAATTAATATTATTACTATTAAAATTGACAAAGTGATTTTCATACAAAGGAGTAGTTTTGATGTAATTTGATGATTCTAAATAATAAGAAAGTAGTTTGCTTACATTTTGATGAAATAAATTAAAATAAAGTGTTAAAAATGAATCACTCTGCGTGTGTGTGTGGTTTTTTTTTATTTATGTGTATGTGTATGTGTTGATTAGTAGTTAGTAAAATTTTAGGGGATAGGGGAAGTATAAATAATAGACGACAAGGGGTGCCTAAAACCAACCGGAACTCACCAGAACATTCCTTAAGTGGTCAACGGGCAATATATGGTTTCAAGTATTTTATTCATCATCAACATCATCAACAATTATTAGTAAAAACATTAAAAGAACAAAAAAACAAACAAAAAGACCATCAATATTTAAAGAAAAAAATAAATAAATAAAATAAAATAAAATAAAATAAGGTGCAAAGTAACAACTTCTAAACCTACATTTGATTTAATACGTTATTATTATTATTACCAGTAAAACACACATTAATATTTAAAGAAAAACAAAATTTTAATTTAAATTAAAACATTACTCAAACATTAAAAGAAGCCCGTGCAATTTGTTGGATAATAAAGTCTGCATCGTACACTTGGGCTTTGCTACGGGGGTAGTGTGTTCTAACAAAGTTATTTACATTAAAATCGTTATCCGTCGTGTCCGACGAAAATAATTCAATGATTTTCTTCATGCTCAGGTCACGACATCGGTGTAAATGAAAGAATATGACGTACTGTCCACACACTGTTGAAAATGTTCCCTGTAGTTGTCTTGCGCTGTAGTTGGAGTACTTGGTATTCTTCTGAAGAAAACTATTAATCTGGGGTACTTTGGGCCGTCCCCCATAGGAATCAAAGTATTCACCCACTCCATCCCGGGTTATGTAGATTCCTACCCAGTGCTGACCGGGCTTATCCGAGGGGTCGGTGTTCACGACTAGAAGGCTTGGGCGTGGAAGATATTGTTTGGGTAGTTGATCACAAGCAAATACTCCTCTGAAATAAGGTTGGGTGAAGCGGTCTCGCGTTAAGATGTGGGTGATTTCTCGAGTATCCATGTTGTGATTTAACTGCTGTAATCAAAGATGACGTTACGGGCCTGGTCAATCTCCAAAATGTTGTTAAACTCTGCGTAGATGATCACGTTGATTGTCTGGTCGAGAGCATTGGCAAAATGGATGTCAAGACGGAGGTTACCGTGTTTGACCAGATTGAGGTGTCCTCCAATGGACAGATCTGGGCTGAGATCGAAGGCGTACAATGTGTACCCGCCCTTGTAGTCCTCACGAGTGATGATGTTGCCTTCGTCCTGGTACGTTTTATCAGTACCAGAGAAGAGAGTTTGATAGGCTCTGATGTAGTTTCCTGCGTTAGCGTTGAAATTAGGTTTCAGGGAGTGTATGGAATCTGATCACCATCGAGGTGTACGGTTAAATAGTTCACGTTAAAATGCTGAAAGTTGTAAGGGTTTTTGCTGTATCTCCCATTAAACGCCTCGTTAGAAACGCAAGCTACCACGATGCGTGTTGGAAGCTGTCCAAGGAAAATATGGTCCTGCGTCAGAGAGAGGTTCCCGCGCGGGATAGACACCATTTTGCAGAGGTTACGTTTGAGTGGGTACTTGGCGGTTCCTTTCTGCAAAGCTTTCATGTGACCCATCATGACCCCGGGGCTTACTCTCACCTTTCTGGCAAATATGGAGGCATTCATAATTTTCACTTTGTAGGTGGGGTTGGCGCCCGTTGCCATGAGGCAGAAGGCATCACTGCTGCGGATGAATTTCAGTTTAATGTCTACTCCATTCAACATGTGTCGGTCTTGAAAGAAGATGTCGCTGTGTATGGGGCCTATCATGTCCACCACGTTGCTGTTCTTGGTAAATTTGTATCTTTTCTTAAGCCCCTCGTTGACCGCGCCATCCGCGGCCAAGGGATTGGGGTTTTCGATTCTTCCGGCGGTATCCTTGTAAAACAGGGATCCTGTGAGTTGGGAATGTTCGGCATCGGAGCCATAACTCAGTATGGTTTCAATCATAGCTCGGTAAGGATAGGTTGGTGTGGATGCAGAAATGAGACGTTCGTTAAGACTAACGTCCACCTGATTGAACAAAGACTGTAGAAACAAATTTACCGGGCCTACCTGCTCATCGTCAGCGAGATTGGTACCATCCGCTTTTGTTATTTTTGCTTTGACATACAGCTGAGTCTGGTTGAGATCCAGGTATTCGTCACCGGATCCGGGTATAAAGAATTCAATGGGTCCACCATCGGCAATGGTAGAAATGGGATGAAACTCAACAAATTGTCCCTTATCGACACTAGTCTGTGTGGGTGGAATTACAAACAAATCCAACTCAGATTTGGTGCACTCGCAGGAATGATTGTGTAACAATGCCATGCTGCTGCTGGTGATGATGATGATGATGATGATGACTCACAATGGTGTAAGAGCTCTAATCAAAAATATCAACCGATCTCTTCGCTCGCTTACCAGAGACAGAAGTGGAGCGTCTACGGATTGGTTTTCTTTTTATACCACGGCGGCGGCGGCCTCCCGTTTGTTTTCCTGCCAAACTACTCACGGCCTTGTGGGTAAGGTTTCGCCCGGCTTGGTGTAATCTCGTTTTGGCCGCTGTTTTAATATTTTTTCCTTCCAGGGCATCTTTTGCAATGCTTACTCCGGTATTAAGTGCCTCGCGACCCAAGGTTGAAGCACCCTTTTTAAGTAAAGGTAAGGCTGACCGGAACAAGCCTCCGAGTATCCCACCCAGTCCATACCCTTTTTGGTTTCGCGCCCCCGAAAACACAGGAAGACCGTTTCCGACTTGCTGGGTATAGTAATGTTCATAATGTCTACTGTCTGGAAGGTAGCGTTTCATGATGATTAGTTATTAAAGTATGACGAGCGACGTTTTCTAAAGTGAAGCTTCACGATCACCTTACCACTGACGAATGGAATAGACCGCCCTGTATCGTCCCTTATATCCATTTCAATCATATCCACCAGTTTTTGTTTCAACGGAATATAATGTGGAGTGTCGTACGATTTGGTGATTGTTTCTCCCGGCTCTCCTTCCACGTTTACAATTCGTAACAGGGGCGCCCTCGTATCACCCACGACGTGATGATCAATAATGTTGGTGTACAGAAACATGGAGTGAAATCGATTGATGTCCACAACTCGAGATCCCTTTTGGACGCCTGTAATGATACATTCATTCGTATCAAAACCAAGGAGTTCGTTCAGTGGCTTGTACAAGATCACCATAACGTTGGGTTTTGTCTTGATCACAATTTTTGGTTAAATTTATTGTATTTCATACTGACGAGTCCATCGTGGTCAATAGGTGGTTTAATATTCTCCAACATTTCCTCCGGGCTTGGATAATACCCGGGAGGAATGTGGTGTTCGTGTGCACCACCCGATTCATCTCCACCCGTACACCCATACATGTTCTTTGTGTCTATGACATTAAACCAGCGGTGTGGATAACTAAACTCTGCCAATCCTACTTCCCAGTCACCCTTAAACACGAGGGTGTGGGTAAATTTACATAGAAGTGGGTCAATGTGTTGTTTGGATGGGTATCCATGGAGCTGTTACTCGGGAGAGTGACGTAGAATGAGTCCGCCATGATGGAGTTTCAAACCATCGTTTGAATATCAGTCGACACGGGAATGGACTTTATAAGGTATGTACTCTATTCACCCAGGAATTGAAATTGCTGGGGTAGCCGAGCCACTTGACGAGGTGCTGCGTCCTTCCACGTCGCTTTCTAGTTTCTAGAACTTTCTCCACCTGATAAACGTCATCCATTTTAATTACCGCTTGTAATTCTTGTTCGTAGAACGTTCCTTCTATTTCTTCACCGTCATAGTCCTTCACCCTGTACACGGGAGGATGTCGAGGAACTTGAGCGCTGACGGTAAAGAGCTCAGTGGTCCAGTTTGGA